>CM037877.1:32958704-33681541 GCA_021292165.1 Shinisaurus crocodilurus
AAAGTAGTAAAGAACACCTGGAACGCCCCGGCAGCGATCCCACCCACTGGAAAACGACTGGAGTCGCTCTATCGCGTCAAAAAAGAGGACGCACAATTTCTTTTCACACATCCAGCCCCAAACTCAATCATTGTTGAGTCAGCCCAGTCCACCACGAGTAAACAACACACAACTCCGGTGGATCAAGAAGGGAAGAAACTGGATGCTTGTGCCAGGAGGGTATATTCCTCCAGCGCTCTAGGCCTTCGAGTTTCTAACTACCAGGCAATTATGGCAAGGTACCAGCACTTCCTGACAGAAAAGCTGGGCAACCTCTGCGAGGACTTGTCAGAAGAAAAAAGGGAGCTGGCACGAGTACTACAAGCTGAAGCGCTAAGCATGGCGACCCTTCAGATGAGTAATGCCAGACACCAAACTGATTGTCATGCCAGATCACTCATAAGTTCTATCGCTCTTCGCAGACATGCGTGGCTCCGCTCAACGCTACTTAACAATGATGCGAGATCACGCATAGAGAACCTGCCTTTTGATGGAGAAGGCCTTTTCAACACCAAAACAGATGACTCCCTTGACACTGCCCAAAAGGCCAAGGTCACTGCACAGAAGATGGGCCTCACTGCCCCTCTCAGACAAAGGCAATACAGGCCAAGACAATGGCCTAGACCCAACCTATCAGCGCCCCCTTTTCGCCCACGTTTCCAGCAAAAAGGCCAGGACTCAAGGGCACAGGACCGCCAACCCACCGGAACAAAGAGACCCTTCCAGACCAAATATCAGGGACCTAGGAAGGGCAACTCCTATGGCAAACGGCGCCTTTGACTCAGTAACACGGAGCAAAGGACGTCCACCAAAAATGGCACAAATCCTAAATCTGACAGACACACCGGACTTGACAAATATAACGGACATGACAATCTCCTTCTTCGACAGGCTAGCCTCCTACCTTCCATCATGGCGCACCATCACGACGGACCGCTGGGTCCTCAACATCATTCAACACGGGTACCGGATCGAGTTCGATCTCCTCCCCCCCTTCCTCGGCATCAACACCACGAAGCCCACTCCACCCTTGATGGAGGAGGTGAACACGCTGTTGCAAAAGGACGCCATCCAACCTGTCCACCCACATCACCTCCAGGAGGGGCTCTATTCCCGGTACTTCACAGTATCGAAGAAGGGGGGAGGACTTCGCCCGATCCTGGACCTCCGACTCGTCAATTTCTTCATAACAACGAAGAAATTCAGAATGGTCACCATCCAGTCAATATTGCCTCTACTTTGCAAGACGGATTGGTTCACGTCAATAGACCTACAAGACGCGTATTTCCACATCGCCATTCACCAAGACAGTCGGAAGTACCTGCGTTTCAAGATAGGAGACCAGGCCTATCAATTTGTAGTCCTCCCCTTCGGCCTCTCCACAGCACCAAGAGTATTCACCAAGTGCATGGCAGTGGTCTGCGCAAGTCTAAGGGCCAGGGGAATCCGGATCTTCCCCTACCTCGACGACTGGCTAGTGGTGGACTCCACAAAATCTCGCCTAGAATCAGCTCTTCGCACAACACTACACCTACTCGAAGAGCTGGGTCTGTGCCTCAACGCGAAGAAGTCCGTCCTCACTCCGGTCAAGGAGATCCAGTTCATAGGGGCGGTTCTCAACTCAGTTCAAGGCCGGGCTTACCTACCACGAGACAGATTACACAAAATACTTACCCTCTCAAGGAGTCTCTACCAGGCCCACTCACCGCCAGCAAAGACAATCCAACGTCTTCTGGGGCACATGGCCTCGACAATACAAGTCGTGAACTACGCCCGCCTGCACATGAGGACCCTCCAGAACTGGTTTATCCGCTCCTTCAACCCGCAAAGACAATCTCCGTCCACTCGCCTTCATATCCCGAGAACGGTCAGAACTACTCTGCTGTGGTGGATGGACAAGAACAATCTAGACAAGGGAGTCCCTTTCCAACCACCAACACCAACAAGGATACTAACAACAGACGCCTCCCTCCTGGGATGGGGAGCACACTGTGCAGGCCATACCACTCAAGGCACATGGAATTCCATTCAACGCAAGATGCATATCAACATGCTGGAATTACTTGCTGTTTGGAACGCCATGAAGGCGATGGAGTCCAAGCTGTGCCACCAACACATTCAAGTGGTCACAGACAATACGACCGTTGTGGCTTACCTCAACAAACAAGGAGGCACACGGTCCATGAGGTTAACGAGGATGACCCTCAAGATTCTCCACTGGACAATCCAAAGGTCCATCTCTCTCGTGGTGATACACATCGCTGGCAAGGACAATACCTTGGCAGATGCTCTGAGCAGAGTCTCCCTGCAATCCCACGAGTGGCAGCTGGACACGGACGTCCTCCATTGGATCTTCTCAACTTGGGGCCACCCTCAAATAGACCTTTTTGCTACCTCGGAGAACACAGCATGCCACCAGTTCTGCAGCAGGGCAGCTTCAGATCCAGAGTCCATTACAGACGCCTTTATGATGCAGTGGTCGGGGCATCTATTCTACATCTTCCCACCCCTTCCTCTGCTGACTCGGGTCGTCTCAAAGATATGGAACGACTGGACAGACTGCATCCTGATAGCACCATGGTGGCCCAGGCAACCTTGGTTCCCCCAGCTACTTTACCTCTCCAAGGGGGAATATCGGTCTCTACCCATAATGCCAACTCTACTAACTCAGGCCCGGGGCGAGATCCGGCACCCAGACCTGAACAGTTTGGCACTCATGGCATGGAGGATACGACGTTCCTGATGCAAAATTTGCCCGTGGCAATCCAGGACATTATAATAGCTGCCCGCAAACCGACAACAAGGGCGTCTTATGCTAGAAAATGGATGGCATTTTCAAAGTTCGCCACGGCACAAGGACAAGACCCGAACACTTGTACAATACAAACCATTTTGGAATACCTACATACCCTAATGCTAAAGGGCCTAAAGCTTTCATCTATAAAGGTGTACTTAGCAGCAATTTCGGCCAATAGGCCCTGCTCCACTGCAGGGACAGTCTTCACCCACCCTTTAGTAAAGCAATTCCTAAAGGGCCTAAGGAACACCATCCCTCCGGTGAAGAATCTAACACCGGGCTGGGACCTACCACTAGTCTTGCGCGCTCTACAACAAAAACCATTTGAGCCGCTCGCCACCATAGACTATCGCCTACTGACATGGAAAACGGCCTTCTTAGTTGCCATAACTTCGGCGAGACGATCCAGCGAGCTATGTGCGCTACGAGAGGATCCACCTTATATGGTCTTCCACAGAGACAAGGTGGTCGTCCGCCCAGACACCTCCTTCATGCCGAAAGTGGTGTCGGAGTTTCACACCAACCAGGATATAGTATTGCCAGCTTATTTCCAGAACCCAACAACAGATCTGGAAAAAAGAATGCACGCGCTAGACGTTCGTCGTGCATTGGCCTTCTACAAAGACCGAACGGCCCCGTTCAGGAGATCAACACAGCTGTTTGTCTGCTATGGCGAAAGATCAAAAGGACTACCCGTATCCAGGCAAAGGTTTGCCAAATGGATTGTGGAAACAATTAAGCTTGCGTACCAACTCAACAACAAACAGCTACCGGGTGCAATAAAAGCTCATTCAACCCGAGCACAATCAACGTCTGTGGCGTTTGGGAAAGGCATTCCCCTCCAGGAACTCTGTAGGGCAGCCACCTGGTCCGCACCATCGACGTTTGTCAAGCACTACAAGCTTGATCTTCGAGCTCGGGAAGCCAACGCCTTTGGCAGGGCAGTCCTCTCTTCGGCGCTCCAGTGACAAGTGACGCCGTCCCACCACCGGTAAGCCAGCTTGTTACTCTGCCCATATGTGTGATGCACAGAGACCACGAAGAAGAAGGACAGGTTGCTTACCTGTAACTGTAGTTCTTCGAGTGGTCATCTGTGCAGTCACACAACCCACCCATCCATCCCCGCTGGGCGTCATTATCGATTTCGATGGACCTGCCAGTGGAGATTGGGTGCATCGCTCCAACTCCTCTTGGGATGAGGAACGAAATTCCTGTTATAGTGCATAGATGTATGATAATAACACCACTATGTGTCCCTCGGTTCATGGGGTCGCAATGGGCGGTCTCATAGGAACTGAGGGAATGGGCGGGAACCGTGCTAGGAGCGAGCACCGTGGGGGAGGGGTTCCCGCCCATTTTTCCTCAGCTAAAGAATCTTCCGAAGCTGGCTCAGCGCAGGCGCAGAGCCCATATGTGTGACTGCACAGATGACCACTCGAAGAACTACAGTTACAGGTAAGCAACCTGTCCTTCCTGGTCTTCTGTGTAGATTAGCAAGGATCAGCATGATTTCATTGGTGCCCATTTTTAGCTTGAGCGTATTTGATCCCCACATAGGTCCGTGATATGAAAAATGCTTCAATCTTGGAACATGTATAAGAGGGAAAGCCTCAAAAATGGTACTTCAAATTTTCAGGGCTGTTGCATTGACAGGAAAGTTGTAATAAACAACATAACAAAGGTAATCCTTAACAAAATATGCCATCAACAGAAAACAAGGCTATATGCTTCTATACAGGGATCTTTAATACAAATAAATTATATTATGACAGTAAAGCAATGACAAATATATCAATATAAAAAGTAAAAACCTTAATGTATAAAACCTAAAACTTATTACAAGGTAGGCCAAATGCGTTTTGATAAGCAGTCTTAACTGTGTTGGACGACAACTCCCATCAGTCCCTGGACATTGCACATGCAGGCTGGGGATGATGGGAGCTGCAGTCCAACAAATCTGGAGGTTGGGGAAGGCTACTCTGGTAAATAAAGCTTCAATTCGAGGGCTGAATAAACCCATCTATGCAACTTAAAAATATGACCATCCTAAGAAAACAGTTGTTTGTTCAGTAATATGGTTATCAAAAAGGTTAGCTACGGCTAACAATGTAGATAAAAATTGCTTAGATATCTTTCTCCCTTGCTTTCCTGGAACAGTTTCAAGGCCATGTGTAAGTAGCTAGGTCTACCATATTTTCCTAAAGCTATTGGTAGATTTATACCCAAACCAAAAATGCGTACCGTACTTTATCACAGCTGTAAATTACATCAGATCAGCTGTGTACGCAAACTGGTTAAATTATCCATTAAAGATAAAAAGATTCATTTTTCAGTATAATTATGAGGCTTAGCCTCTTTTTTTTTTTTTTCCCCAGCTTATACTGAGTTAGAACCTTAGTCCATCTAGTTTGGTACTATCCACTCTTATTAGCAGTGGCTCTCCAAGGCCTCAGGCAGAGAGAAGACTTTTCCCAGCCTTGCAATTTGAGACTGGAGATACCAAGAACTAAACATGATATGTTCTGCATACAAAATATGTGCTCTACCACTGAGGTATGCCCAGTGACCTTTAAACAGGGATGGGCTACTTGTGGCCCTCTGGTGGTTTTGGCCTAAAACTCCCATGATCACCTACCACTGGCTATGCTGGTTAGAGCTGATGGGAGTTGTATGCCAAAACATCTGGAGGGCCACGAGTTGCCCATGCCTGCCTTTAAAGAATTCTTTCAGAATTGTTTAAATAAAGGATTGCACGTTTCAATCGTTCCATGTGTGTGCTTGTTATTTGTACTTCAAGTAATATATATGAAGTTTTATGCTGATGGCCCTCTGGTGGTTTTGGCCTAAAACTCCCATGATCACCTACCACTGGCTATGCTGGTTAGAGCTGATGGGAGTTGTATGCCAAAACATCTGGAGGGCCACGAGTTGCCCATGCCTGCCTTTAAAGAATTCTTTCAGAATTGTTTAAATAAAGGATTGCACGTTTCAATCGTTCCATGTGTGTGCTTGTTATTTGTACTTCAAGTAATATATATGAAGTTTTATGCTGATGGTTATATTATACTCTTATTTTGAATGCTGCTGATAAGGCTACCAGTGGTAGCTTGTCCCACATAATAGTAATACCTTGGATTGCAAGTAACTTGGTCTGAGAGCGTTTTGCAAGACAAGCAAATTTTCAAAATAAATTTTGACTTGATAAACAAGCGACGTCTTGCAATACAAGTACGTAGGGATGTAACCGCTCGCCTCTAGCGGGCGTAGCTGGCCGAAATCGGGCCCCGCTCATGCCCACCAGAGACTCGCTTTGATATAAGAGTGTTTTGGGTTACAAGTACGGTTCCAGAACGAATTATGCTTGCAATCCAAGGTATTACTGTAAATGGATATTATGTGCACCAAGCCGTTACTGGGAATGGGCAGCCTATATGTGTGCCTTCTGTGTGCAAGTGCTGAAGCTGTGTGATTGAATTGAGCCCTAAGTTTTTTTTTTTAAAGGATCTTGTTTGTATAACACATGGACTAATAAAAACTATTTTAAATGGTAGAAGGGAAGTACTTATGAAAATTCAGGAAACTGAGCTTTGAATGTAAGTAGTACAGCAGTGAGCTGAAAACAATGGTAGTAGTCCAAAAGGGAGGGAGGAGCAACAGGATGTAGCTGGAGTATAGTTCCTAAAGAACTGTACTGCAAGAAGAAAAGATGTTAAGGGTTGAGCCGAATATTCGACTGTTGCTTATGAGCGAAAATGTTTAACAACCGTGTATGTGTCTACTCAAAACTAGGGCCTCTTGAGTTCAATGGGACTTATTCCCAGGTAAGTGTGTATGAGTGTAGCCTAAGAGTGATTTCAAGATTGTAGCTTAACAATATTAAATCTACGAAGTTTTATTTTGGGGTTTTGAGAGCCATGCATTCTGACATATCTCATTACTGGGATCCAAAACCAGAATCTGATAAAATTTTCTGGTGTGAAGTGCTCTTAAATAAAATGCAACATCATATTTTCAGCTTGAACTGGTTATATAATAACCTGTCAAACTTAATTGGGCTGTTAGCAGTCAAATAAATTGAGGAAGCACACAAAATAAACTGTCAGTTTGAGAACCATCATGAAGTGTTGAGTTAGAGGTAATCTGTTACCTGTTTTCCAGCTTGCGTTGCTCAGTGTACATGGGGTGGTGGTGGAATTTCATAGATTTCATAGATAGAGTTGGAAGGAGCCTACAAGGCTATCGAGTCCAACCCCCTGCTCAATGCAGGAAACTAGAGGAGGGGTCTCCCATCCAAGTAATAACCAGGCCTGAGCCTGCTTAGCTTTCCACACTCAGACAAGCTGAGCCAGAGTAAGCCACAGGCCTGTCCTACACAACTTCATACAGAGATTATGAGAGGGCTGCAATATATTAGTAATGCAGAGTGAGGCAATGCCCTTGGGTTCTCCTTCCCCAACCTGTCTTTCTCCAGATGTGTTGAACTACATTATTCCCAGCCAGGATGGGCACATCTGGAGGGGGGGTACCAGGTTGGGGAAGGTTGCCTTGGGTCCTCAAAAGCCCTCAATTTCTTTGGATATTTGTGTGTGTGTGTGTGTGTGTGTGTGAGTGTGAGTGAGAGAGAGAGAAAATGAGTATATAAGAATCATATTTAAGCTTTTACTGAGTCATTGCTTAATTCATTTAGAAGAGATATTGGATCAATTCAGGTGATTTTCCAAATCATAGTTTGGAGAATTGGTAATTTGCAAACTATGAGTAGTGCTCATGATTTAAAGTTTAATGCTAACCACAGTTCGATCTATTTGGATGTCATAGCAAACTACATGGTGAAGGAAACTATGAAATGGAAAAGGAGTAGGTGGGCATGTAAGAAGTGAGGAAGAAGTTCCCCTCCTCCTCTGTGGCACATTCTAATCCTACAAACCATGGTTTGGAGGATTGGAATATGATATCTGAACTGAGCGAATGAATAAAAACTTGAACCCGTGGGCATGGATGAAGAATGCTGTCATATTTTTGGTTGTTTTCTGCTTGTAAGCAAATTCCTTCTGTGGTAAATTTTAATGGAGACAGGTGATTAACGTTTATTGAGGAGCCATGAATGTACGTACATATTAAATTGGTCACTTGGAAAATAGAAAATAGAAAACATCACCACTTTTAAACCAGTAATAGGCCCTAGTTAAATATCTTCTGTCTTTTGCATTGGCTGTTATAGAAATGCAATCTCTCTATAAGAATTCATGATTTAAAATTGTGTAGTGAAAATTAGTAACTTATTGTTGAGCTCTATCTGCATGTATTGGTGCAGTGTTTAGTAGTTACTGGGTGGGTAAGATGTTGGGAGTGGAAACTTGCAATTGTTACAATGTTTGCTCAAACTAAAGACATTGCCCCCCCCCCCGAATGAAGACACTAGAGACATGAATGGATTTAAGAACCACAACTTTTATTTTTAACATTAAATAACAAGGCAAACCAACAAATTCTGGTGAAGTGCAGACACTGTCTCTGCAGGGAGATCTTGGTTGTTAAGAATAGCCTTCCTGTGGTCAAATCCACCCTGGTTCAAAGCGCCAGTATGCCATTTAGGCGATCTGGGATTTTCCTCACCTGTCCACCGTTTTGGTGAACTGAGGGGCCCACGGTTGTCCCTATTCATTGCAGGTGGTCGGCAGTCGATGAATGAGATCCTGCATGGATCAAGGACAGCTCCCAACTAATCACACGCAGGAGCCAGCCAGCAATGAGAGGCAGGTTGAGTCAGCCTCCTCTATCCCTTCAGGTACCTCAGGGTGTTCACCAGGGTAACACCCCACACCTCTTTTGGTGCTCTCACCCCCTGCCACAAGAAGGAGTCAGCCTCAGGATTGGCTCACCTCTCCCCAGCAGCCCAGAAGCAAACTGTGAATGCCGTGTTGCAGTTCCCCAAGGGAAAGATCATAGTCCCCACTAGTGAGGTGAATTCCACCGTCCCTGAAAAGCTGTCGCTGATGGTGAAGGATGCGGGATATATGCCCCCCCCCGCAATAGTCCTTTCTTCACATTGCAGTAAATCCTGTGCCTAGCACTGTCCACCTGATTGGGGTGGGTGGACCCCCGCCAAGCCTTCTATTCTAATATCACCAACCAGATTAAAATTAAACCTGGGGCTGCAGTCAAAAGCTTCTGCAAATTGTGTCTCACCTGGTGGCTAAGGGCCAAGCCAGTTGACTGCACTAGATCATTCTCTTCCAGATGAAGGAGCAAAATGTGAAGAATGGGAGCTGTAGCTGTTAGGCTGCTAAGCATTGGCAGCAAGACCACCCACCTCAAGCCATGTCTCCCGGCCCACAAAGGAAACCAAACCCCCAAGAGACAGCTGGGTGCCAAAACTGGAGCTGTGGGCCCTCCTGTGGGCCCAGAAGACAGTGGAATGTCCACAGATGACCAGCCTTGCCACTGCAGGCTGCTGTCCCCAACCTGAAGGAAAAAGAAGAAACATTAACCCCTGGAAACCAAAGAAAGTCCCAATTTAAACACTTAAAGTACTTGATGTATTATCTTAATTTTCTCTCTCTTAAATTGCATTCTTATTTCTAACGATTATGACATGCATACATATTTACTCTGACAATTGTAGTTTACAGGAAACTTACACAAAACGTTGGGAAAATATGGATATTTACATTTGTAATAGAAAAAAGGCAGCTATTTGTATAACTTTAAATCAATGGAAGCTGGAGGAGCTCTCACAGATTATTTTTGTTGTTGTGGAAACTGTCTGGAACAGGCATGCCATGTTCATTCTTACCTGGGTCAAGATCTAGCGTGACAGATATCTAGCCCAGGGTTACTGCAGTCAGATTCAGTGGCTAAAGGACACATGCTCCATTGAACAGATTCCTACTATTGACACCTGTCCTATCCAATCCAAAGGCCTCAAATGGACTGCTTTTCATAAGGGGATTATTGTGGGCATCTCTGTTCACTGTTATTATTTATATTTATTATTTATTTCATATTTTTTCGGCAAGGGACCCAAGGATTACATAATCCTCCTCCTCCTCTGTTTTATCCTCACAACAAACCTGTGAAGTAGGTTAGGCTGAGAGTCAGTGACTGGCCCAAAGTCACCCACTGAGCTTCATGGCTGAGTGGGGACTAGAATCCAGATTTCTGAGTCCCAGTCCAGCACTCTAACTACTACACCACACTGGCTCTCAAGAACTCATGTCTTCAGAAAACTCTGAAGCCTGAGTGCATTCAGTCTTGGGTTTGTTTGCTTGTTTAATTTATACCCCTGCCTTTCTACCAGGAAATGGTGCTCAAGGCAGCTAACAGTAAAAGCCAAATAAAGACTTTGAAAACAATAATAAAACAAATGAATTAAAAACACACACACATTGGTATGATGGGACAGATACTTCTAACCTGAGAGTGTTGTCTAGTCTGTTAAATGTGTGATTAACATTTCAAGATCTGATGTAATTCATTATATTAGACCTTCTGTTTAAAAGTTAGCCTGCTATGCCTACTCCTCAAATTTTAGAACTTCTTGCTTACTAGATGTAAGCTTACTGCAAGTGGAGGCTCTACAAACGGAAGATCAGGGAGAAGGGTTCTAGCATAGTCATTTCACTATCATCCAATGTTTCTTATATGTAAGAACTCCTTTTTCTGATGGAGAGCATTCAGTCCTGTGAGTCTTCACCTATACAGTCATGCCTTGGATTGAGAGCATAATTCGTTCCGGAAATGTGCTTGTAATCCAAAACACTCTTATATCAAAACGAAATCCCCCCAAAAAATTTTGTACAGAGATTTTTAATTTAAGCCATACTACAGTACTTGTATTGCAAGACGTCGCTTGTATATCAAGTTAAAAAATAAATAAATAAATATTTAAAAAATTGCTTGTCTTGCAAAATGCTCTCAAACCAAATTACTTGTAATCCAAGGTATTACTGTTAGCTGTAGTGGACAGCCCAGACTAGGGTTGTGTGAGGAATCCGATAGGGGAGTGAAAATCTGATGGATTTTCATGATTCCCCTCCCCCCCAGATGCTGGTTCTCCAGCCCTGCCCTGGCACCAACTCACTATGATGCGAGTCAAGCCGGCTCACGGACTTCTGTCTCTAAGATGGGCTGTGGTTTGCACATTTTTTAAAAAAAACAGCCATGAAGGAAATTAATGCAATTTGCATAACCTTACATAAATTGCGTAAATCATGGTATTTTGTATGTTTTGTGCAAACTGGCACCTGAAAAGCACGTGGATCTATAGTGATTTGCAAAAAAGGCCAATTTTATGCAAATGGTGCTAGATCCACGTGCTTTTCGGGTGCTGATTTGCGCAAAACATGCAAAATACCGTGATTTATGCAGTTTGTGTAAATTACACAAATTGCGCAAATAGTACCATTTGCGCAAATTTCCTTCGTGTTTTTTAAAAAATACACAAACCACGCCCCATTTTAGAGATGGAAGTCTGTGGAAAAACCTGACTCTGCTCGCTTCTGATCGTCAGATCGGAAGCGGGCAGGAAGTCCCATCGAGCTCAGAAGAGCCAGACTTCCCAGCGTCAGCACATCCATAGCCCATACACAGGTTTACCACCTCCCACTAGGCCAGTGTTCTCCAACCTTGGGTCCCCAGCTACGCTGGCTGGGGCATGCTGGGAGTTGTAGGCCAAAAACATCTGGCGACCCAAGGTTGGAGAACACTGTACTAGGCTAATGTCAGTCATGTAAAATATTTTCTAGCTTTCTCTATATTATCCTATCAGAAATTAAGAAAAAGTACAACATGGTTCATGTTTGTGACGCCAGATTAAACTAGGCTGAATTATTTTATCTGTGACATTATCAAGCTGTCTCATTTTTGATCTCTTAATGGTATTACAACAAATCCTCTTTCTATAATGGCATTAGTCCATTAATCTTACTACTAAGCTTGAATGATTTCCCCCCCTGTTGCTAGCAAGACTCTAATGTATTTATAATAGTTAGACCATAACAAATAATATATTGAAAAGGAATTTGTTGCAGGCTGTACTGAAAACATAGATAATATATACTTTGTGGAGATGACACCTATTAAAAAATTAAGCTGTTGTACAGTAATACCTCGGATTGAGAGCATAACTCGTTCCGGAAACATGCTTGTAATCCAAAACACTCTTATATCAAAGTGAGTCTCTGGCGGGCGTGAGCGGGGCCAATTTCAGCCCGCTATACCCGCTCGAGGCGAACGGTTACATCCCTACTGACTACTTGTCTTGCAAGACCTTGCTCGTTTATCAAGTCAAAATTTTAAATTTTTTTTTGCTTGTCTTGCAAAAAGCTCTCAGACCAAGTTACTTGCTATCCAAGGTATTACTGTGGTTCTTACAAATTCATTTCAATCTGGCCTAGTTTTGGAACGGAAACTGCATTGGGCACCTTCCTCACCCTCTGTCCCTCTCTGCTCACTCAAGCAATGCAACTCACTGATCTCTCATTCTTCCTTACAGCTTGTTGTGATGCCTGCACACACACATACACACACATCCCTGTGTGCTTGTCAGGACATAACAAAATCATGTTTTCCCATCAGGAAGCCTTTGCCCATGGGATCCCCATTGACCATGCATGGTGAAGACTGAGTCATACCTATAATATGATTGCATAATTTCCAATACTTTAAAAAAGGATTTGTATGAGAACAAGTGCTGCTCATTTGAAAGAGAATGTTGACATGAGGCCTATGTTAAAATTGTAGCTTTGCCTGGTAAAATTAGAGTTTACGAAAACGTAAAGCTTCCTAATACGCTGTGCAGCTACCACTCATGAAATTTCCATAAAAGGAACAAATACCTAGACAAAGTTTATTTGAATGTACAATTATAGTTTACTTTGTGTTTGGAGCACAGTCGGAGAGATGGGCTATGCCCTCATTGTAATTATGTAAATGAGAAACCAGTATTCTGGTCGACATTGCAAATACAGTCATGCCTTGGATTGAGAGCATAAGTCGTTCCAGAAACATGCTTGTAATCCAAAACACTCTTATATCAAAACGAAATTCCCCCAAAAAAATTTGTACAGAGATTTTTAATTTAAGCCGTACTACAGTACTTGTATTGCAAGACGTCGCTTGTATATCAAGTCAATTTTTAAAAAATAAATATTTAAAATTTTGCTTCTCTTGCAAAACGCTCTCAAACCAAGTTACTTGCAATCCAAGGTATTACTGTATATGTTGTGTGTGGCCCACAGGTTGTTTGTACAGCAATACTTCACCAGGATTGTCATGTATATTTTGTTGTGTCTTATGAAATAATTAAATAGAGAATAGAGATCACATTGGCTGGCTTGTAAAACTTCTACCTCCCTGGTCTTGTTTTTGATGTGTGTGTGTGTGTGTGTGTGTGTGTGTTTAAATAAAAGCAGACTGCAGCTACCATCTGCTTCATACAGTAGAATTGTGTTCTAGAAATGTAGATAGCTCAAACCATGTAGCGCGGCCTTTTGAATATTTGTATTTTTCTCAGCCTTTTGATAAATGAATAGATCCTCACTAATAATTGCACTAATATAATTTTGGACATAGTTTTCGGTTTAAAGAGCGACACTCATCTCCTGGATATGGAGGCAGGAATATTTTATCATTGTGTGTATTAAAACTATTTTTCTATCAAGGGTCATGATGATGCAGCTTTTCCAAATTTGGTGAGGAGAACAGTACAATTTAACTAGGATGATACATAAATAGTTGAAGTGTAATAATTTCATGTTCCATTAATATTATTCTTATTTTTATTATTTTTGCTTTTAAAATGGGTGCCTCCAGAATTTTAGGGAGAGAACATTGCTGTTAAAAAACAGATGGCAAATTGGACTTAGATAATTAGATAAATGTCTATTTTCAGTTTTAAAATGAAAAGTCAGCCAGGATGTTTGGCTGACTTTTCCACATGGTATTGGAAAAGCATCTGTGGAATTTTAAAGAAGATTTTAAATTGTTTTAATTCAAAATAAATATATTTTTAAATATTTCTACTTGACAGGAATGAATAGGAAGCAGGAGACTCTTTTACAGATTTAAAGTTTCAACTAAGGTTATCATTTTCCCTTTCCTAGAATGTTGGCTTTGAAAGCTCAGGGAAGAAGCAGCAGGGAGAAAAACGTAACTCGGTGGTAGGTATGACCCTTGAATTATTTAAAAAGTAATGTTTCAGTCATGCTGGGTTTTAAACTACTGGAATAGTTATAGTAACATTGGATGTCAAATAAGATGTTAACGTATATATATTTTTAATGTATATACACCTACCAAAAGTATTTGTTTGTTTATTAGCAATATTTATATACTGCTTCTTATTTGAATAAATCTCAAAGTGGTTTACAAAAAGAATACAAAAACTACACGGTATCATAATAGAGACTGGTTCAAAGATAACTCATGGCTGGGGGAAAACCAAAGTTGATAGGTTTTCAACAAACACCTAAAGCATGCCAGCGTTGAGGCCTGACATACCTAAGAGGGGAGATCATTCCACAGGGCAGGCACGCCACTGCAGAGAAGGCTCATCTCTGTGTTGCCACCAAACAGAAATTTGTAGGCCATGGCATGGAAAACTGAAGATCCACTGATGATCAAAGTGGCCTGGGAAGTTAGTACTGTATAGGGAGAAATGTTCCTTGACATAACCTGGTCCTGAGAGTGGGATTGGGAGACTGTTTTTTCACCCCCTGGCAATTTTGCTATGGGGTGCTTCAGGGTCCGCCATGCTGTTCAACAACTATATGAAGCCTTTGGTAGTAGTCATTAGGAAATGTGGAGCAAAGTGTCATCAGTATTCGACCCCCTGGCAATTGTGCTATGGGGTGCTGCAGGGTCCCCTATGCTGCTTAACATCTATAACATCTATATGAAGCCATTAGTAACAGTCATTAAGAGATGTGGAGCAAAGTGTCACCAGTATGCTGATGACACTCGGCTCTATTTCTCAGTTACATCTGAATCAGGTGTGGCTGTGCAGGCCCTGGACCAGTGCCTGGATACAGTGGTAGGCTGGATGAGAGCCAATAAACTGAGGCTAAATCCTGGCAAGATAGAAGTGTTGTAGGTGAGTTGCTCCCAGGTCCAGTGGATAGGTAGGTTTTCTGGATGGGATTGCACTTCCTCTGAAGAATCAGGTGAGCAGTCTGGGCTTACTTCTGGATGCATCTTTGACACTAGAGGCCCAAGTAGCCTCGGAGTTTCTTTTATCAGCTTAGGCTGGTATGGCCATTCGTGGACTGGGATAGCTTGGCCACAATGGTTCAAGCATTGGTAACCTTGAAATTGGATTATTGCAATGCACTTTGTAGGGCTGCCCTTAAGGCTGGTCCAGAAGTTGCAGCTAGGGGTGACCTATCTGTAGCATATTACATCTGTGCTGAAGAAACTGCACAGGCTGCCTATTTGCTATCAAGCCAGATTTAAGGTTTTGTTGTTAGTATGTAAAGCCCTAAACCACTTGGGACCTGGTTACCTGAGTTATCTGTACCTAAGTTACAGATCGCTATAGGAACTCTGGCCAAATGTGGCTAAATTTAATACTAGCATTGCCTTAGTATTAAATATCACACATTCCTTTACTGCCACTTCTAAGCGGTCCTCTGCCCAAGTTTCAGTGTGTGGAGGGTTCACTGTTTTTTAGTGCAAGATAAATAATTTGGCTATCACAGTTCCACAGACAAGGAATTGTTAAGAGTGGAGAATCTCAAGGCTGTGACAATTCAACACTTCCTGGGTTAATTAACCATAGTTTCCCATTACCTCTTAACTGGGAAGCTAGGGTTAGTTGGATCAAAATATGCTAGGATCTTAAACCAAAGTTTGAAGTTGGTTTGAGATCTTGGCTTGTTTTGATTATCTTAATAACCATAGTTTCCAAGTTCAGGTATAGTGGGTATAGAGTTCAGGTATAGAGTGCACTCTTTCCTTTAAATACATTTCTCAAACTTGATAGAATATATGGCGTTACTTTGTGCAACTTACTAAGTCTCTTGTTTTTAACAAGCTATCGTTTTGCTCTTTCCATGACAGTGCCTGAAAATGACAACAAAGCGGAACTTGTTTGTGCGGTTGGTGCCATGCCGCTGTTTGCGTGGAGAAGAAGAAACTGTCACTGCACTTGATTATTCTCACTGCAGCCTGGAGCAGGTGCCTAAGGAGATTTTTACTTTCGAAAAGACGTTGGAAGAACTTTATTTAGATGCTAATCAAATTGAAGAGCTTCCAAAGGTGTGTTGTATTCTAATATTGCGTATGTGTGTAAGAGTGTGTGTAAGAGAGAGTGAGAGCACTTCCATCCATGTCTATGTGCAGGGGCAGGTAGATGGAACTGAGGGCACAATCCTATTAAAGTTGGATTTTGGAATATCAGCATTCCTACCTCAAGATATAACATTTGACCTTATGAAGAGATCTTCGGGTTCAATCCTATGCATGTCCTAAACTCCCAACATTCCATCAGCCAGCCACCCTGTCTGGGGCAAGCTGAGACTTGTAAGATTTTTTCCTGTATATACATGATATATCACATCTGCATGTGAACCATGGTTAATGCTAACTAGGTTTCTTATAGTAACCAGCATTTTGAAGCAGGCTTACAAACCATTGGATAAGAGATAGCCTGGCTAATGTTAATTCTGATTAGTGCTGGTGCTGATATAATGCTTAAACCATGATTAAGAAGGTATGGGAAGGAGCTGGGAGTCCAAATCTCTGTGCCACCAATTAAATGCCTAGGGCAGCGGTGTCAGCAGCTTTGTCACCACCTCATTGTAAAACATTTTTGGAGCCAACCATTTCGAATATACTGAAACATGTTAGGATTAGGGGTCTAAAATCTGAGCCTTTAAATAAGACACTGACTGGGTTTGCATGGTGCGGCAACCCATTGTGGGTAAGTAGCCATGATGGGTTGTTGTGTTGTCTGAATGTGAACTGCTTCCCGCAGGGTGGCTTATTTTTCAGTAACTTGCCACCCTGACAACCTATGGCTTGTTCTAGGGATTGTTTGATCCATGATGGGTTGTTGTGTTGTCTGAACCTGGGAGAGCAATTTTATCATGGGTGGCAGGGATCGGCAAGAGCCATTCGGCAAGAGCGTCAGAAACCCTAGCTGCTTTTATGCTCTTGCCGTTGTCGCTGCCAGTGACAGCCCCTCCACCGATGCCCAAGTGGCATTTTGGAGCAACCATCACTGGTTCAACTCTTGTTGTTGTTGTTGTTGTTGTTTTGGCCCCAGAAAATTGTGCAAATGTATTCATTTTTAAAAAGTGGTTTTCAGTGGTTTTCGATTGACAACTTAGCAATTGGTTCCTGGCAACTGTGTGCAAATTAGCCTATATGTGGTCTTGCCTTGTCAATTTCCATGTATGTTACCTACTCCATTTCTCCCCTTGACAGCTGAAACATACAAGGAAATTGACCAGGAAAGATTACACATATCGGACAGCTGAAAGAGTGCACTTGCGAAAGATCAACAAAAATAATAATTTTAAAAATTACAAACACAATTGCACAATTTTCGGGGTCCCAAAAAATAATAAAGAAATATGGCCCCGTTTGCGCATTTTTGAGGCTCCCAAAAAAACAAAACACCAGCAGCGAACTAAAAGGGATAAAGATTGGAGCAGGGAGGGGAACACAAGACAGGTTCTACTGTGAAGGACTCTGGGATACCAGCTGGAGGACCAAGGGGGAAGGAGCAGGAGAACAAGCCACAGTGAGCCCGATCGTCTGTCAGGAGCACTGTGGGTTGTTGTGCGAACAACCCACAGTATGTAGCTTATTCGCGAGGTGGCTTAGCGTGTCACGCGAACACAGTCACTAATGTGTATTGTTGTAATTTTTTAACTAAAATGATAATCCTTTAATATGTGCAGTTTATATAATAACCTCAGGTTATTGACTCAAATATATGTTATTATTTGTTACATTATTCCTCACAGCCATTCTGTGAGATCAAGTTCAGAGATGTTGACTGGCCCAAAGATGATGGATATAGGCTAGTTTTTAAAATGTGTGTAGCAGTGATAAATATGTGACCTAATTTGTATATATTGAGTTCTTGATCCCAGCCTCACTTCTAGTTCTCAAGAAATTATCCTCTCTTAGGTCAAAATTTGTTGCACTTCTTAATCAGGGCTGGTAGGCCTTCATGTGCATGCAGTTTTGCACAGATTCTAGTACCTAGAACAGACATGCGATGTTGACAGAAATCCACTGCTCAGAGGCAGAACTTCTGTGCCAAATTATTATGTGCCTCACCTTCATGGCTTGCAGTCATGTTCCCCTAAATATAACTTTACTTGTATCTCTCCCCTTGCCACCGCAGCACTCCTTGGGGGAAAGTTTACAAAAATTCTGATACTAAGTGTAATGCATGCATATTGAGAATACCTTATTTAAAAGCATCATATATTTAAACCGTACTCGTTTGCATAATTTATATGCCTCTGCTTCAGTGCAAAATTAAAAACCAGAACTGTGCTATGGTTCTTCTTGTAATCACTATACTGTTAAAAAAAATCTTATGTAATTATTGGTAAAACCATAGATTTCTCCCTTCAGATTGTTATACAGATTACAAAAGTTAAAAGCTGGGTACTTCTTTACAATATTTGCTTTGGCTGAGACAAATAGCTTCAAAGACATTAAACACAGGATTGTATTAGTGTTCTTGCTGGTTATTTTGAACACCTGTCAGTAGCTAGAATTAAAAGAATATGCTCATAATATTTTTTTTTGTCTTTGTTTCAATAGCAACTTTTTAATTGTCAGTCTCTGCACAAGTTGAGTTTGCCGGACAATGATCTAACAACATTGCCTGCATCCATAGCAAATCTCATTAACCTCAGGGAACTGGATGTCAGCAAGAATGGTGAGTTGTTTTTCTTGCTACAATCACAAGCACCAAAGAGCAAGGCTGTCTCAATGTACATTCAGATTTCTGACTGTTCTCTGAAAATAGCATTGAACCATAAAGTTCAAAAGTGTGAATGTAGATGTACATGGCCCTTTCTTAATATATTGCTGAACCACTCTTTAAGGGTGCAATCCTATGCTTGTTTAGACAGAAAAAAGCCCTACAACTCCCAGCATCCCCCAGCCATTGTAGGACTTTTTTCTATCTAAACACGCATAGGATTGTGCCCTAAATGTGTTTTTGTATCTTGTTTTTAAAACACAGCTGAAGTTAAAGGGAAATAATTTAGCTATTTGCTTGCTAAGTGTCTAAGCAGCTCTTCTTGTTTGTATCTGTTTTTTAATATTCACTGCAAATCCTTTTAAACTTGTTTTCTTCAGAAGAAGAGTGAATTATTCTGTGTTCCTGGTTTGCAACTACGTTGGTCATCAGGCTAATCTAGCAACAAACACTGTGAGCAGTTGCCTAAGAGTTAGGAAAGGGTTACAAGGTGATTGTGCTGGTGATGTTCCAACCACCCGTATCACAACATTTAGCAGCAGTGGTGTATATATACATACTTTCCAACAAATTTAATGACATCAGAGCTTATGAGATATTAAGCTTAAAAATGGCATGTGTGTGGTAAATAAGGGCAAAGCACATGTTTGTTTTCTAACCAACTATGGAAGAATCTCTGACCAATCATAGCAAGAATGCCCAAACTCAATATTGCTTTTCTAGGATGATAAACTGAGGAATCCCTATATGCTGATATAACTCAGCAGTGCTCCCTAGAACATCTGGTAAGTTGGCATCTTCTGGGGTGCCTGAATAGGCTTATCTAACTTTTTTGTCCTCCAATATGCATCCAAAAACTTAAGATCTTTGTTTATAATGGTTCCAACTGGCTGGGTGTTTTGAGATGTAAGTTAGAGTCATTAGGAAAGTGGGTCCAGCTGCTAAGTAGTTTTCTGATTTTCTGACTAGACCACTGACTTCAGAAATGGAGGCTATTGCACCATCAGACAAAACAACTAGCAGCCACTGCTAAGGGGCTGGCTTTTACTGAACTCAGATTCCCATAAAAGTCAAGGTTAGCTCACTCCTTCTAGAGCTGTCCATATACCATCTAACTAGAGGCCAAGATACTCTCTGTCAGACCATCTTCTCTGCAAAGAACTCAGCATATGCAGTGGAACTGAAGATTCTACTCAAGTACTGTAGGTTACATGTAACTAGCTAAGGGTGCAGTCCTACGGGGATGCTCATAATCCTCCGAACTCAAGAGGATTATGGGCATCCTATGGAGAGTGGGAAGAGTATTGAGGCGAAGGTCACCTCACCTCCTTGCTCCTGCTGCTCTGCAAAACAGCTAGATGCCCGATTTCGGTTGTCTAGCTGCAGTGCTCCAGAGCAGGAGGGAAGGAGGCGGAGGCACCGCCAGGATACGTCAAATCTTATATATATATATAATTAATTGTGTGTGTGACTGTTGCCTCCCCCCCTTTAAAGTCTTTTTTTAATATTTGGATATATGGCTGCATTGTTTTAAAAGGGAATTATTTCTAAATTCTTCCTCATGCGAAGGACTTCATGTTTACAAAACTACCATGTCTGTTTTTAGGATTTTCACAAGGTTATTTTGTTGAGTTCTGAGTTCCTGGGCTTTGGGAAAGAAAATCCAAAGCTCCTTTCTTTTTATTTTTTCCTAGGGCTGAACTGAATGGAGCGGTCCTTGGCAATAGGGCTCAGAAACTCCCCAAGCAGCTGGACAGTCTAGGGTGTGTAAGGAGGTTTATCCTTACTGGTGCCAGCCCTTGTAAAGAAGAGATCCACCAATAGAAAAAGTTATTCCCTCCTCCCAGTCTATAACAGAAACCCATTGTATAATTGGTACAGGTATCTTTTAAAACAGAAGTGAGGAACCTGTGGCCCTTCAAATGTTGTTGGATTATAGTTCTTATCAGCCCCAGACAGCATGGCCAGTATTCAAGGATGATGGGAGTTGTAGTCCAACATCATCTGGAGGCCCACATGTTACCCTCCATTGTTCTAAAATATAGTTTTAACAAGTATATCTCTACATTTAGGCCAGGATCCAAAGAACTGTGCAACTAGTTCCACAAGCCCAAGGGAGCTTTGATAATTTTAAACATGCATCTTTCCCATATTGTAGGGGAAATCCTTTTTCAAACTGAGAGGAGTTTCAAAAGCAATTAGATATACATGGCATGGGAGATATATGGCATGGGGGGGAAAATAAATCCCATGGATACACCTAAAGTCGTTCTCTGGAACCCTGCTGTAATGTGTTCAAGTTCCCTAAATATTACTTTTAATTGCTTGGACTTTCATTGTTTAGAGGGGGGCATTTCTAATAAGGTAACATGGTAACAAGTTTTTTTCCTGGCAATATAGTTTCTTCCTCATGGTGTCTGTGACTCACACAGATGGGTTCTGTGCCTGCACAGAGTGGCGTTTGAGGCCTGTCCTCCTCCCACTGCACAGGCCTAGGGCGTGGCCCCCACCTTCTAGCTCAGTTCATTTTCATTGGTTGCAAAAAGATCTCTGTAGAGATCCCCTCAGGTCTCAGGACTTTCTGAGCTATGTTGTCTTTTTTTCTTTTGGGTTTTCTGGTCTTTTCCTACAGTGGAGGAATGTTCCAGAAGGCGGGGCCAAATTTGCATAAAGTTGAAGTCACCTTCCCTGTGTGGGGAACGCCTCCCAGTTCCGGTCCTGCCTAGCTCCAGAAAGCGGGGTGTCAACAGAGCTCCACTTGAAAACTCCTTTTATACATTATACAAACTTCTTTTCTCTAGCCTGCCTTTTGTCTGGGGAACCTCCTGGTATCAGTCTGGGTCATGCAGTCCCTTTGATAGGGAGACAGCCCCACACTGTCTATTGATACCTCAGAAGATCTGTGAGAGGGTTGTGGAAAGCACAAGCAGGGGAGTATCTACCAGATGTTTGGCCCCTCAGGAGTAAAGAGTACCCATATGGGTGGTGAGTGCTCTGCTATTATGAAACACTCTTCTGAGTCCCAAGATGGCTGCAGAGCTGGGTTTGAGGTTCCGCGTAGTGGGACAGATTTGCCCAGGTGCTTAGTTCTCCAATTGGGAACATAGAGTGCGGGACCCAGTCTCCCCTTTGGTGAGTACAGTGGCTCCCTTGGCTTCCCCACCTTCCCCTGTTATAGACTTGGTGCTTCATTCTGTTTTATCGTTGAATTCACCAAATTTTAGTTAAAGAAATTAGGCCAGCAGCAGAGGGGGGCAGATGGGTTGAAAATTTACCTTAGGAAAATTTATCTCAAGAAAGTTTTCCCCAGGAAAGGTGGGAAACCCAGTCTCAGACTACTTTGTTGGGTTACTCCTCAGCTGTCCACCATGTTAGCCACCTCGGGGGAAAGGTAGGAACTTTTCCCCACACCATTTTCTTCCTTTCTTGAGGAAGTTCTTGTGGCGTTCTTACTGGAGAAGCCACAAACGAAGACATTCCTCCTCTATGTCTCCACATGAGTGCAGGACATGAGTGCAACAGCACCCTCCCACTCATTTCCCCCAGCAACTGGTATACATAGGCATACTGCCTCTGATACTGGAGGTAGCATATAGCCATCAGGACTAGTAGCCATTGACCGTCTTATCCTCTATGAATTTGTCCAATCCCCTTTTAAAGGCATCCAAATTGGTGGCCATTACTACATCTTGTGGAAGTGAATTCCATAGTTTAACTATGACCTGTGTGAACAAGTACTTCCTTCTAAGGCCCTATGAGGAGAGACTGAAAGAACTGGGCATGTTTAGCCTTCAGAAGAGGAGACTGAGGGGAGATATGATAGCACTCTTCCAGTACTTAAAGGGTTGTCACAGAGAGGAGGGCCAGGATCTATTCTCGATCATCCCAGTTTGCAGGACACGGAATAACGGGCTCAAGTTACAGGAACCCAGATTCCACCTGAACATCAGGAAAAAATTCCTGACTGTTAGAGCAATAAGACAATGGAACCAACTACCTAGGGAGGTGGTGGGCTCTCCCACTCTGGAGGCATTCAAGGTGCAGCTGGACAGCCATCTGTCAGGGATGCTTTGACCTAGATTCCTGCATTGAGCAGGGGGTTGGACTCAATGGCCATGTAGGCCCCTTCCAACTCTACCTTTCTATGATTCTTTTATCTGTCCTGAATCTCCCACCGATCAGCTTCATGGGATGACCCCGGGTTCTAGTATTATCAGAGAGGTGTTATGACAGATTATCTGCGCGTTAGATTCTCTCTAAGGAGAGAAACTAACTCCACCCTATTGCAAAAGGTTTGGGATCTTTGGCTGGAGTAAAAACACGCGCAGTTGGGTAAAGTATGCACTTCGCCCTTTAACACTAAACATAGACTTGACAAACTAACACTGAACTTGAGACACAACACGTTTAGTAGGAAAGAAGAGATGTTTATTGAAGAACTATAGAGCAGGTACAGTGTCTTAGTTCTTGGTCTTACAATGTTTTACACAATAATTCAGGCAGCAAAATATACCTACTGCATCTCTAACATACTCTATAATCTAGATAGAAAAGGTCCCTGTGCTCTTGGTAGGCTATAGACAGCCAGGAGGCGGGGGGGGGGGGAGAAGGCCCCCACCCCATGCTGGCAAGGAAAGGAAAGAAGTCAGGTATCCATAGCTACCTGACTTGTTGTTGGTCCCACGCTGGAAGGGGTCCTGCATGGCAGAGGGGAGCAAGAGGTGTGCGCCTGGTTGCTGAGTTCTATGGACTAAGTTTGAATTCTTATACTTTTTCTGCTGCACCTCTGGTTACATGGGAGGGGCAAGGGCTGTCCTTGTCTCCTTGATGTTTTTTAATCACTGTTATTTTGTGTGCTTATGGTTGCCTTTGTGTCAGGCTGGGGCCCTTGATGGGTGTCATAAAGAAAACCTTTTGTTGTTGTGTCCTACTGAGTTTAAACTTCTGGTCAAGTCTGCCTAGTGGGGGCCGAAAGCCATTTCTTTTCAGGGATATTTTAGGTTTCTTTTTAGGGGATGTTCTCCTGTGCCTTTGGGCTATCTGAGCATTGCAAGACTCTTGGCCATGGCCTATTCATCAGGGTCTGAGTCACTCTCCATTCAAACCTTCATTTGCATCTCCTTTCCCACCTGGCCAGTCCAGTGAAGGGCTTAGCTAATCATTTCTATGAACCCAAGCTTACGCAATGGCTTTCTGGGGTCTGCTGTGGCCTTCTTTGTGAGCCATAGTCATAACCAGATGATGATAACTGTATCTCTTCATAACAGCGGGAGAAAAATGTTTCCCTGTCTACTTTGTCCATACCATGCATAATTTTGTACACTGCTATCCTGTCTCCCCTTACTCAACTTTTTTCTAAGCTAAACAATCCCAGCTGCTGTAACCTTTCCTCATAGGGGAGTTGCTCCAGCCCCTTGATCATTTTAGTTGCCTTTTTCTGCACTTTTTCCAACTCTACAATGTCCTTTTTTAAGTGCAGTGATGAGAACTGTACACATTATTCTAAGTGTGGTCGCACCACAGTTTTGTATAAGGGCAATATGATAATGGCAGTTCTATTTTTAGTTCCTTTCCTAATTATGCCTAACATGGAATTTGCTTTTTTCACAGCCACTACACAGAGTCAACATTTTCATCGAGCTGTCTACCACAAACCCAAGATCACTTTCTTGGTCAGTCACTGCTAGCTCAGATTCCATCAGCATTTATGTGAAGTTGGGAATTTTTGCCCCAATGTGCATCATTTTACAGCGTGCATTACATTGAACCACATTTGCCATTTTGATGCCCATTCTCCCAGTTTGGAGAGATTTGTTTGAAGCTCCTAACAATCCCCTGAGATAGATGCTTTCTCAGTGGCCTGGCCCAAGACACTGGAGTATGCCTTCCCTCCTCTATCTCTCCTATCAAGGGTTCTTTGGAAGGTTCATCTGGAGCAAGCAGAGGTAATCCTAGTGGCTCCAGCATGGCCCAGAAGAGCATGGTTTTCCAACCCAATAGCTCTTTGTATTCAGGATCCATGGCTAGTCCCCTCCAGAAGGGATTTCCTAAGTCAGGGAAGCATTTTTCAGCCCGACTGGTTACAACTACATGCATGGAGGTTGAGTGGGGCAAATTAGAACAACGGGGATACAGGGAAGAGGTAGTCTCCACCATCTTAGCATCTCACAGAGCCTCTATAAGGGATTTCAACGTTTGAGTGCTGGAGTTAAATATCTGCTGGCCTTCGTACAAGCTGGGTTGAATCAGGGACTGCGACCTAATACATCTAAAAGATAGGCCATGGCCCTTATTTATTTATTTCATTTTTATACCGCCCAATAGCCGAAGCTCTCTGGGTGGTTTACAGCAATTAACAAGACAGTCCCTGCCCGCAGGCTTACAATCTAAAAAGACACGACACACAAGGAAAAAGGAATGGGGAGGGAAGAAGGGGGAATATTAATTAATATTCCTGGCAGGGCTGGTGGAATGGCCCTGTGCGCTCCCTCTCTTCTCCCTCCTCTCAGCCTACTGGAATGGCTGGTGGTAGCAGTAGAGGGAGGAGGAGCCTTCAGGAGGGCGTCCTTTCAGCAGGGCTGGTGGAATGGCCTTGCGCTCCCTCTCATCTCCCTCCTCTCAGCCTGCTGGAATGGCTGCTTGTGGTGGCAGTTGAGGGAGGAGGAGCCTTCAGGAGGGCAGCCTTTTAGCAGGGCTCCCTTAGCACCATTTGTGGCAGTAACAGGAAGGTATCTGTATAATAGGAGATTTCTTAAGAGGACCCTCCCACTGTGCACAGATTCCTTTCTTGGAATCTCCATAAGGTTTTGAGAGGCTTAGGGAAACCTTCTTTTGAACCCCTACATAGAGTGCCTCTAAAACTTCTTTCCTGGAAGGTGTTATTTTTACTTGCCATCACGTCAGCACGTAGGGTATCAGAGCTCAGTGTGCTTTCTGCCAGAAAGGAACTTTGCTTTGTTCATAAGGGCTATATAGTTCTACACACAGACCCTACCTTTGTACCCAGAGAGAACAGCTTGTACCATCGATCTCAAGATCGATGGTACCTTCTTTTTGTCCCAATCCTCAAGCACCAAAAGAAAAGGAATGGCACAAACTGGATGTGTGTAGGACAATCAAGATATATTTGGCCTGTACTAAAGACTTTAGATTGCTTGATTTTTTGCTCATTCCTTTCAACCCAGCAACTATAGGGAGAAAGGTTTCACTGGCAACACTTCCAAGATGGATCAAAGACTGCATCTCCCTGTGCTACGAGGCTTTGGCTGCTGCTGTCCCTGGAAGTCTTACAGCTCATTCCACAAGGAGCACAGCCATCTCACCTGCATTGAGCACTAATGCTCCCTTGATTGACATTTGTTGAGCAGCAAATTGGTCTTCCATTTCCTGTTTTGTCCGCCATTATAACGCAGTACCTTTGCTTCTACTGAAGCATCCTTCGGCTGGCGGGTTCTGCAGCAGGTGGTCTCTACTCAAACTAAATAGCAGCGAGAGGCCCGCCCTAACAAAGTACCACTCAGGAACATCCCAGACTAGAATATCCTTCTCCACTGTAGGAAGATGGAACGTTGAACCTAATGAAGGTTCCTTTTCTACAATGGATAGAGTGTATTCTACCCACCTGGTTGAGATTATGTCTCGCTGCTGGGAGCAAAATAATTCTTTCAGTTCACTGATAATTTTAATCAGGTTATTTAGAAGTTGGATTCATGGGAAGTATCTCTCTCTCTTCCTCCTCTATCTTTTGTTCTTGTTCTTTCTGCTTTTTCCTGTTGAACTGTTTGCTGAGAATATGTTTGCCGTTTGAGCTATTTTATTTCTGAAACTGGGAGACACTCTCCCACACAGGGAAGGTGAATTGAACTTTATGCAAATTTGGCCCTGCCTTCTGGAGCTAGTGGGAGGAGCAACCAGACTAGAGATACCCTCCATCCACTGTAGAAAAGGAACCTTCACAGCAGGGATGTTGAAGAGTCCTTGGTCTCGAGTCACGAGTCGAGTCACGAGTCCTTGGACCCGAGTCTCGAGTCCGAGTCCTTGGTCCAAAATGGTGACTCCCGAGTTCCGAGTCCCGAGTCACTCCCAAAGCTGACTCCACGAGTCCCAATTAAAATCAATGGGGTTTTCCCCCAACAAAATAAGGCTACTTCAGATGTGTGGCGTAAATAAATTCTAGGCACAAGTGTGCCTTTTTATTTCAAAACTCTGCAACTGATTTTGGCAAGAACAGACCAGGCAGACAAACCCAAAATAACCAGACAGGCAGAGGAGGCAGGGAACCCCAAAGCAGGCAGGCAGAGGCGTTTGTCTTGGACAATTCAAACTGTGGAACTGGTTAAGAAGAGACCAGGCAGTCAGAGGAGGCAGGGAACCCCAAACAGGCAGGCAGAGGCAGCCAAACCCAAAATGTCTGAAAGGTTGCATTTTAGGAAAATGATTTTAAAAAGTAAACTTGCTGTACTTCCTAAAACTTATCCATGTTGCATTTGAGGAACATGATTTTTTCTAAATGTTTGCCCCCCATTCTGGAACGGTGAGGTCTCATCACAATTTCACCCTCACTCTTCGCCGGCGATCGCACTCCTCTCCACTCCTTCTGGCACAGCCCAGGGATGTTGAAGAGTCCTTGGTCTCGAGTCCCGAGTCGAGTCTCGAGTCCCATTAAAAATATTGGGACTCGAGTCCGAGTCGAGTCAGAGGGGGGACTCAGTCCGACTCACGAGTCGAGTCCCCGAGTCCGAGTCCCCATCCCTGCTTCACAGTAAGTCCAGTGTTCCATTTTCTGTCATTATTTCTTTCTTTTTGGAATTTTATTTTCTTCATGTTTCCATCATATATAGTTCCTAAGGGCTTATGGCCTCCAAAGTGCTCTTCAAGAAGTGCTCTGACTATGGAAGGAACATTCCCCCCATGGACAGTCATTCAAGGTGTTTGCTTTGCCTGGGAGAAGGGCATTTGGTCAGTTCTTGCCCTCATTGTCAGGTGTTTATAAAGTAAGTGCGGAGCAGAGTTAATCTCATTTATGGGCCCTCAAGGTGGCTGACTCCGCAGCTCAGAATTGGCCACCCCATACTGCCTCCTCTTCCTCCTGCTCGACTGCGGTCTTCGTCGGAAATGGACTCCACCCCTGTTGCAGTTCCCAGTCTTGAATCCAGGATGTCAACATCAACATCTGGGCTGACATTAGTGCCAATGCACTCTCTTCAAGTACCTAATGGGTTGTCACACAGAAGAAGGACGCAACCTGTTTTCTATCATCCAGGACCGCAGGACACGAAATAACGGGCTTAAGTCACAGGAAGGCAGATTTTGGTTGAACATCAGGAAAAACTTCCTACGGTCAGACCTGTCTGATAATGGAATCAACTGCCTAGGGAGGAGGTGTGCTCTCAGTCCCTGCAGGTATTCAAGCAGCGATTGGACAGCCATCTGTCTGTCAGCCCACTAAGCATGCTTGGTCTTCATTGGATACGTTTTGGGGTTTTTCCCTTGAGGTTTCATTTATCTAAATATGTTTTGTACTTCTGCAAACCGCAGGATCACCCCAAGTCTGCTTGTGCATGGATGGTGCTGTTTTAGCTCCATAATGATTGATACTTGGGGAATTGAGATAGTTATTTGTATTTATGATTTCCCCTTTTCTCTCAAATAGTGATCTTGTTGAATTGTTTTGTGGTGGTCTTACTTTATGTTGCCTGTATTCTCAATTTTATTCCAAAATGTCATGATAAACAGATGCACAATTTTGACAGACTGTACAAATATCACTTTTTTTTGCTTCCTCTCAGTACAGGGCAAAATAAACATGATCGAAGTTGACCTCCTTTTTGCTTAATGTATACAACTCCTATGTAACCTTTTCTCATCATGCCTTTGGCTATTTATTTGAACTCCCGAGGAGCACTAAAAATGACCTCCTAGCTTGTAAAACATTGATTTCCATCACTTTTTCATTCCCTAAAACTTTATACCCAGGCTTTCCAGTATGTTATCTAGTTGGTTTTAATGTTTATTATTTTTAATGTGCTGTATCTTATTAGTTGCTGCTGGTGCTTATTGTATTCTTTTTGAAAAATCAGTACAAGTATTGTAAGCTGAATTGAGAGGGTTTTTTTTAAAAAAAACAAAACTGAATAGTGACATAAAACATTTAAAATTAATAATAACAGACTAAAATCAGGGCCAGTGCTACTATTAGGCCAACTAGGCAGCTGCCTAGGGCGCAGGGCTAAAGGGGGCGCCAGAAATAGGGAGCGAGGGCTCAAGTGGGAAGGGGCGCGCTAAATATCTGATCTTGCCTAGGGCACCAAACTGCACCAAACTGCCTTGCACCGGCCCTGACTAAAATATATCAGAAAACTTCAGAGCTTTACAAGTTTCCTGAACAGGCACCAAAAGATAACAAATTTTGCAGTGGTTCTAGAATGTGCACGCTTAGGCTTGGGCAGGTCTGAAGTAGAAGGGATTTCATAGGTTTGGGGCAGCTGCTGAAATCTGTCTTGGTCTCCCAATTTGGAGCATGTATAAAATAAGACAGCATTCTTGGCAGATCAAAATGATCACAATGCGATACAGGCAAGGAACTGACCTGTAAAGTATGCAGGATCCAAATAAAAATCCCACTGTAGGCTTTTTTTAAGATAAAGTTTTTACCATAAGAAAAAGATACATAAGAAAAACTTGAAAATGTGGGGGCAGTTTCTGCTTAAATGCTTAAACATAAAGATGTTTTCTTGGAGGAATTTCCATTTCCAGTTGTGAGAAAATTCAGCAAGAATGGAATTTTAATAAGTAAAGGTTCCCATCTCTCACCAGGGACACTATTCTGTTCTTCAGTCCAAATCTATTGCTTCAAATGTTTTATGACTGTCAGCCCTTTTCTCTGAATCCCTGGTCAACGACTATGATTAGCACACATATTCCTATGCACAACTGTTCAATTTATGTAATGTATTCTACTATAATTGTGTTTATTTATTTATTTATTTATTTGAGAGAGAGATGTGCGCCTGTCCTCAGCCCAAAAGGCTCCCAGAGCAGCTTACATATAATCAGTTAAACAACGCAGTCCCTGCCCGCAGGCTTACAATCTAAAAAGACATGACACACAAGGAAAAAGGAATGGGGAGGGAAGAAGGAAGGGGGAATTAATTCTTGCAGGGCTGGTGGAATGGCCCTGCGCCCCCTCTCATCTCCCTCTGTACAGCCTGCTGGAATGATACAAGCTCACACAGGTCATTGTCATCTATAAATGTGAGTGGGCCCTTCTGCTGAGTAAATCACCATTTCGTAAGACAGTTTATTTTATTCATTTATTTATTTTATGACAGTTGTTGGTCACAAGATACAGCAGAGCGGTTTCAGCTGGGAACTACTGCCAACAGGAAAAACTCAATATTAGTCCTTTTCATACAGTGAGGTTTGTGGGGGGTTTGTTTTTGCTTTTTGCTTTTACTGCAGAAGTTCAAAGTATACTTGATCAGTTGCTAATTCATTGTATTGAACCTTCTATACATGTAGGAAAACTGGATTATTGTGTACTATTTCAAATGTTTATGGAAGATATATAATGATACAGACCTGTGGCTTACGCTGGCTCAGCTTGTCTGAGCGTGGAAAGCCAAGCAGGGTCAAGCCTGGTTATTACTTGGATGGGAGACCCCTCCTCTAGTTTCCTGCATTGAGCAGGGGGTTGGACTTGATAGCCTCATAGGCTCCTTCCAACTCTATGATCTATGAAATCTATGAAACTGCATTGTAAGCAAAGAGGAAAAACCCACACTTGGAGCATACAGTTTTGAGTCCTGGCAGTTCTTTGCCAGCCACCCAAGCAAAGTGATAGCTCACACCCCCACACCCCCGCCCAATAGCTGAAGCTTTCTGGGCAGTTCACAACAATTACTTCTTCATGCGCTCTGTGCATCATACATATGGGGACTATTCTGATAAGCGGCACCTTTGACTCTCTAAGGACAGTCTCACCACCAACTCTGGGTTACTCACCTCTTCTCTGATTCGGTTACTGTCTGAGACCTTTCTTCCTGATGTGGAAGTCGATCACATCTGACGGCTGGGTCCTGAAGACCATCCAACATGGTTACAGGATTGAGTTCGACGACCTACCTCCTTTCTTCAGCATCTGTACCACATAGCTCTCACAACAGCTGCAGGCTGAAGTCACTTCTCTTCTCGAGAAGGGGGCAATCCAAGTGGTCCCTGCATGCAAGATGGCCTGTACTCCAGGTATTTCATGGTGCCGGAAAAGGATGGAGGACTTCGACTGATCCTGGACCTGCAGGATGTCAACTCTTACATCATGCTGAGGAAATTCAGGATGACCATGCTGCAGTCAATTCTGCCTCTCCTCCGCAGGGGAGACTGGTTTGTGTCCGTTGACCTCAAGGATGCCTACTGTAGGGATTGGGCCCAGTATTCCTACAGAGGAAGATCTGGGAACAGATTCTGAGAAAGATGGGGAGGAGGAGAAGATGGAGAGAACCTGCAGCTGGTGCCCCAAGGCCAGCGGACTTAGAGATAAGCCCAACAGTCAGGAAGGATCAATCAGTGTCAAAAGCACAGTGGAAAAGCAATCTGAGCTCTCTGATCCGGGGGGGAGGGCAAATCAAGCATCACTAACCCCCAGGTCAGACATCAGCTAAGGAGGATGGACTAGCTGAGGAATGTCAGGTGCACCAAGAAATTGGCCCTTAAGAATAAGGAACTGCCTTAGGGGTGTGGGTATGTGTAATTTGAGTCTGGAAGGGGAGGAGAGGTTTCCAGTTTGGAATCAACCTCAACAATAGGGCAATCTTCCTTAATGGCTGGTATTCTAACTAAGCTTGTTTCTTTTGTGATTGACTCTGCATTCACTTCTTTTGTACTTCTAAGCCAGTTTGCTAGGCTGGCATCTGTCCTAATAAAGCTTTTCAGTTAGAAGCCATTGTTTGGATCTTCTTGGAAGGAGGAGGGGAAGTATGGCCACGACACCTACTTCTACATCGGGATCCATCCAGACAGCCAGCACTTCCTCCGATTCTGTTCAGGAACTGCAGCCTACCAGTTTCCTACCCATCGGGCTCTCCATGGCACTGAGTCTTCACGAAGTGTGTTTCTGTCGTGTGTGCCCACCTGCGCACCCAAGGGATCCACATCTTTCCGTACCTGGATGACTGGCTGATTGTGGACTCTATCGAAGCTGGCCTTAGACGAGTACTGGGAGCGACACTATCACTTCTCAATGACCTAGGGTTCTATGTCAATCACAAGAAGTCGGTGCTTCACTCCACAAGGACCATCCAATATATAAGAGCAGTCCTCCGCACCTGCTGCAGGAGAGCTTTCCTTCCTCCAGAGCATGTTCTAACTATCACCAAGTTGGCAAGGAGACTGTATAGAGAGAGGAGATCGAAGGTACTTACCATCCAAAGGCTCCTCGGTCTCATGGCTTCCATGGTGTAGATGGGTGCTTTCTCATGCCTTCGGATGTGACTCTTACAAAACTGGCTCATCCGGGCCTTCAACCCCAACCAGGATGCACACAGGACTTACCTGTCTCTCCGTACTGACGTCCGTGACTCCCTTTGGTGGTGGATGGTCAGATCTTATCTAGAGGAGGGTCTGCCTTTTCTCATGCCTCCTCCTACCAGGACCTTGACAACAGATGCATCTCTTCTGGGATGGGGAGCGCATTGCTGGGGTATGATGGTGCAAGGTCGGAGGTTGCAGTGAGAAACCTCACTCCACATAAATGTACTCGAGCTCCTGGCTATATTCAACGCGCTCCGAGCCATGGAAGTAGATCTCATCAGCCAAGACATTCAGGTTGTCATGGACAGTGGTGGCCTATGTCAACAAGCAGGGTGGAGCGAGGTCATCCAGGCTCACTTGCTTGACAGTTCGCTTTTCAGGTGGACGACGAAAAGGAACATCGCCCTGACGGCGATCCATATTGTGGGCAAGGAGAACGTATTGGCCGATGCTCTCAGCCAGATGACCCTGCAGTCCCACGAGTGGGAATTGGATCCAGCAGTCCAGAACCATGTCTTCGAACTATGGAGGACTCTCGACCTTGACCTGTTTGCATCCGAGGAGATGCTTCTGCAGCAAAGCGGGTCTAGGTCTGCATTCCATGGGAGACTTCTTCCTCCATCAGTGGACGTGCAGGTTCTATTACCTATTTCCACCATTTCCACCGCTTACGAAGGTGCTAGCCAAAATCAGAAGGGGACAATATCAATTGCATCCTCATTCCCCCCTGGTGGCTGAGACAGGCCCGGTTTGCCCCATTGCTCCACAGGTGCGGGCGGGAGTATCTTCAGCTTTCCGCGACATTAATGCTTCTGACGCAGGACAATGGTCAGATTCGACATGTGAACCTCTGGATGCTGCAACTCATGGCATGGAGGCTCCAGTAACAGTTCAGCCGCAGCCTCTTCCTCCGGAGATCCAGGCGGGAACTCGCTAGGGACGTGCGCAAGTAGGACGGTGGGGGAAGGGTTCCCGCCTAAAATCCTCAGTTTTAGAAGCTTCCCGAAACAAGCTCCATGCAGGCGCAGAGCCCATATGTGTGAATGCACAGATGACCATTCGAAAAAATAAATAAATACCAACATAAGAAACCAAAATACAAATTCTGACATCCCAGTGCTAGTATGATGCATATCTGAATATTTCCATACCATATTATTTAGTGGGCACCATTTGAGGTGATAAGGTAGTGAAAGTTCTTGTTGTGCTGGAGCAGCATTGCACGTTTCAGTGTTTGCTACTTCTGTAGCAAAGTGAAAACAGAAGGTGGCCATTCAGATATTAGCCCTGAAAAGCCTCTGGCTTTGCACACTCCTTCCACTCCTTTGCACTCACCTCAAGTACTGCAATCCTGGACTCCCAGTCCTGGTTTAGTGGCAAAACATAATTTGCTATTCATTTGAACAGCCAAAGTATGGATTGCATTTGTGATCCTGGTTAGCAGGGAAGCGCAAACCATACTTTGTTCAGAGATGAACCAGGTGAAACTCTATGATTTTCTGCAAAGTCAGGACTGGAAATCCAGGAGGGAAATGTGGAGGGAGGGGAGGGAGAGTATTTGCGAGCCTGAGGATCATTCTTGTAGCACCGAGCCATGGTTTTGCACTACATCTGAAGGTGTAATGAGACAGTGATCTGCTTAGAACAGGCTAAAACTGTGACACAGGATTATTAGATTAGGGCACATGCATTTCATTGCCTGTGGTTCCAGAAGTTCAATCTGGAAAGTAAATATTTGCAAATATTTGGGACTAGGCTTCCTTTTCGGTTGCCTGTCAATAGGAAGGAGCTACTAAAGCAGCTGCAGCTTGGTTTGAATCGCTGCAGCCTTCTTCATTTTGCCCAGCTGATACGGTGACAATTCACTTTTGTTAGTTTTCTTGTAGTTAAAAACAAATGTGAACAACTAGAAATCAGGGATGTTTAAGAGTCCTTGGTCTCGAGTCACGAGTCTTTGGACCCGAGTCTCGAGTCGAGTCTCGAGTCCGAGGTCCAAAATGGTGACTCGAGTCCCGAGTCACTCCCAAAGCGGCGGCCCATGGAGCGGGAGGGTCTCCGCGAGAGGAAGAAGAGCTAGGAGGCAGCTGTCAGAGGCTTCTTCCGCCTCTGCCACAGAGTAGATCAGGCACCCCTCCTCCTCCTCCTCCAGAGTAGACCTCTTGAAGAGGAGGCAGGAGGCGGCGATCTGCTCCTGTTCAGCTGCTTGGCACGCTGAGCAGCCATGGGGATCAGAGCACAGCCTCCTGCCTGACAGTTTTTTTCTCAGGAGGAGGCTGTGCTCTGATCCCCGTGGCTGCTCCGCGTGCCGAGCAGCCATGGGGATGTTGGTGCTTCCCGCTGTCAATGGAGCCGCCGCCCCGGTGACAGTGGGAAGCGTCCACCCACTCTGTCCTCTGCTTTCACAGGATCTCCTGGAAAAGCTGAGGGCAGAGCAGGCAGGCGATTGCTGCTGTCCCCGGTGTGGCCACACCCATGACTCCAGCAACCGCCTGCCCACTTCACCCTCTGCTTTCCCAGGAGAACCCAGGAAAGCAAAGGGTGGAGAGGGTGGGCATCTCCTGCTGCCTCGCTCTGCTGGAGAAGTTTACCTGCTGGAGGCAGTGACACACAGTCCCCACAGCTGCTTCATGCATGGAGTAGCCGGGGGGACTGCATCACTGCCTGAGTAAATCTCTCTGGCGGGAGGCTGTGATCCACTCTGCACAGGTGCTCCATTCATGGAACAGTCGCAGAGAGTGGAACCGGCATCCCCGCCTCCTGCTGGAGAGGAGACCTCTCAAGGAGGAGGCGAGAGGCTCCCCCCTCCCCATTGTGCTTCCGGGCATGAGCCCTGTTTGTGCAGCAGGGAGTCTTTGACAGCCGCCACGAGCTGAAATCAGCTCACGATTGCGGCTGTCAGAGAGGAGCCTCATTCCTCCCTGCGTTGTCCCCAGGGATATCACTGGGAGGAATGAGGGGGATGGAGGGGAAGGGAGGGAGCGAAGCAAGCACAATGAGCCCGATTATCTGTCAGGCTCCTTGTGGTTGTGTTGCGGGTTCTGGCAAACAATCATGACTTACCACGATTGTTGCCGTGTCATGTGAACCTGCCCAATTTAAATGGCCAAGTTTTAAAAGTTGTGTCTAAACATAGAGAATGGAGACTGATCATAGCAATGGTTTGGAAACATAACTCCAGCAAGCCACTTGTGCTTCAAGCTTACAGGAGGTAGGCAACACTGTTGTTTCCTACAAAGTGGATGGGAGGCATTATTCATGGAACAGATAACTTCTATGTTCTTGAGAATGCTGCAGGGAGAGAAAATTCTACCACATATTTGACTTTGGATATTTTGGGAATAATAATAATAGTAGTAGTAGTAGTAGTATCTGATGTGCTGGCATATGCTATTGGTATTGTATCAAAGGTTGTTAATGCTAGCACTGTATCAATGGTGGAAGCAGAGTGGTAACATTGGATACTGCCTATTATTATTGCATTGCTTCCCACCGCAAAAAGCAGTCTCGAAGCGACTTAGAAACACACACAAATAGAAATCTATAATCAATATTTTAGAAAATATATATATAAATCATAGTCAGCACAATAATACAAATAAAAATAAACACCATAAAAACAATAATGTAAAAACAAAGTTTATAGATACTTGCTTTAAACTCGTCAGCTTCTATTTGTCTACGAATTCGATTTTCCTTCTTTATTGTTCCTCTGAGGATTGATGACAGTCCTGTGACTCACGCTGGCTCAGCTTGTCTGAGCGTGGAAAGCTAAGCAGGGTCAAGCCTGGTTATTACTTGGATGGGAGACCCCTCCTCTAGTTTCCCGCATTGAGCAGGGGGTTGGACTCGATAGCCTTGCAGGCTCCTTCCAACTCTTATGATTATGAAATCTATGATGCACCTGCTGTACCCATAATGACTAACCTGTTGTAACCATAATGACTAACTAAGTCAGCCATTTTCAGCCTGACAGGAATATTGAAGATTGGAGCAAGTTCCCTCCCACTGGTTACCTCTATAGGCAGTGAAGGTTGGAGAATGTTTAAAGTGCTGTTCCAATGCCATCTTTTCTCTCCCCGCTGTCATGCCCAGTTCTGATGGAGAGAGAGCTCATTCCACTTTGGCATACACATCCTTGGCAGCAGAAATTCGTCACTAGAGGGAAGATAGGATAGCTGGCTGGGGTCTTTCTTCCCTTCCTTTTTCCCACTCTGGTGCAGGTGATCTTTCTTGCCCCCCTCCACCAGCTACTAGGGAAGACTGGGTTCCATCTAATCTAATGTCATGTGAGTGGACTTCCACTTGCATAATGGGACTTCCCTTTCCTCTCCCCCCCTCAACACCCATATCTGCTCAGAAGGCTGCAGGGAATGAAGGGGGACCCCATCTGTTTTGTTGGTGGATGGACACAGATATAATCCTTGGGGTGGGTGGGTGGGTGAGGGGAGTGTAAAATAAGTGATGCAGTCATTAAAATGTGTAAAATGAACATGTGAACCTGTTTTGTGATTGCAGTATATTTTTATTTATTTATTTATTTTATTTTATTCATTTTCTATACCACCCAATGGCCAAAGCTCTCTGGGCAGTGTACAACAATATGTTGTGAACATGAATTTCCTGTTGAAGTCTGTAGGATTTAAAGCAGCTTTCCCCAACCTTCTAGATGTTTTGGACTACAACTCCAGAATCTCTGAACCTTGGCTATGCTGATGGGAGCAGAAAACCAAAATATATGGAGGGCACCAGGTTGGGGAAGGCTGATTTAGGCAAAGCAGCTGAATGCAGGATTGGTACTAATCATTTTGATCTCTTGTCCCATTATCACTACAATTTCCACTATTCCACAAATGAATATACACAACCAAATTTAAAGTGTTAGATATGTGCTGGTTTCCAAAACCTGTTGTGAACTTACAGAAAGATGTATCTGGCCTCTCCTATGCTCCCTTTTTATGTTTTGATATCAGCTGTTTCAGTTAGATGCCTGAAGACTTGAGCTATCTGGCAAACATCCTTCTAACATAGGCTTCTTGCCGAAATAATTCAGCTAAGTTTTAGTGTGGTGTGTTCCTGCTTGCACTAAAAAGCTGCCAGCTGAGATTTGGCCTCATTTAGTGTGGTTTCTTTTTTTATGCTGTTCTCTTTGAGACTTGAAATTCTTTAATATGGAATCTGGCATGTAATGTGTGCAATTTATGCAATATATTTCCTCCTTTGTCTTCAGAGGAGGTCTTCAGAGTGCCTAGGGAATTTGGTAGGAATTACTGACAGTTGTTGTCTTGATCATTTTAGTGTGTACTAAAGTTTTTGCCATGTGTGATCTGCCTAAATCTGTAGGAAACTGCTAGAGCTTTCTAGGAGATCACAGTTCCACACCCTGTCACCTCTCCATAGAGTCCTGGATGAGAGAGACCACTAGCCTTGTTGCTGTGGCTTGCTGTCATCTTTGGATAGTCACTTAGATTCTTTACTAGGCAAATGGGTGGAAGGGGATTGGAGACAGCTTGCAGTCATGTTATGTGGAAGACTTATAACAAACTGGACAGATTTCTCACAGCTGTTCAACTGTTGCTTCTTCCCATTTCTTATTCATACATCAGTGACACCATTTCATTGTAAACATTGTGGGCAGTATACAACACTGCCCGCATGCTAGCAGGACCCACTGCTATTGCAACGAGAAGCTAGCAGTTACAAAGACAATAGGAAATGAGTCAAAATGCTCATTTCCAGAACAGGGGAGGTTGATGAAGCTCTCAGAAGGGCACTCCACTGATCTGACCTGTTCCAGAAACTAGTGTTTTAGGTCATTTCCAGGGTTATTTTATGAGTGCTAGCTTCCTGTTACGCTCATGGTGAGTCTCACTTGTGCAAGAGAAAGAGTGGCGGCTCAGCAGCAGTATAGGATACTGCCCTGTAGCTCTTACTTTGCATAGTATAATATAGTACAGTGATGGCGAACCTTTTTGAGCCCGTGTGCCCAAACTGCAACACAAAACCAACTTATTTATTTCAAAGTGCCAACACTGCAATTAAACCTGAATACCGAGGTTTTAGTTTTAGAAAAACAACTCATACAGTTGTCCGAACTAATTAACATATTTTGTCTTAAAAGAAAAACACAATAACAGCTTTCAATGATAACAGTTTTTTGTTGAAAAAAAAATCAACTCAAAAATTATTATAGTACTACATTGTACACATAGCCTGAAGGGAATTTATATAAACTTTTTAAATAATTAGGCACATGTATTTTTGGATTAGGGATTCTCAACTTGTAATATGATTATATGCCAGACTGAAATTGTATGGGGCAAGCTTTACCCAGGGTCCTTTCCCTGCTTCTACAGGTGTCGGATTAGTAAAAGTAAAAGTCAACCTGTACTAGGATGAGCAAGATAAACAAGAAAACTAAACGTGCTTAACACATTTTAAACACTTTATGTCTTGGACTGCAAACACTGCATTAGGTAAAAGTTTGCATTGGGCATGCTTTTGCACAATTAATGTGATTTTTGCTATTACATGCATGCTGATAATTTGTCAAACCTTGGCTCATACTCCGTTAGTTTGAGAGCAACATGTGCAGCACTGAGGTCATGTTAGGGCTTTACATCCAAGCCATGCTCTCTGCATCATTCTTCAAAATCTTTTAAATGTGATAACAATGAAGAAAAGAATTCTGTAACAGGAATTCTAGAACAAAATCATTCTGTTCTACACTGTGAGAAAGAACAAGACCATTAGTCTTTTTGGTAATTAGGATCTATACTTGGTAATCCTGAATTTAACATGTAATTTAGGCTGTACTACAGTGTAGTCCAGAGTTATCCAGTCTGCTAATGGGCTGGGTTTTATTTATTGATTTGATTTGTACCCTGCACCCAAGGGGTACAAAGAAAATTGGCACTCAAGGTGGCTTACAATCACAAATAAACTTGATAAAAACAGTAAACTAATACATTCAAACACATTAAAAACACAGCAACAGGTGGGGACTAGCACCCAGGTCTCTTACCACTACACTGGCTTTCCTCCAGGAACAAATGATCTCTCCATTTTTACCCTCACAACAATCCTGTGAGGTAGGTTAGGTTGAGAGGTAGTGACTGGCCCAGATCATCCAGTGAGAAATGCGAGGCATTTGCCAGTCCTCTTCAGGCAGCAAAATGTCCTGGGCCAGGACTGGCTGTGTATGTATGTGTGTTCTGTTTGGCTGCTGTGTCTGAATGAGGCAGTAGGTCAGTCTCTGCTTCTTTCTTGAACGTGTGTGTGTGTGTGTGTGTGTGTGTGAGAGAGAGAGAGAGAGAGAGAGAGAGAGAGACTTTTCAGAGCAACTGGGCCTGAAGAATAGGTTTTGAGGTAGGCAACGCTGGACGAAGAGGAGTGTGCGTGAGAGCGTGGGGATTTAAAGGAGCAGCCCAGCCACTCCTTTGCAGTCAGGCAGGGCTGAGAGCGAGCTGCGGACCTAGCCGCTTGCCTCGCCTTGCCTTTCCCCCACTTGTTCTCCCTCCCCTCCCCTCGGGAATCTTCATTTAAAGCGGCAGCTACCCTCCCGCCTCGTCTCGCCCCTCCCCTCGGGAATCCTCGCTGTAATCCCTGCCTGATCTCTCCTCTCGCGTGTCCAAAGATTGGTCCCTGCGTGCCAGCTGTGGCACGCGTGCCATAGGTTTGCCTTCACTGATATAGTAGGTCTTTGTTATCAATTGAAGAATTAAACACATTTTGGCATTTAAATGTAAAGTAGTCTTTAGATGGAACGGGTTAAAGGCGGTTAGTGCCATGGTACTAAAATTAGCTTTTAGACTGTGTTTGAAATAATATCCTACATAATAGTACATTTCAAAATACTGTATACTTACTATACTGCCTAAAATCCAGCTTTTCTCATATAAAGACTATGTTTCTCTTTGCTTCTGTTCTCTGCATCACAAGGAATTTGTGCCGTAGTTCAAACTATTAGAATTTATATGTCCCAAAAATAGAGGATTTGCAATTTATTTATTTATTTATTGCTTCTTTGTTCCTGTAGCCGGGTGGCCGGGTGACCGGCCAGATGGGCGATTAACAAATTTAACAAATAAATAAATTAATTAATAGCCGTGGGTGCATCTTGAAATATGTCTGGCACCTAGTGAGTTTAATCCTTTTATATTTGCAACTGCCCCACCTGTCCATCTTAGGGTTGCTACAAATTGCAGACTTTTGAGGAAATATGCCCCACTGGTCTACCCGCCCCCACCTCCAGGTCCTTTATGCTCAGCATCTAGCCTGATGAAGGGTTCTGGAGAACTCAAAAGCTTATTCACAACTTTGTGGCATTTTGGTCCTAATAAAGCAGGGGAGGGCAACCTCCGGCTCGTGCTGGGGGTCCAATTGGGCCCACAGAGGGTTGGGCACCCTCCACTAGCCCTGCCCTCCGAAGCCCCAGCCCCTGGGGGGAGAGGAATCCCCATGTTATCTCTGATGAGATGTGAGCAGCGCAAAGGGGATTCCCCCATACCACTTGGCTGGGACTTGGAAGCGCTGGCTTCTGCAAGCCCTGGCTTCTGCAAGCCCTGGCCGAGTCCCTTCCTGCTTGCGCCCCTGTTAAATAAAGGTATTACCAATACCATACTGTAGATTTTGGATTCTCTTCGTCCCTCAAAAGATGTATAGTAGGGAAAAATAACTACAACATGCTAGCACAAATATGTACGTACATAGAGTTTTCTGTAGTGTAATTGTTATGAAATGTGCAGAGCATTATCCATAGAACAGGATGCCCCTGTCCTATGTGTAGAGCTTTGGCTTATTCCTTGTCTCATCAGTAGCAATACCCTGCTTCTTTTAATACTAGTGGAGTAATGCCAATTTTTAAATATATTCTTTTAGATTTCCATGTATTTTTACCCCACTTCTTCATTGAATTGGTGTTATACTTGCACATTTACATTCTTGAGTGGCCTTCTAGCCTGCTCTTCGTATGTCCTTAACATTTTAGCTAATAACAGGCCCAAGATTTCATTTCAGTTTTCTTTCTCTATGTTATCTTCCATTGTATGTAATAACATACAGTATGCATGTTGGGGGAGCATTTCACTCTCTGTGGAACATTCTGTAAGATGAAAGATACTTACATAGTTTTGAAACTGCTTGACTAGAATTTATTTGTTGATTTGACACTATCCAACTTGGGCTCAGTACAGATTGGGAGTGGCTAGCTTGCTGCAGCAAGTAATTGTCCCTCTTTTAGGTATTTGTTTATATTTTGCCAATTCATTACAAGTTGGGAGTAGGTCACACCCACTCTGATTGGATATTTACATTTTTGAATGGGCTTCAACATCTGCGCTCTCCATAGTAATGTGACACCTATCTTTTGTATTGCTTGGCATTCTGGCCTCATTTTGTAATATTTTTCTGCCCTTCCTTCCCCCGCTCCACCCCAGTCTTCTCTGGTTGGACTGTGAGTGTAAGGCAAAAGAAAACAACTGAAGAAAAATAAGGACAGGGAGAACTCGTCTGCTTAAGCTCCTAACAGTTTATAGTATTCTGGAGGAGGGGGCATTAGGGTTGCAAGATATGGCTACAGGTTAGTCTCTTTTAAAAAACAAAAAAACAAAACAAAACCCAGATACCTGTTTTCCTCCTGCTCCCCCCAGCAGAGAAGTGATTTCCATTAGGGAAATAGCAGGGTGGGAAAGGATTTTATTCCCCACCGCACTCAGCTCCAATACAGTTCTGCTATCCCATGTCAAGGTTATTTGGGCCCTTTAAATTATCTACCATCAAAGAAGATGGGAAGTTTCCCAGCTGCTGCTTCTCTCTCTCACTTACAAGCTCCCAGCTTGTATAGAGTAAATACCATAACATATTGTAATATCATACACATTTGACCCCATGTCATATATGTGGAAGGAACATGGAAACAACAAACAAACATTATGCTGTGAAGAACTTTGGAATAAGAAGGTGGTGTGGGTCAGAGCAGGATTGTCAAGCATAAGGCAAAATGGCTGCATTTGTGAATTGTAAAATGTAAAAAAAAGAAAAAAAAAAGAAGCGTCATACTAAGTAATATATTACAAAAACTACCAATTTTACAAAACTACCAATTACAAAAACTACCAATTTTGTATAGGTCTCTATTGGCTTGGCATTTTAAGAAACAGCATTTCTTAACACACTTCCAGAGTTTCAGTGCATACTTAGCAATTATGTACATTGCTTAGATGAATGTGTTTTGTGGCGTTATGGAAGAATAATAGTTTCTGTCAAGCTATAAAAATGTTAACTCAGAATTGTACAGCAAGATGGCATTCAAATTTGTACTATTGTTGCTCCTTAGTCAATTCTTATTAGATTTGTAAAGGGCAAGGAAGTAGATCTACTTTCCAAGTCATTTTCTCTTGAATAAAGGGTACATTACATCTGATTTAACATCTGAAAGATTTTATTTGTAAATATTATGAGAAAGACTGGTTTCTGTATTAATTATAATTAGCTCCAACAGTACATAAGCAGACCAATGCTATCTCAAAGATGATGTCCAACACCATTTTTCTGCACTCCTGAGGCTCCTTTTGCACGCTCTTTTTCCAGTCAGTTGAGTTCAGTATATATTCATGCAACTGTTGTCTCAAAGCATGAGCCATATCTCACTGAAGTCAACCTTAATATCTCTGATCTTAGCTTAATACTTTATATTCTAAAGCAGGATAATGAGCACTCTGCAGTTAAAGAAAAATCATAATTCTATGCCAACCAAGATTCTATGACAAAAATATTAAATCTGCAACCTGCATAAATTATGCAAATCAAGAAAATGTACATGATTTCTCTTATTTTGCATAAATCCTCCTGCAATGTATACTATTTCTTGTATAATTTTGCTTCTGCTAGTCATGCGGATGTTATAAAGAGCATTGAAGGTTTGCCTTCTGACCACTATAAATTTTATGTAGCGGCAACTCTGGCTTCTGAGATTTCACTAGACAGTGCTACACAAGTTCAAGAATTATGCTTACATTGTAAGGATTAGAAGCATGATCTCCCTCCCCCGCCCCTTTTTTTAAATTAATGAAAACAAAATATTCTTGGCAAGCTGAATTCTGCAGCAACTACCACATTCTGTAGATGTTCTACAGTTCCAAGGAACAACAGCAAGAGGCATTCCTCACTAAAGCTGCTAAAGACACTGGTCAGTTCACTGAAACACATGAGATCTATGCAAACACCTTTTGCTGCGGTTTTCATAATAGCAGTTTCAATATATTGACCCATAGCTTAAGCAGAAGCCTGAAAAGCGACTGGGTGTGAAACGGAAGGCATGCAACGCAATATTATGATACAATCTCCAAAAATAAAGTTGCAGTGATATTATTTATTGCTTCAGGTTTTTTTCTGATGCACTCTTGTGTGCTCTGCTTTTACAGGCATACAGGAGTTTCCAGAAAATATCAAAAACTGTAAAGTGTTGGCAATTGTCGAGGCCAGTGTAAACCCTATTTCAAAGTAAGTTTTTCTGTTGTCATGGGTCTTAAAGTCTTGTAGCATGTGTTGGGCAGTGAATACTGGAAGGCATGATCCTATGTCATCTGCCCTCAATGTACGTAAACCTCCGAACACGGAAGCTTACATGCATCCAATGCTAGGCATGAGGCATGGCAGTGATTTCCACCACCTTGCACCCTGTATTTCATCTAGACAGCTGAAAACGGCCGTCTAGATGAAGTGCTGCAGAGGGGGAGGGAGGGAGGCTGGGGCGCCATTTGGATATGGTATAAGCCATCGGCCCCAGTCTCCTCCCCTCCCTGCTCCCCTGGCATGTCCCTTTAGCTCCCTCTGAGGTCAATTTCCGACCTCGGAGATACAGCTGGTGTGGTTCTTTCTGTGTTGGCTGCAAGGGGGCAGGGCAGGGGCTCCACATTTGGGGTTCCACCTCCATGGTCAGAGGATCTCGGAGCTGGGACTCCGACTAATCTTATGGTCCTGCAGACAATGTTGGGAGGCCATAGGATTGCGCCCCTAGTGAACTTTAGGTGTGTATTCAGATGACGCATATGACCTTGTATTTGCTAATATTTATGTGTTTTAAATTTGTCTAGGCTTCCAGATGGATTTTCACAGTTGTTAAACCTAACACAGCTATACCTGAATGATGCGTTTCTTGAGTTTTTACCAGCCAATTTTGGCAGGTAAGTTTGTAAATGAATTTTAAAATTAACAACTTCTGTTTTTGTTTTTTAAACTCTGCATGTTGATCAGCAGAAGGCACTGTGTGGGTTATGAGAGAGGACAGAAAGTCAGTTCCCCTCTAACAAATACTTAAATTGACAACAAAATTCTGTAGTGATACCTTTAGAAAGGATATAATGAATTGAGAAAATCAGTTTTAAGTCCCTTTTAAAGGTGGAATTAGCTTTAGTGGAAAGGGAAGTCTGAAAAATGGCTAACATACTTTTTTTACCCTATGAAATTTATGTTGCCTGAGGTAAATTCATGGACAGGGATTTGTTTAAACCCTCTTGTGGCGCTCTGCTTTCATTCCTGTTTTGCATGACCAATTAGTGTCTGCTTGCTGGGAGGGAGTGATTTGTCAAGAGGTTTTGGGGTTGTTGTTTTTTAAAAGGAGAGAAAACAACAAGGATCTTTGCCTTTACCATTCTCCAAGTCTTACCTTCATGCTAGCTGTGCAACATATACCTGAGCGATATTGCAAAATGGGAGCAGAGTTATAGTGAGTGTGGTCCCCTTTCTTTCCTCTTAGCCACCAGTTGCTGCTGCTGGGAACTTACTGGGGTCTTGCAGCCTCCAAGTCTCCTTACATTTAAAAGGACAGAAGAGGTTGCCCAGTCTCCACACTACCTTTCAAGAGGTTGTTTTCTACTTCTTCTCACTCAATACTCTGTGTGGATGGCCGGGCCAGGAGAAAAGCCTGCCATTGTTCCTAATATGTACAACACTAGTATGCAATGAAATGTTACTGCGTATTGCAAATTAAAACCAGAATAGTACCTATGAAAGTGGCTAGAATGTATAGTTGTAGTGGATTACAACCTGAATGTTTTTGCAAAATAGACAAATATATTGGTTTGTTTTATAGACATATGCAACATACAGAGCGCCAAGCCTTACTTAGCACTGGTTATGCCTCATAGAGTTGAGTCTAGATAATCACATTTACCAAAGGAGAAACATAATTTTTAGAAAACTGACAGCAGAAAAACAAAGATGCTAGAGGATGATAATAAGAAGCATGTTTAAAATAAAGATTAGAGGAGGTTAAGATCAACTATATAGAATTTATTCTTAGAGAGGAAAAGAAGAATGTTTGCACGTTTTAGGAGTGGATAAGAAGTAGTGGTTGCAGATTTATTTTGCTTATTGAGAGAAATTGGTAACTACATAGTTAAACAGCATAGAAAGTTGCTTAAGATAGCCATGGAATCTGCTTAAGAAGGTTTTGCGAGAGGATTCTGTTGGGGATAGTTAAGTCAAGAAATTATTTCCATAACACGTAGCTGTATTATATGGCCCTTGATATTGCTTACATTTGTACGATTTCTGACTCTGTCCACATTAAATCTTAGAAACACAATCTCCTAAAACAGCTAAGAATCTAAATATTAAAGAAAAGATAAGAGTGTATTTTGGAGGACAGTATTTGAAAATCCTCTTTACTAGTCAGAGATGGTCACAATGGACTGACTGTCTTTTTACACAGCCTGTCTTTCCAAATTAAATCCTCCTAATATTTTAATCATTGTAATTGCTGCCTAAGCAAGTTAGTTTTGTTTCTGATATGCATACTTTGACATTTTAATGGTAATCTTTTGTGTTTATTTTACAGATTAACTAAACTCCAGATTTTGGAGCTTAGGGAAAACCAGTTAAAAATGTTGCCAAAGTAAGTATATACTGATATTTGAGTTTATTTTGGTGTGAATAATTTGTTTGGAGAAGTATTGAGATAATGATAAATCAGAATTTCACAATCAACTTTGAATAGTAGTCTTATTTTTATAGAAACTGCTACCCTTTGTTAGGTTTATTATTCATGTTTCAAGTATTCCAAATTATCCCCTTTTCAGTGATCACTACCCCTTAATGATTGTACAACTTACTGGCACTGTCCTTTTTATTTTTACATTTTTTTTGTCTTGTAGCTCAAGTCATCAGACTGAAAAAGACAGAACTAAATTATCTTTAATATCACATTATAATAACTGCATATAAACAATGCTTCTTTGTATGTTTTGTGGGTTACTCCATACGTTACAATTTCCTAAATGGAGGTGAATAAAAGGTGTGTACAACTGTAATATTTGAAGTGCCATGTGAATAGTTTTTCTACTGCGAATGAGGCAACTGTTGTGCTAAATTACCTCAAGATTTCTATGTAGGAAAATGGACCATGTGATGCAGCCATCAGTAAATCAGATTTTGGTTATAAAAAATCGTGTCATGTATAGATGATAACATAAAACTGTCACATTGACAGACACATTGAAAGAAATACAGCTGTGAAATTGTCTGTTTCTAAAAATAATATTAATCCAGATAACTTTTTCCAATAATCAATAAGATATATGAACCTATGCTTCTGATTTTGTTTTAATAATAATGGTGCAACACAGTATTTTATTTTTGGTTTTTGTCACAAGCTTCCTGTTAAGGAAGATATTGTGGATTGCTATACCTAACCAAACAATCTCAGGAAACTGACAATTCCCTTGATCCCTTGTCAGCAACTATTTTTGCTTGCAATTGCCAGTGGGCATTGTAGGCAATGGCAGGCTGAGATGGCCTGCTTGTAATCCTTCTCACACTGATGGGGAGGCACTGATGGGGAGAAAGGGTTATGCGCTCATTTTCCGTCATCCTCTCTCAATGATCTCTTCTTTGCCTGCCTGCTTTTCCTCCTCATTTGGTTGGCCTTCTCTTCTTTTTGGGTTGGCAACAAAGAGGGGAAATTCCCCAAAAAGGAATTTGTGTCTATCCTTAGGTACTAATATATGAAGAGCTTTGTCAAAGAATATATAGTGCAAAAGGAATGAGCTATGGGAACAACTGAAGAGAGATTCTGGTAACAGGCAAATGAACCATATGAGCCTTTCAGCTGACACTGTAGCAGAGAGCTGGCTGCAAAGCGTTGCTTTGTTGAACTCTTACCCTCTCAACACTCTCTTAATATTCTCACTTGGCTAAATCTAAGCTGGAAGTGGGAAAAATAAAGTTATCTTTTAAAAATAAAAATGACTGGTTTAACACAAACACACTTATATAAATAAATCTATGTAGTCTCTTTAATAAATAAAATGGCTAGAAAGTGTGTGGTGTGTGTGTGTGTGTGTGTGTGTGTGTACAGACACACAAAATAAATGTGCTTTGTGTTACAAGCGTGGTGATAGATGAAGAAAATGAATATGTAATTCCTGTGTTTAATGGTTGTTGATGTTTGTGTTAAATTTTAAACATGGAAATATAGCACTTCTGCTTAATTAGATTTGCACATATTTAATACTGTAATGTAAAGTGCTCTTAGTTCTCTTAATGAAATGGATAATAAGTGAAAAGAATGTCTGTGTTCTGTGCTGAACATACTGGCTTGCATCCAGAGATCCCATGATGTTCCCGCTGGTAGAAAAGAAGGCGGCAGCCTTCACCGATTACTCCTGTGCCTCTTAGAAATCAGCTCCCAGAAATCAGTTGAGGGACCCTCTGGAACAGCATGGGATGTGGCATGGAGGGACTCTTCAGGGGGGAAGTAGCAAAAATAGCTTTCTGACTCTTTCGCCATCAAAGATCCTTCTGCAAATGGAAGAGCAAATATGGGTCCAAGCCACTCTGTTTTGAAATTACTTTCAGCCAATATAAAACAGGATGAGTTCTTGAATCAACCTGTTATAATCAATATAACTCAGATAAAAAAGGTCTTGAATGTTGCCCATTTATTTAGTTAAGAGCTGAATTAGAATACAATTATACATAAATCCATGAAGTTTTATACCACTCATCTGTCAGCGTTTAAAGGCAGCACATCTGTATGAACAGCGGCCTTTTTAAATAAAACATTCCTATTGCACAATAACTGGAGGCGTGCACACCTGTGTCTCTTTAAGGAAGTTGTGATATATTTTGATATCTTATTATAGTCTTTATAGATTTCATAGATTTCATAGATCTTAGAGTTGGAAGGAGCCTACAAGGCTATCGAGTCCAACCCCCTGCTCAATGCAGGAAACTAGAGGAGGGGTCTCCCATCCAAGTAACAACCAGGCCTGACCCTGCTTAGCTTTCCACGCTCAGACAAGCTGAGCCAGCGTAAACCACAGGCCTGATGACCTGATTTCCTGATGACCCAGCATTTACAATGGGTTCAGCTGCTCAAGGTGTCTGCAAAGAACTCCAAATTTAGCAGTGAAGTTGAATCAATTGAGAGTGACTACAGTAGTCTGCGTGGGAGCAGACACTCTGACAGATGTTTTTTTGGGGGGTAGGTGATGGCAACATAACAGAAAGGTTGACTGAAGTAGTTTTGCTATCACTTTCTAGCAGCAATAGGCTTAACTTGTTAAATCACAGGGATGTGATCTATCCTGTGGGTCTATTATATTTGGATTTTCAGAAAGCATTTGACACAGCCCTCATTCGATACTTGTATCCATGGGATAGGATGACGTTTTTTTTAATGGACTGGAAATTGGTTAAATGAGAGGAAAGAGATGGTAGGAGTAAAGTATTTTGTTGTTTCTCCTTCACAGTGGAGACAGGTGAACAGTGGTTTCACAGCAGCTTTAAGACAGATGGAAATACTACTGCATAAGATGCATAATTTATGTCTCAATAGGATAGAATGAATTTTAAGGTGGGGGAATAACTTTCTGAATGAACTGAGAGAAGAGCATGTTTGTAACTAAACTGGGTAACACTGAACTCCAGTTTTTGGTTTGCTTCTAGCTGTATGATAATTAATGTATGACTGTTTAACATTGTATGAAAATCTGACCCTATCAGGTATGTTTGTTTTATGGAACTGCCTGAGTATCTAATGCTGATTAAAAAGATGCATTAGTATGAACACAAGAAGATTGGATGTAACTGTTATTTTTCTTAAACCTAATTCCTTATTAATCCTTTCCCTTTGCAGAACCATGAACAGACTGACTCAGCTGGAGAGACTGGACCTGGGAAGTAATGAATTCACAGAAGTGGTGAGTTCTAGCTAAGTAACACAGCTTTCCTAAAACCTCTTATCCTTAAATCTATTTTAATCAATGTCAAATATAAAAATCAGCTTAACTGCTATCTTACAGAGCAACTGTTGCCTGTATCTTAATGCTGTAAAGAATCTATTTTTAAAGCTGACTGCCTTATATAGCTTTCATTTCCTATTAATGAGGCATTTGTGTTACACATAGAAAGTATTTTCATATGAACTTAAACTACAGTCAAGCAGTCACATGTACAGTTATGCAATATGATAAGAACTTTATTTTTGTCTAGCTAATTTTGTATGTGCCTATGCAGTGAAATTTGTTCTGAAAGATCATAGAGCTCTGTCTTTTAAATCTGAAAATTGGTTAAATGTAATGGATAGGCTGCCCCATATAGGTTGATCTAGTCTCTGTGTTCTTAGGGGGAAGCCTTGCTCACCATACTGTGATCATTGATGGGTCATTTGGCCATAGTGTGGAGGAGGGCCTTCTCTATTGTGAAGCCCACCATGTGGAATGATCTCATTGAGATCAGGTGGGTCTTTATTGCAGAGTGTTTCCACAGACAACTTAAGACACAGTTGTTTGCCTGGGCATTTCCTGACAGCTAGCATTGCCAGTTGCCCCTGGTTATTTTAATGAGAGCGTATAGTTTTATCACTGTTTTATTGATTGGTTTTATTGTATTTTATCATGTTTTTATCTTGAGAACCTCTTTGGGACTGTTTTTTAAAGAATTAAAAGTGGTATAGAAATTGTCTGAAATGAAATAAAATACTAAATAAGTAGATCACTATAACTCAATAAACATAATACTTGAAAAAAGTAAAGTATTTCGAGCCTGTGGCAAAATGTAGGAAGGTGTGTAAAATATACAGATATATAACATAAAAGGAATTTGTTAAGATGTATTTTTTGGTAATACATTTAAATCTACAACAATTTACTATCTTTGTTTGTTTAACAGCCTGAAGTACTTGAACAATTAAGTGGGTTAAAAGAATTTTGGATGGACGGTAACAGATTAACTCTTATTCCAGGGGTATGTATATTTAATTCTTTAACTGTATTGCATTCTACCTGTTTAGTACAGCCACCATTGCAATTAAATGATATGCTTAAATGACACTTAGCAAAATGTGTAACTACATGTATCAGTATGTTTTCACACGTTGTTGTTGTTGTTGTTATTATTATTATTATTATTATTATTATTATTATTACATTTATGAATCACCCATCTGGCCAGTCACCCGGCCACCCTGGGCGATGTACAATTAAAATGCAATAATAACACAACATAACAATTATTATGAGATATGATCACATATTCTGAAAAACTACCAATGATTGCCTCCTCTAACACTCAAGAATGTAAATGTTCATATGGAAATAAATTATGTGTAAATATATTATTTCAGATGTTCTGAAACATGCAAATGAATATTTTATGTAGCATAAGATGCAATTCAGCTAAAAAATATGTGCATCTAGGTGAACTTGTGAAACAGCAGTGAAGTTGTTGTGTTAATCCTCTTTATAAAGGTTTTGCTTATCTTGAATTCATGTAAGGCAGGGGTAGGCAACATGTGGCCCTCCAGATGTTTTGGCCTATAACTTCCCATCATCCTTCACCATTGGCTACGTTAGCTAGGGTTGATGGGAATTGTAGACCAAAACATCTGGAGGACCATAAATTACCCACCCTTGATATAAGGGGAGGTTCATTTATATCAGCTGAATTTTTTTAGCAAAATCTTAGGATGAATTATCTGTAACTGGACAATTTTTTCAGATTTGGATTTTGTCAGTCAATAATGAAAATGTGTACTCTAGTTTGTTACTGGGTATGGAGAATGTGAATGTTACAGGCCTGATAAGTCATAGCAAATACTATAAATAAATAAAATAAAAATACAGAATTGTGTTAGAGCTATTTTTTATTATCTGCAGAGTAGAAAATATTTTAATACAGAAGCTTTTTATTTCACCTGTACTTCTATACTTTCAGTTTATGGGCAGTTTGAAGCACTTGACCTACTTGGATGTTTCCAAAAACAACATTGAAACTCTTGAAGAAGGAGTTTCAGGATGTGAAAGTTTACAAGACCTGCTGTTATCTAGTAATTCACTTCAACAACTGCCAGAGTCTATTGGTTGGTATTGTCCAATGTTAACTGTAAATACTACACAAAGCCATAATAACTTTTCTGACATCCTGTAGGCCAGAAACTCAAAACACCTTTTTAATCTTACACAAATTCACTTATCAAACACATGTGAAAAAATGCATGTCTAGTTGTTGTTGTTGTTTTTAATGTAGCCATATATTAATTTAAGAAGACTTTCGTGATGTTGAGCTAGTGACAAAGCATTAATTAGACAAGTGTAGTCGTTAGTGTCAGACTAGGACAATGGGAACCAAAATTAAGGTTCCTACTCAATCACTTTGGGCCAGTCACTGGTCTGGTTCGCACGATCACAGCGGGGGAATAAGCCACAGTGGCTTATTTCTCCAGCCACACCTACTGGTAGTGTGCTGGGGAGATTTGTATAATTACCCTTGCCAGCATGGCTTGCCGTGTCATGGGAACCGAGCCAGGGTGGCTTGTTGCCATGGTTAGCCACCCAGAACCCATGGCAAATGCCCCTAGCACACGCAGCAGCAGAAATAAGCCACCATGGCTTATTTCCCCCACCGTGATCATGCAAACCAGGCCACTATCTCTCAGCCTAATTTACATCATGGCTTACATCTCCCCTTGGAGAGGCAGATTAGAAGAGCCAGTCACCAGTGAAGTCTACTCTTTTAAGGGCCCTATTCCATAAGTGTATGGGGCAAAATATGGGTTAGATATGAGCCACTGACACCCCCAGATCTAGGAGTAAAAAGCTGCTTTTTCTGCCTTTCTTTGCTACATGGACTAGGATAGGGGGCAGTAGGGAGATTGAATTGCATCTAATTCATGTCTATGCCTCTGTGTCCTCTGCTGCAAAGCAGACTGTTCTCATATGAATGCTATTTTACTAAGGTATTTAGTACCCTCTGGAATGATCTCCCCTCTGAGGTACGTCAGGCCTCAACACTGGCATGCTTTAGGCATTTGTTGAAAAAGTATCTGTTTACCTTGGCTTTTCCCTGGCCATGAGCTATCTTTGAACCAACCTCTAATATGTTACTGTTGTGAATGTTTTTGTATTTTTCTATACTGCTTCAGGATTCATTCAAATGAGAAGAAGTATATAAATATTGCTACTAAATAAATAAATATTTGTTTTATAACAGGTTGTCTAAAGAAATTAACAATTCTTAAAATTGATGAAAATCAGCTAATATATCTGCCAGATTCCATAGGAGGGTAGGTATTTCTCCATCTTCTTCATTAATAAAAGGGCTTATATTGTTTTATTAATGATTTTTTTGTTAGGTTACAATCCTCTTATCTAGTACCACGTAGATATTGCATATTCAGTTTCGTCATTTTGTGGTTCATACTCCAGCGTATCCATTGGACTTAGATTATTTTGGATGTGCTGCAGGTAGCTCAGATAATGTGCTTTAGCCTGTATGTAAGAGGGGTGAACATCAGCAGCTACAAAGTTGTTCTGGTAGCACTGTTCATAATTTACATTACAATTGGATTACAAATTGATAGATTCCATTTGAATTTTTATATTTGACTTTAAAATGATACTGTCAAAGAAAACAACTCTTGTTTAATTTATTAAACTTTGTTCAGGTTAACGTCAGTTGAAGAACTGGACTGTAGCTTCAATGAGATTGAAGCTTTGCCATCATCTATTGGGCAGCTCTCTAATATAAGGACTTTTGCTGCAGATCATAACTTTTTAGCACAATTGCCACCAGAGGTATGCTCTTACTCATTAATCTAGTTTGTCTCTGTCTCTCTTGATCTGTGTGTGTGTGTGTGTGTGTGTGTATGTTTAGGTTTGTGAGCCTAAACAAATGGAATGAATTTTAGTACAGCTTTATTTCTATACTTTCAAATAACTGGAAACCAGCTGCTGAAATCTCATTACGCATGCTTACTCAACAGAAAAATATTCTGAAGCAACAGTTTATTGTCACTGAGGTAAAGGAATGGGTAAGATGTAACTTATAAAGCATGAGGCTACTTACCTCTCAACTTAGCCAATTCGGCATGGTCAGCTCAAAAATAAGAAAACCTTGAAGCAGGAATGCTTCGCAGGATGAGATGTAACAGAAAGAGAAATCTCAAAGCATCTTCAGTTGTGCAGTGAATCCAGCTTCATAACTGAAATGTTGGGCATGCATATGAAGGAATCAAATGCTGGTTCAGACATCAGTCTTGCCCCTTCACATATGCTTCAGGTAGACTTCCCTGCTTACAGACATACATACACATTTCAGGTGTTGATCTGTTCATTCAGCTCCCTATTAACAAAAATGTTTCCTAAAAAAAAGAGAGAGAGAGAGAGCACAAGACAACTCTGGGGATTGTAGGTAGGTGAGTGTTCCTTGCTGACTTCATGATAAGCTAGCCAATCAGTACTGTGCATACTAAAATCTCCCCCCACCCCACCCCACCCCACCCCAGCTTGATCTTAGAAAGAGGAGTGGTTACATTTGGAATTAATGAGGTGAAGATGCTTCCAGGCACTAATGTGGGGTGGAAACTTTTCACAGAACCTTTTCCTGAAAAAAATCTTTCAGCTATATTTTTATTAGGGTTTTTTTCAAGTGAGTTCCCCTAAATAGCGAAAGAAGGAGTGAGGGAGACAGGAACTGGCAAAGGAAACATCAGGACCTGCTCCAGTTGGATCCCCCCCCCACCCCCCCAGCTATCAGACATCAACTGTCCTGTGGAAAAGAAGGAGGAATGAGGGAGGCTGGAGCAGGCAAAGGAAACAAAGCAGCTGTGTGCATTACAAACCTATGGACAAAAATGGGCTAGGTATAGAGCATCCACTGCATGGGCATGCTTGCTTGCTCTCTCTCTCTCTCTCTCTCTCTCTCTCTCTCTCACACACACACACACACACACACACACACACACACACACACAGCACACACGCACACCCCTCTCTGACACATACAGGGACTTCCCTTCTTTCCCTCCCACAATCTCCTTCTGCACTTGGAACCTTAGTTTAAAAAAGAAAAAGATTCCATTCACTCAAATGGGATCATTTTTACTAAGCTTCCTAATGCTGGGGGTGGGGCAGAGGTCTAAGCTTTTTGTCTCCTCCCTGTGTCTCCTTCCCTTGTGTTATGAAGCTAGATGAAGGAATTCTCGCCTCTAGCCGTGCTAGAGGTTTTAGTGGCTGGGTCTCTATGGTGAGTCCTCTGACTTAGAGAGTGCAGCTGCTATATAGCCTGATTTCAGTGGGAGGGGCCTTAATTTGGTGGTCTCTGTGGTTCTGCACCCAAGGGCTGTGTGCAGTTCATGGATTGCCCACATGTGCAGGTAGACAGAGTACATATAATCTCCTTATGAAACAAATACTCCTTGTGGAACAGAACAGTCCGCCCCATGATATTACAAGTATGAAGGCAATTAGCAAAAGGCTGTCTTCATTTTCCCCATCAGCGCCCTCACTTTTCTTATTCCCTTCATTTCACATTGGAAGTAATGGGAATCCTGGTGAGTAGAAGGTATTGTCACTTTTGAATTTTTGTGTGTTTGTGTGTTCATATTTTAAAGGAAAAGAATTGTAGAAAGTGTTAAGCAATTAGTACTTGAACTTCTGAATAATCAAGCTTGCTTATTTATTTTTTAGGTTGGAAACTGGAAACATGTAACTGTTCTGTTTTTGCATTCTAATAAGCTGGAGTTCCTCCCAGAGGAAATGGGTGATATGCAGAAATTAAAAGTCATCAATCTAAGTGACAATAGGTTTGTGATTTGCATTCTTTTGCATGAATAATGAAGCTTCACTGAGTGACCTTAGGCCAGTCACTATCTCTCAGCCTAACCCCTCTCCAGGTTGTTCTGAGGATAAAATAATGCTGTGGGAACACACACCCTTTTGAGCTCCTTGGAGGAAGGTGGGATAATGGCATCTAAGTAAAATATAGTATTATAGTAAAAGTGTTTGTTTTTTCTACCCTAATGGTTCTTAATTTGTTAGTTACTTCTTTGGGGAAAAGTGCTTAAATATTTAGTCATTTAAGCATAGAAGGGCCATGTTTACGATGGAGCTGAGAGGAGACTAAAGCTTGGGTTGCATATGAGATGGAGGTTGAAGCTGCAGTTCTGTTGCTAACATGAGGGGAAAGTATTTGGAGTCAGGAAGGAATTTTCCCCCAGATAAGACTTGTTAGTGATCCTAGCTAGCATGTGTTTCTATACCCTATAGAATGTGGTGTTGAATGCTTGCTTTAAAACATCTACAGCTATTTGTTTTGTGGCTGGCATTGTTTATATGGTGTGCCTACTATCTGATTAGAAAAAGCTACTGCTGGATTGTGTGGGTTAATCCCTGGGTTGCTGTACATATGGGGCTGTTGCTTGTGGTGTGTTTGTGTATGTCACACTAGGTGGCTTTTTGATCCTTGAATTTGCGTTCTAAGTTGGCCACATAGGACATATTATTGTGGGAAGCAGTGTTCATGGGCTGGCACATTAGATGATTGCATAAGGTACAAAGGAATGCGTCATCTCAGATATCAAGAAATATTTTTTCATTATTATGTAGGTTAGGATTCAAAGAACATTGAAACCAGTTTTGTGTGCCTAATGGGGATTTTGGATTTGATCAGCAGCTCTCCTGCTGCATGGAGAACTGCTTTTGAAACAGGAAAGTTTGAAAAGTAGCTTGATATGGCAGGGAGATCTACTGTTAAAAGAGGGAAAAAGTAAAAATAAAAATCACATTGAGAACACCCCAAGTTACCCATTAGATCTCAGCCACAGATGGTCCTTGTGAGTATATTTCTCTTTAAAACACTGATAGGCCTACATTGACTTGATTGTAGTTTTATTATTTTCTTATACCAGTAATATTTTAAAGACAAACCCGAAATGTAAATAATCCTTATATGTTCATAGGATTGCTCACTGAAAAAACATTCCTGTAGTACCTTGATAGTTCTGAGCCCCTGAAATGTGTCTTGTAAAGTAATAAGCCAGGGGAAGGCATCTAGCTCAGCAGTAAAGCATATGGTCCAGGTTCAGTTTATGGCATTGGTTTAAACAAACAAACAAACAAACAAACCTAAGGAAGAGGTGTTGGGAAGAATTTGGGAAAGCTGCTGACAGAGGAGACCATACTAGGGAATGGGAGAACCAGGGATATTCAAGCTCATCAAAATTATTTGACCTTCACCTCGAAGCTCTGGCTTGCTTCTGTTTTCGTTTGCAAGCTGTTTTTTGGTTCGTTAAAATGGGAAAAGTTTGTATTTTGAACAGGAAAAGAGCTCATTGCTTTGCAAATTTTTCAAAAGTGCACACTTCCCCACATTGATCAAAGCGTGAAAATGCTTTTAAATAATATATATATATATATATATATATGCACATTTCGATGTGTTTTTCCCCCCCAAAATACACATTCTTTGAATGTGATTGCAAGTTCAGGAATCTGTGAACATTTTTTGAAAAATGCTCTCCTGTTCACATTTGGGGTTGCGAATGGGGCATGTTTGGATGATCTGTGAACTAAAATTATCGTACATCCCTTGTATACTGGGTATTGCCAGTACCCAATATAAGGCCTCTGTTCATTAGTTTACTTTCAGCTACAGAAAGTGCAATTTTTTATATTGCAAAAAAAATGTACCCAATAAATTATTCCTTAAAAGAAACTACGTCAGGTGTAGCAATTATTAAAATTGCTTAGGATATGCATACTTTATACCACCCTTATATTATTGATCTATGTTGCCAGTAGGTCATGAATCTTTATCTGACCTGCTCTTAGATAAACCTATTTGTCTTGGTGCTCACTCTTGTTTTACATATTTTATTCACAGACTAAAGTATTTGCCCTATAGCTTTACCAAGCTGCAACAGCTGACTGCCATGTGGCTATCAGATAATCAGGTAAGCATTATTTATTTTTTTAACTTGATTAAATATTTTGTATTTCTTCAAAACAGAGCATATTTTTAAAGTAGCAATTAGACTGAAAGCAATGACATTCTGAAATAACTTTGGGCTCAAATATAATCTTGGATGCTAAATTTGCTATTTTCTCACAAACTAATGACATTGAGCATATTGCTATGTTCTTGATGAGATAAAAGATCCTATTGGCTGATGTGCACAGAAATTGTGGTGAAAGGACTGTTGTTAATGTTCTGCAAACTTTTAGAGCAATTGAGATTTTTGCTCAACCACAGTTAAGTTTGCATGTATTTATTTATTTATTTATTTATTACATTTATACCCCGCCTTTTTTCCTGCAAGGAACCCAAGGCGGCTTACATAATCCTCCTCCTCCTCTCCATTTTACCCTCACAACAACCCTGTGAGGTAGGTTAGGCTGAGAGTCAGTGACTGGCCCAAAGTCACCCAGTGAGTTTCATGGCCGAGTGGGGATTTGAACCCGGATCTCCCGAGTCCCAGTCCAACACTCTAATCACTACGCCACACTGGCTCTGTGTTTGTTCTGTGTAGTTAGACATACTTATGTCTGGCCGGAGTGTGTGACAGTAATGGCGGCTGTTGTCTATTTGCAAGGGTTAGGCCTTCAAGTACTTCAAGTGTTGTGCCCTCTCCCTTGGCATTACCAGTAGTAAGAGTGGCAACTGGGTATATGTTGCAAGAAGGGAAGGTAGGCATAAGCTGAATAGTAGCAGATTGTTTTCTTGCTTTTACAGTTGTGCAGTGGAACAAGTTGCCAAATTAATTCATAGGACCCAGAGAAATGGGCATGAGCGAGTGAGTTAGAGAATATGAAAATGAATTATACACACAGGAAGGGCTTACTTTGTGTACTTACAGTTCCTAATGTTGAAAAGACAATTCATTCTTAGTTCTGAACCATGACTTATTTCTTTAGCAGTAAGAACTGCTGTATTATAAATTAATTTCTGGGTGTGCATGCATCTGGTTCTTCCTTGATTTGCCACCATACGTGTATATCAATTTGGATTCCATGAACTTCTTCTCTTTTTCAACTTTTACATTCTTTAGAAAAAGATGGGTAAGTGTCCATTAGACGTGGTTAGGCATAGTTTTCCATAGCAAGTAATTGCACTAGACTGAAGAATCCTTTCTATCAAGCCATTGTATGAAATATTGGGCGAGATCCATCATGCAAGCGGACTTCCGCTCACACAATGGGACTTTCCCTTCCTCTTCTCTTCCTGCAACCACCACCACCCAAACTTTGCTCCAGATGGCCCTCAACCCTCTCGAGTAGATTTCATGGGGGCTGCATGGGGGAATCACCCCCTCTCCTTTCCACGGGTAGAAAATGTTCAATCAGTGGGAGGTGCTAATTGGATACATCCCATCCACACTTGTTTATCTTAGGACTCAATTGATAAAATTGCTCAGCAAGCTTTATAAAGTGACCACATTTTAATGTTCTGCAGCCAGGATTATAAATATTCTGATATTTTAAAAAACCAGGATTTCACTGTTTTTTACTATGTATTTCACTATGTATTATCTATGTTCATTCTTAATTGTATTCTTCCCCCATTTCCTTTTTTCCATTCTCAGTCTAAACCACTCATTCCCCTTCAAAAAGAAGTTGACCCAGAAACACAGAAAACAGTACTTACTAATTATATGTTCCCCCAGCAACCAAGATCTGAAGATGGTATGAATTTAATTTTTTCCTTTCAAAAATACTACCTGATGATAAAGAGGGAGTATCTACTCTGACTGGATCTATTCCGTTTGTCTAATCTCAGATGTTGTACGCAAAAAAATACAATTAAACCTCATTTACTGGCCAGATTAGAATTAGTAAAAGGGGTAATACTAATGTGTAAACTCTGGGGTCCTCACCTGTATTTACCCTTCCCAGAATGTACTTAGCCAAATAGGGTGGTTTTATAATGTTTCTGAAAGATCTTTGGGTCTTGGCAAGTTGTGGGGCAGCTGTTAAAAGCACCTCTTTACAAGCACATAATATTGTAACTTGGGTGTACTGCTGATATTCCTACAATAGTGTCCTCGGTCTCTTGCACTCACCCCCTCCACAGCAGCTGTGGCCATACACTAAATAAGCAGAGACTGCAAGATATGTCTCAGTTAAAACTAGCTGCAGTTGAGTGTCATAATTCCTCACAGTCTTACTCAGTATTCCCACATAAATATTGAATGGGAAGGGGAAATAATATGCAACTCAGTGCACCACAGGGGGGGGGGGGAAGAGTTTAATAAGTAACGCTATCCCATTATGTAAGTTACTTTATATGCTCAGGAATCAATTTTCCTTTTCTTTGGTGTAGTTATGTTCATATCTGATAACGAAAGTTTTAATCCTTCACTGTGGGAGGAGCAGAGGAAACAGCGTGCTCAGGTGGCTTTTGAATGTGATGAAGATAAAGATGAAAGAGAGGCACCACCCAGAGTATGTAACTGCTTTAAGCTATCATGATTTATTTTATATGATCTGCTATGGACAGAATACCGAAATGGGTAACTTCATAGCATCTCTCTCACAGTTTGTGTGCAGGTGTGTGTGTGTGTGCGTGCGCAACCTTCAGGCTCTTTTGAAACTCTTGAGAATCATGACTTTCATTTATAAAACCTGCAAACACCTTTGACCCAGAGTTCTTTGTGTGCTCTGATGCCGTTCAAGGGCATGGTCTAAAGGCACATGACACAGCCACCTTGCTGAAATTAAGCAGGCCTGGGTCTGGTCAGTGCCTGGATGGGAGACTGCCTGAGAACCCCATGTTTACCACCTTGAGTTCCATCATTGAAAAGTGATGGGATTAAAACATAATAAATGCAAATGGCCTATTCCCATTCATTTCAATTACAGGGGCAGCTCCATGTTTACAATGGAATGTTTCTTCTATCCCATGGCTAATGTCAGTTACTGTGATGGTCAGAATTTGCAGCACTAAATGTTTTGTAATGTAACTTCTAAAAACCCATTTCTTTTTACTTAGGAGGGTAATTTGAAGAGGTATCCAACACCTTATCCTGATGAACTGAAGAATATGGTCAAAACAGTTCAAACAATAGTACATAGATTAAAAGATGAAGAAAACCCAGAAGATGCTAGTAAAGATTCAAAGCAAGAAGGCCTGCAAATTTCAGTGAAGGATGTAGGTGTAAAAGTTAGATTCCGTACTAATAATTGAATTGTGGCAATTTTCATTTTTATTTATTTATTTTATTTTATTTTTATTTTTATAATTTTTTAATTTCATTTTAAATGAATACAACAACAAAAGATACAACATAAACATTGTGCACCCCCCCACCTCTTGGGACCAAGTTATATTTCTCCCCCCAAATTTTTTTTCTTAAATTTATATATACAAGATATTATTCTATATTCCAAAAATATAACAAATCTTGACAAGGTTTATTCCCCCTCCCCTTTACCAACACATAATCCAAAAATTTACCCCAAATGTTCACAAAGGTGTCTTTCTCTTGTGGCAATTTTCATGTATCTCATGTATTTCATGTACAGAACTTACAGATCTTATGAATTATACCCTCTGCATTCCACAAAGCAATCATCCAGCATAGGCACATTGGAAATATTAGACTGGAGTGAGAGTAATGAATATGAGTCTGTTGGCCACTATTTAGAATGTAGCTTGAGTAATTTAGTAGCTTGTCTGATGCTTGGCAAGGGGGCATCTCTGCTTCCAGCTTCTTTTTCCCCCTGTTGGTCTTTACAGAGAAAAATCAAAGGAACCTCAGGCTCCTCAGAATTTGACCCCGCTCCCCCCCCGTTACATTTTCACAGGGACAAATGAGATCGTAAAAGCCTGACAGAGAAGGTGGAGAAGTCAATAGTGCAGTCATGTAATTTTAGACTCTAGACTTCATGGTCTTCTGCAGGGGCCCTTCTTTAAATGGTAACTTCACTTACTTCAAAAATGTGGTGGGATGGCCTTCCTGCTCATTCTGCTGACTGGGGCCCTGGATGTCTGTTCCAAAGTCCTGCCCTGACAGCACCACTGTGCATGGGATTAAAGGTTAGGGACTCCTACTTAGTTTTAAAATATAGCACAAATGCTGTTGCCATTCTGGAATTACCAGTGCTTGAGCAGGTGGTTGAATCTACCTGCTACTCACATCCATGCCTTCAAATATAGAGGACCTTGGTAGCTGCCACCTACACCCTCCGCACATTATCCTCAACAAATAAATGAGCTTTTCTTTTTACTTCTTTGGGAATGTTTTGTCTTACGATGTTAACATCTTTAAATCTGCTATAGACTTCAGAGATGACTCCAGCAAGGAGCAAAGTGGAAAGTGAGCAGAATATGATGGGAAACTGCGTGCAGAAGCCTAATGAGCCAGATGCTGAAAATAGTACCAGAAACTTGCAGATGAGTACTCAAGTTAAAACCTTGGAGAACACAACGCCAATTGCTAATCACGAAGATACCCTTGAGGTATTTTATTTTTATGCCACATACTCTGCTGCCTAAGCGGCACCTGGTCAAATAAAACATGATGAAAATGAATATAAATTGAAATAATTAAAATATTTTTTAAACACAATTTCCAAAACCAGTAGTATAGGCTGCAGTCCTGTACACATGTCTCAGGGAGTAAGGCCCATTGAACTCAGTGGGGCTTACTTCTTGAGTAGACATGCATGGGATTCTCTGTTGAAATCCTAATTACAATTGCCAGTACCATATACCTCCTTGAATAGCTAAGTTTTTAAATTGGAATACAACAGAGATGAATAAACATGGCTTAATGTAACTAATTGTGGTAACTGATTTCAAAATTGTTCCCATTATTTCTGTGCAAGTGAAGTGTATGTGTACACAAGTTTTGTTGTTGTTGTTGTTGATTATCATGACTTAATCCTGGATGAGGGTGCGAACCTGGCATGTATTATGAAAACCTGGACAGGGCCGCTGCTCCAACTCTTGGGGCCTTGTGTCCGCCTGGGTTTACGTATGCCCAGCAACCGAGGACTGGAGGACGGGGAGGGGGAGTGGCTGTTATCTACCGGGAGTCCTTGGTCCTTATCAGACTCCCTCTCCGGGAGACCAAGTTTATCGAGTGCATGTACTGGAGGTTGGGTCCAAAGGGCAGTCTGGGGATTCTGCTCGTGTACCGTCCACCCCGCTGCACGTCAGACTCCCTGGCTGAGGTGCTAGAGGTGGTCTCTGATGTGCGTGTGTGGTCCCCAAGGCTATTGGTGCTGGGGGACTTCAACATACATTCGGAGGCTGCCATCATGGGGGCACCTTGGGACTTCATGGAGACCATGGCTTCCTGGGAGCTGTATCCTGTATCAACTGGACCTACCCATGTAGTCAGTCATGCGCTGGACTTGGTTTTTGTTTCCGGAGAGGGAGGAAATGATCTGGAAATCATTTCCTCCCCCTTGTCATGGTCAGATCACTTTTTATTTATTTATTTATTACATTTATACCCCACTGTTTTTCCTGCAAGGAACTCAAGGCGGCTTACATAATCCTACTCCTCCTCTCCATTTTATCCTCACAACAACCCTGTGTGGTAGGTTAGACTGAGAGGCAGTGACTGGCCCAAAGTCACCCAGTGAGTTTCATGGCGGAGCGGGGACTAGAACCCGGATCTCCCGAGTCCCAGTCCAACACTCTCACCACTACACCACACACAGCCCTCTTTCTGGTAGGGCTGGATTTTTTGGTGCCACAACCCCTCTGCAGGGGTGAAGGACCTATTAGGATGGTCCGCCCCAGGTGTCTTATGGATCCGGATGGATTCCTGAACGTGCTTGGGGAACTGGAGCACGCAAACAGTAGCTTGGTCGAGACCCTGGTGGATGACTGGAATACTGCAATCACCAGGGCATTAGACCAAGTGGCCCCGAAGCGCCCTCTTCACCTGAACAGAGCTCGCACGGCACCTTGGTTTACTCCATTGCTGCGAGCTCTGAAGAGGGAGGTGAGAAGCCTAGAGCGCCGATGGCGTAAATCCCACTCTGAAGACGATCGGACACAGGTCAGAACTGCATCTTCAGCCTACCAGGTGGCGGTGAAGGCAGCAAAGAAGAATTTCTATGCTGCCTCCATCGCATCTGCGGAGTGCTGCCCGAGGAGGCTGTTCCAAGTGGTCCGGAGCCTGGTCAGTCCAGTTGCTCCAGATCCGTTGGAACAGTCTAAAGCCTCCTGTGAGGCTTTAGCAAAGCACTTGGCAGATAAAGTTGATCGGATTAGGAGTGGGATTCCATGCATCGTGGACACAGTGGGTGAACGGGAGGAGGCCAGTGGCAGTCCGGTTTTGTGGAATCAGTTCCAGCTTCTTCCTTCTGGTGAAGTGGACAAGGTGCTTTCTTCTGTTAAGCTGACCACCTGCTTGCTTGATCCTTGCCTGTCCTGGCTTGTTATGAGCTGCAGGGAAAAACTGGGTGGGGAGATCAGGGTGGTAGTTAATGCCTCCCTCAAGGAGGGAGTGATGCCATCAGCCCTTAAGGAGGCACTAAGAAGACTGCCAGTGTGGCATAGTAGTGAGAGTGTTGGACTGGGACTAGGGGGATCCAGGTTAAATTCCCTGCTCGGCCATGAAACTCACTGGGTGACTTTGGGCCAGTCACTGACTCTCAGCCTAACCTACCTCACAGGCTTGTTGTGAGGATAAAATAGAGAGGAAGGAGGAGGATTATGTAAGCCACCTTGGGTTCCTTGCAGGAAAAAAGGCGGGGTATAAATAAATAAAATAAATAAATAAATAAATAAATAAGCCCTCCTTAGAGCCCCAAGATTTGAACAACTTTCGCCCAGTCTCCAATTTGCCATTTGTGGGCAAGCTGATTGAGCGAGTGGTGGGGCTCAGTTGAAGGCACATTTGGATGAAGCCGATTATTTAGATCCGTGCCAGTCGGGCTTCAGGCCTGGACATGGGGCAGAAATGGCCTTGATCGCCTTGGTGGATGATATGAGGAGGGCTTTGGATAGGGGCGAATGCTCCTTTCTAGTCCTCCTCAATCTCTCAGCGGCTTTTGATACCGTTGACCACGGTATCCTCCTGGACCGCCTGGAGGGGTTGAGCGTGGGAGGCACTGTATTGCAGTGGTTCCGGTCCTTCCTCTCTGGAAGGTACCAGAGGGTAGTTCTCGGGGAGGAGGCTTCGAACCCTCGGCCGCTCACTTGTGGGGTGCCGCAGGGTTCCATCCTATCCCCGATGTTATTCAACATCTACCTAAAGCCGCTGGGAGCTGTCATCAGGAGGTTTGGGGTGCAGTGTCATCAATATGCGGAGGACACACAGCTCTACCTCTCTTTCAAGTCCTCAGCAAGATTGGCCGTTGAGACCCTGTCCAAGTGCCTGGAGTCAGGGAAGGAACATGCTGAAGCTGAACCCCGACAAGACATCGCTCAGAGTGGCCGGATGTCTGGCCAGATGGGCGATTCATAAATATAAATAAATAAATAAACCATCATCACCACCATCAGTATCTGCCTCAGACAAGGCATCCTTGGTGTGAATGTTGATGTCCCCCAGAACCAACAGTCCGGGGGCCCTCAATACTACACCCAAGACCACCTCCATCAGCTCTGGTAGGGAGACTGTCCGGCAGCAGGGGGGCGGGTGGTACACCAGCAAAATCCCCAATCTGTTCCGCTGGCCCAAAACAAGATGCAACACTCCAGACTCGTAGTCAGACAGACAGGGAGCCTGGACACACAGAGAGAATTCCTATAGACCTCGGCAGCCTCGGCCCTCATGTCTACCCTGATGCCGAATCAAGTACCATGCTGAGCACAACTGGGAGAAACTAACTCCCCCTTGCTCGCCCACCCAGCTCTCCATTATACATGCTGGATTGATCAAATCGTGGATGAGGAAGATCTTATTATGAACCAATCCTGCATTTAAAAGCAGTATCTGGAGATCTGAGGGAAGGCTAATAGGGCAACCACCAAACCTACAGGTGGGAGGAGCACCGGCAGAGCACGACGCAGCCCTTAACTGTCTGGGCAGCAGTCCCCTTGCCTGGCTAGTTCTCTTCCCAAGCCATACCTTCCCCTACTTGTAATCACACTAATTGCCCCTCCATACCCAACTTGGCCTCATATTCTGTCCCCCAGGCACATGATTAGGCCCGAAGTGGGAAACCAACCCCCACCCCAAAGACTCCAAAATCCAGTCAGCCAGATATTAGTGGGCTGGCCCTAGCATCTCCACAAAGTGGCTCCCCCCACTTTGGGGTTGCTGCCGCCAGGGGCATCAAGTCCAAGAGATAGAGGCTTTCCCCAGAAATAAAGCACAGCTTGATTGGTCTGGGAGAGACTCTCAGTTCTTGCTGGTGATGTCAGCATCTCCCACAGCAGCAAGCAGTAGCCAAACAGCAGGCAGCAATGAGGGGCAGGCCCCAGATGGTAAGGTTCATCATAATGTCCCAGCTGCCTTGTCTGTTGAACATTTGTTGCATCCAGTGCATGTCATTGTTTACTTACATGTACCAATGCTTGCTTACTTGTACCTAACAAAATTCTGAATCCATGTGGCTTTAAACAGCCCAGGCTGAAATGTACATGACAAATCCATCAGTTTAAGTGACAACCTTATGGTTGTTGTGGCATGCTTTAAGATATGCTGGCACTCTCCCTGAACCTATTTAGTCAGGTACATGTTCAGTGCATTCACTAAGCAAAGTCTTCCCTGTTTGCTTCATTGCTGTAGAAGGCCTTGCATGGACATTACCTAGCAGGAGAACAGCAAACTGATTGGGAAGCAGGTGTTTTTCTCCCCAATCAAGTATCTGCCCATAAGTGCATCAGAGACACAGACGTAACTGTCAGGTCTGCTGAAGCAACAACATAGGGACAGCTGCACTCACACACAACCTAAACACTCTCAGAAAGTATGCTCAAATTGTTCTGTAGATTAGTGATCCTGATCAACATGAATAGTGCCATAATTAAAAGAACAAAACAAAACTGGATATGTGTTAATATTACTGTAAACTGCTTTAAGAGGTTGTTTATACCTGGAAAGTAGTATCTAAATGTTTGAAAATAAATTAACGATAATTTGTCGGATCTATAATTTTGCTTATCTTAAGGCAAACTTCCAGTATTTGGCTTTCTGATGGCAATGTTTCAATTTTTGACTTGCAGTGAACAACCTTTACCAGACTACAGATTCAAGAGTTAGAGCTCAGGATTCACTAAGGACTTGTGCACATATTTGCCTGGTTCAGATGTAATGCTAAACCATAGTTTAGTGTTGTGTGCATGAGCCTGCTCTCCCCTTCCCTCTCCTCCTCTGACTTGGCTGCAAGGAGATCAGATACATTTGCTTCCGTTGTGAAGTAACCACAACTTGTCGTTATGAGTCATCTCAGACAAACTGTAATTCATATGAACTATAGGAAAACAAAGCAACTTCAAACCGTGGTTTCTTATCCTGATTTGTTTCCCCAAATTGTAATTAAGACCGATCAGTTTTTTTTAATCCAGGATCACACACACTGGCCCAGTTTGCATGATCAAGTTGACCCACGTTGACTTAAACCACTGTGGTTCTGGAAACCAACTTCCCCTTTATAGCTTGTTGTGTCATGCGAACCCAGTGAGGGTGGGTTGTTGGCGTGATTAACAAACCATCCAGAACCCATGGGCTGTTTTAGGGTTGTGGGTAGTTTTGTTAACCACACCAACAACTCACCCTTGCTGAGTTTGCACAACACAACAAGCTATGAAAGGGAGGCTGCTTTCTGGAAAGGGTGCTATGGGTCAATTTGATTGTGTGAACCAGGCCAATGACAAATGGCAGTTACTCAAAAATGGAAACAAATTTCCAAACCTTATGTGTTAAAATAATACTGGCTTAAGAAGGTTCCTTCAGCTTGGGTTAGAGATGTTAGCTGTAACCAATGAAAATTTATCATAGTTTAGTATAAATATTTCACATAGTGTATCCCTTCAATCACTATTAGAGATGTATAATTTCTGGAAGCTTTGAAGGCATGGAACAAATACTAATGAGAGAGGGAGGAAAATATACACACTGTCTTATCAAACCTAAACTTGCTTTCATTCATTATAAATTTCATGAGTAATTCTGAAAGACAAAAATGCCCCCCCCCCCATTTCAAGGCCTTGGAAAAACATATACTCTCTTTCCATTCCCCCCCCCCCCCAGGTCCTTCACATCTCAAGCAGTATTCTAAATGAGCCATATAACTTTTCTTCCTTTCGCAAACACTGCTTCATTTATGCTTTCTTCCTGGTGCCTTGAACCAGAGGGTGTTGGGGTATCTCTGATGTGTGGCTGTCTACTGAAGTCTAGCCTTCTGAACTCAGATGTACAATAAGCCACTCCTTTCAGGAGCAGCCTCAGTGCAGAATGTGGAATTGTAGTAAAAAACAAACAAACAAAGATGCCGCAGTGTGTATAAACAATGCATACAAAAATGCTTACATGTGAGGAGCTATTTAAACAATAGAGCCAGTTCTCACAATCAAAATAAGCCATTCTTCGGCAGGAGTCAGAAGAACTGTCCTCTGATGAAGAAATGAAAATGGCAGAAATAAGCCACCATGGCTTATTTAAATTGTGGTGCATGCCAGGCACATCTGGGGCACGATTTCCATAATTACTGCCTGGGTACGGCTTGTTGTGTCATCCAAACCGAGGCGGCATGGCTTGTTAGAGGGGGAAACAACCCTCCAAGAAGCTACAACAGCTCATGGGTTATTGGAGGATGGTTTCCCTCTCCAACAAGCCATACCACCCGGGTTTGGATGACAGGACAAGCCGTGCCTGGGTGGTGATTATGGAAATTGTGCTTGGCACATGCCACGATTTTAAAAAGCAACGGTGGCTTATTTTGATCGTGTGAACCAGGTCAGTATTTATTTTGGCACACTGCTCATAATTTACACCACACATCTCTCTCCTTTGGCAGGAGTCAGAAGAACTGTCCTCTGATGAAGAAATGAAAATAGCAGAAATGAGACCACCACTCATAGAAACCTCCATTAACCAACCAAAAGTAGTAGCACTTGGAAGTAGCAAAAAAGGTAGGCTATCGTTCAGCAGTAAGCTTTCCAAAAAGAACTCAGTTGTTCTCAGAGATGTCTAACTTACAATAGGTTATTAAACTGCTTGTAACTTTAGATTTAGTTAAAGCCTAGTTGAAAGTATCTGGGTGCAACCTGTTGAAATTGTTCTACAGCAGTACGCATGGGCTGTGTACATGCTCTTAAGTTAATTAAGCACATTTTCACATGCCTAGTTGCTTGGAACATAGTGTTATAAGTAATTCTAATCATCACACATCTTACTCTGCTATATTTTTTTTCCTCATTAAATGTGGTGAATATTTTGGTGCTTGAGTAACAGGCATAAAATTATGTACCTTCCTCATCTTTATTTCTTTAATGCATGGAGCAAAAACCTGTAGGATTTGCAACAAAGGAATTTCTCAAATCTTGCAGTGCTTTAATGAACAGCTGTCTGATGATTTCATAGCATTTTTTACATCCTGCAGCCGTCCTAAATGCACATAGCTGAACATTTCAAGTAAAATCACATGAAGATTGTGAAATACGGTATTAATTTTAAACTATTTCTATACAGTCTTTCATGTCAAACATATCCAGACAGCATACAAAACATAACCAAGAGCCATCAGAAAACAAATAAGGGGAAAATCAAAATGATAGGCATTACAAATTATCAAAAGCTGATGCAAACAACATTCAACGTGTTCCTGAACTGCCTAAGACTTCGTGTATGTCTTATTTTTGTAGGGAGGGTATTCCAGAGAGTGGGTGCCACCATAGAAAAGGCCCTCCTCCTGGTTGTCACCAACTGGATATCTACTGTATATGGCACAACCAGGAATGCCTCTGATGCAGTTGCTGGGCAGGTCTATGCTAGAGAAGACTTGGGTATCCTGTTTCCAAGTTGTTTAGGGGCTTATAGCTTAATACCAAACCCTAAACTTGGCCCAGTAGCAAATTAACAGCCAGTGCAGTTCTTTCAACAATAGTGTGATATGGCAGCAGCTAGCACAATAATCTCGCTGGTGCATTCTGCACTAGCTGCAGCCTCTGGACCACTCATTAGGGCAGCCCAACATAGATGCATTACACTAGGCATGGCATGCTGGTAAAAGGCATTCCTTGCCACTGCACCACTTAAGCCTCTAGAGAGAACAATGGTTCTATGAGCACCCCCAAGCTACATAATGTTTTTAAGTTGTTTTAAGATGTTTTAATAGTACGTGTTGTGTTTTGATTACCGTATTTGTCACTCCATAAGACGCACCCCCCCCCCCCCAAATAGGGGGAAATGTCTGTGCGTCTTATGGAGCGAATATTGTTTGGCAAAAAAAAAAAAGATTTTTTTTTTACTTACCTCTGCACACCTCCAACTGGTCCGGGGAAGAGCGGAGGGCTCCTGGGTGGGACGGGGCAAGCCCTCGCCTCTCAGCTGATTCCCCACGGAACAGCTGATTTTTTATTTTATTTTTTTAACTTTCCTTTGCTGGTCCGGGGAAGAGCGGAGGGCTCCTGGGTGGGGCGGGGCAAGCCCCCGCCTCTCAGCTGATTCCCCGCGGAACAGCTGATTTAAATTTTTTTTAAAAAAAAACTTTCCTTTGCTGGTCCGGGGAAGAGCGGAGGGCTCCTGGGTGGGGTGGGGCAAGCGGAATAGCTGGTTGTTTTTTTTAAAAAAAATTTTTTTTAACGTGCTGTAGGGTAAGTGCGTCTTATGGAGCGAAAAATACAGTAGTTTATGTATTTTATATTTTTGTTGTTCCCCGCCTCGATCTAGACGGAGAGGCGGGTAAGAATTATTATTATTATTATTATTATTATTATTATTATTATTATTATTATTATTATTATTACATACCTGCTCCTTCAGAGGGAGTGCAACCCCATCTAGAACAGGCAAACTGCCTAAGTCCCAGACTCAGGAACCACCTACCAACAGAAACTCTGTCTTACCAGGATTTAATCTCTGTTTATTGGCCACCATCCAGTCCCAACACTGCATCCAGAGAACTTGTGCAGCCTCTCCTGATTCAGATGTAACAGAAATAGAGCGCAGTGTCATTAGCATACTGGTTAGCATACTGAGCAGCATACTGATGATACCATGCCCTAAATCTCCTAATGACCACTCTCGACAACTTCATTTAGTTGTTGAATAGCATTGGGGACAAAATGGTACCTTGTACCTGGCACAAGTGCCTTTGTCAAAAAATAATCGTCAAATGCTACTCACTGCAAACACCTTGGGTGCCAGGTTTTGGTAGAAAGGCAGGATACAACTACATAGATTTGAATGTATCAGTTATATGTGAACTTCAACAAAGGCAGACCAAATATTGATATATGCCATCCTTTCAAATGTTGAAAGCGTTGTTAGGTCCTCAGTCCATTACATTATAGGAGGTGAGCATTTATCCTTCCAGTGTTGTAATATCAGTCTTTTAGCTGTCAAAAGGGCATGGAAAATTCATTTACGTTGACTATGTGTTAGCTTCCAAGAAGCAGGTAGATAATTTAAAAGAATGTATGCATCAGGAAATACTAAAAAGTTTTATCGTATTACAAAGTTAATCCGTATTACAACCTCCCCCTAAAAGAGGCAACTACTGGACATTGCCAAAACATATGATTAAAGGAAGCATTAGAAATATTACATCTCCAGCAGTTAGCCAAACCCTTATTAAAGAAGTATTACACCTCCAGCAGTTAGCCAAACCCTTATTAAACTTAGACAAACCCTTATTAAAGAGATGGTGTGGCATCCAATAAACACGAAACAAAAGTTTTTGTTGAATTAGACATAACCTGAGATCCATTGAAACTTCAGATATAGATGCTAAAGCAACAATCTGTTGCTTAGACTGAATAAGATTCCAATTCCTTATTCCATTCCTGCTTTAGACCCTGTGTATCATATTTATTCACTGATAATAAATATTTGTAAACATGGATCATGGGTCGATATAACTGATTAGCCTCAATAAGTATTTACGATAGTGGAGGAGACTGTGAAGCTATAAATGCTGCAGGGACAAACCTAGATTCTGACAGATGCTGCAATTGCAAGTATTGCCATTCAGCTGTAGCAGGCAAATTGTATTTGGCACACAAATCCGAAAATGACAGAAACTCATCATCATCACCCACTAATTGATCCAAAGTAAAAATCAAGTTATGCATCCCAAGTTCACCACAAAAACATTTTCTTACCAATCTTTCAGTTTGGATTTCGCCATAAGGTCAATTGAGCATGCAGAAATGGATCAAAATGTAATTGACGCAATATTATGTGCCACACGTCTCTAGCAAACATAAATGTGGGAGGAACCCTATCCATTTTAATATGCTGAGAGCCTAATGCCATCCATTTAGAAAGAGGGTCCAGACAAGATTTGAGAACTGATCAAGGTGGAAAATCTAATCTAAGTGGGAAAGACCAAAATTTAGTACAAGTCAGCAAATTAGCCCAATGATATAAAGCAAGATCCAGAAAGCCAACCCCACCTTCCTTGATGCAAAGTTGCATTCTTTTCAAGGTATTCATGGTGGAGAGGAGCCCCAGAAAAAATTACGAAAAACAGAATTAAGTTTTAAAAAATATTTCCCAGGTATAGATAAAGGAATTCCATGTATAACATAAGACCATCCAAGGTATAATATTCATCTTAAGTGCATTAACCTTACCCCACAAACTCAACTTTAGCAATGCCCATCTGTCTCTATCCCGTGAAATCTCATTAGTCAATTATGTATATTTCTTTTTTTCTTTTTTTATGGTTTTGTTTTGTTGAAACTTATAATAAAAAATAAATTTAAAAAAATAAAGGGGGGATACTAATCAAATAAATAAAACCAGCCCCGCAAGTAAGAACAGAGCCACTGTAAAATAGTGCCCCATCCCCAATTCACGGAGATGGTCCAAGAGGATACTATGGTCAATGGTAACAAAAGCTGCTGAGAGATTGAACAGGAGTAATAGGATTACACTTCCCCCTATCCCAGTAAAGATTATCCATCTGGGCAACCAAGGCTAATTCAGTACTAAAACCAGGTCTGAACCCAGAGTGAAATGGGTCTAGAACATCAGTTTCCTCCAAAGTTCCTGGAGCTGGGCCACCACCACTTGAGTAGCTTCTCCAAATAATGGCAACCAAAGTATTGGACAACTATATAGTTGTCCAGTAATTCTGGGTCCAGAGTTAGCTTCTTCAGGAGCATCCACAAGACTGCCTTCCACAATGACACATTCACCCACTCTGGACCCAGCCTTCCCTCCACAGCTAGCTGTAAGTAGCCATAATGGGCAAGGGTCGAGAGAGCAAGTGGTCAGCCTTACAGCTACAAGCACCTTGGGCTGGAGCAACTGAAACTGATCCCACAAAGTCAATACAGATAGTGCATTGGTCACCCCACTGGATTCTGTCTGAAATCTAGTGTCCAAGTCAGCACAAAGGTGAGCAATTTTGTCATTAATGTGGTCAACAAACTTAAGAGCCTTGGTGCAATGCATGTTCAATTGTCTTCATGGCAAGTTCATTTTCAGATATGCTCTAGTCATCTCCTGTAGTTCCCCTGAATATTCAGGGGAACTGCAGGAGATGACTAGAACTCCATCAGGCTGGAAAGGGCACTCAGGGGAGACCATGTTGATGGCCCGTCTCATCTTGACATTCCAAAATGAGACCAAAGCCTCGACAGGATCACCAGCTCTATCCACGGGGAAATCCCCCAGGGCATTCAGGAATCCATCAGGTTCCATAAGTCTCCGGGGGGGGGGGGCAGACCATGCTAATTGGTCCCCCATCCCTGCAGGGGGGAACTAATGCCAGAAGCCCAAATCTCATCAGGGAATCGTCTGACCATAACAACTGGGCCACTTCAGACCATCTCTCTCACACCCAGGAGCAAAAACCAAATCAAGGGTATGTTCTACCTAGATGTGGGCCCAATGACAAGCTAGGACATCCCATACAGGCCTGTGGCTTACGCTGGCTCAGATTGTCTGAGTGTGGAAAGCTAAGCCGGGTCAAGCCTGGTTATTACTTGGATGGGAGACCCCTCCTCTAGTTTCCTGCATTGAGCAGGGGGTTGGACTCGATGGCCTTGTAGGCTCCTTCCAACTCTATGATCTATGAAATCTATGGTTGTCATGGAGGCCATGAAGTCCCAATCCAATCCAACACTGGCCTCAGCATGGATGTTCAAGTCCCTAAGGACCAGGATCAGCATCAAGGGCAGGCATGGTTGGGCACCTGCTGATGGCCCACACCCCAGAAGGGGCCCACTGACAAGAGTCCCCTGGAGTTGCTCTTCCTCTTCAGCATTGCTACCTGCTTGGTTACCTGCCTCTCATTCTGACCCACTGGTGGCAAAAGAGGAACTGTAGAGACCTACTTGCTTACTGGCTCTCTGCCTGTCAGGCAAGCAAGTGGTAGCAATGATGAGAAGCAGGAGCAGGAGCAATAGCAGCTGGTGACAATGACAGTGAAAAGGTAGACTCATTGAGGGAGGGGGCCCATTGAAGGTGTTTTGCTCAAGGGCCCTCAAAAACTTGGGCTGGCATTGCCCAGGATCACAGTACTAGGGTTTTACAACACCACACCCAAGATTGCCTTGGCTAGCTCAGTCAGGGAGGCTGCAATGCAGCAGGTGGACTAGCAGCATCTCCAACCTCTGCCTGTGGCCCAATCTCTAACCCTGGGAGGAGAGGTCCCCTGGTGAGTATGATGAAATCTTTATGGACCACGGCAACTCCCCCACTGACCCTCCAGCCTGTGATGGTGCTGCACCAACTACCTGGGTGGGCACAGCTGGGTAAGATCAACCCTTCCCAGCTCAGCAACCCAGGTCTTGATGATGCACACTAGGTCGGCTTCCTCATCCACAATTAAATAATGGGTGAGTGAGATCTTACTATAAACTGATCTGGCATTCAACAGCACACCCACCAGGCTGGAGGATGATGTAGCAGAGCTACCAGAATACTGAAAGATGGTAGGAGGGCCAGAAAGCAGGACAGCCTGCAGACATCTGTCCCTCTTTCTTCCCCGATGACCCATCCTTCCTCCAATGCCATACCTCCCTTGACCCATGACCACTGCTATAGGAATGCCCCTCCCAACTGCCCCCTCCCCACTATTCTGCCAAGGCATATGATGATTCCTAACCAGCCACACACACACACACACACACACACCTAACCTCACACAATCACCCCTTCCTCTCTCCTACAGTAAACTCACCACATCCACTCACCTCATATAACCACTCACACTCACCATGACAGTATTCACTACCTACCAATCACTTCATTCATTTCTTTGATATGAATAGCCTGCCAATAATCATCCAAGACCACTGTTAATAAAACACCAGCAAATCCTACAACACTGGAGTGGTAATTTTCACGGGGAGGATGAGCCAGGCAAGAAACACTCACAGCACAGCCTCACCCCCACCCCCAGCTCTCAACTGGGTCCAAGTGTCCCACACACAGCTATGCAGCTACATAGTACATATTATGGAACCATGGGAGCATACAACATAATTTGGTGGCTATCTTTTTGGCAAGGCAAGTGTTGAAGAAGCATAATTGAATTTCTGCAGTAGGCAAATGATGTTGCTTTTAACCAGCTCAGACTTAAAATGAAACTATTTAGAACTGAAAATTTCAGAACAATCTGTTAGACGTATTCAGTATGCTATCAAAATATGCTTTCTTAAACTAGAATGAAACTACAAGCTATATGCATATACTAAAATGAACTCTTTTCAGATGACAGTAAAGATGTAGATTCATTGTCAGACGACCCCACGCACAACAGCAATCAGAATAACAGCAATTGTTCCTCTCCTTCTCGAATGTCCGATTCAGTTTCTCTAAATACTGACAGTAGCCGTGAAGCATCACTGTGCTCTCCGGAAAAAGAAACTAACATGGCTGTCACTTCCAAAATCAGGTTTGAAAAATAGTATTCAGTAAGACTATTTGGAATATTAATTTATTTGGAAAACTGGCTAAATGTTTCACTTTCTGTGCTAATTTCTTGAATAACTTTTTAAAATGTTGACATTTATTTTAGAAATTAAATTGTGGATGTATCATTTCCTATAAAAATCATAGAAGAATTCCAATATCATATCTCTAAGGCCAGTTGTTGGCTCCAGTTGCTTGGCCACATGATCCTTCTGGTGTGATTTGCTCTTTTGTCCTGAGATGGGATTTGCGCATGAGAGGAGCCTGGTATGTTCCTTTCCATGATGAAAGGCAGCAGTATGAGGATGAGGGAGAGAGCTGCTCCTTCTTGCCCCACAACGATGGCACCAGAATTGCAGCTTTCAGGAAAGTGGTAGAGGCTGGAAACAATTGCAACCATCCTCAACTGGTTCTGCCTCACCTGACTTGCCATCAGAAGGCAAGAACAGTGGCTCATGCTGCCTCAGCTTGTCTGAGTGTGGAAAGCTAAGCAGGGTCAGGCCTGGTTATTACAGTAATACCTTGGATTACGAGCATAATTCGTTCCGGAACCATGCTCGTAATCCAAAATACTCGTACATCAAAGCGAGTTTCCCCATTAGAAATAATGGGAACTCCGCTGATTCATCCCACAACCATTTAATCACTGCTTTGCCGGCTCCCTGGCAGGGAGCCCCATGGAGGGAGCCGGCAAAGTAGTGATTAAATGGTTGTAGAATGAATCAGCGGAGTTCCCATTATTTCTAATGGGGAAACTCGCTTTGATGTCCCGGATCCCGGGCTCCCGGCGCCTCGCTGTGCTTTGCTGGCTCCCGGGCAGGGAGGCGGCGTGAGCGGCCGTGCCTCGCCTCCATGGGGCTCCCAGGCAAGGAGCCGGCGCAGCAGTGCGAGGGACCCGCAGAGTAAGCAGCTGCGCCTCGTCTCCATGGGGCTCCCTGCTGGCTAGGCAAAGCTGGGGAGCTGGCACTTTAAGGGCTAGTCGCGGGCACAGCGTGTGGCTCGTGTTGCGAGACTTGCTCGTCTTTCAAATGCAAATAAATGCTAAAATTTTGCTCGTTTTACGAGAAGCTCGCATACCAAGTTACTTGTAATCCGAGGTATTACTGTACTTGGATGGGAGACCCCTCTTCTAGTTTCCTGAATTGAGCAGGGGGTTGGACTCAATGGCCTTGTAGGCCCCTTCCAACTCTATGATCTATGAACTCCTTGTCTTCTTCTCTACTTGCCTCACTGCCATGGGCAAGTGAGGGGCTACTTGCCCCATGGTGCCACAATAGTTATAGCTGATGGATAGCCAGGTAGATAGCATAGGGAGGAAAAATTTGTATAGCTTTTGGACACACACAAGCATTTTTCTTTTCATTCTGTCTTCTTGTTTTTGTGTCTTGGCCTATGCATGGCCAGGTGATGTAGAGCAGTTTAGGTCATTTAAATAGCAACAACTTCCTTCATATTGCTACCAAAAGTGATGTGTGTCTTTGAAGATAATTCCCATATTGGAATAATGACTTCAGTGATATATATTGCCTAACATATTTGAGTAGACCTTGGCAAGGAGATAGTCAATATATATACAGTAATACCTTGGATTGCAAGTAACTTGGTTTGAGAGCGTTTTGCAAGACAAGCAAAATTTTAAATATTTATTTTTTAAAAATTGACTTGATATACAAGCAATGTCTTGCAATACAAGTACTGCAGTACAGCTTAAATTAAACATCTATGTACAAATTTTTTTGGGGGGATTTTGTTTTGATATAAGAGTGTTTTGGATTACAAGCACGTTTCCGGAACGAATTATGCTCTCAATCCAAGGCATGACTGTATTGGGTTGAATCCAGACTTAGTCATACATAGAGGAGATCCATTTAAATCAATGGGACTTGTTAGTCATGACTAACTTGTCCCTTTGATTTTAGTGGGTCTACTCTGCAGTCTGGATCAAACCACAGTGTTTTAAGATTATGCAAAATGTAATGGATAAATAACTTTGATGGTGGTGATAATCAATAATATTCTTCTATTCAATCAAACAATTACACTTTTTGCTTTCAGACAAGAAGATGAAAATTCTAATAGTCTTTTACAAAATGGAGGTGACATAAATGTCACAGCAGAAGAAAAACTGGATGCTCAAGAAAAAGTTACAAATTTCACTGAATTCAGATTAAATATTGAAGAGAGATTAGCTTTGATTGAGAGAGGTGTTGAGCTTAATAGTGCTACTGATGAGTCTCACAAATTACACGAAATTAACATGAATATCTGCAAATTGACTGATGAGGAAGTAATACAATCAAATATAGTGGAAGAAATAAAAACACAGGAAATATCATCAGTTAAGGGCTTTTTAAACAATAATATGAAAGAAGAAATCGAGCACATGGAAAATGGAAATAAATATTCTAACGTATGTCCTATGAATAATGTCAATGGACATTCTGAGGAAGTGCCTCGCTCCACAGGAAAATCAGAGCTAAAGAGAAGTGCTACCATTGAAACAGATTCTTCTTCAGAAATGTGTCTTTCAAAGAGCACTGAAGATTTGTCTCCACAAAGGAGTGGGCCAGTTGTGAAATCTCATAGCATAACTAATATGGAGACAGGTGCTCTGAAAATCTATGATATTATCAATGACAATGGATCCCAGCAGCCAAATCCAGTGGCAAAATCAGCAGTTATGGTTTCAGATGGAAAAAATATAGTCCGGAGCAAGTCAGCTACCCTCTTGTATGACCAGCCATTACAAGTGTATCCTGGGTGTTCATCATCATCTGATTTAATATCTACAAAAACAGTGTTCAAATTTGATTCAAATCATAATCCTGAAGGTACTAATGTAATAAGAGGACAAGGAACTAATGCTTCACAACCATTCACTACCCCCCAGTATAATATCCAGTATAGCAACAGTATGGCAGCCAAAGAATCCTTGTGGCCCCCAAAACAAAACTCCCTCGTTGAACAAAGCTGCTTGCCTCAGCGCTTGCCCAGGTCGGATACCACAGAGAGCTGCAATTCTGTGAAACATTCTGCCAACATGAATTTCTCTAACCATAACAATGTTAGAGCTAGTGCTGCATATAATATGCATCAAAGGATGGGTGGAAGGCATATGGAAATGTGGGCTGCTCCACAGAATGACAGACTTGTTTCTGCAGCAACCCGAAATACTCTTCAGCGGCAGAGCAGTGTCTCTTCCACTGCTTCAATGAACGTTGGTGATTCTGGGCCTCCACGGCGTCCTCAGGTTCCTGAAGGGGATTATTTAACATACAGGGATTTGCACTCAATGGGAAGAGTCCCACCAATAATGTCAGGGCCACAAAGACCTCTTTCTGCAAGAACCTATAGTGTTGATGGGCCAAATGTACCTCGACCTCAGAGTGCTCGCCCTTCAGCAAATGAAATACCAGAGAGAACTATGTCAGTTAGTGATTTCAATTACTCAAGGACTAGTCCTTCTAAAAGAACAAACCCAAGAGTTAACTCTGAACACTCTCTGTTAGATGCTCCAGGAAAAGGAAAAGTCCCTCATGACTGGAGGGAACAAGTGCTACGACACATTGAGGCCAAAAAGTTAGAAAAGGTAAATATCTTTACTACCTCTCTTTCAACTTAGCATCTTCTTCCTGATTAAACGTATAAAAGCCCAACATTTTAAGGGATGCATGTTCTACAGTTGTGATAGTGTGCTTTAAAATTTTAATAATCTCTTTACATGTATAAACAGATGTTCCAAGATGTAAGAGAAGCTAATTTTAGCATGTATCCAGCTACATGTGATAACAGTTACTATATGACATCCTGTGTACATTCTTTGTTTAGAAGAGTGAGCTCCTAAAGTATCTGGGAAGTTCGTTTGTCATAAAATTTAGTAAATGTGAAATGGAAAAGTGATGTGCCTCATCATGTTTGCAGCTCAGATGTTAAAACCTGATTCATATGGTGCTAGAGTGGCATTGGCTATTGCTCTGGCATTGCTGGGCCCTGCACCACTCCAATGACATTTGAATAACAGACTCCTTGGCATTGTCTGATAACAGTCTGGGGAGAGAATGAGAAGTTCCTAAACCAATGCCATGCCTACATGGAGGTGATAGCACTGATGTGGGAGCTTTTCATATGATTCAGTTCAGATGTTACTAGGGAAGTGGTAATCATGTTCCTCCAATAAGATATAGATCGGTCCTTCCTTAACACTTTAGGGTCAAATCAAGCAAACATTTTTTTTACCAACAAAGTTCAAAAACAAAAACAACAAAGTGCCCTCTATCACAGGGGTATCAAACCTCAGGCCTACGGAGATTCCCTCTGGAGCCCTCTGGAGATTCCCAGATGGGCACACTCCCCTCTCCATGTACCATCCCCTTCCCCCAAATGCCAATCTTTGGGTGGTTTCCTGGCTTTTGCACATTCCCCTTTCTGCCATTCTTAAAGGTTGAAATGCGTCTCCTAAGGCTTAGTTACTGGCACTATTTTATTTATTTATTTATTATATTTATACCACGCCTTTTTTCCTGCAAGGAACCCAAGGCGGCTTGCATAATCCTCCTCCTCCTCCCCTCCATTTTATCCTCACAACAACCCTGTGAGGTAGGTTAGGCTGAGAGTCAGTGACTGGCCCAAAGTCACCCAGTGGGTTTCATGGCTGAGCGGAGACTAGAACCCGGATCTCCTGAGTCCCAGTCCAACACTCTCACCACTACGCCACACTGGCAGTAAGAGCTTTAAGCTAAAATATGCTGGTATTTTTTGTATTCCTTCCACTTTGCTGTTGGCCTTGTCCTGTTTGTCTTCAGTCCTGCTTATCACTGGAATATGGCCCCCAAGAGCTTATTCTAAGGTGGATTGGCCCTCAGGCTGAAAAAGGTTCAACACTCCAGCTTTATCAGTACCTTTGTAGTGTTGGTCCACGTGAAATTCTTTCATCAGGCCATATTTTGTTCCCAGTAAGTCTATACTTAAAACTTGCTTGGGAAGAGATACAAAGCAGCTGTGTGCATTAAAAACCCATGCACAAAAATGTGTATGTGTATATGTAGTTCACCTACAACTGATTGCACCAAAATCCTACTTCACGGGCATGCTTGCTCTCCCTCCCTCCCTCCCTCCCTCCCTCACACTCACACAGAGAGAGAGAGAGAGAGAGCTGGAGGGGATTGTCAAGCAGAACGAGCTGTGTATACTAGTTTACTGTTCAAATGGACCGTTTGGGGAGAGGAAGGCTTTTATATGGCAAACTTTGTTTTTAGAGACATGTCTGGTTCTATTGGAGATGTTGGAAGGCTTTGATATTAGTGAGCATGCTTAAGTAAAGGAGGTTCTTCTCTTGCTTAGTTTGTGGCAACCAGAAGTCAAGAACTGATTTTTCTTTGATTTTTGTCAATAGCAGTCTTGTGGTGAATTACTAGTACTTTTGAAATAATATTCTGTTAGGTGATTCACACATTACTTTCACCTTGTGTTGAGTGCTGCATGCAATACATACATACATATATAGCAGCTGTGTGCATTAAAAACCCATGCACAAAAATGTGTATGTGTATATGTAGTTCACCTACAACTGATTGCACCAAAATCCTACTTCACGGGCATGCTTGCTCTCCCTCCCTCCCTCCCTCCCTCCCTCCCTCCCTCACACTCACACAGAGAGAGAGAGAGAGAGAGCTGGAGGGGATTGTCAAGCAGAACGAGCTGTGTATACTAGTTTACTGTTCAAATGGACCGTTTGGGGAGAGGAAGGCTTTTATATGGCAAACTTTGTTTTTAGAGACATGTCTGGTTCTATTGGAGATGTTGGAAGGCTTTGATATTAGTGAGCATGCTTAAGTAAAGGAGGTTCTTCTCTTGCTTAGTTTGTGGCAACCAGAAGTCAAGAACTGATTTTTCTTTGATTTTTGTCAATAGCAGTCTTGTGGTGAATTACTAGTACTTTTGAAATAATATTCTGTTAGGTGATTCACACATTACTTTCACCTTGTGTTGAGTGCTGCATGCAATACATACATATATATATATATATATATATATTAGTGAGTTTGTTTTCCCTCAAAATTCAGTCTGTCCTCATAGCTATCTGTCTCTTTGTGCAGGAGCAGTTTGATGTAGAAAATTGTGCCAACCCCCCCCCCCCCACATAAATTCAGAACCTTTAAAAAATAATAACTAAAAATTATTTATTTCCTCTGTAAACCATTATACTACTACAATAACAGGGAATTCCAAATGGATTTCAGTTTAAGAGATTACTGCAAAACCTCTTATATAAATGCTAAGGTATTTCATGCAACAAAAATAGTGAGATATTGTTACATTTGAACAGGAAAATGACAACAGTATGGGGAATGGAGAAAGGCAAATATTTCTACAATATATCTAAAACCTATGTACACGTATCTATTCAGTGTCATACCCACAGCCTTGAATTGCTTTTCACCAGTTTGTATTGAGGGAATAGCTGCATTACTATTTTATTTTCAGCCTGCTATTAAGGATACAAAATTCTGTTTCTAATTCATTTAGAGAGGAACAGAAATGTCTTAAGTTTCTGAACTGACCTTACCCCTCATCTTTCCTGACAGGGGAGCGAGCCATCTCCCGACTGAGCTGCTGACCATTCAGGAGCTTGTTTCACTTGCCCCTTGCCTTTCCCAATTGGGAAAGGTGGGCGAAGCTGACCGAGAGGTTGCCTTGAGATAGCCGCTCAGTTGGAAGCCAGCTTCATCCAGCCTTTGCCTTTCCTGATTGAGAAATGTGAGGGCCAAGCAAAGCCAGTTGAGCGGGTGGGCTCAAGTAGTGCTCTCTGAGGCAGTGGTTCAGTCAGGAGCCTCTCTCCCATCCCCTCTCCCTTCTCTGAGGGGGCAGGGACTTCAGGGAGGGGCCTCACTGGAGGCCTCTGTGGGCCCGATTGGGAAGTGCGGTGGACAAGATTTGGCCCATGGATCAGAGGTTGCCCATCCCTACTGTAAATAAAAGTTATAGAAGGAGAGGTATATTTGGCATGCAAAATGGTTTCATGTGGCCCACAGCAACTGACAACTGATTGCTGTTCTGTGGCTGAAAATGCAGTGATACCCTACTGCTAGGGTTAACATCTGCACACTGAATCTGCAGCAGTTCTGGCATGTCCCTTAGAATAGAGGAGTGCTTTTCTTGAGTATTTGTTTCCACTGTCGGAAGCACCTGAGGCTGTTTTGGGATAAATACAGCTTTTCGAATCTGTTGCAGTGTACATTTGGATCTGTTTTCAGACTCAATGGGTAAGTTACACTAAACACGTCTTAGAGCATCTGTGCCCAATAGATGTAAAATATTTACTATAAAAACCTAGTATAAAATTAAATACTTGATTAGCTTCCGCCGGGCATTAAAAATGTGGCTTTTCAGGCGGGAATATGGGGTGAGTTAGGATTTTTAAGTTTTGTACTGTTTTTAATTGTGTTTTATACTGTGTGTGTGTGTGTGTGTGTCCCCTTGTATTTTATTGCATTGTACATTGCTCAGAGTGGCTGGATGTCTGGCCAGATGGGCGATTCATAAATATAATAAATAAATAAAATGTTGCAATTAATATTGCCAGTCTCCAACAAAACTGCTCACCAACAGGTCAAGGGTGAAAAAGTCCTTGGGAGTAAGGATGCTCCAGGGCCAGATATCTATAGGGAGGTTGCATTACAGCAGCTAAATTATGCTGCCAGAAAAACCTGGAGTAGATTTTTGGGAAAGGGAGCTTGTGTTCTGAATGGCATCAGCAAGGGTTTCTTCTTCCCTTTCTCCTCATTTCTCTTTCTGAGAATATTGTACATTTGCCTAAGGAATTGGCAGCGCCATTTTCAATCTCTCTCTCTCTTGCTCAGTATTGTGCTTATCTTCTGTTCCTGTCCCAGTCCATGTGCAAAGCTGCTTCCTCCATGCAGTCTCTTTTGCTTCCCTCCCTCCATCAAATATCTTCCTCCTGGATCACAGCAGCTAAAGAACTTTTGCAGCCCCAATCTCCTTCACTTACCCCGAGAAAAGATTTCAAATACCTTCCAGTCAACCAGCTCCTTCTGCTTCATTCCAAATGCAGGTAGATTTTAAAACAGCAACAAGGAAGGTTTGCTTTGTAAATTGATTGGGTAGGAAAGCAGTAATGGATTTTTGTGTGGAGTGGAAGAATGTGGGTTGGATCCAGACTTGTGGGGATCAGAACTCTGGACACTTTTGCAGGTCGAAGTGGTGATGTTTATTGATTTCTCCTTCCCCTGCAGTCCTCTGTACCTCCTGAACATCTGCTCTGGAGAGTCGGGGGATTTTCCAGAACAATGTGGGAGATGACATTGGGAGATACAAGGAGAAAGAAGAATTGGCTAAATCTTCTCTCTCCCCTGTCCAGTTTGAGCTCTCTGCTGGATCTCAAGCCCTTCCACAAATAGAAAGAGTTCCTCTGTTCTCAGAAGGAAACTGTCGTGCCTCTCTCGCGCTCCTACTCCCCTCCCACCAGCCAGAACGTCTGGCACAGCTCACGGGTTTCTTTGTAAAGTTTTATTGAGTAAAAAGCAGGGCAACTCAGGTGGTTGCAGAAAAGTGTTACACAAAAGTAAAGAAAGTAATTCAAGACCCTTTATCCCGTAAGTGGGAGGTCAGGAATGACCAACAGTTGATTCCGCACTGAGGAGTTTCGTGCGCTCCCAACCTCAAACCAGAGCAGAGAACCTTCTCCGCCCCTAGGGCATGTCAAAAGTCTTGTTAGCCAATCGAGCAGAGCAACAAAGAGAGGTCAGTTGTTCCTGCCTCCTTAGGTGACGTCACTCGTGAGGATCTGTCATGGAGACTGGCTCCCCCCTCCCATCAGGAGCTCTTCTCTCCCATTGGGAGCTCTCTTCCCAGGGATTCTTCTTCTACTCCCCCCTCCCCTGGCTGCAACCTTGACGGCGCAGCTGGGTCAGTGTTATCAACTGTGATTGGTTCCGCTCCTAACTCCCATTCTAACTCCCCCTCCCCTTCCATTTCAGAATCCATTCCCACGGAATCTGACCAGTGCTGTTTTGGAGTTAGGGAGTCGGAACTTGAGGGGCTAGGGGAGCTAGCCCCGACAGAAACTCTGGATCCAACCCTGTGGTTTTAGCCGTGGTACTGAAAATAAATTCCTAGGCTAAGCATGTTCTCAAAGCCACCTTATTCTCTTAATTCTAAGTATTGCCTTGCCTAAGACAAAAAAACCAATGGAGGAGTATTGTGAAAAAAGTTAAACAGTTCATTAAGAAAGGTTGGAAAGGTGGTGTCTAGTTTCTAAACAGAGAGTTATTGGGTGCATGCATTTAAGCTTCTCGGGGTATCCAGTGGCTGCTCCTAGAAATGGAATGCTGGGCTGATCCATCAAGGTGGTTCTTTCTTATTAAATTACTCTTGGTTGGGTATAAAACTTTTGATCTAGATACTTGTTTCCTAGTGATCATACATAGCTTTAAAAGGTTGTATTTGAATATTTTGTGTGATTAGAGTGAGACTTCTTTGTATCTTGGAGGATATAATAAATAGTTGCATGGTAGGGTATTAATATTTGTAATGGCTATATCTTGAAAGAGAATTTCAGGGTCTAGGCCTGTACTTCCTCAAAGGCTGTGATACCGTAACTCCAAAGTGCTATGGGGATGAGCCTGGGCAAGTCTTGGGCTCACACTCTCTCCTCTTCCCTTGCTTCCAGTACAGCTGTGAGTAAGAGATCAAGCATTTGCTTCCAATTTCAACTACGTAACTGTTGCTTGTCATTATGTCCAAATCAGGACATATCGTGATGCTAACCATGGTTTATCTGGACAAGCCAGGATCATAAATCACAGTTTGAATTTGGGTTGTCTGAATAAACCTAACCACAGTTTGTCCTGGTTTGGGCATAGGGACAAACTGCAGTTAGTTAAAAACAGAAAGCAAATGCTTCCAATCTCCTCCTCACAGCCACTCTGGAGGAGGGGGAGTGTGTGAGCCCCAGGATCTAATAGACTAATGCTGTTATGTCTTAGACTTCAGAAACTAGTCTCATTTCTTAAATAATACTTAATACTTACCTTAATGTTTGTTTAGGAAACACCCATGTTCTCACTTGTAATGGTGCTCTTTAGAAGAGTTTATTTAAAAGGAATATTGTACATACAAAAGTTCTATTATGGAACATTTATTTTTAGTACCAATAGTATGGTAGGCACAGTTATCTTTCACTATTTCAATGTATTAATTGGACTTCATCAGTGATTATTTTAAATGAGCCCCTGTTGAGAGTGAATTCCGTAAAGGTCACATCAGGAATAATCAAGTCTACATGTGAAACTGGTAGAAAAGTCATTAAAAGAATTTAGGCCAAAGTACTCAAACTAAGCTAACAGAGTTTGCTTCATATGCAAGAACCTGAATACATTTTTAATGTCATAAACCTAAGATAAACAACAGGCCAATAGCTGTGGAATGGGGGAATGATGCTGTAGTGTCCTAATCTCCTCAGCAATAATCCACCCATACCCAACCTGAAGAAGCAAACCTGATCCCCAGTATTCTGGCCACTGGAAGGTCTGGTCTACACATGAAGTGTAATTGAGGTAGTAAAGTGGACTGTACTACTTCAGACTACAAGTAGAGATGCCATTTTTAATTGCATTTTTTATCCCATGTACCACATCTACTGAAAGTTAAAAAGAACAAAACTCTAGCACATTGGGGGAGGGCTTATATCCCAGTTCACTCCCTGCTGTAATAGTTTGCTGACTGCAGAATATTTTTGATGTAGGGGAACATCCTAAAATGTGATGCCCCCACCTCCAGTCTGTTCTACAACTTCAGGACTCTTCCACCTCATTCTGCTGCATGAATAGACCAGGCTAAGGTAAATGCTACGTTCTTAGGCCCCACTTAAATACCACAGCAGAGGGGGAGTTACTGCAGTATGTCTTCTTTCTACCCCACTCTGGCATGTCAGAAGTCCCAGAGGAGAATGAGTTTGCAATGTGTGTATTTCGCAAAGCCAGTAAAGCCCCAAATCTTAAAAGGAATCACAGTAGATTGGGAAGTAGCCTTCTTCTATATGAGCCTGCTCACTTATTAACATCTTTAATGGGTGACAATCACCCCCTCAAATACATCTAGTTCCAGGCTTTGAAACTCCCTCCCAAGGGAAGCCCACCTTGCCACTTCTTTAAAAGCCTTTTGCTGCATTTTAAAGACCTTCATTTTAAAGACCTTCATTTTTAGGAAGGGTTTTGGTTTTAACCCTTGGGTACCTTTTGATTACTCTTTTAACCTCTGCTGCTTTTAATTTTTGTTGTTTCCATGTTATTCTTTTTCTTATTGTTTTAATTTATTGCTCTTAGCTGTCTTGAATTCGTTTCGAGGAAAAATGGAATGAAAATGACTTAATCAACATCACTCCTCTCTGCTGAGGAGCTGTTGGAAAGGGCCCTAAGAGGACCCCAAGGGTGCAGTTCTATGGGTTGCTTTCCTGATAAATGGAGGGCTGTGAGTTCAGAGCCCTCTGTCTATCCCATGCCCTGCCAGCAAGAGCCAGGCAAGGTCAGAAGAGGATGGAAGTGATTTTGTCTTTGTCCTCCGTTTAAAATAATAATTAAAAAAAACAGCTAGTTGGGCCTCTGAGCTAGTCTAGCTAACTTACCTTTTGGTGGGCAGTGAAGGGACTGGAAATGCCATAGCATACTGTGTATCTTGGCCGCTCCCCTCCCCTCCCACCAGAATACTCCCTTTCCTCACTCTCCAACTTCTCATACGAGGTTGCAGTTGCAATTGCAACCTTGTAAGAGAAGCTTTCCACAGTGGGTGGGATGGGTTCGGGGAGGGAAAATCCACAATTGGATCTCCTCCTCCATACTCAAAGCTCTGTCTATGGGTGTGGAGGTGGAGATCCAAAGTGTGAACAGAATGCTGGACTAGAAGGACCCTTGGTCTGATCCAGCATGGTTCTTCTTATGTTCTTATGGAGCCCTAGACACTGTCTAGGGGCCATAGGATTGGTCTCTAAGAATTTTGGCCTGTTTTTATTCCTGTTGAATTCCCCTTAACATCTAGTAATCTGGCAAACATTGTGATTGCTTTTTAGTATTTTCAGCAGTACTGAATGAGCTAAGCGAGCTCATTTTCAAGTGAGCTGTTTTCAAAAATTCTGCCATTAACGTTCATTACATCTGTTCTTATGTTCTTTATTCACAAAAATCTGTGATAAAAGTTGGTTGTTTAAACCAATATCATAATTGTCAAACTTTGTATTGGAAAGTGGTATCACTTTACAAACTCACACACATCAAAATTGCATTGAAAGTTCTAAACTTTACAATACATCCTATATTACTCTTCTACATTTGACAGTAAACATGTTAAACTTTAGTCATCCTGATTTTGTGCTGGTGTTTGAAAGACCAGAAAAGAATGTTTGAAGCATCTGCATTTTGTAATGAAGAAATAATGAAGAAATATGTTGAGACAGTTCTTTTACTCAAAATATTTTTCCAGAAAGGCGCACTTCAGTCATCCCCTTTCTGTCAACATAGCTGCCCATAGGGTATGTTGACAGTGTTTTAAATATGACAACTAAGCATCTGTTTTCCTTAGCCATATGTACATTTGAATGGGCTTTTCATGTAATTTGTGTGTGTATTATGTCAGGCTGCATGTGTTCAGTTACACTAAAAGAGATCACATGGCGTGTCATTGAGATTTTGGATTCACAATGGGCGTGACCCTTTGTGTGCATGATTATTTTTGCATGATGTGCAGTATGTGCGTCTGTACTGACTCTGTGTATAACGTGTCCCGTGGTTTATGCATGCTGCACTAATCTCTGTTATCTGTCCCCTCTTTATTCAGAGCATGCTGTCTAGGTCCTTTAATTCCAATTATGCTCCAGTTAGCAGCTTTCACTATGGCAGCTCTAGGGATCTGCATGGCAGCCAAGGCAATGTTGCCTTGAGTGTTGCAGACAGAAGAAGTTCTGGTGTTCACATTGTCCGTGTGAGTACATACATAAAAAGACAATTTTGTTAGTAAGAAATTGGAAAGGGCATGTGATATGTCTTTAAACTTGTGCACTCTTGTGATTTGTGTAATCCTATATTATGTCTGATTCCACCTGTTACTGTAATACGATTCAATAATGGCAATTATTGAAGTTTTTCCCTTTAATATTTCTGAGTTTTATGCTAAAGCATCAGGGGTGGCCAGTTCTGAAAGCAGAACAGAAAGTATCATCAATTTTTTAAAATATTCAGTCGGCATGTCTTACCCATGAATCAGCTGATAGCCATATAAATATATGGAAGGAATCCATCCCAAGATCAAATTGGCAGGTGACTTTAGGTATTCTCCTCAAGTATGTAAAATATGCCTTGAGCTGCTTAGATAATTGTGCAATACAATTCTTATTTCTTATCCTTCAAGAAATAACTTGATTGTTTCTGCTTTTAGCCTGTGGAATTCTATAATAATTTAAATAATTCGGAGTAGTGATTTTTACATATTTCCATTGCCTCACACTGATGTTTTAGCATCTTTATCACCACCACCCTCGTTATGTTTTTCCCTTTAACTTTAAGTTGTACACTTTGATCAGGAATCCCTTTAACAAGTGAAACTGGTGAAACTATGTAAACAGTATGCAGTTTTGTGCTGTGAAGACACAGGTATTGGCCAGGAACACTATTCTTCTTTGGAATTTTCCTTCTCTCCATTAATTTTGAAACTCTCTGTAGTCACAATTATAGATTAATTACCTTATTTCTAAGAGTGACCCATCTACCTCCCCTCATTTTCCTTGATTAAAATTAACTTCGTATGTGAACTTAATTGTCTCATGTGCCTTTGTCTCCAGGGATACTCTGTCTATCCATTGACAACATCCCCATTCCATTGATCAGATACGAAGCCCTGACTTTATCTTTGATGCTTCCTCCCAATATTCAGTCTGTTTCCAAGTCATATTGCTTCTCCATATACAACATTGCAAAATATGACTCTTCCTGTCTGCCCTCTTGGCAAAAACGCCAGTTCACACTCGGGTCATTTCTCACCTTGACTTCTGCAATCTTCTCTTTTGCCACACCTCACACTTCCCACATCTTTGCCACTAAACTCATTCACCTATCATAATTCAGACCTCATCATGATTCATGCCCCCTTTTAAATCCCTATTCTGGCTTCTTGTCCATTCCTGCCCCTTTGGCTTTACCCTCCTATTTCTTCAATATCTACATTATGAACTTCATTCCTCCAGCTCCATGACCCTCAGCCAGTTGAAATTCTCCTGTTCACTTACATAATTCTTTGCTTTCTCCTTGCTACCACTTATGCCTGGAGCTCTCCTCCCATGTGACCTTTGGCTTCATCCCATGCTGAAACTAAGCATAAACACATGTAATTGAACTGAACCATATTCTTCCCCTGTGCCTTTGCCTTCATCTTTCTCCCCTCCCTCCGTTGCCCCGCACTGTGTAAGATTTACATTGTAAGTTCCTCCGAGCAGGGATGTATCTTTTTATTTTAGCTGATGAAGTGCCTTGCACTTTGATAATGCATTGTCGTCCTCATCATTTGGTATAAGAGTTCATAATAGGTCTGTTATGAGCTATTTTGGAATATGTTTGTAGTGAAGTGAGAATAGCTGTCCTAGTCCCCCTTACCTTTCAATTCCTGCGGGAAAATAAGTAATAGAAATTCTGTTCAGAGGACAACATTCCTGTTTAGAGAATTTCTGTTTAGAAATTCTGTTTAAATTTAGTTTGTATTCATGCAAACTAAATAGTTAACATAGTTTAGCAAGACAAAATATAGGAAATAGCATTGGTAAGCAGCATAAGCCAAAAAGGGGGGATAAATCTAGCTGAATGAAGTTAATAAAAGACTATTGTTTTAAGTCTGCAAATTCTTAAAATAGAAACTGTTTTTGCGGATAGTTTTATTATGCAGTTCTGAGTCTTTTAAAAGCTTCAGTGCTTTGTAAAAGCCAGGGTTAACATTTATGGCCATCGTGGGGATGATTCAATTAAATTCTTTAATACACGTAAGCAATATTTATTTATTTATTATATTTATACCCCACCTTTTTTCCTGAAAGGAACTCCAGGTGGCTTACATAAGCATCCTCCTCCTCTCCATTTTATCCTGACATTCATGAACAAAATCAGTAACTCTGGTATAACTTGTGTTACTTTGTAGCAGAAATGTTTATATGCTTTTGTTTATTGTTTTATAGCATCCCCAAACATCCACTCCAGTAGATCAGTGTCAAGAGGATGTATTCATTTCAGGACAGCAGAACTACTCGTCTGCCACACTTAGTCTCAAAGATGTTGCTTCAGACAGCATTAAAAAACTTCCTGTACAGGTAATAACTTACATAGTTCATTAACAATCTATGAACATGTGATTTTGACACAAAGATCTGATTTGTACATTGTGTTAAACTGATGTTTTAGTGTTACGTGCACAATCCTCAAGCCTGTTTCCCCTCCCCTCCTCCTTTGGTGCAGCTAGGAGGAGGAGACTAAAAGCTTTTGTGTCTGTTTTCAATTACCGGTAACCATGTTTATGTCCATACCTGAAATTGTGGTTTATCTATACTATGTTTTATTTTTAAACTATGGTTTAAAGTTAGGTTGTTTCCTTATATCATTTACTGCTGGTGCAAAATATAAAAAGGGTGGCAGAGCAGCTTTTAAATTGACCCTTGGGAGAAAGCCGATGAGCTGGGAAGCATCCAGTTTGGGTTAAATTATCCCTAGGGGATGAAGATGGAAAGGTTTCTAATGCAGAAGGGGAGGAAATAGGTCATGAGCATATAATAAAACATGATGGCCAATCAACGAGGCCTAAGTGCCATAGCAGAAGATGGATACACCAGAGCCATCTTGGGAGGGACACCGTGTATAGTTAATTCTATGCAAATACTAGAAGCCTCTGAGCCAAAATGGGAGAGTTGGAGTGCCTGGTTTTAAAGGATAACCTAGATGTAGTGGGCATTGTGGAAAACCAGTGGGCTATGGTCACATCTGGATATAAAATTTATAGGAAGGACCGGGAAGGGCGTACTGGAGGAGGTGTTGCTCTGTACGTCAAAGAGGGCACAGTGTCCAGCAGACTTGAAACCCTAAAAGGGACAGACTCTTCCACAGAAGCACTGTGGGTGACAATACCTAGCTCCAAAACTAATTTAGTACTAGGGACATGCTATCATCCTCCAGACCAAAATGCACAGGGTGATCTTGAGATGGAAAACGAAATCAGGGAGGCCTCTGAATGAGGAAGTGTTGTAATAATGGGTGATTTCAATTACCCCCACATTGACTGGATAAATGCATGTTCCAGTCATGACAAAGAGGTTAAATTTCTCGATGTCCTAAAAGACTGTGCCCCAGAACAGTTGGTCATGGAACCAACCAGAGGGGAGGCAACCCTGGATTTTATCCTAAGTGGTGTTGCCCAGGACCTAGTACGAGATGTAAATGTTGTTGAACCAATTGGAAATAGTGATCACAATGCTATCAGATTTAATATATATTTAAATGGAAGATTGCCAAAGAAGTCTAACGCAGTCACATTTGACTTCTAAGACGAAACTTCTCTAAAATGAGGGAACTGGTAAAAAGGAAGTTGAAAGGGGGAGTCAAGAGGGTTAAATCCACGCAAAGTGCTTGGAGATTACTCAAAAATTAATAACAGAAGCTATTAGAGATAAGAAGGCTTCCTTCAGAAAATGGAAGTCTTGCCCAAAGGAGGAAAACAAAAGGGAGCACAAGCTTGCACAAGGGAGATGCAAGCAGACAATAAAAGATGCAAAAAAGCATTTTGAGGAGCATATTGGTGACAACATCAAGGTCAGCAATAAAGAATTCTTTAAACATATCAGAAGCAGGAGACCAGCTAGGGAGGCAGTTTGGACCACTGGACAATAATGGAGTTAAAGGCAAACTAAAGGAGGATAAGAAGATCATGGAGTAGCTGAATGAATTCTTTTCATCTGTCTTCACTGCAGAAGATACAGGACAGATACCTGTGTCTGAACTGATGTTTTCAGGAAGGGAGACTGAAGAATTGAGGCAAATAGTGGTGACAAAAGATGAAGTTCTCAACTTTATTGATAAACTGAAAGTTAATAAATCACCAGGCCCAGATTATATCCACCCTAGAGTTCTTAAAGAACTCAGATATGAAATTGCTGATCTTCTAACAAAAAATATGTAACATGCCCCTAAGATCAGCCTCTGTACCAGAGGACTGGAGAATGGCCAATGTAACACCAATTATAAAAAATTTCCTGGATCTGGGGGCGGGGGGATCCAGGAAATTACAGGCCAGTTAGCTTAACATCTGTTCTGGGTAAATTGGTTGAAAGCGTTATTAAAGATAAAATCAGTAAGCATACAAGGACAAGCCCTGCTGAGAAAGAATCGACATGGCTTCCACAAAGGTAAGTCTTGTCTCACTAACCTTTTAGAGTTCTTTGAGAGTGTCAATGAACATGTGGACAGGGGTGATCCAGCAGACACTGTTTACTTGGACTTTCAAAAGGCTTTTTGACAAAGTCCCTCACCAAAGACTCCTGGGCAGACTTCGCAGTCATAGAATAAGAGGGAAGGTCCTCTTATGGATCAGTAACTGGTTAAAGAGGGTAGCAGAGGGTCAGAATAAATGGTAAATTCTCCCAATGGAAGGATGTAAACAGTGGGATCCGACATGGATACAAAAGATTTTAAAAGTGAATATTAAACTGAAACCAGAAATGTTCTTATTGGGTATAATGGATTTACAACTTGAGAAGACTATGGAACGTTATTACAATATATGATGACAGCAGCAAGAATAATCTATGCTCAAAAATGGAAAGAAGCAGCAATACCAACTATAGAAGACTGGCTGTTGAAAATGTTGGACTTAGCAGAGATGGCGAAATTGACTTGTTTAATTAGAGAAAATTTTTATCTTCATTCAAGAAAGACTGGAAACCTCTGGTGGACTTCTTGGGGAGGAGGGAAAGTGACAATAATTTTGGGTTTTGATTTTTGAATATTGGTAAGGTGATAGAAATTCTTTCTGTGAAAATAGAGGAAGCTTAGATTGGATAAGGATTGGTAATGTTTGTCAGACAATGAGGGGGAAGCCAAATATGATTTGTTTTTGTTTTGGAAAATTCAATTAAAAAAAAAAAGAAAGTATAATATGAGGGGATCTGAGCTAGCGGTGACTGACCAAGAAAGAGATCTTGGGGTTGTGGTGGACAACTCAATGAAAATGTCAACCTAGTATGCGGCTGCTGTGAAGAAGGCAAACTCCATGTTAGGCATAATTAAGAAAGACATTGAAAATAAAATGGCCAAGATCATACTGCCCTTATACAAAACTATGGTGTGACAGGACTTAGAATACTGTGTACAGTTCTGGTCACCAAACCTAAAAAAGGACATTGTGGAGTTGGAAAAAGGGCAGAAAAGGGCAACTAAAATGACCAAGGGGCTGGAGCAGCTCCCATATGAAGAAAGGTTACAGCAGCTGGGATTGTTTAGCTTAGAAACAAGGCAAGTAAGGGGAGACAAGATAGAGGTGTACAAAATTATGTATGGTGTGGAGAAAGTGTACAGGGAGACATTTTTCTCCCTCTCTCATAATTCTAGAACCCGGGGTCATCCGATAGAGTTGCTTGGTGGGAGATTCAGGACAGATAAAAGGAACTACTTCACACGGGTCATAGTTAAACTATGGAATTTACTTCTGCAGGATGTAGTAATGGCCACCAATTTGGATGGCTTTAAAAAGGGATTGGACAAATTCATGGAGGAGAAGGCTACTAGTCCTGATTGTCTATATGTTTCCTCCGGTGTCAGAGGCATTACGCCTATGTACTCCAGTTACTGGGTAACATGGCCAGGAAGGTGCTGTTGCATTCATGTCCTGCTTGTGGGATCCCGTTGGGAGCTGGTTGGCTGCTGTGTGAACAGAATGCTAGACTCGATGGACCCTTGGTCTGATCCAGCATGGCTCTTCTTATGTTCTTATTGTTAATAGTGATCACAGTTGTCTGAGTCCGGATATAACAAGTAACTGCAGTTAGCTTAAAATAGAAACAAAAGCTTCTGATATGTTTGCAGCTGCACCAGAGAAGGATAGGGTAACTCATAAGCCCAAACTAGTACAGATAACAGTAAACCGTAGTTTAGCATTGTGTCCAAACAAGACCATTGTTTAAGTGCAAATGATACACACAGAAGCAACAACTTTTTACATACCTAAATGTAGCTGTTATTAGTTGTTATACTCAAGAGAATTCCATGCATTTGTAGGGACTCAACTGAATATCAATATCAGTAATTCAAGTTAACCTTAAAGGGCACTTTTTAAAATACAGAACGTGAGCTGCTCTCATGCAGTACAATCCTATGTATGTCTCCTCAGTGAGACTTACCGGTACTTCTAGATAAGTAAGAAGAAGTGTGTATATGATTACAGTCTCAATTAATGTTTTGTTGTGTTGTGAAGGGACGAACTACAACACACATTCAGTTATCAAAACTTGCTAACTTGCACAGACTAGAGTGGAGGAAATAAATGCCGTAGTGATGTAGTAATTCAAGTACAAGTACGGTAATACATTAAAACAACAAGTTGAACTCAATGGGACTGAAGTTAGTCTACTCTTGAAGTATGATTTGGTATGGATGCAAACCCAGCATGTATAAGTACTATTACATTTACAAAAAAGGAAAAAAATACCATGTCCCCCTTAATATGACAAATGTAGGTACGTACTCACTGAACTTTAATATGACAATTGTAGGTACTCACAGGGTTGCATATGGCTCTTGCCTACTAATTTTAAACCATAATAATGATCAGTGGATGCAAAAACTGGGAGTATCCATGAGAATTTACAAATTTGTAATTATTACAAATATTTTTAATAACATAGCTCAATCCCTTACATTAGATCTTTCTAAAACTTTCTACTCCCCACCATCACTATTATTTGTATTCATTGCCATAATTTTTTGTTGACACTTGGATATACACTCCAATCATAAACCACCACCTACCTGGTTAGCTACAGTGATTAGAGCACTGTCTGTTTATTCTTTTCCGTATTGAGTTTTGTAGATGATCATCTTTATTTATCTGGTAACTGCTACATTTTTTTCTGGATATGAAGCATCCCTGGTAGCAATGATACCATCAAATACACTGGAAAGTTCTCAGTCATTTTGCAATGACTTATTAAAAACTATAAAATCTATGGGTATTTTCACCAGAATAATTCCTAGTTGAAATTGATTGGTTTAGCCCTTTACGAGGCTGTCTAGTCTATGCTAGACAAAAGTTGAATATATATATATATATATATATATATATATTTCCAGTTTGTTTTGTATTACAAAATATAATGTACATATTTTAAAACAACATATCTTGTAAGTATTACAAAACTATTATCAGCCAAGTATAAAAAATCTAAAAAGCGGAATAAAACGAAATATTTTCTTACTGATGTAAAAGGTTGCTTAAAGATGTTTCACTTACTCAGGTACCTTTGACGAATGGGCAGATGTGCCAGCCTCCAAGACCTCAGGCAAATTATAGTCAAGTCCATCATACTGCACCCCTTACATCTGTAGCAAGACATCCTTCTAGAGAGCAATTGATTGATTATCTGATGCTTAAAGTTGCCCATCAGCCTCCCTACAGTCAGTCCCAAGGTCCATCCAGGCAATGTCATGAGCTGTCAAAGCAAGAGGTAAGGGTAAAAATTATGTCCCAGGAACAAGTTCTCAGATTGGTGTTGGAATGCATTGCAAGCTTTTAGTGCTGATATTTTATTTACTTATTGAATGTATATCCCAGCTCAAGACAGCTAACAAAGGTAATAAAAAGAGAAATACAGTTAAAACATAAAAACTGATTAAAAACACAATTAAAACACATCAACAAAAATAACACCCAACAAGTTAGAACCCCCTTCAACAGCAGCCCAGCTTAAATGCCAAGAGCCTACCTGAATTAAAACACCCTTACCTGCCTGTGGAAGGACAACAAAGAGGGAGCCAGCCTAGCCTCCCTCAGCAGGAAGCTGCAGTGCCTGATGGTGGCCACTGAGAAGGCCTTCTCGCATCCGCACCAAACATGCCTGTGATGGTGGCTGGAGCAAGAGAAGCCCCCTATCCCAAAGATCTTAACACCTGGGCAGCTCATATCGAAGAATACGATCTTTCAAATAGCCTGGTCCCAAGGTTACAAGGCTTTATAGGTCATAACCAGCTCTTTGAATTGTGCCTGGAAACAAACCAGGTAGCCAGTGAAACAGTGGTAACTAGGGAGTCACATGCTCCCTGTAACTGGCCCTGGTCAACAGTCTGGATGCAGCATTCTGGACCAGCTGACATTTCCGAACATTTTTCAAAGGCAGATCCGTGTAAAGCTTGTTACATTAGCCCAGTAGGCATAGATTTCTAAACACTGCTACTGTGTTGTTGCCATATACTTCACTACAGCCCTGTGGATGTCCTCTGTCAGACCCACTAAAATGATGGTGGCTTGTGGTCTTTATTATTACCACTACTCTCCATGCAGTCATAGAGGTTATTCAGGAATACTGCCAAGAATATACTGCAGTTACAAAATCAATACAGTACAAACAATTTAAAACATGATAGAAATACAATAACAAATGTTAAAACATCAATATATTAGCACACACACAAAAACACACTAGCAAAAAAAAAGAAACATAATAAATATTACTAATACATTTAGTAGAAATACGAGTGACTAATTGGCTGCTCGTTTTCTTAAGACTTGAACATGTAATGTAGCCCATTTGTCAATGTTCTGTTTATATTTTAGATTCGAGTAAGAATTGAAAAGGATCCAGAGCTTGGATTTAGTATATCAGGAGGAATTGGTGGTAGAGGAAACCCCTTCAGACCTGATGATGATGTGAGTATTTAAGACATGCTTTTGTTTAAAATGTATGTTTATATTTTCTTTTCTGAAGCACTGATTACTTCTTTAAATAGTAAAAAAATCTTAAATGTTATTTTTTATTATTTAAAGTTTAATTAGACAACTTATGTAGAATATTTTAAATTGCACCTTGATTATTTCCTTATTAAATCAAACATTAAATTACTAGAACCTACAACATACGTTCCAATAGTTATTTTCCCCTCCTTTCTTTAAACTTTATTTAAATATGCTTTCATAAAATGTCAAATAATGTATATTGTCTTGCACCTTGTTTCAAAACATAATAAAAATTTGGCACTTTTCAATAAATATCTTATTTCCCTGCCTTCATTCTATAGCCGTGATGTTTGTCAGTTTTAACATATACACCAAATCCTCAGCATCCAGTCTATGCTTATATAAATATTTATTATACATAAAATGTAACACAAAAATACATTATTCCTGTGTGGTGCAAGGAAGCTGTGTGTGTGTGTGAGAGAGAGAGAGAGAGAGAGAGAGAGCGCTTCCTTGAACCACATGAATAGTAATTTGTTTATTTATTTACCGGTAAGTTATTTTTTTAACCCTGTTTTTTCCTTCTAAAATTGTAGTTGCTTGAAGCACCTTTCAAAGTATAAAAGCATAAAAACAATAGCTAAACATTAAACACTGTAACAAGCTAAAAGCAAACACAAAAGATGAAAACCAACAGACAATAAATATTAAGCAACAGTACATGTTTGTTTAAAGTACATGCTTGTTCACTTGCCAGCAGAACACAGATTAAAGAGGAGGATGACCTAACTTCTTGGAGTACAGAGCTCCAATGTATTATTTTTATATCCACAATACTGTATGTGTGTGCACACAGGCACAACCCCCACCCACCCCACCCACACATCGTTGCAGGTTTGCATGCACACATACACACAAGACCTGCAACATTATGTTGCTGTGTATCTCTAACAAGGTACCAACGAACCAGCATTACGCTCTTTCAGGATACTATAAGCTGTAAGGAACTATAGTAGGGGATTCCACCCCCACCACCCCCGCAACCCACTTTTCCAACTGACACTTAACATTCCATTGCTTCTGTGATTTTCAGTCTTCATTTGGCTGCTTTGAGGGGTATTTATCCTCATAGGTTTTTTAAAAGTACTTTCCTTGTGCATTTTTGAAAACCTTGAGGTTCCCTTGAAGATGCCCATACCTTCCTTTTGTTTCTCAGTGACCCCATTTTAGCGCCATTAAAAAAAGAAAAGTTCTGGTTTTTCCACAAGATGTCATCATATGACTTTACATCACCATAATGAAGGTGGAAGAGGCAAATCACATAAATTATTTCTGTTTCCTGCTTGTGTCACAGAATCTCTTGAAGTATGCAAATATTACTTTTTATTATGCTTCTGTGTCACCAATTGGTGTGACAAGTGCTTTTCAACATTTGGTTCATTCTCTGTCAGGTACAAAATTAAGTGATATAAGTATGCATCTTTACACAATGTTCTTACATCCTTTCAGCCTGTTGTTGTTCAAATATTTAAAAGGCTGTCTGAAAGGAAGCAGTTATGATTTTCTAGGATCCCTTTCTTATGGGAATGAGAAGAAATAATAAGCAGCAATTGCAGATTTATATTAGGAAACACTTCCTACTGTACAAATAGTTTGACAATACAAAATGTTGTTCAGAATTTATTTATTTATTATATTTATCAGTGCTTTTTTTCTGGAGAAAAAGGTACCGGAACTCTTGGATTACATTTCCTCGGGAGTAGATGGCGATTAAATTGTAATGCAATTAATAGAAGAAAAGGTGCTGGAACTCAGTTCCGGTGAGTTCCACCAGAAAAAAAGCCCTGATATTTATACCCCACCTTTTTCCCCGCAAGGAACCCAAGGCAGCTTACATAATCCTCCTCCTCCATTTTATCCTCACAACAACCCTGTGAGGTAGGTTAGGCTGAGAGTCAGTGACTGGCCCAAAGTCACCCAGTGAGTTTCATGGCCGAGCGGGGACTAGAACTTGGATCTGCCGAGTCCCAGTCCAACACTCTCACCACTACGCTACACTGGCTCTCAATAAATCTTGTTCATTGGAGGGTTTTAAAGAAGAGATTGGATGTACTTCTCTCAGCTATAGTTTAGGGCCACAATCCAGAAAACTATATGTGCAGCAGGATCTTTATTTTAAAATTGCCCCCCTGTGCTGATTAGTAAGCCATGTTTTGGAAACTAAGGCAAGTTTCAAAAGATATATGTATGGTGTGGCACAAAGAAGAGAAGCCTAGCAGACCTTTCAATTATAGGACCTACATGAATTGTATATATTGTGACTTACATCTGCTCAAAACTTACAACTCCTATTGCCTAGGAAAATTATAGAACTTTATAGGATTGGTGGCTTTTAGCCTGGTGTGGATTTGGTTAATTTTAGAGAAGAGAGTACAGTTTGGTTCTGGGGCCAGTTTAGTGCTGGAGGAAGAGTTAGATGTCTGCACATAGAAAAAGACCTAGGAAAACAAGGTGCGGGGTGTTGCCTAAGCAAACATACTACTTTTACATGAAGTTAGCCAAGCAGGTTAATAAATCAAAGTTGACACAATGCTGTCCTCTATCCTATTGTAATTACCGGTAACTTCACATACATTATTTATTGTTCTGTCCTACGAGACACAAATCTTACATTCCTAGGATACGGGAGAAAATAGCAAGTGAAATTAGTTAGAGTAGGATAAAGGACAATGTTTTGTCCATTTTATTAACCCACTTGACTTGGCAGACTTCATGTAAGAGTCTTACACATTTGTTACTGTTATAAATAAAATTGTTGCCTTTTTAGTGTGGCTTGGGAGTATTCAGTCTCCATGTGCTTCTCCAAGTTAACAGATTTCACAGAGTGTTGTGTTAATGACTCTATTTGTGGGAAGACATAACAACAACCAAGTTACCCAGCACTTCCAAGTATGCTGGGCTAGCAGAGGAAAATACAGTGCTGGCAGACCCAGCAACAGACACATCTCTCTCTCACACAGAGGGAGAACCCATAAGATCTGTTGTCTATCTAGTAAATGGCCAACCCCCCAGTCCTGTGGTCTTTTAATCAGGCTTTAACAAATCTGCTCTTTGACAAGTGTAGATCTGCCCTTTTCTGAGTGTGATGAGTGGCCAGGCTTCCTCACAGATTTAGAGCTGGGGAAGTAGGCAGGGATTGTTCCAATTCCAAAGTTAGAAGGAAGGCTGGAGATCTTTTATCAGCTTTGGACAAAGCCCCCAAGAGCCTTTGCAAGAACAGGGTCACCTTCCAGAGCAGAAAAGACAGGTTAGATGGTGCTGCCCACTGCAGGTATATATTTACTTGTCAACTATGGCTGGGGGCCAGTCTAGCAAAATGACAATAGAATTAGAAAATCAAGGGATACGAAGCAAGTGTATATTTACAATTACAATTGCCACTGTGGATATGCAATTAACTGGGGTTGGGGATCAGGACTGGGCTATGTGATCTCACATATCCTCCCTCTACCCCTTTCCTCTTACATCCAAATCTCTCCCCCACCCCCAATTACTTGGGCTCAGCATTATGTATGACAATCTGGATTAAAAAGAGCTTGGGTATTCCCTGAACTCACTGAATCCCTGGGTTTATGGTGTGCATAAACTCTGGGATTGTGAGTCTTCTCCCAATCCCTAAACCCCAGTTAACTGTACATCTGCACCACACCTTAGATCTGAAACTATGTTAATTTTGTTTGAAATAATCATAATAAAAATAATTTTAACTCTGTTTCTGCTACTAACACTGAATATCTATTCAACAGAAATAAATATTTATGTATTTATTTCAAGCTCAGCCACAACTTTTGTTTCCTATTTACTTGAAGGGTATATTTGTAACCAGGGTACAGCCTGAAGGACCAGCATGTAAACTGCTACAGCCAGGAGATAAAATTATTCAGGTAATGTAATTTGAAGTAGCTCACCAAGTATTTCTGTTGTGATGTTATTGAAAGATGGTTTCTCTCCTTCCCATCCACTCTGTCACTTCTGCCCACTCAAACTCTGCAGTTTGCACCGTCAGACAGTCCTTATCTCATTTGCTCCAGTGTCCTATCTACTTGTTCTATCTATCTATCTAACTTTCAACCCTGGTTTACCCCTTTTATTTGACATCTTTATTCATTCTCTGATACCTAGCTCTTGCATGCAGCAAATGGTAAACCAGCTGTGGACTGTGTAGCACTTCATACTCCAGGTAAAGACTCACATGACTGAATGTTCCTGCAGCCCATACAGTTTTTCCTCTGCACATAGAAAAATGACATGTTACATCTCTTTCTCCCTGATATTTAGTTTTCTTGTGCAGGGATGATGATGATGATGATGATGATGATGATGATGATGATGATGATGATGATGATGATGATGATATGATGGATTATGATGATGATTTGTACTGCGAAACGTTCAAACATGTGAATTCCCTACCTGCAGTCTGAGGTTTTCACCTTACCTGCTGTGAGAACTAGGCCTCCGTCTGATGGATACCTCTGGAGATATCAAGATACTAGGCTTATTATTCTCTGTTTTGAATTCATGGGCTGTTCTTTCTCCTCTGCCACTTTACTGGCCAAGCAATGTTTCTGCACTGCACCATACTCACTTTACCAGTCCTCAATATCTCTACTTTTTGATGCCTTTCTAAATCATGCCTCTCCACCTCCCTTCAACAATAAAATCTACTGCAATCTTTTCCTTCCATTCATTCTTCTCCCCTGCATCACACATAACAAGATGATGCCATGTTGTCTTTGTCCAACCCTTCCATATGACTCCTGGTTATCGTTATTCCTATTTTATTTCCATAAAAGATTTATATACTGCCATTCATTGGAGTGTCTAGGATGGCTTACAAAACAAGGTATAAAATACACAACTAAAACATAACAGCAACAGGTTTAAAAAGGGCCTCAGAGATAAAAATGTCTGCCTGGCATTGAAAGGATAATCATCTTGGTATCAAGTGGGCCTCCCTGTGGATGGAATTCTACAAATGGTGCCACCACTGAGAAGGCTGTCTGTCTATGATTGCAACACGCCTTAGCACAGATGGTGGGGTCACCTGGAGGAGGAACCTCTGAAGATTTGTATGGGAGTAGGCATTCTTCAGGTAATCTGGGACTTAAGCTGTATAGGGCTTTAAAGGTAAGCCACAGCACTTTCAGTTGTTCTTTGAAATGCACCATATGTCATCAAAGTTCTTTCAATACTGACAGGATGTGTTCCCACGAACTAGTCCCAGTCAACAGCCTGACAGCTTTATTTTAAATCAACTGAAGTTTCCAAACAGTCTTCAGAGGCAGGCCCATATACAACACCTTACAGTAGACAGTCCTGTATGTTACCAGAGTATGGATAACTGTGGCCACTGTTCAGGAAAAGCTGCAGCTGGCATACCAACCTAAGCCGATGAAAGAGCCTCCTTGCCACAGAGGCTATCTGGGCCTTTAGTGGCTAAGCTGGATTCAGGGGTTCCCCCAGACTGCGAACTTAATCTTTAAGAGGTAGTTAAACCCCATCTCAGAACAGACAGATTCCTATCCAAAGAATCTCCCATCTTGTTGAGATTGAATTTCAGTTTATTGGCTCTCATCCAGCCCTTTATTGATTCCTGGCACTGGTTTAGCACTTTCACTGCATCACCTGTATCCGATTAAAAAAAAAAGAGCTGGTTTATTTTATTTATTGCATTTTTATACTGCCCATTAGCCAAAGCTAATGGAAAGACAAAACTTAAAACTATAAAATACAGTAACATATTAAAATATAATATATAACCATAAGTTTAAAGCAGAATACTGATGGCATCTCACTCCAAATCCCTGAGTGACCTCTTCCAGCAGTTTTATGTATTGGTTGATTTTTAAAAAAACATTAATATACTGCCCTTCACCTTATTTGGGTTTCAAGGCAGCGTACAATTATTTCACAATGAAACAATAATAAATCAGCAATAAAACATTAAAATCCTTAAAGCTAAAAGCGACAGCAAATGAAAGTGCTTGGGAAAATAAACATGTCTTTGTACCTGGTGCTGAAAAAACTGTAATGTAGGGGCCAAGCAATCATCTTTAGGAAAGGCATACCTTACTTGGTCACTGCAGCTGAGAAAGCCATCTTTCTTGTACTTGCATAACCTCTGATACAAGATGCACCAAAAGAAGGGCCTCAGAAGAAGACCTTAATGCACAGACAGTTTGATATGGAAGTAGATGTTCCTTCAGGAAGATGGGTCACATGCCATTTAGGGCTTTAAAAGTAAATTCTAATACTTTAAATTAGGCCCAGAAACAGACAGGCAGTCAATGAAGTTCATTTAAAATAGGCATAATCTGCATGAATCTAGATCTTGGGGTGTTGGAACCTCTTTCAGTCCGAGGGCCAAATTCAGTTTCAGAAAAGCGCTCGGAGGCCACATTTCAGTGGTAGGCCAGGCTGGAGGCAAAGGGGACGGGGCTGAATGCAAAAGGAGTGGGGCAAAAATACAAAATAAATAAAATAAATGTCAACATATTATAGCTTAAAGCTCTTACTTCCAGCAATTAAGCCTTAGGAGAGACATTTCAACCTTTAGAATGGGGAAAAGTGCACAAAAACTGGGAAACCACCAAATGATCTGTGGATGGGGGAAATGGGGTGGGGCCTGGTGAAGGGGGCATGGCCATCTTGGGAACTCTGGAGGCCGGATTTGGCCCCAGGCCTAAGGTTTCCTACCCCTGATCTAGACATTCCAGACAAAAGCCTGGATGCAATATTCTGTGCTAATCGGATTTTCCGGTTGTATTTATGGATAGCCCAATGGATAATGAATTGCAATAATCTAGCCAGAAGGATACCAGAGCATGGATCTCTGTGGCCAGACTATCCTGGTCCAGAAATGGTCACCGCTGGTGAACCACCGAGGCCACCTGGGACTCTAGTGACAAAGTTGGATCTAGGAGCATCCCTTGCTCCTTGGGGTGCTCTCTCGGGAGTACAACCTCATCCACAACAGGTGGGAACCATCCACCCACAGTGCCTCCATCTTGTTAGTTTCAGTCTATTGTCTATCATCCAACCATTTCAGTTTATTGGCTGTCATCTAGTCCCGTTACTGAGTCCAGGCACTGGCTTAGCACCATCACAGCCTCACCTCAATCAGTTCACAAGAAGAAATAGAGTGGAGTGTCATCATGTTACTCCATTCTCCAAATCCTCAGAGGATCTCCTATAGTGGCTCCATACAGATTGTTAAGAGCATAGGAGAGGCATGTGGAACTCCATAGCATAGGTGCCATTGGGTCAAGCAACCAGTGTAAATGCTGAAAAGCATAGGGGACAAGATAGAACCCTGTGTGACAACCCCCACCCCCCCAGCACCATCTTTTGGAATCAGCCCTCCAGGTAGGAGCAGAATCACCATGCCTTGAACATCCAGCCCAAACAGCCTATCCAAAAGGATACCATGGTTGATGGTATCAAAAGCCACTGAGAGGTCCAGGGGAACTAGCAAGATCTCATTCTCTCTGGCCTTCTCCTGGCATGGGTCATCCATCAGGGCTAACAAGACAGTTTCAGCATACCACACTGTTAATTTATTCCTCTTTGGCTACTCCCACTGCACTGAAACATGCTACCATTTCCCCACATTCTCATCTCCAAATGACTGTAACATGCTGTATATTCTTTGCCTTGACCCCTTCAATGTTCCACTGAAATTTTCCTTACTAAAACTAGCAAAAGATCTGTCTTCCTTGACCTCTGCTGCTTCTGATGTAGTTGACAATCCTGACCTCTTTAAGAAACCTCAATACTGTAGGGCCTTATGACTTCCTTTTAGTTGGTTTACTTTCCATAATAATCACAGCATTCTCAGTTGTGATAGAGCAGTAGGGGGGACGGCCAGCAGGAGATTACTGTAGTTTAGAGAAGACCATTCTATGGACAAGTGAAGTTTGGTGATGCTGAAAAGAAATGGCAGGATTTGACAAGCACATTGAATATGCAAGGAGAAACAGAAGTCAAAAGACTTCTACAGGTTGCAAAGCCCTTGAGAAGAATATATCTTAAAAAGCAACAGGGATGTATAAGGGAAAATATTTGGATGCTGTCTCATTTCTCTGCCATATTGAATTTAGGATTTTGGTTACACTTACCGTACTCTCACAGCCACTTTTGTGAATTAAAAAAATGTCACAAGATGATTTCCTTCTTCAAATTCCTTGTGATGAAATGATATTTTGAAAGTGTTCCCATGAAAAGCCTGAAACTTTAGAAAATACATTTTTCGAGGCATAATATTTCAGTCTAACTGTGGTGTCACTTTCACATGAAGTTGCTGATCCTGCCAGATAATGGTTGTGTTAATTTAACTCTTAGAGGTATGGGATAGTGGCTAGGGAAGATATATTATTTATATTGATACTATGAAAATGTTCACTTTTGCCTTCCTGTTACATTGTTGGAGCAGAGAAAGGAGGAGGTTATGAAATTTTAAATAGTCCTAGAAGTAAAAAAAACTGTTACTGAAAAGATGTTACTTTGCGTTTATCAGGATTTAATTTCCTTTCCAGGCTAATGGATATAGTTTCATCAATATTGATCATGGACAAGCGGTATCTTTACTAAAGACTTTTCAGAACACGGTGGAACTCGTCATTGTTCGAGAACTTTCTTAAATACTATGGAGGAAGGGGAAACATTCACGTGATCCTTTGAAGGACTTGTGGGAAACTGAATATTTTGATTATTTTTCTATACAAAAACTTTTAAAATTATGTACAGTGATAAAAATAATGAACTTGTGGTTATAGGGGGGAAACCACTGTAAAGAACATAGATGAAACAGTTTTGGAAATGCATATGGTAATAGACCTTGTTGAGTTTTAAAGCATTGTAGCAATCAAATATCACTCCTCCCAGAACAAACCTGTGGTGTATTTTGTACAGATGGTAGGTTTATTTTTGGATAATTCATACACATTACTAAACTTCATGTACAAGGAGCCTCCATTGTAGCCAATGGACAGATGGCAGGGCTTTCTGTCCTGTAGCTGTTGCCTTTATTTTTTTGTTCACCTTGTTTTAATGTCTTTGTTGAAACCACTTCTGTAGATGTGGATAAGAGATTTGAAATGTTGGCTTTGCTATGTGCATATTGTATAGCTGAATGGGTAGATGGAACGTGTGGCTGGCTGGATTAATTTAAAAGGCCAGGTAAATTGGCTATGAAAGTATGGAATCAAGAAAGGAGGGGGGAAATGAGTTAACATGAGAATGTATATCTACCAATAGAAAAAAAACAATGCAATAAAATGTGAAGTCTTTTTAGAGACTATAAATACCCTTCTGGGAGGTCTACAGGATTGGCTCATATCACATCCACTGACTGTCTTATTTCCTATGTGTAATGAAATTTTGAGTGTTCGTTTTTAATCACACGACTTTTTTCATCTGCTATGGAGTTGTACTGAGAGACTACTCTCTGTAACGAAAATCCCTAGTTTTGTGCAAAAGGTGATTTTCTTCTGCCTTGTATTAAATACTCCATATTCTACTTATTTATAGATTTATTTTTTTTTTAAATGAAACTGAAATGGCCAGTTTTTTTTTTTACTGTGTTGCCTGTAACTCACCACACATTTATATATCACACATGTGCATGTTCCAAACCTCTAATTATTCTGCCAGAAAAAGCTTCATTCTTTTTAATGGGGCTTATGGCAGTGAGCCCAATGAGGATTGGGCTGCCCAGGAGTAAATGGTTCAGGAAGGGTTAGGAAAGAAGTCGATTTTGTTTGGCCTTGAATTGCTTTGTTAGCCTAAAAGGAAATACTGAGCTGGTTCGCACGACACGAAAGCTCACCATGGGTTAATTTACCCTTGGGGGCTGTTGCGTTGTACTGGGCGCCCTCAAACAACTAATGGCTTATTTTAGGGTTATTTGAGGGTTGTCCAACCCTCAAACAAGCCCAGTTGCCTGGGTTCACATGACAGGACAAGCCACTGCAAGCTGGGTGCCCATGGGCACCATGCAAAAATGGTGTGCATGGGCACCCAACACAACATGATAGCCCCTGCGGGTAAATTAACCCATTGCGGGCTGTTGTGTTGTGTGAACCAGGCCAGATAAGTAACCAAAGCCAGTTTTTATTAAACTGTTGCACAGTGATGGGAGAATTGCTGTTGGGAAGTTGTAGGGCAAAGGATGGGTACTTGGGGCCCACCAGTTTGTAATGATCTTTCTCAAAGGGCTGTTCCTACAGGTGACATTAAATGTGAACTAGACACTTCAGAGTCATTAAAGGGTTTCTAACTATATTAATGTAATACTGATTTACCACAGGCTGCCTTTGTTCCTTATTGTATAAAATATTGGATTATACATAATTATGTTTATGGCAAACATTATGTTTATTTCCTCTTTTTCCTTATATAACAGATATGAGATTGCCTAACTTGCAGGGTAATAAGTAATAAATGGTTATTATGGACCAGAGAAGAGTGCCATAGAAGACCAATAACTGTTTTTTTTTAAGGTGAATGATAACCCATCATTGGAGCAATATTCAGTTACTGCAATTTTTAATAAATAGAAATTGGTAGTTTTAAAGAGATCTAGCAAAAACACCAGCCTACTATAATTTTTGGAAAGACATGCTGGAATAGAAAGCAACCTAAATACTTAACAGATAGTACTTTTTAAATACACAAACTCCAATGATATTGCACTTCAAAGAAGTTATCAACTGCATATTGTAATATGTATAGTTTTTAATAATTTTAATTGAAACCCTTTAACAACTCTTTGTACATTAATTTTAGTTTGATTTTCATTAATATTTACATAGGAATTGGTTTTTATATTAGGGTACTTAGCAGAAATGTGCTGTATTTTGGTAAAATTCACCAAAATTTTGGTTTTTATTTTCTGTGTGCCGTTAATCTTACAAAAAAGCGAAAGAGCAAGAGAGAGAGAGAGAAACATAGCTATATAATGGCAGGCTTTAGTGCTACCTTGCGTCAAAAAATGTTTTTAATTTCTCTACTTTTTATTGACAGCTTAAAAATTCACATTCATCACTTTTAATGATATTACTAAACTCAGCCTTTTAAAGTGAATTTAAACAAATCAATCCTAATCTGACCTGCGATATAAAACTATAGTTATGGGGAGGGCCAAAAAAGTCCCAAATCAGAACTGATTCTTTATTGATCATGGACTTAATTTGTCTTTGAATATAATACATGAGGTTGAAATAAATAAGGTGTTAAATACACTGCATTTTGTATGAAATTATAAGAATTATAAACTATGCTGTTAGAACTTAATTTAAGTTTGTATAACAACATTGCCAAAACTGATCATTGTTTGTAGAGAGAATTTAAAGCAAGAAACCTGGTGCTTAGTTTGTTTGCAAGAAAGTAGAACAATGATATTTGAAATAAAATATTGCTGATGGTTATTATCTCGTGAAAAAAAGGCACATTTTTAAATGCATTATTCCATTTGTGTTTGGAAATGGTCAAAATACATAACTTCGAAGAGGCTGTGGAAGAAGAGGTTCATTCAAAATGGAGGGAAACTGTTCTGAAGCCATGGATTTGTAGTGTTTCTCATCTTGTCAAATAAGATATATCTGCAAACTTGGTGAATTTGGCATAGAATGAATAAATGTCAACTCAATATTCTTTTTATGATAGTTCATTAAAGAATCAGTTCAAATGAAAATTCTGGGGGGAAATCCATATTTATTGTGTAAATAAATATTTTTTACTTTTTTTGACTGGAGTTACAAAAATGTGTATATACTTGAACACATCCCCGAACACAATCATAGCAATAAGCAACACACAGAACCAAGCCTTTATCATTAATTTGCTGTGTACTACTTTTTTAAAAAAGTAATTATTCCCTTGTCAGCACCTATGTAATGTTTTTATTGATCAGCATTTATTCAGCATTCCAAATTTTTGTATATAATTAAATTGTTTCTAAAGTAACACATGGAGAATAGATAATAAACTAATGCTCTTTAAAGCTCTGTGCAATTTACTGATTTCACGTCACATCTGTCTGGAATTTTCAAAATTGTTGAATGCCTCCCCTGTGGCACTGGCAGTTGAATAACATAAGTTTTAGATTTTACTCCATTCAAGCAGTAGATTATTAGATTAGGTAGAATGGGTGAGCTAAGTAAAGGCGTAATTCCACACTGGTTGGCTGAGAAGCTCTGTCTCCTATTCCCAAATGTTTTTGATAGAGTGCCTGGCAGATAGCTGTGTTTTCATCAAAAGCAACAGCAGGCAACTGTAGATGGAGGACTTGCCCAAATCTTCTTGAGGTAGTGTAGTGCTTTGCCATGGCAGTTTAGTCTTCTTACAGTTTTTCAGGCCTAAACTCACCAACTCCTCTACTTTGTGAGACCACTGGGCAAAATCCAACATGAGTCCTCCTTCGAGTAGACGCATTGAAATAAATGGAACTTAAGTCATGACTGCCCCATTCATTTCAAAGGGCCTACTCTAAATGGAACTCGTGTTGGATTTTGCCCACTGTATCTGCAACACCTGTCTCACAATTACACTTTTTGGAAGGCTTTCCACTTGATAAGCATTTTGAAATTAATTCCTTGTCATCCAGCATTGTATCCTCACAAAACCAGAAGTAATGATATCTGAAGTCATCTTGGCAAGTTTGGTATTTGCAGGCTCTAGTCCTTTTCCTAGATGCAGTGATGCAGAAACCAGACTGTAAACTGCCTCAAGACAGTCCTGCTTTTGTTCCTTAAGTCCATCACAGAGATAAATGGCATAAAACCTAGCCTTCCAGGAAGCAGCAGTCAAATATTTCTGCCTGATGCCAAATAGATCCACACCCATACCACCAGTTGGTGCTGTCTATTCTGTGTTGTGGTCACATAGGAGGCAATTAAAGCAAGTACTGGAGACAGCTAGGCCTATATTCGCAGGATGTGGAGAACTTTGATAGGAACTTCTTAGAGATTTGACGTCCCAGTCTTAAGGAAACGAACGGCAGCTCTAGAGCTTTCAGTAGTTCACTCTTGTTAGGACAGTTTGAGCATGACACTGCTTCTTTTGAAACAGTAAGTCAGCCTTTGTGCAGAAGTGCACTTCAAAGTGACACATTATGTAATGCTATATATGTATTCTCAAAGTAAGTCCCCAATGTCTTAAAATGCAGTTTACACATGGCATAGGATTGCAACCAATGTGTGCATAGGATTGCAACCAATGAAGTCCCATCTAAGTGATGCTACTGGTTTTTCAACATCTGTCAGACTTTCATCTTGTTCATCAGGGTTTGTTTTTGTAAATTTCTGTTCTGAAACAGGAAGAGAAAAAATGGAAGAGCAGGCTTTTATTATCTGATAAACTGATGCCATCTTCACCTAAGTGTAGTTTAGATGAAAGAGTGAATGCCATGGTTTATCCTTTTCCTTTGGGATCTATTTCGTTGTACCCACAGAACCACCTTCACCAACCTGATGCACTCCAGGTGTTGGACTACAGTGCCCATCATCCTAACCAGCATGGGCAATGATGGGGGCCATAGTCCATATCTGGAGGGCACCAGGTTAGGGAAGGCTGCCTCAGTTTTTCTAGCCATATTCTTTACTAGTTCACATGTTCTAGTGAATTCTGTTGTTCTGACTACTGTAAAAACTTGAAACAATAGGAAGAACATTCTGGTCTGAGAAAAATGGCAGTAAGTCCACAATGTGTTAAAATGCAGTTTACACATTGCGTAGAAATGTTTTTCAACATGTCAGACTTCCATCTTGTTCATCAGGGTTTGTTCATCATTCTGCCTAAACAATAGGCAGAACATTCTGGTCGTGAGAAAAATGGCAGATCCTCTCCTCCCTGTGGAGCTGCTTCTAATCAGACTTCCCTCCTTTCTTATAAATTTCTATTTTACTTAATGAAATTAAAAAGTGTTTTCACCTGATTTAAAGAAATGAAATTAATTCCAGTGCAAATGTATTCATATGTAGATAATTTGGGGGGGGGGGGATGCTGTTTTCAGGTAATATCACAGCAGACCCGGTCTTCAAGGATGCATTTGCTTGCTTTATATGAGAAAAGATCTCCGATATACCAGCTAACTGCAGTTTTTGTCAAATTTTTAAAAAAACCCTCTGCAATCTAGTTGATCTGAGGCATGCGAATTGCTCAAAATTTAACCAGTTAATTAACCACTTAACTAAATGTAGCCCTAAAATTTGGATTCCCATAAATCTAGAAATGTGGAAGCTGACATAAGAATACCTTCTGATCATTTTAACAGATAGACATTGCAAGATACAGCACTTGCCCTTTACATTAAAGGACCAAAGCATTGTGGGGAAATAATAGGTGCAGGTAGCAGCCAGCCAGGGTCCAGCACCAAAGGAAAAATAGTGTCCTGGCACTAGGGGGATCACCAGGCCCAGGCAGTTGTAGCCAGCATGTGTGGTCAGTGCTGGTGGGCTCTCCTGAGTGCTTGGGCCATTGACAGCTCATGCCTAACCTTTAGGACCAACCAAAAAGTCACAAAATCATGAGCAACCTTTCGAGTTCTCCAGAACTCTTCATGAGGGTGGATGTTCTTCTAAAAAAAAAAAAAACTTGGCAAGGGAGAGTAAAAGGCTAGGAGGCATGATGATCTTGCCTCACAGTCTAGTTTATAACGGTCACGATGTGCAGGAGTTCTGCAGACATAATTGGAATGGCTCACTGAGTGCGTTGCAAGTCACAGTGCAGGATGTACCCAAGGCTACTGTGGACAAAAAAGCAGTAATGCTGTTCCTTTACGTTTGTTTCTACAAATGTAAAATCTAGTTAACTTGGTTCTGTCACCAGCTATAATCAAATCCCTAATGTGGCATTTTTATACTTTTTTTTTTTTAATATGGGGGAGCACTAAGAAATTATACCACCCCTCAGTCTGCAGTGGTAAAATCTACTCTTACCATCTGAGACTACTGCTACATGGGGTGGTTGAGATGGTGGACTGGGAAACATGGGGCGGTACTTTATAGTGCAGTGAGGTTATTTTTTTGTATGCTTTGACATTAAGCAGACATTTTAGGGTAGCCATGTGTCCTCTTTTACAGAGGACTGTCCTCTGTTTTGAAGGCATCCTGTCTTTTAAGGGTTGTCCAGTTCAAGTCCAGTATAAAGAACCATCAGAAGGATGAGTAGCAAAGGCCTTGAAGCAGCACCTGGCCTGAGCAAGGCACACAGGTGGTAGGCTTCCACACTGGTAAGATGTACTGTATTGCTATTTAAATTTTAATAATTACTTCAAAATTGGCATCTATATGTATAACTAACCATATGCAAATTTCGTACATATCCTTTCTCTGGTGATTCATCAGTGGGCACCCTACATTTGTTGCCAGTCCACCAGCAATGAGAGTGCAAAGGTCGGTCTCTCCGTTAGCCGCTGCATCACCTGATCCAAAACGCCTCTGACCTCATGGCTCGAGCGAGGAGGCAAGTTTCGGGCGCCTTGACGCCAGGGGGAACCCGCATCCTCGGGAGACTTGCAGCGTACGGGCGCTCTAGGAAGTGACGTTGCTTCTTTATGGCGACTTCCGTCTCCTCGCTTATGTGCGTTGGTTCGGCCCAGACAGCGAAGTTGCTGCCGCCATCATGATGAACAGCGGTGGCATCGGGGTGCCGCTCGGCTTCCCTTTGACCCCTACTTCGGTTATCCAAGTTACCAATTTATCCTCGGCGGTCACTAGCGAGCAGATGCGGACGCTCTTCGGTTTCCTAGGTGACATCGAGGAGTTGCGCCTCTACCCTCCGGAGTAAGTGAGGCCCAACTGGGCCCTCGGGGCTACAGAGAATGGCGGGAATGACAGTCCTGGAGGGAAGGGGGAGAGTAAAGGAGAAAAAAAGCCCGGACCGGATGCCGTGTCCGCCATTTTGCTTTTGGGTGTTAAGTGACTCGCTTCATAGTGGCTGCATTGTTAGGCTGCATCGGCTTTATGGGAGGGAGTATTGCCCGGAGTTAAGATGGTGGCCACTGACGGTTGCCTTCCCCCTCCCCCTCTCCTTTCCCGGAGCCGATTTCGCTTCAGTCGTAGTTCCTTCAGCTTTTATCTCTTCCTCTGGGCGGTGGTGCTGGGAAATGCCGCGGGTGCTGAGGCCTAGTGCTCCTCTGGGACAAACCCCGAGCCAAGACTTTTTAGGCTCGATCACTCTGGGGCTGTGCCTGTGAAAGCCTCTCGCCCACCTCGGCGTCTACTTGGCGAAGGACGCCGTAGATGATTTCTGGTACCGCTCGGGGCTCCCTTTTTTTCTCCTCGAATTTCTTTATCTGACCGCATTGCACCCCGGATAAAGAAATCGGAGCGTACTCCCCGAATTAATGGTTCTTTCTTCTAAATAAGTATGCATAGATAGGGCTGTAAAAAGCTTAAGATTGGACGCAGTTATTAGTTGTTAGTGAGGGAAAGTTTCTTTTGCGTATTTGCCTTAATTTAATATTCGCTCCCTCATACCCATTTTGTTTCCCCCCCTCTAACGTTTTTTTTAAATAGCAGCAATATTGGGGCTATTCTATGTACATCTGAATGTGATACTAGTAGATTGAATTCTTAATACTGTAAATAGTTTCATAATCTTATATTTTTAGGGTGCAATCCTATGCATGTTTAGACAGATAAGTCCTACAACTCCCAGCAGGCCTCAGCCAGCCAAGCTAGCTGGAGCATGCTGGGAGTTGTAGCACTTATTTCTGTCTAAACATGCCCCCTAAATGTAAATGTTTGCTTCTAGGTTACTTCCTATATGAATGCATGCATGCATGCAGTGGAGATTAACTCACAAAGCCTATTCTAAATAAACATTACATATGCACAACAAATTTACATGTACCAGTTGAATTCTATTCAAGTTCTTAAAGAGTTTCAGTTTTCTGTCCCTTTTAGCCCAGACCAAGCTGTCTGGGCTGGGCAATACTGGGAGTTGTAGGACTTTTTTCTGTCTAAGCATGCATAGGCTTGCACCCTTAAACACATAAGAACACATCAGACATGTGAATATAAAACATGAACATTTGCTTTTAACTACCCTATAGAATAGTTTAGATTGGAGATGATACATGCACCATTGAATGCCCAAAAGCTGCTGGTTAGAGAAGTAGAACTTCCGGAAATACTGACAGTCAAAAACAATAAAACAAAGATCCTAGGGAGAACCAGAATTTGAGGAATATTTGAAATAGTTATAGTATTTAGCTGGTGATTAATATCATGCTTGTTAATATCCATTTGAGATTAAAAATAAAATATACAAAGCTGTTCAATTCTCAAACTGAAAACAAATTCCTAGCCTCAAAATGTGCTCAGAGTCACTCTTTCTAAGTGTATATCTTTGCACATGACTCAGGTTGGTGTATCTTGGGGGTCTAGTAAAAAAAAAAAAAGTAGATCAGACAAGTCTGAAGTCTGCCCACCCCTGCCCTATTCTGTACATAAATCATAGGGTCAGGCACTTAGTCTTTGTCTCAACCAGAATCTTTAGCCCTTTTAGATTATGAGACCTTGAGAGGGACAGTCTAGAGCCTGACTTGCCTAAAAAAGAAAAAAGACTGGAATCGTTAATGCCTTTTCCATGTTACTGAGAGCAGGATGAAGTTAGTTTCCTTTCATGTGCTCTCACAGGGCTGGTTACCTCGGTACATTTTATTTATTTTATTTATTTATTATATTTATACCCCGCCTTTTTTCCTGCAAGGAACCCAAGGCGGCTTACATAATCCTCTTCCTCCTCCTCTCCATTTTATCCTCACAACAACCCTGTGAGGTAGGTTAGGCTGAGAGTCAGTGACTGGCCCAAAGTCACCCAGTGAGTTTCATGGCCGAGCAGGGACTAGAACCCGGATCTCCTGAGTCCCAGTCCAACACTCTAACCACTACGCCACGCGTACATAAGAGCCCTGTTGGATCAGACCAAGGGTCAATCTAGTCCAGCATTCTGTTTACACAGCGGCCAACCAGCTGCCCACGGGATCCCACAAGCAGGACATGAGTGCAACAGCACCTTCCTGTCCATATTCCCCAGCAACTGGAGTACATAGACATACTGCCTCTGATACTGGAGAAAGCATATAGCCATCAGGACTAGTAGCCATTGATAGCCTTCCCCATGAATTTGTCCAATCTCCTTTTAAAGCCGTCCAAATTAGTGGCCATCACTACATCTTGCGGAAGTCAATTCCATAGTTTGACTATGACCTGTGTGAAGTAGTTCCTTTTATCTGTCCTGAATCTCCCACCAAGCAACTCTATGGGATGACTCCGGGTTCTATAATTATGAGAGAGGGAGAAAAATGTCTCCCTGTACACTTTCTCCACACCAGACATAATTTTGTACACCTCTATCTTGTCTCCCCTTACTTGCCTTGTTTCTAAGCTAAACAATCCCAGCTGCTGTAACCTTTCTTCATATGGGAGCTGCTGCAGCTCCTTGGTCATTTTAGTTGCCCTTTTCTGCTCATTTTCCAACTCCACAATGTCCTTTTTTAGGTTTGGTGACCAGAACTGTACACAGTATTCTAAGTGCTGTCGCACCATAGTTTTGTATAAGGGAAGTATGATCTTGGCCATTTTATTTTCAATTCCTTTCCTACTTATGCCTAACATGGAGTTTTCCTTTTTCATAGCAGCTGCACACTGGTTTGACATTTTCATTGAGTTGTCCACCACAACCCCAAGATCTCTTTCTTGGTCAGTCACTGCCAGCTCAGATCCCCTCAGATTATACTTGAAGTTGGGATTTTTTTGCCCCAACGTGCATTACTTTACACTTGCATACATTGAACCGCATTTGCCATTTTGATGCCCATTCTCCTAGTTTGGAGAGATCCTTTTGGAGCTCCTCACAATCCCTTTTTGTTTTCACCACCGGAAATAATTTCGTGTCATCAGCAAATCTAGCCACTTCACTGCTCACTCCTGATTCCAGATGATTTATGAATAAATTGAAAAGCACTGGTCCCAATACAGATCCCTGTGGGATCCCGCTGTTTACATCCCTCCATTGGGAGAATTTAGCATTTATTCCTTCTCTCTGCTTCCTGTTCTTTAACCAGTTACTGATCCATAAGAGCACCTCCCCTCTTATTGCATGATTGCTAAGTTTGCCCAGGAGTCTTTGGTGAGGGACTTTGTCAAAAAGCTTTTTGAAAGTCCAAGTAAACAAAGTCTGCTGGATCACCCCTGTCCACATGTTTATTGACACTCTCAAAGAACTCTGAACGGTTAGTGAGACAGGACTTACCTTTGTGGAAGCCATGTTGATTCTTTCTCAGCAGGGCTTGCTCTTCTATATGCTTACTGATTTTATCTTTATTTATTTATTATATTTATTAATTGCCCATTTATTTATTATATTTATGAGTGGCCAGACATCCAGCCATTCTGAGCGATGTACAGTCCAATAAAATACGGGGGCGGGGGGAACACACACACACACACAGTATAAAACACAATTAAAAACAGTACAAAACTTAAAAATCCTAACCCACCCCATATTCCCGCCTGAAAAGCCACGTTTTTAATGGACGGCAGAAGCTAATCTACACTTTCAACCAATTTACCAAGAACAGACATTAAGCTAACCAGCCTGTAATTTCCCCGATCCCCCCTGGATCCTTTGTTAAAAGTTGATACTAGCACCTGGTGTTTTAAAGTTTTTTCCAGCTTTGTGCAAATTTGAGCACCTACTACTGAATCCAAACATTTCAGAATATTTTTGTACCTGGTCTGTTCTTTGTGGAGCTGTTACATTTGAGTCATCAGTAATGTTACACTCAAGGTTTCTTACTTATCCTCTACGGTCAGGCAGTGTTGGCAGCATACATTTTAGTTTCGCAGTGCCTACTTAATTCCAGTATTTACACACATGAGAAACTGAAATGAAACTACTGGTAACTCATGCACATTGCTAGCTGCGTATTGTATATTTTTTTTCCTGTTATACAGCTTTGATGCCTAATTTTAGATACCAAGTTACTTGCTTCACTCCTTTTTATTCGAATTGCATTTCGGTCCCTCTATGCATCATGTTGATTGCCTGCTAAACAAAAAAAGAAAGCATCATTTTTTAAACCATAGCAAAGAAACACAATTCATGGAACACCTGGGCATCAATGTCGCTTTTATGCATAGTACCTAAAGTAAAAGTAAAGTAAAAATAAGCATTTTGTGCAAATTTTGAAAGCCAGCACCAAGCCATTAGTGACTGCTTATAAAAGTTAGGCCAGGCATTTGTTAGAAATAAGAATTGTCTTACTGGATCAGACCATGGTCCATCAAGTTCAACTTCTGGTTTCCAAAAGTGACCTGCCAAAGGCTTCTAGAAATTCACAAGCGTGAGGGCCAGCTCCACTTTGTCCCCATCATCTGGTATACAAACATAGAAAGCTACTTTATACTGAATCAGACCATTAGTCCATGACAGTTGCTGCACCAGTTGTCTGCCTTGCAGTTCTTGCTTTTCCTTACTCTTTCCTAGGCTCATAGAGTTGGAAGGGGCCTACAAGGCCATCGAGTCCACCCCCTGCTCAATGCAGGAAACTAGAGGAGGGGTCTCCCATCCAAGTAATAACCAAGCCTGACCCTGCTTAGCTTTCTACACTCAGACAAGCCGAGCCAGCGTGAGCCACAGAACCTTTTGCTGGTGAACTTCATTGGGCCGTGTTGAGTTGTAATACTATCTGAAAGGGAGAAAAATCATTTGAACACGGCATAATTTTATAAACTTTTAATAATATCGATAAGACCCCCAACCACATATATATGGTCAGGATATTTTGTCTTACTGTGCATCACTTTGCGCTTACTGATATTGAATCTCTTTTGCCATTCTGTTTCCTATTCACCCACTGTAGAGAGATCCTGTTGGAGCTCTTCACAGACTATTTTACAGGCTTGAATAAATTGATGTCTCTGAAGTGCAAATATATCAATTTGAAGCACACATGAGCCAGGATCAAACTAGACATGTCATTCACACAATTATCAGTTGCATGAATGGCTTTTAAAGTAAATTGTAGGTGCAGAGGACCCATTTGGAACAGGACCCTGGCATGGAAGATAGGGGTCTTTAACCCTTTGGCATCTGTTGCAAACCCAATTCAACCCCACCCCGCCCCGTGTCTGCAATTTACCTTTAAAATTTGAACATTAACAGCTGCGGAAGAAATGTTTCTTCAACAGTACTTGGATTATTATTGTTAGGAGAAGATTTTCATTTTAATATTCACCACATCCCTATAAGTAGACAGCAAGGACAAATGCATACTCAGTGCTAGCTCGGTTGTTAACTGAGGTTAAGGAATTGGGATTGGCCTGTGGCATTTCAGATTCCAAAAGCTTGGATGAGGAGGTACAGGGAATGCTTATCAAATTTGCAGATGACACAAAGTTGGGTGGAACAGCTAATACTCTGGAAGACAGAAACAAAATTCAAAGTGACCTCGATAGGCTGGAGCGCTGGGCCGAAAACAACAGAATGAAATTTAATAGGGATAAATGCCAAGTGCTGCACCTAGGGAGAGGAAACCAAATGCAGAGTTACAGAATGGGGGACACTTGGCTCAACAATACTACAAGTGAGAAGGATCTTGGAATTGTGGTAGATCACAAACTGAATATGAGCCAGCAATGCGATGTGGCTGCAAAGAAGGCAAATGCAATTTTGGGCTGTATTAATAGAAGTATAGCTTCCAAATCGCGGGAAGTGATAATTCCCCTTTACTCGCCACTGGTTAGGCCTCATCTTGAGTACTGCGTCCAGTTCTGGGCACCTCACTTTAAGAAGGACATAGACAAACTGGAGAGGGTTCAGAGGAGGGCAACAAGGATGATAAAGGGACTGGAAACAAGGCCCTATGAGGAGAGACTGAAAGAACTGGGCATGTTTAGCCTTCAGAAGAGGAGACTGAGGGGAGATATGATCTGTTCCTGACTCCCAGCTGAGCAGGAGCACAACAGGAGAGAGGCTCCAGCTGTTTTTGGGGCTGTGATAAGGCAAGCAGGCTCCCAGAGAGCGAGCGAACAGAGCGAGCGAACAGGGAGAGAAAACAGGAGTTTGGCAGCGGAGTAGAACGACAAGTGCTGCAACAGCAAGTGCTGCTGTACAAACAACAACTACAAGTGCTGCAAGGGAAGGGTGTGGCCTGAGAGCTGAAAGGGAAGGGTGTGGCCTGAGAGCTGAAAGGGAAGGGTGTGGCCTGAGAGCTGAAAGGGAAGGGTGTGGCCTGAGAGCTTAAAAGGAAGGGTGTGGCCTGACAGCTCATTCTGTTCCTGACTCCCAGCTGAGCAGGAGCACAACAGGAGAGAGGCTCCAGCTGTTTTTGGGGCTGTGATAAGGCAAGCAGGCTCCCAGAGAGCGAGCGAACAGAGCGAGCGAACAGGGAGAGAAAACAGGAGTTTGGCAGCGGAGTAGAACGACAAGTGCTGCAACAGCAAGTGCTGCTGTACAAACAACAACTACTAGTGCTGCAAGGGAAGGGTGTGGCCTGAGAGCTGAAAGGGAAGGGTGTGGCCTGAGAGCTGCAAGGGAAGGGTGTGGCCTGAGAGCTGAAAGGGAAGGGTGTGGCCTGAGAGCTTAAAAGGAAGGGTGTGGCCTGACAGCTCATTCTGTTCCTGACTCCCAGCTGAGCAGGAGCACAACAGGAGAGAGGCTCCAGCTGTTTTTGGGGCTGTGATAAGGCAAGCAGGCTCCCAGAGAGCGAGCGAACAGAGCGAGCGAACAGGGAGAGAAAACAGGAGTTTGGCAGCGGAGTAGAACGACAAGTGCTGCAACAGCAAGTGCTGCTGTACAAACAACAACTACTAGTGCTGCAAGGGAAGGGTGTGGCCTGAGAGCTGAAAGGGAAGGGTGTGGCCTGAGAGCTGAAAGGGAAGGGTGTGGCCTGAGAGCTGAAAGGGAAGGGTGTGGCCTGAGAGCTGAAAGGGAAGGGTGTGGTCTGAGAGCTTAAAAGGAAGGGTGTGGCCTGACAGCTCATTCTGTTCCTGACTCCCAGCTGAGCAGGAGCACAACAGGAGAGAGGCTCCAGCTGTTTTTGGGGCTGTGATAAGGCAAGCAGGCTCCCAGAGAGCGAGCGAACAGAGCGAGCGAACAGGGAGAGAAAACAGGAGTTTGGCAGCGGAGTAGAACGACAAGTGCTGCAACAGCAAGTGCTGCTGTACAAACAACAACTACAAGTGCTGCAAGGGAAGGGTGTGGCCTGAGAGCTGAAAGGGAAGGGTGTGGCCTGAGAGCTGAAAGGGAAGGGTGTGGCCTGAGAGCTGAAAGGGAAGGGTGTGGCCTGAGAGCTGAAAGGGAAGGGTGTGGCCTGAGAGCTTAAAAGGAAGGGTGTGGCCTGACAGCTCATTCTGTTCCTGACTCCCAGCTGAGCAGGAGCACAACAGGAGAGAGGCTCCAGCTGTTTTTGGGGCTGTGATAAGGCAAGCAGGCTCCCAGAGAGCGAGCGAACAGAGCGAGCGAACAGGGAGAGAAAACAGGAGTTTGGCAGCGGAGTAGAACGACAAGTGCTGCAACAGCAAGTGCTGCTGTACAAACAACAACTACTAGTGCTGCAAGGGAAGGGTGTGGCCTGAGAGCTGAAAGGGAAGGGTGTGGCCTGAGAGCTGCAAGGGAAGGGTGTGGCCTGAGAGCTGAAAGGGAAGGGTGTGGCCTGAGAGCTTAAAAGGAAGGGTGTGGCCTGACAGCTCATTCTGTTCCTGACTCCCAGCTGAGCAGGAGCACAACAGGAGAGAGGCTCCAGCTGTTTTTGGGGCTGTGATAAGGCAAGCAGGCTCCCAGAGAGCGAGCGAACAGAGTGAGTGAACAGGGAGAGAAAACAGGAGTTTGGCAGCGGAGTTCGGCAGGGGAGGTCAAGGGGGAGGTCCCTAAAAAAAAAAAAAAAAAAAAAAAAATCTAGGAAGACAGAAACCGAGCACTATGGAAGGAAAGGACTCAGCAGTGGTGGTGACCTGCAAGGGGTGTGCTATGTTTGTTTTCCTGCCGGAGATCGACATGGCCTACACGTGCAACAAGTGCAAGCTGGTCACGCTGTTGGAAGAAAAGGTCAGAGGACTGGAGCAGCAAGTGTCAACCCTCAGGAGCATAAGAGAAAGCGAGGAGTTCTTAGACAGAACGGTGGATCTACAGCACCAAAGCACAGTACAGGAGCCAGAAGGGCAACGGCAGGATGAGGCGGAGTCGGAGACTGCTGAGGCAAGGGAAAATAACGCAGGGGGAACTCCCTGGAAAAGGGTGACTGTTAGGAGCACAAGAACTACAAGACACTCTGCGCCTGTGGAAGCAGTGGAGCTATGGAACCGCTTCCATGTACTTGAGGACGAGAGCAGAGGACAGCCTGCAGAGGACGGATTACCGGGCACCCAACGTGATAGCGAGCAAGAGGCTGAGGGTCAGTCGAGTGGAGGCAATCAAGCCAAGGCCTACAGCAAGAGGAAGAGAAGAGTACTCATAGTGGGAGACTCCCTCCTGCGGGGGATCGAAGCCAAAGTATGTCGCGAAGACCCATGGACTCGCCAGGTGTGCTGTCTCCCCGGAGCACGGATTAAGGATGTGTCAGAGCAGCTGCCGAGGCTCATGCAGCCCACCGACACATACCCCTTTCTTCTCTTCCACGTGGGTACAAATGATACTGCCAAGCGGAGTTACAAAGAAATCACGGCAGACTTTGAAGAGCTGGGAAGGGAACTCAAGAACTTCGGGGCCCAGATAGTTTTCTCATCCATCCTTCCAGTACTTGGAAGAGGCATAGAAAGGGAAAGAAAAATACTCCGAGTGAATGACTGGCTACGAAGGTGGAGCCGACGTGAGGGATTTGGATTCTGGGACCACGGGCTACACTTCCTGGAAGATGGACTGCTGGCAAAGGATGGGTTGCACCTCACAAGGACTGGGAAGAATGTGTTTGGCCACAGCATGAGGAACTTAATCAGGAGGGCTTTAAACTGAATCCAACAGGGGAGGGAGACATAAACTCGGGGGTACCAATGGAAGAAGGCCTCTATGCCACAATGGAGAGAACAGCTCCAGCGGTGCCCATTGATAGTCTACCACAAAATGTAGGGGGAAAGTCGGACTATAAAGCACATAGTCTTCGATGTCTTTATACTAATGCCCAGAGTATGGGCAACAAACAAGACGAACTTGAACTCTTGATACATGAGGGCAAGTACGACTTGATAGGGATAACTGAAACCTGGTGGGATGACTCCCATGACTGGAATACAGCAATTGAAGGGTATAACTTGTTCAAAAGGAACAGAAGCAACAGAAAGGGAGGTGGAGTTGCACTGTATGTTAAAAATACGTATCTCTGCACAGAGATACAGGAAGAGGAGCTTGGCAGCCCCATTGAGAGCATCTGGGTTAAAATAAAGGGGGCAAAGAATAAAACGAACATGGCGGTTGGAGTCTACTACCGACCACCCAATCAAGGAGAAGACGAGGATGGAACTTTTGAAAAACAAATTGCCAGTGTTTCAAGGAGGCACGATGTGGTAGTAATGGGAGACTTCAATTTCCCTGATATCTGTTGGGAGACTTTTTCAGCCAAACATGGCCCCTCCAAGAAATTCCTGAGCTGTGCTGCTGATAACTTCCTCCTACAGAAAGTGGAGGAAGGAACTAGAGGATCGGCTATCCTTGACCTGATTCTAACCAACAGAGACGAGTTAGTGGATAAAGTGGCAGTTTCGGGAACTCTGGGGGAAAGTGACCATGTTATACTTGAGTTCTTGATTCTAACGGAAGCAAAAGCTGAGTGTAGCCAAACACGTACCCTGGATTTTAGGAAAGCCAATTTTAACAAACTCAGAACAATGATTAGTAAGATCCCATGGCAAGTGACTCTCACGAGAAAGGGAGCCCAGGAGGGGTGGGAGTTTTTAAAAAAGGAAATTTTAAAGGCACAATTGCAAACAATTCCCAAAAGGAAAAAAGGCAGAGGGCAACAGAAGAAGCCAATGTGGCTTCACAATAAACTCAAAGACGACCTGAAAACAAAAAAGGACACGTATAGGAAGTGGAAGGAAGGACAGGCTACAAGTGAAGAGTACAGGCAGGTAGCACAGAACTGCAGGAATAGTGTCAGGAAGGCTAAAGCTGAGAATGAGCTAAGGTTAGCGAGGAATGCTAAAAGCAACAAAAAAGCTTTCTTCAGATACATGCACAGTAAAAGACAGAAGAAAGAACTGGTGGTTCAACTACGCAATGAGGATGGCAAATTGATAACAGAAGACAAAGAAAAGGCAGAAGTGTTCAATTCCTACTTCGGCTCGGTCTTCTCCCAAAAGAGGGTCTATGACCCCCCTGGCAAACCTGAAGTGCAGACTGAAGGGGCAGGATTGCAGCTTGAGATTGATAGGCAAATGGTCAAGGAGCACCTGATTACTCTGAACGAGTTTAAATCTCCAGGGCCTGATGAGCTGCATCCTAGAGTAATAAAGGAACTGGCAGAAGAACTCTCAGAACCACTGTCTATTATCTTTGAGAAATCATGGAGGACAGGTGAAGTGCCAGACGACTGGAGGAGGGCAAATGTTGTTCCCATCTTCAAAAAGGGCAAGAAGGAGGAACCTGGGAACTATAGGCCAGTCAGTCTGACATCAATCCCCGGGAAGATTTTTGAGCAGATTATAAAGAAGTCAGTCTGCAAGCACCTTGAAAACAATGCAGTGATTACTAGAAGCCAGCATGGATTTGTCAAGAACAAATCCTGTCAGACTAATCTGATCTCATTTTTTGATCGGGTAACCTCCCTTGTGGACTGTGGGAATGCTGTGGACATTATATATCTGGACTTCAGCAAAGCTTTCGACAAAGTGCCTCATGATATCCTGATTAGTAAGCTAGCTAAGAGTGGGCTAGATGGAACAACTATCAGGTGGATCCACAATTGGCTACAGAATCGGACTCAAAGAGTGCTTATCAATGGTTCCTTCTCAAACTGGGGAGAGGTAACGAGCGGGGTACCACAGGGCTCGGTCCTGGGCCCGGTGCTCTTCAACATTTTTATTAATGACTTGGATCAGGAGGTACGGGGAATGCTTATCAAATTTGCAGATGACACAAAGTTGGGTGGAACAGCTAATACTCTGGAAGACAGAAACAAAATTCAAAGTGACCTCGATAGGCTGGAGCGCTGGGCCGAAAACAACAGAATGAAATTTAATAGGGATAAATGCCAAGTGCTGCACCTAGGGAGAGGAAACCAAATGCAGAGTTACAGAATGGGGGACACTTGGCTCAACAATACTACAAGTGAGAAGGATCTTGGAATTGTGGTAGATCACAAACTGAATATGAGCCAGCAATGCGATGTGGCTGCAAAGAAGGCAAATGCAATTTTGGGCTGTATTAATAGAAGTATAGCTTCCAAATCGCGGGAAGTGATAATTCCCCTTTACTCGGCACTGGTTAGGCCTCATCTTGAGTACTGCGTCCAGTTCTGGGCACCACACTTTCAGAAGGATGTAGACAAACTGGAGAGGGTTCAGAGGAGGGCAACAAAGATGATAAAGGGACTGGAAACAAGGCCCTATGAGGAGAGACTGAAAGAACTGGGCATGTTTAGCCTTCAGAAGAGGAGACTGAGGGGAGATATGATCGCACTCTTCCAGTATTTGAAGGGATGTCACACAGAGGAGGGCAAAGATCTCTTCTCGATCATCCCAGTTTGCAGGACACGGAATAATGGGCTCAAGTTACAGGAACCTAGATTCCACCTAAACATCAGGAAAAATTTCCTGACTGTCAGAGCAATAAGACAATGGAATCAACTACCTAGGGAGGTTGTGGGCTCTCCCACTCTGGAGGCATTCAAGGTGCAGCTGGACAGCCATCTGTCAGGGATGCTTTGACCTAGATTCCTGCATTGAGCAGGGGGTTGGACTCGATGGCCTTGTAGGCCCCTTCCAACTCTACTTTTCTATGATTCTATTCTATGATCGCACTCTTCCAGTATTTGAAGGGATGTCACACAGAGGAGGGCAAAGATCTCTTCTCGTTCATCCCAGTTTGCAGGACACGGAATAATGGGCTCAAGTTACAGGAACCTAGATTCCACCTAAACATCAGGAAAAATTTCCTGACTGTCAGAGCAATAAGACAATGGAATCAACTACCTAGGGAGGTGGTGGGCTCTCCCAGTCTGGAGGCATTCAAAGTGCAGCTGGACAGACATCTGTCAGAGATGCTTTGACCTGGATTCCTGCATTGAGCAGGGGGTTGGACTCGATGGCCTTGTAGGCCCCTTCCAACTCTACTTTTCTATGATTCTATGATTCAGGGTTTTTGTTAACCATGATTAAAGCTGATCAAGCAAAATTCCTAACCACAGTTAAGGGCACTTGTGGAAGATGCTCACCTCAAGGGAAAAGTCTAGGACAGGGGTGGACAGAAGGTAGATCAGGATCTATTAGTAGATCTTTTTATCTTCTTTTACTGATGATATTTAAGCCACACTGGGAGCCTTTTTAGCTGAAGAGCAGGGTAAAATACTTTAAATTAAATTACAAAATGGCTCTACCAGCACCCTTAAATATACTGCTGAAATGCAGAAAGCTTGGGGTAATCAAGAGTGAATTTCTGTGTGGAAGGACTGTGAGCTTTGTTCAGTACTCAAAACAAATTCTTTGGATTTGAATTCTTTAATTCTAAGGGTGTCTTTTGCATCACACTCCAGTTGGTGGATCTTATGGTTCTGGTAAGAAACAAAGTATATCCCTCAAGCCTGGAGTCTACCCACCCTTGGTCTCTAGGAGGAAGTGTAGTGCAGTGTGATCCCTTAACTGTAGTCATTGAATGAGTTAATAAAGACTACAATATCTAATTGATTTTCTTTTTCTTTCAGCAACGCACCACTCGCTTTTTCCTCCAAAGTATGTTATATTAAGTTTCGGGAATCTTCAAGTGTTGGTGTGGCCCAGCATCTAACAAACACGGTTTTTATTGACAGAGCTCTGATAGTTGTGCCCTGTGCAGAAGGTTGGTATTTCAGACATGTTTTTGTTTTGATGGTCTCTGTTCTGTCAGTTTGTTACTTGTGTTTTTCAGCAACTGGTTGCTGGTTAGTACCAAGTGTGTCTTTGCTTTTCTTGTAATCGAATCTCAGCTGAGGGGGATAGGAAGAAACTTATTTTATTTTTTAAATTTATTTTTTTTAAAGAAGAATAAAATTATGTTTGGAATTTTTTTCTCTTTGTGATCCATTAGGTTAAAATTTGTGGGTATTTTCATATGGTCATGTTTCATTAATCTTTTGCAAGGATGAACATTTGCTTCTTTCACTAAACTGAACACTGGCAACTTCATCCTAAAAACTTGTGCTGACCTACCTGAAAAAGCAGCATAATACAGGGTTGGGCAACACAGATAGAACTGGAACTACATCAGAAATTTCTGTCACCTATTTGGACTTGTCTCTGAAACAATGAGAGTGGGAACACTACTTTCTTATCTTGGCTGAAAGCGAGGTTTCTCAGGTTCCAATAAGAACTGTAATAAATGGCTTGGCAGTATGGGGTACCTCTTCCCAGCCATAGTATCATAGCTTTTTCCAGGAATAAATTGGTACAAGAGATCACATATCCCATCCTGATTCATTCATATTACGGTCTTCAGTTTGAGATGTTAGTGTAGGCTGTTCTCTGGCTTTTATAGGACTATACCAGTAGAAATGTGCATTTATCTGTTTTCACAGTTGTATTGCAAAATATAGATTTCATAGATCATATCTTGTGCTGCAAATACAGCATCAGATGTTCAGATAACGAATGATGCTTGTAATCACTTTGGCTCTGTTAGCTGCATGTGTATATCTGAATGCCAGTTTTCTATCCTAGTAGGGAGAGGACAAAGTGGTATCAGAATACTTTGCAAGTGAGGAGAAGGGTCTTGGAGAGTGCTGGAGATAAGGGATCATCCCTGCTAAACCTAGCTGGTAGACAGGAATTGTCTTGCGAGCACCAGCCAAAAAACACAGGCGCAATTAACTCTGATTGTTCAGGCAGAAGTTAAAAGGTGACTGGAGGAATTTGTAAGTAGGCCAAGACTACAAGAGCTAGTGAATAGAGAGGAACAGTAGTAAAAGAACAGGGAATTCTCCAGGTTGTCTTCTGACCCAAGGATTTGCAGCAGCATTGGACGTGATCACTAACCAAGATACTTACAGGCTTAGAGTATATGCTCAGAATATTATGTCAAGCACCTGTTGCTGAAGTTATGGTACCAGGTTTCAAGGTCTGTGCATTCCAAAACAGATAGACATAGTGTATAAACTGCAGACACATGGAAGTGTCCTTGTACACTATCTTACCCAGCGCAGAACATGGGAATGCATTCTCTGAAACTGCATTATTGAATTGGATTTCTACTCTATACTGAAGGGTTACCAAGAGTTCCAGTTATATACGTCCTGAATTAACAATGCCTGCAGTTTATTTTCTTATAGTTATATTGACTTTACATAGCCATAGCCTAGTTAAATTGATAACAAATGTTTTAATATGGCAAATCAGAATAACTTTGGGAATATTTGTCTACTCGAGTTTGCTTTGTCAGAGAATGTTGGACATCATTTAGCAGTCTAGCAGACAGTAGAGTTCACATTCATGGGGCTCCATTGACATGGTTGTGAGTCATCTGAAGAGTATGTCTTCTTCTGGACCTCAGTGTTTCTTTTTTAAAATTGGATTCACAGCTCCTCTGACTGTGGAGATGTAACATTTGCAAAAAACACAAGAAACTGAAGAGCTATTGGAAAGGTTCCCGTTGTTCAAGAGTTGAGTTTCTTTCCACTTCACTTATCCTTTGTCTGTCTACATGTTCAAGCACTAACAATTTCTCATCTCTCTGGCTACAATATAGATAATTTTGTGCCATCTTTGCTTTAGAACCGGAATAAAATTATGAGAAAATAATGTACAGAAAACTGAATATAATACTCAGAACAAGGCATGGAGCTCGGGTGCAAGTAGACTCAGTGCTATACTTCTGTTCTTAGAATGTGTATTCTGAGCAACAATCTTTTTTGAAAGCAGGAATGCATGAATTTTTGACATGGGGAGTCTTACATGGGGAGTCTTACAGTGCCTGTGGCAGGTGTATTAAAAGCAAACCTCTAAATTGCCCTGGGTCAAAATAATGCCTTGAAAGTACTATTAACCAGTTCATTCCCTTGGTTTTCGTTTTCACTAACTTTCATTGGTGATTCTGGGTTTATCTGCAGTGATGTCACTGAATACTGAGATCAGCAATACCAAAAACATTGTTTTATCATGCTCCTGGTGTCCCTTGGATCTACAGCAATATGTTAGGGATATCGGAATATCTTTGCCAAACCAGAACCATGTTTCTGGAGCCAAGAAAGTATTTGAAGGTGATCTACCTCTTTTGAAGACTGATATGCTTTATCTATGAGCTAGTACTTTGGACATAGGGAAGAATACTTTTAGATGTTATATTTGCCTTGCAAGAAGACTACAATACTGTTGTTGTACTGAGGACAAATGAGTATCATCTGGTACCCCACTTTCCAGGTCTCCTCCCACTTCTTGTAAATCTCAGGAGAGAAGAATAAAAGAGCACATGAAGAAAAGATTTCTCTTCTTCATGTGCTTTTCTTTCTGAGCTGTTTCTAGTATAGAAAGACAACTGAGTTCTCTCCAGCTGGAAAATTGCTGGTATGGGACACCACGAGACTACAAAAGAAGACAGTCCCTTCTCTTGCTCCTTTGTACTCCTCTTGCTCCTTTGTGCTGGACTTGCCGCTTGGCTGCTGCAGGGGGGGCATGGTGTTCCTCTGCCCCTTCCACTCCACTTAAAGTGGCCCCATCTGTAAGACGAGTTGACAGAAGACAAGTTCATGTACATTACGGTGACACTTAAATAATGCTGTTCTTACTCTGATATAAAGCTTGCAAAATGCTTAATGTACAAATTGGCACACACCCCTTGCAAGTCAGAGAGACTTTAAAAAATGCATGTCCGTGAATTGAACAATATTGAAATGCTGTTACTGCAGTCTGGGCGAATAAGATGTACTAATTTTTGGTCAAGAATAAATTGAAATTATTTTGATAAATGGTGCTGATCATAAATACTGTATTTGGGTACAGTTTACAGTTCTAAAGGTGGGTTTACGTTGAAGAGCATACATTTCACAATTGATACTTGTGAATGCAAATGAAGAGAAGGTTGAAACCATAGACATCTAGCCTCAGAGATCAGTGTAAGCTTCTTTTTTAAAAAAATCTTGTGCAGCTTCTTAAATAACACAGCGCAATTCTATACATGTCTACCCAAAAGTAAGCTCTTTGAGTTCAATGGGGCTTACTACCAGGGACATGTGCATAGGATTTCAGCCTTAATTGTGATTGATATTCCACGTAAGCAAAGAATTCCAAAGATGCAAGGGGTTTTTTTTGCACAGGGACGTCTTCATCAGAATTCCTTAATGAAGTAATTTTTGAGACGATTAACAAGACGTTCAAATGGTTTTAGTTGCAGTGAAAATGCATAGGTTGAGTAGTAGTCAGACTCCACAGAGCTGCATATATCAAACTCGGCACCTTCTTTGAATTTCACTTGAACAAATGGAAAGCTGATGCAGGCTACAGGGCACGGGTATAATGTGCTCTTATCTACTTTGGCCCTCCACTGGCTGGTCTCTGCTGGAAAAACCAGATGTTGTGGTATCTAATACTTCTGTTGCTGTGCTGCTCATTGTACAAAAACCAGGCACAAAGAAAAATGGGGAGAGAAGGGTTTCAAATGCTTTTGGAAATAAGTCTACCTTGTCCCTCAGGAATGATTATCAGCATTGCATGGGAAGGGCTTCATTGGGCAGTAAAACTGATGTATAACACTTACATACACTCTTCCATCTCTATTCTCATTACTAACCAACATTGTGACTTTGGATACATGATAAGCCACCATGGGCTAATTAACCCGTGGGGCTCTGAGATGTGCACCAGTCACCATTTGGAATATGCAAGTCATGGCGGGGTGCATCACGGCTTGCTGTGGTGTGTGAACCTGGGCATTTTGGGTTATTTGAGGGTTAAACAAACCATGGGTTCTAGGGTTATCCAAAGGTGGTTTAACCCTCAAATAACTCACAGTGCTCAGGCTCACACGACACAACAAGCCATGGCGCACCCCCGCCATGGCTTTCTTATTCAAAATGACAGCTGCCACACATCTAGGAGTCTTGCCTGTTAATTAACCCACAGTAGCTTACCGTGACGTGCAAACGGGCCCAGTGAAACTACATTTTCAAAATGTGGCCCCTTTACCATTGTATGTGCACCTGAGTTTCTCTCTAATTTTGTTATGGCATGAGAGAGGGCAAGATTGAAATGTATCAGAGATGCCACCTTTAACCTTCATTCTAAACTTTTTATGTCCACATTTTCTGGTAGATGGATTTTGACTATTAATTTGGTTTTGTATGTTTTCTCTGTGTGATATTTGTGCATTATTAGATGACTAGACTGGCCAAGGCAGACCTGTTACACTTGCCTGAATTAGGCATTGTTTGCCATGCCACTAAACCTGCCGCCAACTGACAACTTCATGGGGGAAATGAGAGCGGAGTCTGGCCTGCAGAAGATGGACGCCCTGTCTCTGTTTTTATTGTTTTATTTTGCTTTCTTTTCTTTTCGTTTCTCTTCTTTTTTTTAATTTTGTCCCTTTTTTGCTTTAATTCTTTCATTTCTACCTGTTGAACTGGTTCTTCAGTTCTGTAAAAATTGTGTTCCAAGAGTTCATGATTCATTTTACACTTGACCGAGTGAATCTGTTCATAGATGGAATTCCATCTTTTCAGCAAGAGCTAAGCACCACCTTAGAGCTGGTTTAGATTTTGTGATTAGACTGTAAATGCAATCCTAATCATGCATAATTGGACATCAGAATCCACTGAAATCAATGGGAATGACATCTGAGTAAACCTGGCTAGAACTGGGTTGTTTGACAAGTGAAAGGATACATTTGTTTTTATTAGCTCAAGGTATTAGATATGTATGGCTTCGTCTGTACTACACTTTGAAGAGTTCATTTCTCCTGAAATGCCCTTTGAAACTTCCTTTCTTTTTTTCTGAAGCCTCTCTGACTCTTACTAAGCAGAGTTAAATAACATAGCAAGTCAGTTGCCATGTAGAAAGACAATGGTTCCATTCACACACAGTTTTCAGCTGCAATATGTATGTGACTTCTTCAATCATGTGGGAGAGCTCCATGGGGAAGATGTTCTCACATGGCTGGGTGAATGTGTGAAGGGGGCCAGTGTTTCTAGATTAGTAGGTTATTTGTATTTATTTTATTTTTAAAAGCTTATTAATTTCTAGAACAAATCTTGAAAATTTGGAGAACACTCAAAATAACTGTGAATTGACCTATGTTATTGACCAGTGTTTATTTTGTATACTGTCTTCTCTTTACTGTAGCATTCTATGGGAAGACGACAAGCGCCACTAATTTTTCTCTTGCATCTTGACACATGATTACAACATATTCTCTTAGATACAGCAGATACACATCATACAAGTGTTTTTGTTGTCAAGTTTGAATATTTTCTGCAAAAACCAAGAAAAATACCAACAGTTTTTTTGTTACTGTTCTCTGTAGTAGAGATAAGAGAGCTCACATTACATTGTCATCTCTTCCATCACAGTGCACACTCTTGCACTCTCTTTCTTAAATAATTTTTATGTACTCTGGAACTTCTGGTAATTTTATTTGAGCAGATAGGGATTTATAATAATAGCAATATACCTCCCGTGATGATACTGATATTTCTAATGGCCCAACAGCATTTGTACTAAAGCCACATAAATTTTTTGGGAGGTATAAAGATGACCTCAAGTGAGGGGTAAGGCACCTGCCAGAGTGGCTAAATCAGAGAAGTAAATTATTTTTTTAAATGATAGTTATTAATTAGTTTAAAATTACTTGATCTAGCTCTGAATGAACACCATCTGTGGTGTGCGTGCATGCTTCATGTCATTGCTTTTAAGAAAGTAATTTTAGTCATTGCCTGTGTGTTGTATACAGGAAGGATTCCAATGAATATGAATGTCTTTTACAGATATTGTAACTACTGCTAAAATAATTTTTATTGCTTGGGAGATTTATATTCCATTTTTATCACTAAGCTGAGAGAAGCATAGACATATTTAGCCAGTAACAAAATAAATTGTTTCAGTAAAATAATAGTTTGTTACAGTAGTTGAGTATCTGCTGGGCCCTTTTTCTGGATGTTAGCGTAAGCGTATATTTAATAAACATTTTTGATGATCAGAAATAGATTTTTGTTTAGTTTTTAAGGCGGGTCTTCAAAACTCTACTTTTAAAAATAATAAAGAATTGTGTGTTTTCTAGTCCATTTATGTTACCCTAATTATCCCTACTCAGTGGCTATAGTTATAGTTTAGAAAGATAAATTGAGGCTTTATTTATAGACATGGTTGGCATGTAATGACAACCCATGGGTAGTTGGGACTGTGCAGGTGTGAGCAAGCATGCTGTCTTCAGAAAGCTCACCATTTCTGCTTTGTTTCCAGATTACAAAACAACCCTGTTCCTGGGTTGCTTGCTGTGACATCTGAACCGGAACTCTTGAGTTGTTGAGGAACAACCCAAAGTTTTTTTAACCCAACAACAAACCAAGGGTTAAAACACAACAAACCAGAGTTCCAGGTTCAGATTTTGTAGTAAACAACCCAGGAACAAGGCATTCCTGGGGTGTTTTGTAATTTGGAAACGAAATGGAAATGGCGAGCACTCATGAGGTAGTGTGCTTGCTCCTGCATGGCACCGAGAACCCATGGGTTAAACTACCCATGGTTGTTACCTGTGAACTGGGCCATAGAGTTGTATACAACATGGTGTCCCTCCACTGACAAGACTCTTTGATCCAGCAGAGGGTTCCACGAGCACAACAGGGGGAGAGGCTATTTGTGGTGAATTTCCTCCCTGCAGCACTCCTCACCACCTCCCACACAGTTATGGTGTTGTCCTGCTCTCTCCAGAAATTTTGGTGTAGTGCGGAGGTCTGCAGTGGGAAGGAGGAATCACCAAAAATTGACTGACTTCCTGTTCTACTGGCAGAAGTCTCCACTGGATCAAAAAACTTCTGTCAACGTAGAGGCACCAGTTAGATTTAACCCATAGTACCTAAGCATGGGAGCCTGCAATCCTAGACTGATGTACCTGGGAGCAAGTCCCATTGAACTCAGTGAGGCTATCTTCTGAGTAGACTTGTATAGGATTGCACTTGTAAATGGTGAGCAGAATGCACTTAGACCATTTCATCAGTGGCAGGATACCCATTGTTGTTGTTTTTAATCATTTGATCTTGAGGCTTAACATCAAATGGGAACATGTGCACTTAAATTCTACTGAAATCATGAGAGACTGGCCAGTTCATACATAGCTGGGCCATAGATCATAGAGTTGGAAGGAGCCTACAAGGCTATCGAGTCAGTTTGGTTCTAACATAGCTACGTCTGCTATGGTTTTCTTCAGGCCAAAATCAGCAACATTTGAACTCCTATATCTGAATAAAAAGACATTTCCATTTAAATATTTCTATTGCTGTTTGTTTATTGCTGTGCTATTGTTTAGGTGTATTTTGCCATTGTATGCTTCAGAAACTCAAATTGGCTCAGGAGCTTGAATTCAGTGCTGGTCTTCAGGCAACATCTAATACCACAAACATCCTCTCACTTTTGATGTGTAACAACCTTCAAGAAGTTAATGTAGTTCTCTGAAAATGTGCCCTATCTTGTGTTTTTGTTTTGTTCTGGAAGATGAGAACTGTAGCGTTAAAAGATGGGGCAGAGAGCACTTTAAAAAAAACACAGAAACTATATTTGAAAATGCCATTAAAGCACCAGGTAAATCAGATTCTTTGTGAGGACTGAATTGACTAGAACACTTGTAGTTATTTGACAAGTAACGGTTACTTCAGGCAAAGGTGACTTGTAGGCGAAGTACTTTGCCATGTGCAGTTTGTAATTTCTGGTCAGCTTTTCAGCTAAACCTTTGAGATCTGTGTGTGTTAGAATGTTTTACCCTTGGGCTTTCTTACATCAAGCTGCTTAGGAAGCACCTATAATCACAATAATTAGCTGCTTTTAGGACATCTTAGGGAAGGCCTTTTATGCTTAAAGTATGCTTTTAGTAAAGTTCCCTGCACTTAGTGGTCCACTGCAGACATAATGCTTAACCTGGTTAGTGCTAAAAAAAAATTGGATTAAGATCCCAACTATACAGTGAAACGATGGTTTATTGTACTGAGGTAACCCTTGCCCGCAGAGGATGTAGAGAGAGGTCAGTGAAACCTGCTTGTCATTTTGCACTGCCTTAATATGTTTACTTGGTGGAGAGATAATATTTAACAATGGTTTAGGCATTCAGACATAATGCTTAATAATAGTTATGTCTGTACAGGGCCAGTGTGATTGAGCAAATATTTCAGTAAAGACTCCAGATCACCTACTCCCTTTTGAAGTTAAGGAAGCCATGGACTTCATTAAGTTGAAGTACCTAAGCTACAAATCAGTATGGTTCTAGGTTTCCTGCCTTGCTTGTTGCTCCAGACTGACTACTGGCAGTCATCTGGTAACGTTTTTCACAGCCCTTTCTGCAGACGAAAAGGGCAGATTTTGGTTAGCACACTCCTGTTTCCTCTTTTTTTTTCCTTTTGACTGATTTGGTTATTTGCCATTTCTGGGGATTAAACTTTAAAAAATGTTCTTCTTTTCTGTATCTGATGTTCTGTGTGCTATTAGTGATGCAGCCAACACGAACGGTTGTCATGTGTAACACAACTTTCGATCACCGTGAAAACAACGTCCTGCGAAAGCGTCCATGCTTGATATCGTTTGGTTCATGAACATTAAGTTTCCAGTACAGGTGACCCATAGCTCAAAGTGTTAAATAATTGTCTACATTGTTCAGTTTTTAAAGTAAAAATCCGGTAATGAGATTGCTAGATTTGCTCACTTGTTGTTCCTAGTGGAGCAGGGGAAAAGGAAAAAACTTGAATTATTTTATTTTTTGTAAGGCTCTTGTAGATTGATTTTTTTCTTTACTATTTTTAAGTTGAAGGGTAATGGTAAATAGAAAAATAACGTTTGGGAGGTGGCCTTTTGCTAACAAAGACATTTGCTCTTCAGGTAAAATTCCAGATGAAGCTAAAGCCCTCTCTCTCTTGGCTCCTGCTCCTACAATGACAAACCTGATTCCTGGTGGAGGGTTGCTTCCTATACCAACACCTCCTGTGAGTTCGGTAAGTAGAACTGAATTTAATAATGCTACTTAACAGAGACTGCAATTTATTCAGTTGCATTTTCAGTACGTGTTCTGTTACAGTGATGGTCTTCACATATGTCTGCAGATTGGTTTAATCTTAAAATAAATCGTGGGAGTTGTTGTACATCCTTAACTGGATTAGTATCTGCTAGCTGCAAAACTTTCTGGAATTGAAAGGATTAATTGGCTATGCAATAATGCTTTAACTAAGCATTAAAGAAATTTCCTGCTCACATCACATGTTAGAGTGTACTCAACCTTTCCTCTGAAGAATATTGCCTTACTGGCCCAGTATGTTGATTAAGATTACTTGTGGCCACATATCAAACATTTTAAAACTGCAAGGCTTGGGATTGATGATAGGGAGTTTCTTTAGTCTTCCAAATATAGTTGAGTGTTAGCCTTTAGAAATGCATTGTATCAGTCCAGAGTGGAAGGAAAACCTTTCATTCTTGTTTCTATACAAACTATCCTCTCTTTTCAGATTGGCATTTCCCTTGGTCCACTGGGAGCTATACCAGCAGCAGCGTTGGATCATAATATTACAGCCATTGGAGACATACCCCAACCACCCATTATGGGCAATGTGGATCCTTCCAAGATAGATGAAATTAGGAGGACTGTGTATGTTGGAAACTTGAATTCCCAGGTAAATTCCTTTGCTTCAGTGGGAGTAATAGAAAGTGTGGCTTCGTGTTCCATGGCTTGATGGCTCTAATCTTGAACAAACTGAAGGAACATCTACTACATTGGGTTTCCTGATGGTTGTGTGTAGAGGTTAGTTCAACTGCATAGAGCTTCAAACTCCAGAAGATGAAAAAAATATGTTTTCTTCCCAACTTGTACAGTGTTACAAGGTCCCTATCCAGATGGCTCACGGCAGGGGTGGGGAAACTTTCGGCCCGAGGACCACATTCCCTCATGAGAAGGGACTTTCCAGGCACTGCATGCCAGCAGTGAGTGAAGCTAGTACCAAGAGTCGGCAGAGCCAGAACCATTGCACATGCTCACTCTCTGATGCATGCACACACACGAGTGTGTCTAAACAGTCACACACTTGCAACTTGGGGGCTCACAGTGCATGGGGATGATTAAACCTTCTCTCTTTTACGTGGCAACTGGGCTTTTAAAAAGCCTCCATTGGCACCAATGGAGACTTTTTCTGGAGAGGTTGCAGCACAGGAGGAGGGGGAGGCCTGTGGCTTGCAAGTATCCTGGAAGGCACAATGCATCTGTATGCACCTGTCCCCCAGTGAGGGTCTTTCCTTGCATAGAAGTTCAATGTGGCCAGTTTCTGTGGCAGAAATTGGGAAGGCAGATAGTTCCATGCAGTGTTTCTCTTTTCGTTTTTAACTTGGAAAGAGGCTGGCCTCTAACTTTATGCTACTTTCTGTGTGGAGCCCTCACCCTAACACTGGTGAATATGCAGAGACATACACACAGTAATTTGTGTGCACATACATGGCTCTGTCTTTTGGAGATACTAATCCCAGACTGTAACTAAAAGGAAAATAGAGCAGGGCTTCTCAAACTTCTTTGTAAAGTCACACACAGGAAAATATAAGAACGAAGCAGCAGCTAGCTCTGTCCATTGCTTTGGGATGATGGGGCGGTAGGGGTGCAATTCAGTGACGGGATTTAGGCTACTCAGACTTGACTGGTGGAGAAGAAATATATTTTTCCATGGAACTTAATCCCAGCCACCCCAAGTCCCCAAGGGATCTACCCCATTGTTAAAGAATCAGTGGACTACAGGTAACCGGTCCCTTGTTCTTAACATGAGTGACTCCAGTGTCAAGAATGGAGAGACAGGTTTTGTTTGCACATCCACTGTTGTGGCAGTAAGTAACACTGCAGTGTGCATACGTTCTGGAGAATAGAGTGTAGGCCATGTGAAGCGTAACCAGCAAATAGGGGACAGGGTTTTAAGTGTGCACATATTTACTTGTGCTGTGTGTGTTTCTCTTTATTTTAGACTACTACAGCTGATCAGCTGCTTGAGTTTTTTAAACAAGTTGGGGAAGTCAAGTTTGTGCGGATGGCGGGTGATGAGACGCAACCAACACGCTTTGCTTTTGTGGAATTCGCTGACCAAAATTCTGTACCTAGAGCCCTTGCCTTTAATGGTGTTGTGTTTGGAGACAGGCCACTGAAGTAAGAAACTAAAAATACTGTCAAATTAAATAGAGATAAATTTTAAGTGTAATTGTAGCCTAGTCCTGAAGAATTCTGCCACTTAGCAATTTGGCCCAGTCTTAGGAAACATAAGCATTATTTTCTATTTTTAACAAAGAATAGAGTTTCTGTAGTGGTATATGTATGCATTGTTTTTCTTTTTAAGTGTAAACTTTGTGCCAGGCTCGCTGCCTTTACTTAAGCCCTGAAGTGTGTTCATGTGGACATACAGATCTGCTGAATCCTTGAAAGGTTTTCCATACAGGTGTTGCTGTCTGAATGGTATTTTAACTCCTTTACTAACAGCAAAGCAAGTCAGTTATAAAGCTTGTTAATCTGGTTGTCACTGTGGTAGAAACAGTTAATATTTACTGCTAATATTAATTTAATGTTTAAATTTAGGCCAGTGTGACCCAGTCATTAACCCACTGAGTATTTTTGGATTAGTTGAGAATGTGATGCACCATAAGTCATCACATACTTGGCATACATAAGGTCCCAGTTTCATCTGTAGCATCTCCAGTTAGAAGGATCACATAGGAGATGGGAAAGGTATCTGCCCGAGACCCTGGGGAGCCACTGCCAGTTACATTAAACATTTTTAATGATTGCTATTTTATAGAGCACCTAAAATTTTCTATGTGCTGTACAGAGATTAAAAACAGGACTGTGCCTGCCTGCAGGTTTACAGTCTAATAGACCTCATAGAAAAGGAATGAGGAGGAAGAAGAAATTAGGCAATTTCAGGTACCAGACTTGAAAGTTACTGAGCTACAGATGGACAAATGGTATAAGACCGCTTCTACTGTTTTTCAGACTCCTCTGTAAAATGGGACAAATCCCCTTTCTCATAGAGTTGAAGCATCCCACTTATTGTTCTCTTTAGCTGTTGTTTCTGTGTAAGGGCTTGTACCACAGCGGCTCACATGCATCCTTTACAAACCCAATCCTTTTTTAATACCCCCCCAGCTGCTGTGCTATAGTGATCGGCTACTGCCCTGATCCAGAGAAGAACATTTTGCAAAAGCAGATAAAAATGGAGCCAATGAGCCACTTCTTACATTCTCATAATAATATTTATAAAGTGCCTCAAGCTCTAGACACTGTAGAATACCCCGCCAGCAAGCTTATAATATATATTATGAGAGAAGCAGGGAGAATAGTTGCTAAAAACCATGGGCCAAAGCCATGTGGGGTGGAAATTTTTCCAGCGCTTTATTTTTCCATGGGAAATTTTCCATTTCATAAGTCCATTAGTAACAATGAATGGATGGCAATTGCAAAAACAATATTAGGCAAGCATGGTAGTTTCAAAGTTGTAATTAATGTCTTTCAGGTGATTATCCGTAGTAAGCATGTGAAAAAATGTATATATGTCATTGAAATACATATCAGTATGAAATGGAAATAATTAGTGACAGCGAAAGTGAAGGTGCCCAACATCCTTAGTAGAAGAGAGTTGGACTCTGTTGACATAGATGAGTGGTTGTGAGCGTACTATGCACAGTTTTTTCGTTTGCTAAAATTAATCCGTGAGCCTGTTTGCATGATCACAGGGAGGGAAATAAGTCACGGTGGTTTATTTTCCCCACCGCACGTGCTGGGGGATTAGAATTATTACTCTTGGCAGCACAGCTTGCTGTGCCATGCAAACCCAGCGAGGGGGGCTTGTTGACATGGTTAACAAGCCACTCAGGACCTTACAACAGCCCATGGGTTCTGGGTGGCTTGTTCATCACAGCAACAGGCCACCTTGCCAGGCTTGCATGACATGGCGAGCCTCACCAGCTAGGGTAATTATGAAAAAAAAACACCCCACCCGCCACCAGTACCCGCGGCAGCGGAAATGAGCTACCATGGCTTATTTCCCTCTCCATGATCATTCAAAGCCAATCTTTGTGAACAGTTCTCAATACCTTTGTTTTTTTCTTAAGTTTAAACAATAAGGGAAGTACATGCTATCATCTTTAAAATTTTACACGCATTCCAGTAAAAATGTCTATATAATATAACATTTAAATCACATAAAGTGTGCTTTAATTTTCCCCCTCAAGTATTTCATGTCAAATACTTGTGGTATATTGGGACAAAAAAATTAACATGGGATTCTTTTTTTTTTTTAGTTTGGTTGTTCACTAAATATAATTAAAATAAACATGCTAACTTAGATCTCTAGAGCAGCTGTGGGCAACATGTGTGGCCCTCCAGATGTTTTGGTTTACAACTCCCATCAGCTCTGCCACACAGCAAAGACCACAAAGATCAGATAATAATCATATTATCAGATTCTTGTGGTGTTTGTCCACTTATTGTCCCATCAGCTCTGGCCAGCATAGCCAATGGTGAGTGATGTTGGGAGTTGTAGGCCAAAACATCTGGAGGGCAAAAGTTGCGCACCCCTCATCAGAGAATTTTCTGATGCAAACTGAAAATTTACCTAATTTGCATTGAAAAAATTTCCTATGCAAATTTTCCTATGCAAATTAACTTAATTTAATTTGCTTAACTTAATTTGAATGGGAAAAATTTTCTGGAAAACCCACATCATTGGGCCAAAGCCAACATCAAATGTATATTATATTAGAGAACAATATTGTGTTTTAAATGGAGAAGAAATAATCTAATCTGTTCCAATTGATGATACAAGGTAAAAGCAGTATGACATCCTTCATTACAAATATGTATCTCAGTTTATTAAAGTACTTTGTAGAAATTGTGCCCTAATTCTGGCAGTTCTGTGAACAAGCTTGGCCACTTATTGTATCTCCCTTTCAGATCTTTTCCATGTTAGAAAGGGGTGGGGGAGGAAAAGATGAAGTTTGCAATATGAGATAAATATCCTCCTGATGCAAAACAGAGCCATGTGCAATACAGTACATAAGCTAAAAAGAACAAACCTTGCATGCAGGCTTATAGTGTAAAAACACAAAGACCTATTAGGAAAGGAGGGTGATAGTGGCAAAATGAAATGAAATGAAAAAGAACGTTCTTCCCTTTCCCCCCAATTGAACAATAAAAGAATAATGAGATAGATTTTCTGTCATCCTTACGTCATAGCTGCAGTGTTTTGTGGTATGGTTCAGGCCAGCTGTGGACTAACAGTATGAATCCTTGTGCTGGCCCCCAGTTCTTTGGTCGACTGTGCAGTAAAAGCAATAGGTAAAATATTTTGAGTATGAAGTGTTTATCTTTCGTGTGTGCATTTGTGCAGTGATGTATACACTGGATTAAATCTGTTTGTTTAATTTAGAATAAATCACTCCAATAATGCAATAGTGAAGCCTCCTGAAATGACACCACAAGCCGCTGCTAAGGAGTTGGAAGAAGTGATGAAGAGAGTACGGGAAGCCCAGTCTTTTATATCTGCTGCTATTGAGCCAGGTAGGATATTACTTGCATTGCAAGAAAGAAGTTTCTCTACTGGTGTGAATCCTGGTGTGTATTTAGAAGAGCTTTTCTTTTTTTAGAAATAGGGAAAGGCTATCCTGAACAACAGCCAGTGGACTAAATACTTCTGTGGCGCATCAGTTTTGATGGCATCTAAGTGGTTTAGGCTTGGAGTAGTTTTTACAGTCAAGACGGTGCTGTTCAAGCATCTGATAGCACTGTTTTCTATTGTCAAAGTGCCGAGTGTAGTCCCTTTAGTTAGCTGTTAAACAAATCTATGGGATCTTTTCCTTGGTCCCTTTCTCTTATTGTCCACTTCTTTCAGCACCTCTGCCCTTCTGTCCCTCAGGCTTCTGTCTCTTCCACTCTTTTCTTTCTCCAGACCTTTCCTTTCATCTCACTACCTACTATGTTTCCTTTTTTACCTTGCCTCTGGGCCCCCATCCCAATTCCCAGCCTCATTTATTTGTGTTCAGATGTAACATTCCTGGCCCAACAAGCCATGGCTTGTTGGAGTAGGAACAAGCAACAAGTTCAGGTGCTATTTCCCCTCATCTCTTTTATGCCAGGCTGCAGAGGAGGCTTCCTGGTTTGTTAAACCAGTTTCCTGTAATATCCGAACTCATGAGAAAGCCATATAATAATCATCTCATGTCTGTGAGCTCTCTTGTGAAACTGGTGACTGATATCACAGAATGTTCATAAACATTCTAGCAATTTCTTTGAAAATGAGAGACGGAGGCAGAGGCCTGGTTCAGATGTAATGTTCACTGTCCATCAAATCGTGGATTGCAATCCTAGATTATAGGGAATGCTCAAAAACCAGGATTGCAAACCACAGTTTTCCAGACTTGGGTACATTACATCTAAAACAGACCTCTGTCTCTGTCCCTCCCTTTCACAGAAGCTGCTAGAATGATCATGAAAATTTGTGATGTTAATTATTTTAACCAGTTTCCAAAGAGGGTTCACAGACAAGAGCAGAATATTACATCTAATGAAAACTGCTGAAATACTTAGCTTGCTGATTATTATTTTTATTGTAATTTTTAAAATTAATTAAAGAAAAACAAATAGCCCTAAAGTGTATGCAGTTTTCTTAGCTACCTTACAAAGAAACTGGCACTTCTGAATCTTAGGTTTGTTTTCCTTTTCAAAAAGTGTATGATAATTTTTAAAGCAAAAAAGAACATCCAAATTCAGAAATGTCTGTTACTGTGTAAGGTGAAAATTTAGTTGGTGCTCTCTCTTGATCTAACTGGCTAGAGTTCATCTAATCAATCTGAACGTGGCAAATACAGTTCATGTGAAAATCATGACCTTAAACTTAGCCATCATTTAACTAACTTTGACTCATTCTTTGTCTTCAGTTCTTTCCAATCTACTACTTCATGTAGTAATTAGATATAAATACATTACTGAAACTGTTTGTAAAATGCATTCTGCTTGGGGGTTCTATTTTCCTGGCCACAGTTCAGAATTGTTGGTTCCCTTATAGGTCAAACCCATTTCCTAACTTTTTAGCGTTGTAAGCATCAAATTCTTAATAGTGCTTTGACAATAAAATACAGTGCTAAGTGTGTGCATTTCTGCATAGCTTTTCAAATTGCTATCTCGGAACTTATGTTTTTTCTCTGAAGTCAGTTTTACCAAACATGTTTTAATCTTGTGCATTGTGGCAGCAACATAAATCCCATTCCTTATTTAGCTAGCTGTTTATAATTATCTGGTTTATGTGTACTGCTGCAGGATGGCTGCACTCAACGAATATATGCAATGACTTTCTTGGATGTTTCTGAAGGATTTTTGCAAAGAAGGAAGATGTGCAGAGAGTAGGCCCCTTGCAATATATGTGGTACATTCCACTTGTGCCAGATTGTTAGCTGGGATCTTTAAATATTCTGAGCTTACACTGCAAAGTCGTTTTTTCTCTCAGAGTCTGGAAAGAGCAGTGAAAGAAAAGCTGGCCGATCGCGCTCCCATTCACGTTCAGAATCCAGATCTAGTTCAAAATCTCGAAGGAAAAGATCGCAATCAAAACGCAGGTAATATTATGTGTAAAACATCTGAAAGCAGTAGCTGATCTGTCCCTTCTGTGTTGTAAAACAGGTTTCTGGGGCATGGTCAGCGAATGGTAGATACTGTTGGTAAACGAGTGAAATTATACATTATTTGGATATATTATTTCTCAAGGCTAGATGGGGAAACAGTCTCGGAAAAACAAATGCAGCTGAATCCTGAATCCATAAATCTACTTGCCTCGCCACCAGCAAGTGCTCCTCCCCAGTTTGGCAAACATGCCCATGCTTCCACCCAAAACTCTTGTGTTTGGAAAACTACCTTTCCTTTTCTCCCTTATTCTCTGGAGAAAAGAGAAGGTGTTTTCTCCTGGAAGTTGAGCTCTTGCAAAAAGCACTAGCAGCGCATCACTGCTGCTTTCTCCAAAACCCAACAGGGAAGAGAGAGAAATCCCATACACCCTTCTCTGTAGCAGAACGGATAGTCTCTTTCCCTTCCTGTTTAGGTTATACTGGAGATAGCCGCTAGGTGCCGCTGGCAATTTCTGCAGAAGCCCAACTTGCAAGAGAAACAAACACCTCTCTTTTTCCTTCATGGAGAACAGGACAGAAAGGCGAGGTTTTTCACTCCCATGAGTTGTGCTTTTACAGAAAGTGCCATGCCTTGCTTCTGCCACTTTCCCCAAAAATCAAATGGGAAAGGAACAAAAAGGATGGTTGGCTTCTGTTCTGCAAGTTGGGCTTTTGCAAAAAATGTTGGCAGTCATTCGTGCCTGCTGCAAAATATCTGGAAAGAGAAATTATCCCCTTTTTTTTCTCCGCATAGAGGGGTGGGGCGAGGAGAGGTGGCTTCTTGTATCCCACTAGGCTTTTGTAGAAAGCATCAGCAGTGCATTGCTGCTGCTGCCTCCTGCAAAAACCCAACTTGTAGGTCAGAAGTCAGCTTTTCTTTCCTTCCCCCTAGAGCAAGGAAGAAAAGTGTTGGAAAGCAACAAGCCAGAAGCCTTGATTCAGACAACAAACTAGGCAAAGTGGGAGCGAACGGGCTGCATGCACGACACACAGCTTGTTTATGATAAGGCAGGAATGTGGCCACTGTTAAATACTAATTCTCAAGTCACACTGTATTATTTTTACATTTGGTGGACTTCTATTTCATTACATCAGTCCTTCCTTACCTTTGACGTTACATTTTGTTTTTGTTGCCTCCTAGCTTTGTAGGCTCCTTCTTTGATCCCTGCCCCCAATTTTCAAATCCTCCAAGGTGACTATCAAACTATTCAGTGCGAAGCTATGAAGTTTAAGTATAGAGATCCCAGGGATGTTGAAGAGTCCTTGGTGTCAAGTCACGAGTCTTTGGACCCGAGTCTCAAGTCCGAATCCTTGGTCCAAAATGGTGACTCACAAGTCCCGAGTCACTCCCAAAGCGGTCTCCACGAGTCCCTGTTAAAATCAATGTGTTTTTTTCCCAACAAAATAAGGCTACTTCAGATGTGTGGCTTAAATAAATTCTAGGCACAAGTGTGCCTTTTTATTTCAAAACTCTGCGACTGATTTTGGCAAGAACAGACCAGGCAGAGAAACCCAAAATAACCAGGCAGGCAGAGGAGGCAGGGAACCCCAAAGCAGGCAGGCAGGCAGTGCCCTTTGTCTTGGACAATTCAAACTGTGGAACTAGTCGAGAAAAGACCAGGCAGGCAGAGGAGGCAGGGGACCCCAAACAGGCAGGCAGAGGCAGCCAAACCCAATTAAGCTATATTACTACTACTATTTTAGTTTAGCTGTGATTGGGCAGTAGCATATCTTGTCCCAAGCAATGGGTAGCAGGAATTACAGGAGTTCATGTCTTTTCTAGCTCAAGTCCTATTTCATGCAACCAAAACACTTCTTTTTTTCTGCTTGTAACCATTAAAAACACACCTGCCAATGTAAATAAGTCTGCCATTATAACGTGTGTGTGTTGTGTGTGTGTGTGTGTGTGTGTGTGTGTGTGTATGTGTTGGGGGGAGATGGCACTGTGGCTGACCATGGTTTACTTCAGCACTGCAAAGTGGTCTATGGTTGTTATACCAATATTACTGGAAGGGAGAATAGTGTATGACATCACAGCAGTGTAGTCCAGAATTGTTAGTGGGTTGTTGTTGTTTTAGCAAAATGGGGCTGGGGGAGCTGTGAAGTATTTAATGAAAAGGATACTTTCCTTCATTAAATATTTTCTGCATTTCTTTCTGATTTTACTGTTTACAATCCCCCCTATATGGACTGTATATAAACCTGAAAATCCCCATAATATGCCATGCATCTGATGAAGTAGGCTATAGTCCACGAAACCTTATGCCAGTATAAATGTGTTAGTCCTTAAGGTGCACAAGACTCCTCATTGTTTTTGTTGTTAACAAAGTTTTGTTGAATTTATGTTCATGCAGAAGATAGAGGCATATGGGTGGGTGATAAGAGAAGCAAGAGGATTCCCCCGCCCCAACATTTTAAGTGTTTAGTATGAATTATAAGAGTTGGTGTCCATCTTCAGGCTCCTTCCCCAAGGTCCCTATAAGAGAAACTTGCAAGTGGGGTATTCGATACATCTTGTCTCCACAGCAGATGCATGGAAATGAGTGCACACAGTAACACAATGCACAAATGGCCATTTTACCGGCTAGGGAGGCTTATTATGAACATATTGTAAGACAATTATGTTTTTCTAGTACAGAATTATTTATCTGTGTGGCCTCTGGCTCACGCTGGTTCAGCTTGTCTGAGCATGGAAAGCTAAGCAGGGTCAAGCCTGGTTATTACCGTACTTGGATGGGAGACCCCTCCTCTAGTTTCCTGCATTGAGCAGGGGGTTGGACTCGATAGCCTTGTAGGCTCCTTCCAACTCTATAAATATGAAATCTATCTTATTATATTTATGTATTGGTTTTCCTCCAGGAACTAAAGATCTCCCCATTTTTACCCTCGCAACAATCCTGCGAAGTAGGTTAGGTTAAGAAGTCCCATTTCTTGCTGGCCCAGATCATCCAGTGAGAAATGGGTGGCATTTGCTGGTCCTCCTCAGGCAGCAAAATGTCCCAGGCCAGCACTGGCTGCGTATATGTGCATCCTATTTGACTGTTGTGTCTGAATGAGTCAAATGAATCGGTGTACAGTCTCTTTCTTGAGTGTGTGTGTATGAGAGAGAGTGCTTCAAGGTGCGTTTCTGTGTGCTGTATGCTATAAAAGGGGAAGTTTGTGTTTGTATTTGAGTTCTCTACCATATTAGCATTTTGCTTCCAGGAACGCACAGATGATGATTTACACTAAAATATGTAGTGAAAAATGTATGGGCATTATTATTGCATATTGTTGACTGTGTGTGCGTGCACATACTCCTGTGTGAGCTCAGTGTTGGGGACAGAGTAGGGGCCCCACTACAGATGGCTAGCCCCAGGGCCCATCATGGCCTTGATCTGGCCCTGCTCCTATACACACTTACCGGGGAGTGAATCCCAGTGAACTCAATGGGGCTTACCTCTGAGTAAACACATACAAGATTGTATTATAAGGAATAAAAGACACTTGCAGTCGATCTCACAGTCTTTGTGAAGTGTTTGCACAAGCAGCTGTAAAGTACTGTGTGTGTGCGTGCACGTGTGCATTTGCCACCAGCTTTCCGAGGAGCTGCTCTTCTTCCAGGTCGCTCTCAAACACGGTCTGTCGGCATCAGAAATCTCGCCTCCCTTGGCCATGGCTACTGCTGGCACCTCCTCACCCCTGGCTGCCTGTAAGGACTTTCGCTTTGCTTTTATGAAGCGATTTCCCCCCTCACTCAAGACTCCAGACTGACACACAACACCCCGTCCCTCAGAAAACACTTTCCGCCCTTGAGATGCCCCAGAATATCTTGAGGAGTGCAGGCACAGTGCATTTTGGGGGTCGTAGTCCTCCAAGCAACCAGGGCTGAGGCAAGACCTGTATCAAACCAAAGGGGAGGGGGAAATCAAAAGGATGTGTGGCAGGATGGGAGGCAAAGTGACTTTAAGGGCTGCTTATTAGCTGGGCAGAACAAGAAGATGCTGGTGGCTGATAATAAAAGAGAGAGAGTTTAAATCGTTCCCCCGCACCAGAGGAGGTGGTGCAGGGGGGGAAGGAACCTACTGGAAACAGGGACTCGGAACAAAAGTTCCAAGTCGTAGAGTCACATTAAAAATACAGGGACTCGAGTGGGAGGGGGGACTCAGTCGGTCTCACGAATTGAGTCCTGGAGTCTGGCTCCTCATCTCTGAGAGATCCTAATAAAGAATGCCAGTACTCATAATTTAAACTGGGCCTGTTCTCTAGAGTGTGCAATCCCAAATGCTTGTTTCCCATTTGCAGTGCCAGGACTAGTACGTGTTTTTACCTGTATGTTGTATCTTTATTCTTGTGCAAATACAATTTAAAAAAAATTAAATTACACAATGCAAGGAAGCTAGAATAAGTGCTTGATCGCCGTGTTGCGCAGTATATCTGACAACGTAGTTGCAGTTTGGAATATCTCAGTGGAACCACTATGTTACTGCTGTTGGGTAGTCTGCTGACCAGAAATACAAAAAATTGGGTTTGTGGAAACTCACAATATGACATTGACCCCATTACAAATCTGCAGTATGCAAACCAGATCCTGTTTTGTCAAATGGGTATTGCAGTAAACGAGCACTAAGGAAGAATTTGAACATGTACAGTGAGATTGTTTTGTAGAGGTATAGTTCATACATGGTTTCTTCTACTGCAGAAGAATTTTGGCTGAGCCACAAAAGTGATTTTGTGCCTCTTGGCAAGTGGGTATTTTTCTGCATATGAAAAATAGCAGCTTGACTTAAACCCTGTTGTGATGCATTGTATAGTTTGTTGATGATGATATTGATTAGAAAATTCAGGGAGCTTGCTAAAGAAAAAACGGAATGTATTTCTTATCACAACCTTCATTCACAATGGGCCACTTCACATGCTTACCCATCTGTTAGAGACTCGTTTCCAGGTTGGAGTGGGAAGGTCCACTCTCCATCATGGCCATGATGTAATATATGTATCGCAGACACTCCATGCCAATGTCTGTATGCATGGAAACAAACTTCACAAGACCCTTCCCTGTCAAAAAAGTGGTGGTGGGAGGGAAGGGAAAAATGGGGCCTCCTCCTGGAAGGCTTGCATCATACATCACTACTATAAGTAATGCTGCTATAAGCAATCCCTGTGCACATCACTTTGCTTTTGGTGTAATTTTGAAAGCTTCCGCTTGGCCCATGTTAAAACTTGATGAGCTAAGGTTTTTATCAGCTTTGTTGGCTTTCTCAAAATAATGATGCTTCAGTAGCTTGGAACCTGCTTTTGAATTCTATTCCCTGTTCTTATATGCCCTATAAATAATTCATATGTGCTGCTTTAACAAAAACGTGTAAAGTAGTTTGGACCACAAATTACAGATTATAATTTATAAGAGATGATTTATATATAGACTTGGTGAATCAAAATCGTATATAGCATTTATCTTCTACTATTACATGCTACAGGAGTAGATCCCGTGACAGATCACGCTCTAGTCAGAAGGACAGACTCAGATCCAGAAGTCCACTCAAAAAGCGTTCGAAATCTAAAGAACGACAGCGATCGAGAAGCCGTTCTCCTTCTCGGTGAGATTCCTATAGTTAAGCCATTGTTTTTTCCAGGCATTGAGAGACTTCAGACAAAATCCTGAATATTGGATGTAGGGCTACAATCTCACTGTAGAATTGTGGTTGGGTTGTAAGCCAGATACATTTTTCACTCCTTTATCTTAACAAATGGCTTTCTCCACAATGTGAGAACAGTTAGCTTAATTTCAGCCTTGCTTTCCAAGACTTACTACATCTCTTCTAGATGCTATTTTGTCATATTTCTGCCCTAAATTGCTGCTGCAAGCCCCTCTGAACTGTTTACTTGACTTTGGGGCTTGGTTATATTGGAATGAATGCTGAATGAGTTACGGTAAATTAATAAATGTTTTCTTTTCACAGGGAGAAGAGGAAGGAAAGCAAAGAGAGGATCAGAGAAAAAGAGAAGATTAGAGAGAAAGACAGAGAGAAAGAAAAAGAGAAGGATCGGGACAAGGACAAAGACAGGGGCAGAGACAAGGAGAGGGGCAGAGAGAGAGAAAGAGACAAGGAGAGGACCAAGGATAGAGGCAAAGATAGAGTGAAAGACAAGGAAAGGGATAGAGAGAGGGACAGAGAGAAGGAAAGAGAGAAGGAGAAAGTGACAGACATAGAAAAAGGCAAGGCAGAGGATCTGGACAAAGAAGTGGAAAAGGGCAAGGTGAGGGGAAAGGAGAAGGAGGGAGGCAAGGAGAAGGATGACAAAGAACACGTAAAGGGAAAAGAGGAGGACAGAGAGAAAGACAAGGAGAAAGAAAAAGAGGGGGAGAAAAAGAGTGAAAAAGAGGGGGAGAAAAAGAGTGAAAAAGAAAGAGAAAAGGACAAGGAAGGAGAAAAGGCAAAAGATAAGGATAAGGAGAGGGAGCGAGACAGAGATAAAGACAGAGATGAAAAAAAGAAGAAGGAGAAGAGATCCAGGACACCCCCAAGAACCTATAGTTCCTCAAGAAGATCACGTAGTTCCAGCAGGTTTGTTTTTCTTTCTAATTTTATTATGTTTCCTAGATGTATTGCTTTTTTGTTTTGCTTTCCATTTTATAACATAGTCAAAGCAGTATACAAACAATCATCTCAGTAGTACTGCATGGATATAAATCGTTGATGGTTACTAAAACTTTAATAAGAATTGTTTGATATCAGATAATAAATTATCAAAAATAAAAAGTAAAAAAGTTGAGGTGGATTGAAATCTGTACTTTTCAACCTCACAAAGTCTGGGGAAGACACATTGCACTGGCAGAGTGTTGGGCCATTTCACACATGACTGCTACACTAGGCTTTTGTAAAGGAGCCATTTGTGTAAACCAGGGTTAGTAATCTTATCAGTCCAAGGACTGGTTCACATACATTGCAGTCCCCAGAGTTATTTTGGGAACACGTGGCACCTCCAAAAATCACTACCGCCATCATAGAAATCACAGGAAACACCGCAGTGCACACGAAGGTACAGGCTCGCATACATTGCCTCCATGCAGGAGTGTCCTGGTGCAGAATCCACACATTTTGAAGGCAGTTGCCACCATGACGTTTTGAATCAACTTTTAATATTGAAAGGTTTAACCTTGCAAGGAAAACAGCACTTTTTTTCTTTAATACACATTTTTTTACACATTCTACTGTGTTGACCTTTAGAGTCCGTTTTGGTGCAAGATTGTGTACTACAATACATAAAGAAATGCAAGAGATTGAGATAAATTGCAAAATCGGGGACGGGGGGAAATATAACAGGTATTACAGATAATGTTGGTGAACTTGTCTGGGAAACAATGTAAGATATGTGATGTTCCGTTCCTAGGAGCGATGTCAGTCATGTATAAAAGTATTCTGCAGACAATTCTTAACTTATTAAGAAGAGGGCCAGCACATGATCTCCTGAGGTGGATAGGCACACTTCTATCGCTGCTGCCAGGGCGGGGGAGGAGCGTGTGGACCCACTGCTGTCGCAAGGGGAAAAGAGTGCAAGGAGCCGCTGCTACCGGAGAGGAGGAGTGCAAGCTGCCGCCGCCCTCACCCTCTTCCTCCGCCTTCCCTCAATCAATACTTTGCTTTGACGGGTCCTTCCTGAGAGCGAGGCATTGGCAGGGAGGTGGCCCTTGAAACTGCCTGTGCCCAGGCACAGGCAGTCTTCAGGGCCACCTCCCCACCAGTGCCTTGCTCTCAGAAAGGACCCCACAAAGCGAGGCAATTGGGCTGGGCAGGCTCTGTAGATTGCTGTGAAAGGGAAGCTGCAGCACAGCTCCCCAGACAGCCTACTTGCCTGATGCCTCCCTCTGAGATCCTCAGAGCAAGGCATTGGGTGGGCAGTCTTCTGGGGAGCTGTGCCAGGTGCTTTCTTGCTGCAACCTTTGCTGCAGCAGGGGAGTGGCCAGTGTGGCTCTCCAGAGTGGCCGCCCACCTATGCCTTGCTCAGAGGGAGGCCTAAGGTGGGTGGTGGCGGTGGCAGCAGTGGTTGCTGCTCTGGAGAGCTGCAACAACTGCTTATCCTGCTGCAGCATTTGCTACAGCAGGGGAGTGGCCAGCAGGGCTGCCTGGAGTGGCTGGCCACCCTGTGCCTCACTTTGAGAGGCACAGGGCAGTGGCTGCATTAGGACTTGCAACTCTCCGTGGGGCACACGGGATCTGCTGCCCTTGCAGACCCAGGATTCATAGGAGGGCCAGCCCTGATTAAGAACATGCTATTATCATTTAAGGCAAAATAACTTCATGTTGACGTTTAACAAATGTATGTGATAAATGGAGTTTGAATTTGATTTTATATTACAGTAGTGGCGCCCAAATAAGCAAGTTTTTCCTCTAGGTTGGCTAATATTTTATGAATACTCTGATTAATATATTGGCTTTACCTCACAGAAATTTAGTTGCTGCCAATCTGCATCTGCTTTAGATTCTATAACACTTAATTATGATCACATTTTGTTGGGCTTATGAATTTGTTACCATATGCATGCATCTGTTAAACAGTGAAGGATACTCAAGGTAAATATGGGTGACATGAAACTGTTAAGATTTTATTTTAAAGTCATACAATGGGGTGGTTCGCATGACCCAGCCAGCTCACCGTGGGTTATATTTAACCCACGATGAGCTGTGGCACATGCCGGGTGCAAGCGACATTTTGAATGTACGACCCTGAGCAGGTGATGGCTGGGTCATGCAAACCTGGCCACAAAGGGTTATTTGAGAGTTCAGCTACCCTTGCATAACCCTAAAAGAATCCATGGCTTATTTTAGAGTTATTTAATGGTTCTCTAACCCACAAACTGCCCCTGCTGCCTGAGGTCACACGACACAACAAGCCGTGGCAAGCTGGGCACCATGCAAAACTGGTGCCTGCAGGTACCCAGCATAGTGCAACAGCCCCTGCGGGTAAATTAAGCCACGGTGGACTGTCTTGATGTGTGAACAGGCCCATAGTGTCCGACTAGTGGCTTCCTGTTCGTGGCAATGGTTGATAAAATGGAGTCATAGCAATTCATGCTGCAATCCTATACATACTTTCCTAGGAGAAAGTCCCATTGAACTCAATGTGGTTTATGTCTTAAGTAGACATGCATAGGTTTACACTTAAGTTATGCACCCAAAAGATGCAACAGGGAAACATAGAAATAATAATATTTTTTCTTCTTCTTTTGATCATGGCATGCTCCCAAACTTTTATTCCAAGCTACCATTCTATTACTACAGTCTAATGCAGTATGAATGAATGATTATTTTTATTGATTAGCCACCAAGCCCATTGCAATTTTAACATTAAAAAAAACATAGCATAGCCGGGGAATAAAAGATTGTGCATATTGCCAGATCATTGTAGAGTACATCTTGGGTTAGACAACTCTTATCAAAGCCTAATCATAGGTCTCTCTTGCTTACCATTCCGTAAATTTCCGATGTTCAAGGGCGAGCGCTGTTGCTTGTGTATCCAAAATGCCACTACCTTTGTACAAGAGGGAGATGGCAGCAGCCTTGGGGAAACCCAGAGTTTGCAGGGAAATTCCACACAGCAACATTTTGTGGCAAGTCCCACTTTTGACATTATAAGCACTGTTGGGTTTGGCTGATCTGTAATGTATGGATTCTACAGAGATAGACGGAAGAGGAAGAGCCGAAGTCCCTCAAAGTCTCCCAGGCCATCCAAAATCACAAAAAGGAAATCTTCCCGGTCTCCATCGCCAAGGAGGTAAGTAGATTTACCATGCAGGGTCCTTAAAATATACAGGTTCTCTCCCAGCGCGCTCCTCACCCAAACTAGTATGAGTAAAAATGGTAGGCAAAAAAAGTAATAGACAACTAAATGTTTTACCTTTGATTTTTGAGGCTTTTTGATTTTTATTGTGCTCTTTTATGCTGATTTTTACCTGGTACCCTTTTGATATTGTTTTTAAGTGTTTTATTGTGTTATTTGTAAGCTGCATTCAGAATATTTATATTGAAGTTTGATGCATACATTTTTGAAATAAATAAAAAAATAAAGCAGAGAATTTTTTAAATATATTGTTAGCCCTGTAAAATATCACAGAGTTGGATCCAGGCCTGTTCAGTGGAGTTCCACTCATGCTAGAGGATCAGGGTGGAGTAGCTATTTTTGACAATGCCTCCTTCCTTCTGCATCCTCCTGTGAAAAGTTGCGCTGGACAGTTGGGGGAACCTCTGAAACCGTATGGAAGGTGGTGCTGGGGACTGCAGGGGGAATTCTGCAGAAGTCTGCACACTACCCCCTTATTCCAGCCGGAAGCCTCTGCTGGATCCTAGTTCCTTCTGAGAACAGAAGGAATCCTTCCATTTCCTGATGGGAAAGTCTGGATCCAACTCAGAATTATTATCCCAATATCGCAATTGGGAGATTGAGGCTGAGATGGATTTGGTTGCCTAAGGCCTCCTACTGGGCTGGTTCACACAACATGACAGCCCACCATGGTTTATTCAACCAATGGTGAGGCTGTGGCACATGCAGGGTACATGCAGCTGCCATTTTGCATATGCAACCCCTGAATAGAACAAACCATAATTGTGCAAGGGTTGTTTAACCCTCGTATAACCCATGCTCATTGGGTTTCGAATGACACGACAACCCCCAAGTGGGGATTGCGTATGCAAAGTGGTGCCCATGGGCACCACAGCTTGTCATGGGTTAAATAACCCATGACGAGCCATGCTGTGTTGTGTGAACCAGGTCACTAAGTTTTAAGGCAGAAGCAAGCTTTGAACTGGGGGCTTCCTGATTCATAGCTAAAGCTGCAATCCTACACACTTATCTGGGAATAAGCCCCATTGAACATAATGGGGACTAACATAGACATGTATAGTATTTCACCATTAGTCTCTTACCCACCACCTTATTCCAGCTTTACTTTTTCCCCTCTTATTCCTTTCATTTTTCTTTTTAAAAGAGCTTATGTTTGGAAGCATGCTGCATCAATCAATACTTTGGAGCATGTTCTAAGTTTATCTAGGAGATGAGGGATTCAAGCTTCTGCTATTAATCTATGAACCATATATTTCTTTTCTAGAAGAAGCTTATTAATCTATATTACCGTATGCTTCTCTTTGTTATACAGGCAGTCCCCAGGTTACGAACGAGTTCCGTTCTTAAGAATGTCTTTAAGTCGAATTTGTATGCAAGTCAGAACAGCGTAGCGTTCTATACGTTAAAATCTGCATTTACGCAAATTGCGTAAGTTACGCAAATAGTATACTACGCTATGTACTCTACGTAAATGATGTAGTGCCGGGGAACCCAGAAGTCCGTTCTTAAGTGTGGGTTGTCTGAAAGTCGGACGTTCTTAACTTAGGGACTGCCTGTACAGTGAAGAAGATACCTAGAGTAAACTTGAATTACATGAAACATCTTTTTTTAATCACGCAATGCATCATTAGCATTTTCATATTTGCGCTGGTGTACGTAAGCACAGTCTGGGAGTAGAAACTACTGAAGGAAACAACAATGTAGAACTTTCAATAAACAAGTGATGCTTTGGCCATTATCCAAGTATCTTAAATTCTCTAGTTTTGTTCACATGCTCCACCTCATACATTCAGAAATGCTCAAGGGGGGAGGGGCCCTGCCTGTTGGCCATGCCCTCCTGCTACCAGTACATTCACTGACTACCTACCCCCCCCTTCACAGGTGCACCTTCAGAGTTTGTGTGAAAGGGGCCCCGTGTGCATATAGTGAATGCATGAGGGGAAAACATGAACAAGCCACATATTATCGTCATAACTGCAACTATGTATTTCTTGCTTTGAAACAGAAGTAAGAAAGACAAAAAGACGGAGAAAGAGAGAGACTTGAGTAATGATAGAAGAGAGCGGGAGAGGTCTACATCCAAGAAAAAGAGTAGCAAAGACAAAGATGTTAAAGAAAAATCTGATAAATCCACAGCTTTCAAGGTAAGCCAGTGTGAGTGCACAAGCAAGCAAGAGCCATGGAGTGCGGGTGGGACTACCTCATGCATTTCTTCCCAGGAGGGGGCAGATATGTGGCATCCTCCTTATGTCATAGAACACCTCTAAAATGCTTAGCACTTCTCAGAGCATCTTAATCAATACAAGCAGGGAAAAAGGCTGAAGGAAATGTAGATTACAATGCAGTTGATGAATGGTAGTAAGTAGACAGATGCACATGCCATTTCAGTATGAAGTTCGATGGCATCAGGTTGGTGTTGGAGCAAAACATCAGGTGGCAACAACCTGTGTGCATTGTCAGCTCTTTAAGGCCAAGTTCTTAGCAGAGATCTGTTTTCAAGAAATCTTCAAAGTGCACAGATGACCAGGGAAGCAGAGCCTGCCCATTGGTCTGAGAGTAGCAAATTAAATCAGGGGCTCATACACATTGCATGTTCTTCATTTAGTAAAGCTCCTTGTTGTAGATAACCACAGCACCTGATCTAGGTAGTCTTCTGTTTCTTGCTTGGATTTTTTTTGACTGAGATACAAATTTGGGCATGCCCAGTGGAATCTGATTCTGGTTTTAATTGGTAAATCTCAGAGCCATATCACAAATTGCTTTTGAAACACCTTTGGTTTCAAAAGATGTCTCTTGATATTGGGGTGGAGGCTGGTGAAACAAGGCTCCATTTAGCTCGAAGAATTAGTTGTGCAGTTCTTAACTAGACGTAGTATTTTAGTTTGAGAGGACACATTTAGCTGTGACTTTAATACTGAGTTTTTGTATGAGCCTTCTCGGTGGTCCATCTGTAGAATGCTTTTCCTAGTAAAGAGAGATGCCTTTTTAATTTCAGGAGGTGGGATAAAACAGTTATCTTTGCACAGGCATTTGCGATTTGATGTATTTGACATTTTGGTGATGTTAATAGTAGATTGACTTAAATATTGTAGGTAATCCACTGCTAATGGGCTAGTGGTGGACCACAGGAATAAAGGAAATAAATATGTTGAAGTACTTATGGCAAGAGTCCCATGAAATTCCCTAGCAGTAGATTCACTTTTGGGGTTACAGTTTTTCAAAATATAATGTTCAAATGGAAAATTTTGAAACAAAATTCAAAAATCAGTAAGCTGATTCCAGTCTTTTCCTACATAGTTGAGGTTTGGGGAAGACTTTTAGATCTGTTAGTCCTTTTTTGTATGAGTATCTGTCCTATAAACATAATTAGTTGATGCAGCCAAAATCCTATGTCATGCATATTAGTAAATCTGGTTTGTCAATATATTATTTGCCTTTGCATGCCTTTCTTGCAGTGCACTCTTTTTATACCACAATTCTTAAATTTTTAAAAAATTTGTGTAGGATAAAGATTTGAGTAAAGAGAATCAGAATTCTGAAATTGATAAAGCAGAGAAGGAAGATACAGTTCTTGTAGAAGAAGTCAAACTACAGCAAAATGGGAACTGTCAACCAAATGAAGAAAACATCTCAGTTAAAACAGAAGATGTATAGAATACTGAATGGACTTCTGACCTGACTGTGGAAAGAAATATAAAGCTTTTCCTCCCATCCCCCACAATCCACCAAAAGAGGATAAAAATAATCAACCGGACATATCGTATTGTGCTAGAAGATCTTCCGGTTCTTGTGGTGGTTTGGTCATCTTGAAGACAAGCAAGAAGCAGGACTGATCAATAGGATACGCTGTGTCAAAAGCCAGCATAGATCTGTTCATCTGAAGGAATCTCTGTTTTTCTGTGATAAGATTGGCCTACAGCTGTTACAAATAAGTGGATGTAATCTGTACTACCCAGACAGGCTGCTGGGGATGCAATGGAAGTTGTTAAAATATTGGTACCCTGATGAATCTTATGTTTTGCTTTATGGGTTTTTAAACTAAACCCCATGTGATATGTTTTGATGATGTGCTTGAAAATGGTGCAGAAATAACATGCTTCCCTTGTTGTTGTAAATGACAGTGATGAAAAGTTTTAACCTAACACAGTTTTACAGTTGTTGTGTTTATGCCCACAAAGGCAAGTGAAAATTCTTTCCTTCGTTGCTTGTGACTTTTCTTTTTATATTTTTAAGCAATTTCCTTATAAATAAGTCTAAAATCTTTCTCTTACTAGTAGTCGATCAATGCATGCTAATGTTCTGATTCTAGAAAAAACAGTCATGTTTATACTGGATTTCCATTCTTCTTACTATAAGCACATCTATGTAGTAATTTCCAAACAAACAGCTTTGTTTTGCGCTATAATGCAGTGTGCCCAGTCACCTGCGTATAGGACAGATACCTGTGGCAAGAATAAATGTTTTGCTTTTGAACTGGGATGTGGGAGCACAAGCTGATGCTTTAGTGCCTTCTTTGAAACACAGAATAGTGATTTCCTAAAAATCGATGTGCTTTTAAATCCCCTATCTGTTGAATTCTCAATCTTTTAGATTCTGGCACACTAATAGGCAAGCATTTCAGAGAGATCTCAGCCTTGTCAGTCTTTGGTTATTTGATAACAGGTTGAAGATCTCTTTAAATGAAAAAAAGGCTAATAGTTAAAATCGCTGTTCAAGGATGATCATAAGGTGGGCGTAACCTAATCTACAATTCAGTTAGTCTATAAATTACTGGGCTGTATGCCAAGTCAGTGAGTTGAATAGCTCTAAATAAATACGGTTAATCTTAACTGGGTTGTGGACTGAGCTGAATATGTAACATTGAAATCAAAAGTTCCCTTTAAACATTTATTCTCCTTTGGACATCCTCGAGTTTATTTCTAACACCAGTTGTGTAGCCTGACAGGAACAGCTTGTAAGTTCTCCTTGGAAAAGAAGTAATCACACAAATTCCATCTACTTGTTGGGAAATAGCCTGTAAGAGAGAGGTACATGACAAATGCAACTCTTCTCTGAATTTCTTTCAGCATTGTAAGACTGAAGGTAATTGTATACTAAAATCAAGAGCTATTTGAATATAACATGATACAATCAAATTGCCTTACCTCATGGGAAAGAGTTATGAAAAAGCCAAGTAAGTGTAGTAGCTTTCAATTTGTGTTTTCGAAACTGCAGTTAATAGACATGTAAACATTCTATGGTAAATGGGAAAATTAAATCGCACTGTGTTGATGAAGCCCATTGATTGTGACACTGCTTTAACAGCCCATTGCTTTAACAGTCTTTCGATGTAAAGGGTTCCCCCCCTTCCTTTTGGCTTCTGTGTACATGAAAACTATAGTGAATGCTTTACCATGTAAAGTATGGACAGTACTTTTTGTGATGTTTAAGCCACATGCAGTTGGCTAGCAAACAGCTTATTCTGATAAAGTAATGACAAATCTCATACTCTTCTTGAAGGACTGTGAAAGATTGTGTCTCGGAACAGCAGCTGTCATATTTATGATGTGTAAGTAGCATAGAGCAAAGATTGTATACTTGTTATCTTTGGTACCATCACTAATAAAATTAAGTATTTTAGAGCGAAGGCATTTTTGTTCCCTTTTTAAAGGAATGGTTGATTGTTCACTAGTGGAGCTGGTATTTTCATGGTATATGGCTGCTTTGGATTTGCATTGGTGCACAGCAAGGCAGGTACCGGTAAATAAATTAGGGATACTGAGGAATGGGTGTGTGAGAGAAGTTCGTGAAGTATCAGCATAAAGTAATGCTCAATACTTACCATTCATATAGCTCATTTCAAATTTTCTAAGTGCTTCCCATATTTCGTGAACGCTGCTGTTATCCCCAGTTTGCAAATGGAGCTGAGACTAAGAATCCATCTAGTGAGTTCATGGCTGGGTGAGTGTAAAGCTGGGGTAGGCTAGTATCTTGGATGTAACCGGTTCAAAAGTGAACAGCAATTCCCAGTTTGGCGTGAGAAGGCACCACCCGGGAAAGGCCTGGATCATGTGACCATATCTTTTGCCTTAGCACTGGTGATTTCAGGTTCCTCCCTCAGTTCATCCACACCTTTTGCCTAGGACAGACCTATTTCCTTGCTTTTCTCTGAAGCTACTTTAGTTCTTTCTATTATTCTCCTTTCTAGACCCTAGAGACCTCTTGCATATTTATTCTTCTTCCATTCTTACCTTTAAAAAAAACTGTATTCCCTCTGTTCTGTTTTTCTTTCCATTCTCAGCCAGTCTGGCTGGGCCATGGCTCTATCAGGAAAGAAGCTTACAGAATAAAAGGCAATGGGTATCAAACACTTCCAAGTCACAAAGACCAGCAAACAGCCGCCCTGATCACAGAATCCTCAACGTAGGTTCCTCTCGACTTCACACCTACTGCACTAAGCACCCTGATTCTCGAGGAGACCTATGGCAAGCCCTTTTGTGCCAGCCTAAGCCACCATTGGAACTATGTTGAACTGCAAAGTCCGGCCTTGTCCAATTTGAGGCTTACCTTCCAGCTGAAGACAGAGTGCTGCCTCCTCTTCAGAATTGACAGTGGCAGAATCCCAAAGCACTTAGTACCATGACTCCCATTTCTGAGTTCAGTCATGCCAGCCCTAACTGACACTGGTAAGTATGGGGGGGGGGCAGAATTGGAGAGAAGGAGGAGTAGAAGCGCACCATTGGGGTGTGTGTAAAAAAATTAAACCATGTTTTCATGCCAAAGAGCGGCACTACTTGCAAGTTATAGTGGTGTTCATGTACCTTCGGGGGTGGGCATCTCGCCTCCGCCTCATCTTGCTGCCGCGGCGGCCCCCCAGTCTCGATTTTCTGAGCGGCGCAGAGCAGTTCTTCGAGCCAGCTGCGCTGGTCGCGTCACTGCTGGCCGGCCGGAAGAGACGTGACGGGACCAGCTTAGCTGGCAGGGCTCGAGGCGGCGAACCAAAGGGGCACCGGACCCGGTAAGGCCCCACAAGCCTCGAGGCGGGACCCGTTTTTGGCCCGCCTAGAGGCAAGCGGGCGCACCCCTACTTGCAACCTCATGGAGGACCTGCACTGCACACCAGGGAGCCCTTTGCTCACTCCAGAGGCCTTCAACCAGGTCTTCAGCTTTTTGGGGCCAGTAGGAACATTTGGAGTTTTGAGAGACTGTCGGAGTGGGCGTGGTCAGTCGAAAAATATGCACATCACAGAAAGGCAAGCTGGTGAGGCTAGAAGACAACTTGCCCGAGAACATGAATATAAGACAGAGGTGGAGTCTGAGCCTTGGAACACAAACCCACTCCTTTGAGCCCACAGTTCTCTCAGAATCCCCCCCATCCCTCCAACACACACACATCTGGAATACAGCAATTGAAGGGTATAAATTGTTCAAAAGGAACAGAAGCAACAGAAAGGGAGGTGGAGTTGCACTGTATGTTAAAAATACGTGTATCTGCACAGAGATACAGGAAGAGGAGCTTGGCAGCCCCATTGAGAGCATCTGGGTTAAAATAAAGGGGGCAAAGAATAAAACGAACATGGCGGTTGGAGTCTACTACCGACCACCCGATCAAGGAGAAGACGAGGATGGAACTTTTGAAAAGCAAATTGCCATTGTTTCAAGGAGGCACGATGTGGTAGTAATGGGAGACTTCAATTTCCCTGATATCTGTTGGGAGACTTATTCAGCCAAACATGGCCCCTCCAAGAAATTCCTGAGCTGTGCTGCTGATAACTTCCTCCTACAGAAAGTGGAGGAAGGAACTAGAGGATCGGCTATCCTTGACCTGATTCTAACCAACAGAGACGAGTTAGTGGATAAAGTGGCAGTTTCGGGAACTCTGGGGGAAAGTGACCATGTTATACTTGAGTTCTTGATTCTAACAGAAGCAAAAGCTGAGTGTAGCCAAACACGTACCCTGGATTTTAGGAAAGCCAATTTTAACAAACTCAGAACAATGATTAGTAAGATCCCATGGCAAGTGACTCTCACGAGAAAGGGAGCCCAGGAGGGGTGGGAGTTTTTAAAAAAGGAAATTTTAAAGGCACAATTGCAAACAATTCCCACAAGGAAAAAAGGCAGAGGGCAACAGAAGAAGCCAATGTGGCTTCACAATAAACTCAAAGATGACCTGAAAACAAAAAAGGACACGTACAGGAAGTGGAAGGAAGGACAGGCTACAGGGGAAGAGTACAGGCAGGTAGCACAGAACTGCAGGAATAGTGTCAGGAAGGCTAAAGCTGAGAATGAGCTAAGGTTAGCGAGGAATGCTAAAAGCAACAAAAAAGCTTTCTTCAGATACATGTACAGTAAAAGACAGAAGAAAGAACTGGTGGTTCAACTACGCAATGAGGATGGCAAATTGATAACAGAAGACAAAGAAAAGGCAGAAGTGTTCAATTCCTACTTCGGCTCGGTCTTCTCCCAAAAGAGGGTCTATGACCCCCCTGGCAAACCTGAAGTGCAGACTGAAGGGGCAGAATTGCAGCTTGAGATTGATAGGCAAATAGTCAAGGAGCACCTGATTACTCTGAACGAGTTTAAATCTCCAGGGCCTGATGAGCTGCATCCTAGAGTAATAAAGGAACTGGCAGAAGAACTCTCAGAACCACTGTCTATTATCTTTGAGAAATCATGGAGGACAGGTGAAGTGCCAGACGACTGGAGGAGGGCAAATGTTGTTCCCATCTTCAAAAAGGGCAAGAAGGAGGAACCTGGGAACTATAGGCCAGTCAGTCTGACATCAATCCCCGGGAAGATTTTTGAGCAGATTATAAAGAAGTCAGTCTGCAAGCACCTTGAAAACAATGCAGTGATTACTAGAAGCCAGCATGGATTTGTCAAGAACAAATCCTGTCAGACTAATCTGATCTCATTTTTTGATCGGGTAACCTCCCTTGTGGACTGTGGGAATGCTGTGGACATTATATATCTGGACTTCAGCAAAGCTTTCGACAAAGTGCCTCATGATATCCTGATTAGTAAGCTAGCTAAGAGTGGGCTAGATGGAACAACTATCAGGTGGATCCACAATTGGCTACAGAATCGGATTCAAAGAGTGTTTATCAATGGTTCCTTCTCAAACTGGGGAGAGGTAACGAGCGGGGTACCACAGGGCTCGGTCCTGGGCCCGGTGCTCTTCAACATTTTTATTAATGACTTGGATCAGGAGGTACAGGGAATGCTTATCAAATTTGCAGATGACACAAAGTTGGGTGGAACAGCTAATACTCTGGAAGACAGAAACAAAATTCAAAGTGACCTCTGGAGCGCTGGGCCGAAAACAACAGAATGAAATTTAATAGGGATAAATGCCAAGTGCTGCACCTAGGGAGAGGAAACCAAATGCAGAGTTACAGAATGGGGGACACTTGGCTCAACAATACTACAAGTGAGAAGGATCTTGGAATTGTGGTAGATCACAAACTGAATATGAGCCAGCAATGCGATGTGGCTGCAAAGAAGGCAAATGCAATTTTGGGCTGTATTAATAGAAGTATAGCTTCCAAATCGCGGGAAGTGATAATTCCCCTTTACTCGGCACTGGTTAGGCCTCATCTTGAGTACTGCGTCCAGTTCTGGGCACCTCACTTTAAGAAGGACATAGACAAACTGGAGAGGGTTCAGAGGAGGGCAACAAGGATGATAAAGGGACTGGAAACAAGGCCCTATGAGGAGAGACTGAAAGAACTGGGCATGTTTAGCCTTCAGAAGAGGAGACTGAGGGGAGATATGATCGCACTCTTCCGGTATTTGAAGGGATGTCACACAGAGGAGGGCAAAGATCTCTTCTCGTTCATCCCAGTTTGCAGGACACGGAATAATGGGCTCAAGTTACAGGAACCTAGATTCCACCTAAACATCAGGAAAAATTTCCTGACTGTCAGAGCAATAAGACAATGGAATCAACTACCTAGGGAGGTCGGTGGGCTCTCCCACTCTGGAGGCATTCAAGGTGCAGCTGGATAGCCATCTGTCAGGGATGCTTTGACCTGGATTCCTGCATTGAGCAGGGGGTTGGACTCGATGGCCTGGTAGGCCCATTCCAACTCTACTTTTCTATGATTCTATGATCTCCTTTGTTCATACTACACTCCACACTGATGGGCTACCTTGCAGGCCTCCCTAGCCCCTCCTCTTGCTGTCCGCAGCCTTCCACATCCCAGCCCTCATCTCCGCTTCCTCCCATCAGTCACCTGCAGCCAGCCCCAGGCTCCCTGCTTAGGCCTCCAACTCCGTTGGGTAACCCCCAGCTCTCCCTGGTTGCCGTGCCGCCATCCCCAAGCCTCCCCTCCCTACCCAGCAGTGGCAATGTTGTCTGTCCCTTTTTTTTGAGGGGATGGCCAGGAGTGCTTCGAAGTCCAGCTGCCCGCCCTCTTTGCTTCCTAAGAACATCGCCAGGTCCATGTGGGGCCCAGAGGCATTCAGGGAAATAAGGATGGCACTGGAGGCCCGTGCTTCACTTTGAAGTGCTCCTGGCCCCTCAAAATTTAATTCTAAAAATCATGGTTACCAGCAGGACACTTGGTGGGCTCAGAGAGGTGTCTGTGAACACTGTTGCCTGTCCCTGTGCAAACACAGTTTGCCTTGTCCCTCCCTGGCCTAAAAGACAGGCTTGTAGGCAAAATCTGACAGACAGACTGTAATCTCTGAGATCACTGATCAGCTTCCTCAACAGCAAAATAGACAGGCGTTCCTGCAAGAGAGGGAAAAAAGCCCTCATCCAAGACCGTTCTGCCTGCACCCAAACAAAAGCATAAAGGAAAGTCGGGGAATAATAATCCTGAAATCTAATACTCATAGCCCCCCCAACACACACACACACACACACACACACACACACACACACACTTTTCTGAGGACTTGGTGATGGAGTCTCCAGACCCTTGCCATTCAGAAATGGACAAAACACACACCCTTAAGTCCAAACCTCCTAGAGCACAGTCTAGGACAGTGAACCCAAGAATTAAAGACTTTTCTGACAAGTAGGATGGAGAATTATTTGTCCAGAGTCCCTAAGAAGACTGTCCCCATGCTGGGCTTTTCAGCAATGATTGTCTTCCTTCACTCTCCAAGGCTCTGGCATCCCTAGGATTGCAAGTGACCAGAGGGAGCACAATCACCTTCGAGAGCCTTGGTGTGTCCAGAACCGAAACTTAACAGCAGGGAAGTACCATTTCCTTCTTCCTTTGACAGGCTTGTTAAAGCAGAGTGGGTGGGTCCACTTCCAAGGCAGGAAAGCCATTCATGTTGCTCAGAAATTTTACTCCCTACCCCAACAGTCTTTGGAAGATTTAAAAGTTCCCTTGGTAGGTGCCTCAGTAGCAACTCTCATCTTAAGGATGGAGACACCCCACTCTGAGATCCAGGTGAGAGATGCTCTGATGTGGCCGTCAAGAAAGTTAATGAAGCCGTGTCTGTGGCCATCAGAGCCTCATCCTTTTTGGCCCATTAGCCTTCCACCGGGCACAGAATGAACAGTGGCTCATATCGGATGTCCCAGATTTTATCTCCCAAGGGCCAGTTCTGCACCCAAACCCTAGGTGACTCCACCTATCCACCTGGCTCCACTTAGGCATCTGGACACCTACCTGACACAGATCTGAATAAGGATGTTGGAGCTCTCAGTCTGGGACCACCAATGCACATTTCAGAAGGGCACTGTAATATGCCTCCTTCCAAAAGTGAATACCTTATTCCATACAGCTCAGGTGCTCATCCTTCTCTCCTACATCCTCACACTCATCTGAGAACGTATGGCACAAATTACATGCTCATAGACCTAAAATTTACAGGAATTGCATATCAGACTTCAGACAATCTGATTCCCTTTTTATCTCACTTCTCTAAGGAAAAAAGTGCAGAGCCCCAGCCTGGCTAGGTGGCTCAGTGCATGCATTTGCAAGGTCTACAAGGTCCAATGCCTCCCAAAGCCAGACTACGTTACCACACATTCCACTCAAGCTGCAGCCACCTCAGCAGCGTTCTCCACTAATGCTCCTCTCTCGATCTGTAGAGTAGCCACATAATTTCACCCTAATTCATTCACCAGACACTACACACTAGACATGTATGCATGCACAAAGGCAGCATTTGAAAACAGTGCTAGAGCAAGTGCTTCCCTCTCCCTAAGACTTCGTGATTCCTGAAGATTCCCGCCCTACCAGACCGTGACAACTTATGCACATCCCATTGTGGTGCTTCTTCACACCAAACGGAATGGAACATTGGTCACTTACCAGGAAGGTTCCTTCAGGTTTGGTGTGACAGAGGTACCCAGAGTGCAGTCTACTGACAAAATGACTGAGTCTCAACAGGGTCTAGGAGTGGACAGGAATACAGATGTCTCAGCCAACTGCCATGCCAAGTTGGCCAATCTGGGGAGGGTCAAGATTCTTTCTTTGTCTTCACCCTACCCAGTAAAAAAAACAAAACAAAACCCTGTCAAGCTTAGTCACATAGGACGGAACTGAGGGAGGAGCCCGAGATCACCAGTATCAAAGTGGAAGATCTTGGTCACATGATCCCTGCCTGTACTGGGTGGTAGGGGAAGTTAACCTGTTGTTCATGCCGCCGTCACACCAAACTAGTCTTTCTACTTGTCTGTGCATTATCTCCAGTATCAGTGACAGTGTGCCAGTTGCTGGGGAGCATGAGCGGGAGAATGCTGTTGCATTCATGTTATGCTTGTGGGCTTCCCATAAGCATCTGGTTGGCCACTGTGCAAACAGATTGATGGACTTAGGTAGGCCTTTGATCTGATCCAGCGGAACTCTTCTTAACAAGATGGAACTTTCACAGTGAGTGACCAATGATTGTCTCCCTAGCCAATCTACAAGGAAACTCTCCTTCCCAGCTGAAATGGCATAAGAGCATGAATGTACTTTTTCTTCTGCTCCCATTCAAATCAGTGGAACTTGTAGCACTGGGTCCAGTAGAAGACCAGCGATTGTAGCTGATGATTGTGCAAGCAGAAGGCCGCTTGTGTAACTGATCTTTCACTTCCCTTCCTGCCCCTGTATCTTCTGAAAACCCGCTCCAGAGGGCCAGGAGGCTAAACAGTGGGGTCTGTGTGTATCATATAGGGCTGCAGTGGGAGAAGGGATTTGCCTGAAAATGGGTAGAGGGTTTGCAGGGGACTACAGGGTCTGGATAGGGGAAGAGAAAGATTGGTTGCACAAGCTGCCTTTCATTCAGGCAGCTATTGACTACAATCCCAAAAATCTCACAAAAGACAGTAAGAAAAAGCAGGAAATTTGTTAATATAAACACTGCCTAATTTCAATCCGTGATCCACCAGTGAAAGGAGACCATGCTCTTCAACCAGAATGGAAAACGCTCCCGAGAATAGCTGGATTTTATATCCCCCCAAACAAAGGATCCAACATTCCCCTCTCCCATCTTCCCAGCATAACCAGGGGCAGCATAAGCTTCCTGTAGCCATCATATGACCTGACCTGGAGACTTTTCCTCCCACACTACACCTTGGGATTAGTCTGAACTTGCAGACAATGTGAATTTACCATTTAGTCAACTTTCCCCTCCTCCCCCCACCCCCTTTTGTAACAATTTGCCGGAAGAAGAGACCGGGGGATCTCGAAAGCTTGCACAATTTTTTGTGATCTTTTGGTTGGCCTCATAAAGGTATTATAGGAACATGGATTTTGGAAATCCCAAAAGTGTAATTCAGGATCAGCCTTTTTTTGATCCTGTATGCGATTTACCTTGAAGTGTGATGGAAAGATTGTATACTGGTAGCACTATCAAGTAAGATAAATTAATTTGCTAATTCGTGTTTGTATTTCCCCCCCCCCATCTAGTTGAAATTACTTTTTTCTGTTCTATGTTTCCAGAAGCCATTACCAGTGAAAGAGCCCCCCTCTCCCATTTTTAAGTAAGGATTTTATTCATTCATTCATTACATTTATATCCCACCTTTTTCTCCTCTTGCAATGAACCCAAGTTGATTTACATGATCCTCCTCCTCCATTTTATCCTCACAGTAACCCTGTGAGGTAGGTCAGAAGGAGAGTCAGTGACTAGCCAAACTCATCCAGTGGGGTCTAGAACCTGGATCTCCCAAGTCCCCAGCGCAACAGTCGAACCACTACACCACACTGGCTTGTGACAGGTTTGTCTTTGTCTAGGGATATTTTGATATAGGATTTTGGATTTAGACAATCGTGGATTAGCAGGTAACGTATGCAATGTCATATTTCAGGTACAAAGTGTCACCATGATATTCGTAAGTTTACAATATTCCTGGTTTTTTGCAGGGATGTTGAAGAGTCCTTGGTCCCGAGTCCCGAGTCGAGTCCCGAGTCTTTGGACCCGAGTCTAGAGTCGAGTCTAGAGTCCGAGGTCCAAAATGGTGACTCGAGTCGAGTCCCGAGTCACTCCCAAAGCGGCGGCCCATGGAGGGAGCGGGAGGGTCTCCGCGAGAGGAAGAAGAGCTGCCCTTCCTCCCGCGGAGACCCTCCTGCTCCCTCCATGGGCCGCTGCCGCCGCCCTCACCTTGCCGCCGCCGCCCTCACCTCTGCCGCCCTCACCTCCGCCGCCCTCGCCTCTGCCGCCGCCCTCACCTCCTCCGCCATCCTCGTCGCCATCGCACACAGCACGCCGCGTCACGCACACAGCGCCGTTGCTCTGTTTTTGGCGGGGTTGCTGTGGTTCCTCCCGCCAAAAACAGAGCGACGGCGCTGGCAGCGTGACGTGGCATGCCGCGTCACGCCGCTAGCAACGGCGCTCTGTTTTTGGCAGGAGGAACCACAGCAACCCCGCCAAAAACAGAGCGACGGCGCTGGCGGCGCCGGGACGCGGCGAGTCCCGCGGCAACGCGGGACTCGGGACCAAGGACTCTTCAACATCCCTGGGCGGAGGTGAGGTGAGGTGAGGGCGGCGGCGGCGGAGTCCTTGGGCTCGAGTCCCGAGTCGAGTCTCGAGTCCCACATAAATTATTGGGACTCGAGTGGGACTCGAGTCAGAGGGGGGACTCAGTCGGACTCACGAGTTGAGTCCCCGAGTCCGAGTCCCCATCCCTGGTTTTTTGTTTTTGTTTTCAATTTATTTTTTATTGTGAATTTTACCAAAACAAAATATTCCTGGTATTAACACACAGGAGTTTTTGATAGAGGACTCAGTCATGTCTTTTCATCTTTTACTCTAAACAAATTAAACAGTTTCTACATGATTCACATTTGATATACCATAAGTGCATTAAACAAATACCACAACAATACATCATTGTCATAACCAAAACACATTTTTAAAGCATTTTAATTGTAGTTCTAGGAACATTGCCTTTAAAGTAATATCTCACCCACGTGGTATTATTGAGCTCGTAGCAAAATGGAGCAGAGAAGTCAATGACGACCGGTGCCATTGGCCTTCTGAGGGGAGATGTTGGGTTCTGTGAGGACAGTGGCAATGATCTGAAGTGATTCCTTATCAGTGCTGCTTATGCGATTCCTTTTTGCAGAATGCAATTTCTTTAACAATTAGTTATTATTTTCCCCAAAATTCTCTGTTTTTGGGAAGTAATAGTCTATTTACTTCATTACTTGTCAGCTTTTCTGAACCACACTTCTCTTCACAACAGAATAACTGTGGGTTGTATGTTTGTATATATATGGTTTTTATAATGTATTTTAAAGGTTTAATCTTTGTAAACCGCCCAGAGAGCTTCTGCTATTGGATGGTATAGAAATCTAATAAATGAAATGAAATAAATGAAACATCTGCTTCTCTTTGCAGGTTTTGTCTGCTTCCCACAATATTTCATGTCCTTTGCGTTATAAGCAGGATATGTGGACAATAGTCCAACTTCCTTATCTGATGCACATTTTTTTGTGACTTTAGGTAGGAAACCTTGATTTTCCTATATTTAGCTCAGAAAGTATTTTCTACCTTGTTTTTGTCGTGTCAGGAAGCTTAGAGGTCAGTGAGTTCATTCAAAAGTTACAGCATGTCAGCAAAAATGCTTCTGTTAGAATCAAACTGATTCATACTTCATATGATGAAAATACATTTTAATATATCATTTGTTTCTCTATAAAAATTACAAATTTATGAGAGATAAGCTTATGAGAGAAATATGTAGTAGACCAAATAACTTTTTATTTTGGATAAATTTGCAAGGTAGCCTATTATGCAGGTTGGTGCAGGGGTTTTGCCAGATGCAAAGGCTTCTGGGGCAAGTAGTTGTCCCAGGGTGCATGTAACTTACTAGCGGTAGAAGCATATCTCTTAGCAACAGAGGCCAAAATGAGATATATTTGGAGTGAAAGTGATCTATGGGAGCGGGGCCCTACATAATTTCCCATGTAAAAAGCACATGTTTGGAAGTCTGTCTCTTCAGCAGTGCTCCTGGTTTGACATTTCAAACATATGAGCTCCACACTGAAGATGCCTACTATATTTTCTTCCACATTTGCCACAGTATTTCCTCCTTTCATTATATGGTAAGCATTGGTGATTTGTTTAATGCAAAGCTTTAAACAGAGTTCTGATTTGTAATCCTATAGGTATAACAACCCTGATTTAAAAACAGGGTCACTACCACATTTAAATCTGTCTGAAGAAATGTGTCCAGGATGTGAGTGAATTACTGGCTGGGGCATGCTGGGAGTTGTGGGCCAAAAACATCTGGGGACCCAAGGTTGGAGAACACTGTTCTAGATAGACCGCATTCTAGAATGCCTGATTGCATTACAACGAACCTTGACTTTTACATTACATATTTGGTTTGAGACTAGTAAACGTAGCAAATCTAACGAATTCTGAAGCAATTCAAAATAGATGTCTAGTTCCACAGAGGCTTCAGAAGACCATCATGTAGTTTTTTAAAATCATACTAGCAAAACTGGAGGTCAATTTGGAAAGCATCCTAGTAAGTAGCTATTGGTTTTAGTTCCAGTTCAGTGATCAGAGAATGTCATATTAAGCCAACGCCAGTCAGTTCTGTATCTCCCAGTTAAAAAGAGCATAGATGATAGCTTTGCTAGGTAAGGTAACCTTACGCCTGCTGAAAAGATTTACTTCTGCAGTGCCTTCTATCTATCTTCATCAATAATGTGGTTTAGGGAAGCAAGATACAAAGGAGCACCCACGTTTCAGACTGCCAATATAGCAACAGAAATTGTTCAAATGTTGGCTATGTTAAAACTTAAGATTTTAAAAGTTTCCTGAACTGAGCCTATTTTGAAGATCTGTACTAATTCATTGCTTTGTTCATGTTGCACACATGAAAGAGAATTGGTGTGAGAGACTGTACACACCATCTACACTGGGGAGGGAGAGTTTTCCTGTGAAGGCTGTTGTCCTATGGAAAAAGTCAATCAGGACCTGCAGTTGAAAGCAGGCAGAGTTTGCAGGATTGCATAAGAAGAGCCCTGCTGGATCAGACCAAGAGTCCATCTAGTCCAGCATTCTGTTCACACAGTGGCCAACCAGCTGCCCATGGGACATGAGTGCAACAGCACCTTCCCACCCATGTTCCCCAACAACTGGAGTACATAGGCATGCTGCCTCTGATAATGGAGGCAGCATATAGCCATCAGGACTAGTAGCCATTGACAGCCTTATCCTCTATGAATTTGTCCAATCCCCTTTTAAAGGCATCTAAATTGTTAGTCATCACTACATCTTGTAGAAGTGAATTCCATAGTTTATTACATCTCTCCAAGTCCACTCCACATGAAATTACCTGAGGCCCATGGACCACAAATCCCAGATCTACAGAAAGTTGGGATTTAAGCTTTCAATTTCTTAATTTGATACAGATTTCTGTGTGACTGCATGCATAACTTCCTCCAGGCTATATTCCATCTCTCCCAAGTATCTCTTGTAGTCAAATGTTGTTTTGCTGTAAGAAACATCACTCACCAACAATGCAGTTTGAAATAATTAATGATCATCTAAATTCCTATGGCATGAAAAATAATCTGTATTGCAGAACTTAAGCTCAGTTTGGTTTGTTATCATAACATAATTAGACTCCAAAATGGTTTATATACAATTGCACTCCATGCCATCCATCTTAACAGGAATCATATTGGAGACATGAGGTGCTACTGTATAGCCAGAATCTGTCATGTAACTGCCGTTTTGGTCTCAGCATGAACATTAACTGCAATTACTTAACCTACGGCTAAGAAGTTTCTGCTTGAGCTTTGACCTATTTTCTGAGTACAGAGTTGCTGGCCGTTTTCACACCCCACCCCTCATTAGGGCCTCAAGCTTGCCCTCCTTACTGGGATCTCTGGGTGCGCTTACATAAGGTTGGGGGTTTCTTTCCCACGAACCCTTACCCTTACGCTTCTCACACTGACTTTGGGGTGCCTAAGCCCTACTTTATACCTCTTTGACCAGTACAATAAGCACAGCTTCCCACACAGGCTGTTTCAAATAACAAAGAAAGGTTTATTTTAAAACACCACAAGTTCTGGAAATAAGTTTCATGTGTAAGTTTCAGTTAATCCTAAGTGATGCACTATCTTGTCCTAGTACCAATCCTCCCTCAATAACCGTTCCCAATATCAATTCCTGCACTCACTAGCTAAACTCTTAACAATCCTAATATAATCGCTCAACTGTCTCTCCGGTGAGCTTCACAGACTCCCAAACAGCTCCACACACTCCTCTCACTCCTGCACTCTCACAGAATCCGGACAAAAACCCTGCCTGAACAGCACCGCCCACTGTTTAATATAACACAGGCTCTACCCCCCTTCTCGCTCTCTCAGCCAATCATCATCATCAGGCGATCACTCGTGACCGAGTAAGATTGTCTTCCGGGATAAAAGGAGGAGATTCTAAAGAAGATTGTGTAGACTCTAGCGATGGGTCCGTAAGTGACTGTGGAGGCCAATTCTAGATCCACATAGCTTCCCACAGTGAGGACACAGGTTACCAGATAGAAGATGGTCCTGTAAAGGATTCATTTGACGTGCTTTTCGCTTAGCACGTTTCTCCCTTTCACCTTGCACTCGGGCTTCTTCAAAGTCCATGGAACCTTTGTGAAAGGCCAACCTCCATTTAGATCGTTCATGGGCCAGAGCTTCCCAGTTTTCGATGTTTATATTGCATTTTTTTAGATTTGCCTTATGAACATCTTTAAACCTCTTATATTGACCACCGATATTCCGCTTTCCATCCTTGAGTTGGGAGTAAAGTAACTGCTTTGGGAGACGGCAGTCAGGCATTCGAACAACGTGACCGGTCCACTGAAGTTGGCGTTGAAGGATCATTTTTTCAATGCTAGTAGTCTTTGCTTCTTCCAGTACACTGACATTTGTTCGCCTATCTTCCCAAGTAATTTGCAGGATTTTCCGGAGGCAACGTTGATGAAACCTTTCAAGGAGGTGGAAGTGACGTTTATAGATAGTCCATGTTTCGCAGGCATACAATAAGGTTGGTAATACAATGGCTTCATAAACCAGTGTTTTGGTCTTCTTACAAATATCCCGATCCTCGAACACTCTATGTTTCATTCGAGAAAATGCGGCACTTGCGGAGCTCAGACGATGCTGGATTTCACTGTCGATGTTAGCTGTAACAGAAAGATAGCTGCCAAGATAGAGAAAATGATCGACATTTTCCAGTATTGTCCCGCCAAGCTGGATAGATGGCATCACCAAAGGATTGGCTTGCACTTGCTGATGAAGCACTTTGGTTTTTTTGATGTTAAGTGAGAGACCAAGTTTTTCGTATGCTTCTGCAAAAGCATTTAGGATAGTTTGGAGATCATCCTCTGAATGTGCGGAGACCACATTATCATCAGCATACTGAAGTTCCACAACGGAGGTTGTAATTACCTTACTTTTTGCTTTCAGCCTGCTGAGATTAAAAAGCTTTCCATCTGTTCGATATATAATTCCCACACCGGTGGGAAGTTTCCCCTCGACAAGATGTAAAACCATGGCGATGAAAATGGCAAATAATGTTGGGGCGATAACACATCCCTGTTTAACACCTGATCCCACTTTAAATGGAGCACCATGAGAGCCGTTGTTGTCCAAAACCGTTGCCGTCATGTTGTCATGGAGAAGTCGCAAGATATTCACAAATTTATTGGGGCATCCAATTTTCATAAGGATAGTCCAGAGAGCTGTACGGTCTACAGTATCAAAGGCCTTAGCCAAATCGATAAATGCCATATAAAGGGGTTGATTTTGCTCCCGGAAGAACAAGAGAACTTAAGAACGCTTGGTGGAAAAAGAAAGCTGAAGAAATTCAACAACTTGCAGAATCTCATGATGCACGGGGCTTTTTTAAGGCCACAAGGGCCATTTATGGACCAAAAACCTATGGTACAAACCCTTTACAATCAAAAGATGGCACCAAACTCTTAAAAGACAAAGAGTCTATTGCACTGCGTTGGAAAGAGCATTATTATGACCTTTTAAATCGTAAGTCTAAGGTGGATAATGAGATTTTTTCGCAAATCCCGCAAAAACAAATTAAAGAGGAACTTGCAATACTCCCCACTTTGGATGAAGTAAAAAAAGCCATTAATCAAATGAAGAACAACAAAGCTAGTGGACCAGATGGGATTCCTGCTGAAATCTTTAAAGAAGGGGGCCCCGAACTTGTACAACATCTTCATAAACTCATCGAAAAAATCTGGATAAGAGAAGAGATCCCAGAAGACTTCAGGGATGCCATAATTATCACCCTCTTTAAGAAGGGTGATAGAACAGACTGTGGAAACTATCGGGGCATTTCTCTCCTAGCAACCGCAGGTAAAATATTTGCTAGGATTCTCGCAAACCGTCTTCAGCCAATCATGTCACATATGTAAATACACCATTCTTCCTGCCCATCCTTTCTCAATCACCCAGATACAGCAGGAACACACACTTATACTTAATACACAAGCACATTATACTTACCACCTCTACACTTTAAATTTAAACCCAAATGACATAATGTCACACAGCCCTAACTAAGCACTACCTGATCTTGCTTCACATAATCTTGAGGGGGGAAATGCATTGTTGGTTGTCCTCCTCTTCCTGAATTGTTGGGCAATTCCTTTGGGAGGTGGATTGCTCTTGTTGTTGGACTTATTGAGAGCTTCTGCATGGCTCTGTGACTGACTTCCACGCCAACATAATCACTGTGAACAGCAGCCTTTTCCCTCTCGTTGGCATTGACTTTGTCAGGGATTTTCAAAGAATTCCGAGTAATGTCTAGCTTTTCTCTTTCAGCTGCTTCAGAATGGTCTGCGAAAACATCCCTTGTAGTTGTGGCCATAGAAAGGGACTGCTGTCTTAAGAGTGTTTTTGAATTATTGTCTTCCACATAAAGTTTATTGGCTCCATTAGATGGTTGTGACTGAAGCACTGACTGTAAATTAGATCCCAGGAGAGCCTGCAAATCAAATGATGTTGAAACAGAAGAATGTCATGGCCTTTTTACTAGGTGCTTATGTTTAGTTCCTTGCTTTGATGGTAAATTGAATAGTATATAAAATGGTAGAGAAATTAATTCATATTAAAACTAAATTAATGAGAAGCAAAATCAGCAAATGACTGGTTTTTAAAAAGATTGGTGAATCATGGTGTGACAGTGGCCCAGTTTGCATGTAAGCCACCCTGGCGGATAAGCCACCGTGGGTTGGTTGTTCTCTCGCCAAGCCACATTTACGGTAGTCCCAACAGACTGGGCACACAGCAGCTCAGCGTGGCTTGTTTCCCACTGCTCCCTGCCACACATATCCCAGTGTCTTTTCTGGCACAACCCAGCTCGTCTCCTCGTCTTGGCCCCCTCCCCACTTCAATTGCTACCTCTTTTTGGAGCACTTACTTTGTTCGCCACCTTAAAAAAAAATTGGTGCCTCAAAATTGTGCTAATGGGGTCATAATTTATTTTTATTTTAATTTGTGTTGGTCTTTCCCAAGAGTACAGATTTAGCTGTCCGATATGTGTAGTCTTGCCTGGCCAATTTCCTTGTAAGTTTTAGTTGTCAAAGAGATGCCAAAGTGGAGTAGGTAACATACAAGCAAATTGACAAGATGAGGTTGCATATAGGCAAATTTGCACACAGTTGCAAAGGACCAGGGAACAATAATAGTAAGAGGCAGCAGGGACCCAGTCATCATCATCATCATCAGGCGATCACTCGTGACCGAGTAAGATTGTCTTCCGGGATAAAAGGAGGAAATTCTAAGAAGATTGTGTAGACTCTAGCGATGGGTCCGTAAGTGACTGTGGAGGCCAATTCTAGATCCACACAGCTTCCCACAGTGAGGACACAGGTTACCAGATAGGAGATGGTCCTGTAAAGGATTCATTTGACGTGCTTTTCGCTTAGCACGTTTCTCCCTTTCACCTTGCACTCGGGCTTCTTCAAAGTCCATGGAACCTTTGTGAAAGGCCAACCTCCAGTTAGATCGTTCATGGGCCAGAGCTTCCCAGTTTTCGATGTTTATATTGCATTTTTTTAGATTAGCCTTATGAACATCTTTAAACCTCTTATATTGACCACCGATATTCCGCTTTCCATTCTTGAGTTGGGAGTAAAGTAACTGCTTTGGGAGACGGCAGTCAGGCATTCGAACAACATGACCGGTCCACTGAAGTTGGCGTTGAAGGATCATTTTTCCAATGCTAGTAGTCTTTGCTTCTCCCAGTACACTGACATTTGTTCGTCTATCTTCCCAAGTAATTCGCAGGATTTTCCGGAGGCAACGTTGATGAAACCTTTCAAGGAGGTGGAAGTGACGTTTATAGATAGTCCATGTTTCGCAGGCATACAATAAGGTTGGTAATACAATGGCTTCATAAACCAGTGTTTTGGTCTTCTTACAAATATCCCGATCCTCGAACACTCTATGTTTCATTCGAGAAAATGCAGCACTTGCGGAGCTCAAACGGTGCTGGATTTCACTGTCGATGTTAGCTGTAACAGAAAGATTGCGTGCCAAGATAGAGAAAATGATCGACATTTTCCAGTATTGTCCCGCCAAGCTGGATAGATGGCATCACCAAAGGGTTAGCTTGCACTTGCTGATGAAGCACTTTGGTCTTTTTGATGTTAAGTGAGAGACCAAGTTTTTCGTATGCTTCTGCAAAAGCATTTAGGATAGTTTGGAGATCATCCTCTGAATGTGCGGAGACCACATTATCATCAGCATACTGCAGTTCCACAACGGAGGTTGTAATTACCTTACTTTTTGCTTTCAGCCTGCTGAGATTAAAAAGCTTTCCATCTGTTCGATATATAATTCCCACACCAGTGGGAAGTTTCCCCTTGACAAGATGTAAAACCATGGCGATGAAAATGGCAAATAATGTTGGGGCGATAACACATCCCTGTTTAACACCTGATCCCACTTTAAATGGAGCACCATGAGAGCCGTTGTTGTCCAAAACCGTTGCCGTCATGTTGTCATGGAGAAGTCGCAAGATATTCACAAATTTATTGGGGCATCCAATTTTCATAAGGATAGTCCAGAGAGCTGTACGGTCTACAGTATCAAAGGCCTTAGCCAAATCGATAAATGCCATATAAAGGGGTTGATTTTGCTCCCGGCATTTTTCTTGGAGCTGACGTGCAGTAAAAATCATGTCTACTGTCCCTCTAGAGGGGCGGAAACCATATTGAGTTTCAGGGAGGATCTCTTCTGAAATAGATAGAAGACGGTTTGCGAGAATCCTAGCAAATATTTTACCTGCGGTTGCTAAGAGAGAAATGCCCCGATAGTTTCCACAGTCTGTTCTATCACCCTTCTTAAAGAGGGTGATAATTATGGCATCCCTGAAGTCTTCTGGGATCTCTTCTCTTATCCAGATTTTTTCAATGAGTTTATGAAGATGTTGTACAAGTTCGGGGCCCCCTTCTTTAAAGATTTCAGCAGGAATCCCATCTGGTCCACTAGCTTTGTTGTTCTTCATTTGATTAATGGCTTTTTTTACTTCATCCAAAGTGGGGAGTATTGCAAGTTCCTCTTTAATTTGTTTTTGTGGGATTTGCGAAAAAATCTCATTATCCACCTTAGATTTACGATTTAAAAGGTCATAATAATGCTCTTTCCAACGCAGTGCAATAGACTCTTTGTCTTTTAAGAGTTTGGTGCCATCTTTTGATTGTAAAGGGTTTGTACCATAGGTTTGGAAAACCATTCTCTGCTGCAGCCTTCATCCGCCTTCACAGCCGTTGTAATTTAGGTTTAATTATCTTCCGCCTGTTCTGCCGTTGAGGACTTTGTTTTGGATCGTTCTTTGTCTGGTTCCTCTCCCCGGACCTTACCGCCATGGGTGACCCTACTGGGAGTACATAGCTCCCGACGGCATTGCTCACAGGATTCATCGGAACACGCAAGCCCACTCACCACTTCAAGGTGACGATCCGGCGAGGGGAGGGACCCAGTAGCTAATTCAGAAGCACCGAAAATGGGGCGGGGGGGGGGAGGCAAACTTGAGTAGGTGAACCAAAAGGGCCCACCACAATATCTCCCCCTTGGCAATGTAATCCTCTTGCTTTTAAGAAGTGTTGAATTGACACTTCTACATGTCCTCCACCTTTTCAACACTTCCCTGATTCTCCAGCTAGTATGACAAAAGACCACCACCACCAACAACAATAATAATAATAATAATAATAATAATATATTTTTTAAAAATTACGACCCTATCTGCACTATTTTGAGGCACTGAAAAAAGAAGGTGGTAAATGAGTTGCGGTCTTTCGAAAGAGCTATTTGGACATCAGTGGAGGGGTAGCATCGTTTGAGCTCCTCAAGTGCTGCGTTTTCTCGAATGAAACATAGAGTGTTCGAGGATCGGGATATTTGTAAGAAGACCAAAACACTGGTTTATGAAGCCATTGTATTGCCAACTTTATTGTATGCCTGCGAAACATGGACTATCTATAAACGTCACTTCCACCTCCTTGAAAGATTTCATCAACGTTGCCTCCGGAAAATCCTGCTAATTACTTGGGAAGATAGGCGAACAAATGTCAGTGTACTGGAAGAAGCAAAGACTACTAGCGTTGAAAAAATGATCCTTCAACGCCAACTTCAGTGGACTGGTCATGTTGTTCGAATGTCTGACTGCCGTCTCCCAAAGCAGTTACTTTATTCCCAACTCAAGGATGGAAAGAGGAATATCGGTGGTCAATATAAACGGTTTAAAGATGTTGATAAGGCTAATCTAAAAAAATGCAATATAAACATCGAAAACTGGGAAGCTCTGGCCCATGAACGATCTAACTGGAGGTTGGCCTTTCACAAAGGTTCTATGGACTTTGAAGAAGCCCGAGTGCAAGGTGAATGGGAGAAACGTGCTAGGCGAAAAGCACGTCGAACGAATCCTTTACAGGACCATCTTCCATCTGGTAACCTGTGTCCTCACTGTGGGAAGCTGTGTGGATCTAGAATTGGCCTCCACAGTCACTTACGGACCCATCACTAGAGTCTACACAATTTTCTTTAGAATTTCCTCCTTTTAAAATTTCCTTTTTGTAAATTTTTTTATCCTGGAAGACAATCTTACTCGGTCACGAGTGATCGCCTGATGATGATGATGATGATGATGATGATGATGATGATGATGGAGGGGCAGCTACTGATGAGGGAGGCCTGAGGCGGCACTGGTGAGATGAGATCACAAAGAGTGGCACAGCGTCCTCCCCCCCACACACTCTTGCCATGCAGCTCTGTAGCCGCTTGGCACCAGCTACGATGCCAGGTTCAGATGTCATGACAAGCCAGCCAGAAAACAAGGTATCCTCAACAACCCTACTACAAGCCCTGGGTTCTCAGGGTGGCTTGTTGAGGAAGAATAACCCACGCCGGATCACCCATGCCAGGTTGGGATGTCACAGTAAAACACACTGACCTTACCATGGCTCATAAACCATTGTGGCTTATCATGACAAGTGAACCCAACCACTGTTGTGTGATCCAACTACCTAGTAGTATCACGCTATACAGGGTGTGTGTGTGTGGCCCAGTTAATTTTCTAACACACCTGTGTAGAGCCTGATTTCAATGGTCAAAATTCAACTGACAACACACATACAAAAACTTTCCAAAAGAATCAGAAATATAGCGTTTTATATGCAGATATGGACCATTTGAATAAAATAAACTCGCCAGATAAAAAGTTTGCTGCAAATGGATGGTTCGGCTCTAATAAATTTGCTTCTGGTTATGGTATTGTTGGGGTCCCGACATGTATATAGGTAATGCTATTATTGCATTTTTTAAATATATGAATTAAGCATCTGAATCATCAAACTTGTGTCAAGCCGTTCTGTGGAAATGACCTCAGCAAGCAGTATTTTATTGCATTTACTTGTAGTCTTTCTAATTGTATACTCATGCAGGTGATTCCATGGAGCCTACAGTAATACCTTGGATTGCAAGTAACTTGGTCTGAGAGCGTTTTGCAAGACAGGCAAATTTTTAAAATAAATTTTGACTTGATAAACATGCAACGTCTTGCAATACAAGCAGTGTAGGGATGTAACCACTCGCCTCGAGCGGGCGTAGGGGGCCAAAATCGGCCCCGCTCACGCCCGCCAGAGACTCGCTTTGATATAAGAGTGTTTTGAATTACAAGCATGGTTCCGGAATGAATTATGCTTGCAATCCAAGGTATTACTGTACTTTATTTATGAAACAGAAATGCTGATGATTTCTGGCCTGATGTTCCATTGTGTTATACCTATACTGTTTATAAAATATATATAGAGAAGGGGGTAATAATTTAATGGTGCTGTAATGCTGTAAAATAATCCTTTCATACCACTGGCAAGGTTCTTTCCATATTCTGTATAGCACTGCTATATCTTGGATTTGGTACGGTTGGCCAACACAATTTCCTGGATCTGTAAGAAGCACAAATTTTGTTTAAAATGTGAAAATCATGTTCAGTTACTAAAATTCTAAAAGTTCAACAAGTTCATACTAATGTTAATATTACAGTAATACCTTGGATTGAGAGCATAATTCGTTCCGGAACCGTGCTTGTAACCCAAAACACTCTTATATCAAAGCGAGTCTCTGGCGGGCGTGAGCGGGGCCGATATCGGCCCGCTACGCCCACTCGAGGCGAGCGGTTACATCCCTACGACTTGTCTTGCAAGACCTTGCTTGTTTATCAAGTCAAAAAAAATTAATTTTTTTTTGCTTGTCCTGCAAAATGCTCTCAGACCAAGTTACTTGTAATCCAAGGTCAGGGCCGGCGCTACCACTAGGCGGACTAGGCGGCTGCCTAGGGCGCATGGCTAAGGGGGCGCAAAAACGATCCCGCGATTCCTCGCCCTCTCCCTCGCCAGCGGACAACAATGCCCCTTCCTCGAGGCACCTCCTCCCCTCTCCGGCTGCTGGAATCGCCTCGCCTCTTCTCGCCGCTGGCCCGGGGGCTGTGCGCTACGCAAGGCCGATGATCAGGCCACGAGACCCCTCCGGGCCTCCAGGTAGGAAGGAGGGAGGGAAGCATCATCTCCCCGGCGTGCCCGCGCCCGGCCCCGGCCCCGGCCCCGGCCCCACGCCCGCCCGCCCGCCCAGATTTAGTAGATATGCGCGCTGCTCCCCCGAGCGGCGGGACAGGCTGCAGGCGGCCCCAGGAGAGGCCGCGCCTGTGCCCGCGTCGCCCGTGCTGCCCACCCACGTGCCTTGTGTGGCGGCCACCGCACTCAGGCCCAGGCCGGGCGGGGCGGCCCCAGGGCGTGCAGAGGCACCTGGCGGTCTGCTTGGCCGGCCGAGCCGAATCCCGAACCACACGCCGCCTCCACCTTGCTGTGGGGCCGCCGGGTAGAGGCCTCGCAGCTCCTCCGTCAGGCGGTGGGAAGGGGCTGGCCTTTCAGGTCCTGGCCCGGGGCGGCGTTCCTGCGGCGGCTGAGGGAGGTCACCTGGCCCTTCGGGGACCTCCTGGCCCGGCCTTCCCTGACCTGGTGCCCCTCGGCTGCGTGGGACTGCAACCCCCATCATCCGCAAGCAGCCCAGAAGCTGCAGCCCAACCCAACTGGAGGGCACCAGGTTGGGGGAGGCTGTTCTAAGGGACTACAGCTCCCAGCATCCTGTGGAAGCGGTAGTTTAAAGCGCCTGGGGGGCCCTGACTTGCCTGCTCCTGCTGAAGCCTGCCATTGGACTGGCAGTGGCAGCTCCCCGGGGCCCCGGGAAGAGAGGGGGCTTTCCCTGTCTGGACATGCTGCTGGAAAGAAGATCTCCCTTCTTGCCTGGACGTGCTGCCGGACAAAGTAGGCACCCTGCCGGGGGCTCTTGCCAGGGGAAATCCTCCGGAGCTTTGAGTCAGGAGCAGGAAAACGAACGCTGGCGGGTCCATCTCTAGCTCGGTTGTTTCTCTCTATTGGGCTGTCTTGCTCCCATTCCTCCTCCTCCACCTGTTGGCACTGGGCCTTTGTCAGCATCCTGACCAGCAGGGTCTGGAACTGATCAGCTGTAAGAATGCAAGCAAGCTCCTATGGACAGCCATCTGGGCACACGTTGGCACCTGAAGGGTGGTCAAACCCTCCTGGCTGCTTGGTAGGATGATAGATGAGAGCGCTCTACCACCAGCAGTTTGGTCATGTGTGTACTTACAGCAGCCTTCCCTAACCTAGTCCTTCAGATGGTCAGATGGGTTGGACTGCGGTTCCCATCATTCCCAGCCAGCATGGTGATGCTGCGTGGGACTGCAACCCCCATCATCCGCAAGCAGCCCAGAAGCAGAAGTTGCAGCCCAACCCATCTGGGGAGCACCAGGTTGGGGGAGGCTGACATAGGGATTTCTTTCTGTTTCGCACCAAAGTTGGAGGAGCTTTCTAAATGTGAACTTTCGATATAGTTCCAGAAGAAACTGTGTGCAGTACCAGAAGAAACTTAGCTGTATTTAGCCTGCAGCACAATGTTTGTAGGAGCAAATTCTCTACTCCTTCAACTTCTGCTGTATTAAAAATGAGTCCTGTGTTGAATCTGCATTAGCACAAAAAAAGGGTTTGGTTTTGTGCTCTTTTTTCTATTTGAAAATCAGTTTGGCTTTTTTCCGTTGTCCCCATTGCCATACATTTTGTGTGTCTACCTCCCCCTTCATATTTATTTATTTATTTATTTATTATATGTATACCCCACCTTTCTTCCTGCAAGGAACCCAAGGTGGCTTACATAATAATCCTCCTCTCTGTTTCATCCTCACAACAACCCTGTGAGGTAGGTTAGGCTGAGAGTCAGTGACTGGCCCAAAGTCACCCAGGGAGTTTCATGGCCCAGCGAGAACTGGAACCTGGATCTCCCGAGTCCCAGTCCAAGACTCTCACCACTACGCCACACTGGCTACGCCACATATGCTATTTTTAAATGTTTATTTTCTTTGTACTTGAAAGAACAAAACAAGCATCATGAGCACAGTGAGAAATGGGCTGTCCTCTTTGTTCCAGACAGGATGGGCAGAGGCAAAAGTAGTCTCAAGGGACAGCCACTTGACCCATCCCATATTAGCCAAGTACGAGGTGAATTTGCCTTTCTTTTGCCCACTTTGTGGATATGCTTGCTCCTTTTGAGTGAGGTACAACTTGAGCTATGCACACAGGTCCTGAGGACATCTTCTCCTCTTTCCAGATAATTATTTACAGCTTGCTATATCGTATGTGTCAAGCCTGGTTATTACTTGGATGGGAGACCTCTCCTCTAGTTTTCTGCATTGAGCAGGGGGTTGGACTCGAGAAAGAAGTTTTTCCAAATTAAAATTAATAAAAAATTATCTGCGTTCAACAATGTGCCAAGAAAGACTGGTTGGCTTGGCAACCATTTCAATTGAATCTGAGTTAGCATCTTCTTTAGACATTAAAGAAATGGTTTGCCAGTTTGCCAAGAAAAAGGCAAGGAAAATGAAGTTTTAAACATTAAATGTAGTTTCTGTCACACTTCACTAGGAATTTTTCTATATAGCAAATTGGTACTACATCAACATGTTTTTTATGTATGTTTGTCAATGTTTATGTTAATAAATTTTTTAGGCTTTGCCAATTGACTTTTATTTCATAATGGGCATAGGGCTGGAGGGAGGGAGGGCTCAAGTGGGGGGGCGGGCGCTAAATATCTGATCTTGCCTAGGGCACCAAACTGCCTTGCACCGGCCCTGTCCAAGGTATTACTGTAATTGGATATAAAATTGAGCAGTTGTAGTGGGGTCCTAACAGCTTTTTTTTTGTTGAGTGAAACAATTACAATTGCACTAGGCTACTCTTGGGTGCCCTGAAGACCGGATAGACCAAGTGCCAGACACAATTTATCTGCTGTAATTAACCATTTGTGTGGTGGGTGGGGTTTGGAAAAGCAACTCCTACCCAAAGATATATGAAAATAAACCTTTAAAGTATCCTTAGTAGAGAAACATAGAATTATACATATTGCTCGAAATAAAATGCAGAATATTTTGTTTTTACATAATTGCCAGTGCACCCAGAGCAGAAGACATAGGAGCCAGGTCTGTTTCCTGCAAATAATTTGCCCAGGTCTGTCAAATTATAATGACTTTACTGAGATACTTTGTACCAACTGATGTTGCAGTCTTTAGGAGTAATTAGGGAATTCTCAATTTTCTAAGGCTGCAATCCTATGGTCCGTGGTAGGGCGCCCCAGCAGCCATAGGATATAGTAGACCTCACTCTCCATCCACAGAGAAGAAGGTATATGTTGGCAGAGAAGGTGGCCTTGCCCTCACAAATTTTCTTGTTGGGGTATGGAAGCCTCCACCACATTTGCCGCTCCACCTTCGGTACTCCAGTGGTGGTAGTAGCAAAAAGAAGCCCCCCTTCTACCCCATACCCCCACATCACCCCACTTCTCCCCCATCCCTCCATGTTCTCCCCCCACATCCTCCCTCCATCCCACCCCATGCGGCACCTGGAGTTGGCATACTTACTTTATCTACCAGTGGTACCAAGTGGGGGGGGATGTGTTTGTCTTTTTTAAATAAAAGAGAAAAAGGAAGGGGGAAGGAAAACCCCTCCCTTTTTTACTCTGCTGGAGTGAGCAAGGTAAGGGAAGTGGTGGTTAATCCACAATGGATTCTCCCTCCCCTTCCAGATTGCTCTGCCTCTGCTTTACAGTGCTATCCTATACATGTCTACTCAAACCAAATTCCCACTGAGTTTAATGGTGCTTACTCCCAGATAAGTGGGAACAGAATTGCAGCATTAAAATCTTTATAGTTCTCATCTTTACAAACAGCCCTGCGTGGTAGGTTAGTATTAGTCATGTTTTAGAAAGGAGAAAGAAACTGAAAGGTAGTGAATTGACAACAGCTAGTGGTGAGTTCCTGGAAAAGGTGAGGTGGACTCACCAGCATTCTAACCACCAGAAAATATTTGCTCTAATCATGTACAAAAGAAGACAATATCTTTAAAGAACTTTGCCACATTTTGGACTCCCAGTTTGTGCCTATTACAACCCTGTTTGTGTTGGCGGGGGCTACACACACATACATTAAGGGCACAATCCTACGCATGTTTAGATTTTTTAAAAGGCCTACAACTCCCAGCATTCCGCAGCTGGCTGGGGCATGCTGGGAATTGCAGGACTTTTTCCTGTCTAAACGTGCATAGGATGCACCCTATGTCATGAAAATCCCTCTTACCTTTTAAATAGTAGGGAACAAAGTAGAACAGCAATAGTCATGACCAATATGATGCCAAGACAGAGGCCAGCAACAGTTCCTTCAAATTCCCCTTGGTCTGGGAAGGAAAAAATAGTGAGGTTAAAAAAATCTAACGCTGGGACACTCAACTTTGAATCTGCAAAGAAAGTCCATGACAGAATTAACATATTTGCAATACTTTAAGAACATCTTTAACTGGCCTTTTTATTTTAGATACAATGAAGATCAATATAAAAATGGTTCAAACTGTGGAACAGATACTTTTCATATATTTAAAAGGATAGCAAAATGAAGGGGAGGAACTAGCTCTCCACCATATCTATTGAGGACGAAACAGAGAGAGATTATTTGAATTACAAGAATACTTGTTTTATGAAGTGTTGGAGAACTATAATTTAACAGTGGAACCATACATCTAGAGGGCTTGTGGAATAATGGCTTTCTAGAGATACGTCTGGGCAATGCTGCTGCTTCTCCTCATTCCTCTTTCCGGAGGTTGGACGACATCATCACCATGGCTCAACAACAGTCTTTAGATACAGCTGCTCTAAACAATAATGTTGTATTGCCCCCCAAACCATTCTTTAAGGTTTTTTAGTCAAGACATTGTTCTTCCTACACTTCTTTTCCCTACACTTCTTTTCCCTTGTATAACAGCTGCAACAGTATATATTTCTCATTATATGACCAAAATATTCTAGTTTTCTGCATTTTATGTGTAGTATTTCTTTATCTTTATTCATTCTCTTTAATACTTATTTGTTGGTCACCCGCTCAGTCCATGAAATTCATAACATCCTGCAGTAAATCCACATTTCAAATGCTATCCTTTTTATGGTGGTCTGTGTTAAAGTCCACAATTCCATGCCATACAGTAGAACTGAAAATACATAACACCATACAATGAACATTCTCAAGACTAATATTAAGTTTTTGTTACATATCACATTTTTCATCTTAAAAAAGCTACTCCAGGCCACCTCTATTCTAACTTTTATTGCATTATTAGGATCCTACTGCTCATTCAACCAAATTCCAAGATATTTATATTTATCAACCCACTCCACATTTTCATTTTGAATTCTTAACTGTTTTTCTTGGACTACTTGCTTTTTACTAATTACCATGCACTTAGTTTTCTTGACATTCATTTTTAGACCTTCTTCATTACTTACTTCACTGATTTTATCAAGTAAGTAAAGCTAAGCCCAAGGAACCACCAAAGTCAGCAAACTTCAGAGCAGCCACGATGGACTAAAATGGATGACTGCAATATCCAGCTGTTCAGGCTGCATGGACTTTGGTTGAATCATGGTGACAGTTGACGTGAGACCCTGGCATTGTGGTTGATGACAAGGACCTGATGCTGCTAAGGATGAACATTGTGCCTAACAAGATGCTAAAAGGAGTGACACAGTCTTTACAGCAGATGTGGAATAACATCATTATTGAAGTGTCTTGAAGAATAGGAGGACTGTGTCAAAGTGATAGTAAAGAACTGCCAAAAAGCAGAGGTCTTAGTGGCATTTTGCCCTAGATAGATTGTGGGCTACCCAACTGATACAAATGATGAAAATATATGATCCCATATCTGGTGAATGTAAAATAGGTAACTTCGGGGAAGAGGCTTCACACACCCACACTCCTTTCCACTTCTCTCTTCTACCTCCTTATTGTTTTATCTACCCTTTCATCCTCCCTTTTTCCTTTCTGTTTCTATTTCTCTTGCTCTTTCTTTCTTTCCTTCTGTTTTGGTTCTGATGGAGATGAAAAGGATACTTGAGTTACTATGCTAAATTGGTAAACTTACTTTGCCTATCATTGTGGAATAATCTAAAGTAGCCAGGAAAAATATCAGATGAACTGTAGGGAGTTTTAGGAAGGAGAAGCAGGTCCAGGATTCCAGTTCAAATTGCTTTGTCAGTGCAGTTCTAATCCCAATCTTACACCATTCTTAAACCATTTATATTTTCTAAACACTAACATTGACATTTCTGTCTTCAAGCTCATAATACTATTTTCTGTATGAAGATCATTTCAATATGAAGCATTGTGTATCAATAAACTGATTCATTTCAGTTAAAATTTTGAGTCTCTGAGCTTTTCTACATGAGGCATTTATTATGCACATATTATTCCCTATTTATTTAATGAATTATATTTAGATCCCACCTTTCTTCCATTGTGGAACTCAAGGTGGCTTCATGCAGTTCCCAGGTGGACTCCCCAAGCGCTGACCAGTTCCAGACCTGCTTAGCTTCAGCATGGTGGCTACCTCATGTGAAGCCACCATGGGACTATTCCCTGGGAATAGTGGACCGGTCATGTTGTTCGAATGCCTGACTGCCGTCTCCCAAAGCAGTTACTTTACTCCCAACTCAAGGATGGAAAGCGGAATATCGGTGGTCAATATAAGAGGTTTAAAGATGTTCATAAGGCTAATCTAAAAAAATGCAATATAAACATCGAAAACTGGGAAGCTCTGGCCCATGAACGATCTAAATGGAGGTTGGCCTTTCACAAAGGTTCCATGGACTTTGAAGAAGCCCGAGTGCAAGGTGAAAGGGAGAAACGTGCTAAGCGAAAAGCACGTCAAATGAATCCTTTACAGGACCATCTTCTATCTGGTAACCTGTGTCCTCACTGTGGGAAGCTATGTGGATCTAGAATTGGCCTCCACAGTCACTTACGGACCCATCGCTAGAGTCTACACAATCTTCTTTAGAATCTCCTCCTTTTATCCCGGAAGACAATCTTACTCGGTCACGAGTGATCGCCTGATGATGATGATTCCCTGGGACTATTCCCTACTCATGGTTGCTTATGGGTTCTTTAGACAACATTGAGACCCTCCAGTTTCGCTTCTATTTTTAAACAGCACCTTCAGCAAGTTTTTTTTTTTTTTTTTTAGATTAGGGGAAATGTGGCATTTTCTGTAAAAGCAAAAGAAAACACTTTTTCCACTTTGTAATTGCATTATTGTGCTATAGCACAACACCACCTAGAGGTTATGAAGCAGAAAAGCAGAAAAGGAAATGCTCTTTGTGTAGTGCTCAGATCTCAACTCTGGGACAAACCCAAAATTAGATACAGCGGATTAACAGCCTTGTGTAGAAAAGCTCTCTGGTTCTTGATGCTGGCTATGCTTTATTCTCTGATCCACTGGGTTGCAAAAATGCAAATTCAGACTCTGATTAGTCCACCAGATTAACAATATCCAGCCTATATACGGTGTGTTTTCTAATAGGCATAGTGAGGAGTGCTGTTGTTTAGGAGTCCATTGTCACTTCACTCTGTTCCCCCTTCCCACCTGGTTTGTCCCCACACCCGACCCGCTAAACAGTCAGTATTCCATGGCCTCTGAGCATGCTGCTCAGTCCTTACTGGGCCATTTTTGCAGTTTTTCTGATTAAGGTCCCCCCCCCCCCAATATATATATTTTTTACTTCCACAAACTTCAAGGTCCCTCAAGCCTGCTGAGACCCATCTCTTGTGTCTTGAGTAGTGCCATTTTGGCTACATAAGCAACAACACTCACAGCCTGAACACTGGAAATAGAAGGAATGATAAATGACCAGATAGCATTTTCAAGCTCTGTTTCTCTCTACCTATCTAAGCCTTTACATCAAATGTCTGTCTGTCTGTATATTAAAAATGAAGAAAAAGAAATGACTTCCAATCCACCTAGTTCACCTGCATGAGGACTAATGTCTATTTTGATTGGACCAGGCTTGTGTTTGTGGCTAACACACTCTGGGTTTTAGTCTGAACTTTAAAGGAGCTATCCATGGTGCTGAACCATAACCCCCCAAATAGGTTCAGCACGATGGATAGTTCCTTAAAAGTTCAGACTAAACCCCGGAGTGGATACACCACCCCACTGACATTGGAGTCAGCAGCCTCCGCTGTCTACATGTACCGGCCATCTAAGCTGAGCTGGGTGGTGAATGGGAAGAGGGTATTTTCAACGGTGGCCTCACCTACAGAATGCTCTCCCCAAGTGGCTAGTCTCACATTCATTCTGTTGTTTTTTTTGGCAGGAGGTAAAGATCTTTTTAATTTTTCTAGAATTTTAAAGCCTATCTTCTAATTGCTGGCTGGATTGGTTTAAAGCTGCATTCTGCAGTGTGTGTGTGTGTGTGTGTGTGTTTTTAAATAGTTTCATAGATCATAGAGTTGGAAGGAGCCTACAAGGCTATCGAGTCCAACAACCCCTGCTCAATGCAGGAAACTAGAGGAGGGGTCTCCCATCCAAGTAATAACCAGGCCTGACCCTGCTTAGCTTTCCACGCTCAGACAAACTGAGCCACCGTGAGCCACAGACCTGTATATGATCTAAATATGAACTAAATATGAGTAAATGTTGTTGTAATTCCTGGATTGTATCCCATGGTGGCTTTGCCTTAGCAGAAAGTGCTTCCGCTCATGCAAGTTGAGGGGAGGGACCTGATTTTGCTGATCTGCCCTCCCCCCTGGTATTGCACTGCACACCATATTCCAGGGGGAGCCCAAGCTTTAGGAGCAGCTGGGGGGCGGGCGGGCAGGGGGCTTCAGGAACCAGCTAAGATCAGTTGCCCCAAGTGCTTCCTGCTAAGGCAATACCACCCACCGGATACAACCCATTGGGTTACATCTAGCACAGTGTTCTCCAACCTTGGGTCCCCAGATGTTTTTGGCCTACACCTCCCAGCATGCCCCAGCCAGCATAGCTGGCTGGGGCATGCTGGGAGGTGTAGGCCAAAAACATCTGGGGACCCAAGGTTGGAGAACACTGATCTAGCATCACACTATTGGAAGTCCACTAGTGCAACAGGACTCCCCCCCCCCCACCCTGTAGCCCTCTGGACTGCCTGAAAATCTGCTCCAGAAGGTTTTTCTACTTTCTGGAGGAGCTTTTGAGTGGGGGTGGGGGGGCTTGCAGCCAGGAGGGGTACCTCCCTCCTAATTCTGCTGATGAAAGAAGTTTTGTCAGCAATATTACACTACTGGATCTAACCCATTGTGTTTATTGTTTGATACTGTGAGCCCTCCTGGTAACATTTATATTGAAGTGTAGGCTATACATTCAAAAAATAAGAATACATAAATACATTAAAAACTTAACAATACCATATTTCAGTGTAGTAAAACTTTGACGCTGGCTCGGAGCTCCTTCTCCCTTACTAGTAACTCCTGAGATGTGGACACTGTAAAGAGTTCTTGCCTTAAGTTCTTTCAAGCGGTGTTGCTTAGTTGAAGAATTGACAGCAACAACTGCAACATAAGTGGGCAAGAAGCAATAGGTTATGAGAAACAAGTGATGATGAGCAGAATGTAAGATTGTAATATTTCTGTAGGGAAATACGTGTGTGACATTCCCTGCTCCATCAGACGTCACTACTAAGAAATGAGTTCAGGACAGCTATAGTTGAACCATGTATACATAATGCCTTGTGTATAGTGGATTAACCCAGATATACTGACCTCCTGACATTTTTTCTTCTAAAAGCAGTCACAGGGTTACCCAATTTGGATTGGGGCTGTGAAAAAGGGGGGCGGGGGGGGCAACCTTCCTCCCACCATGCCATGTGGGTGGGGGATTTCCTCCATGAAGGCATGACAAGCATCAACATCACGGCTTGGGTCCAGACTTACTCATACTTAGAGTAATCCCACATCCAATTGATTTCAATAGGGTTACTCTAAATATGAGTAAGTCTGGATCCCGCTCTATATTCTTTTTGGTGCCAGGTCAAAAAACCTACAGTATTTTTCCATGTATAAGACTATACTTTTTCCTAGAATTGTTAGACTAAAAATTGAGGGTCGTCTTATACACGGAAGTAAGCCAAGGAGAGAACCGCGCGGTTGCAAAACTGCCCAGTGGGGGGCGTCTTATACATGGGGGCGTCTTATAGATGGAAGAATACGGGTATTTGCTTGCACAGGCATTTTAAGCTAGTTTATCTTAAGCTGGTTAATGTGAGCTGTCTATTGCATATATTTGCTGCCTTTTATTGTGGTAGTCAATATTGTTGTTTTTCACTGTATATTACATTTTGTATACCATCCTGGTACTGTACGATGAAGGGCAGTTTGAAAACCTTTTAAATAAATAATGATAAATATTGGCAACTCCCATTTTGTGTCTGTATTTCCCCCCTCCACATGTAATAGTTGTGTGTGTGTGTGTGTGTGTGTGTGTGTATGTGAGAGAGAGACGGATCATTCATACAACATCTAGTTAAGCCCTGAGGTCCTTTAGTCATACCTGGAATTGGTAACATCTTTTTTTTATATGGGAACAGGAAACAACAGATTGAAATGCTTGTTGGGTAGCCTGTCTGCTCTGCCTCTTTTTTTCTTTTTCTTTTTTAACAGTCCCCATCTACCTGCCCACACACAGAATCCCAGTGGAAGCATCCTCTCTCGATCTTCTGCCCCCACTAAGCTGCATGCAATTTGCCTGTGGCCTAAACAGTGGAAACTCTGAAAACAAATGTATCATTTCTTCCAAGATTTCAATTTAGAAACACAATTTTGTCTGTTTTGTGGACTAGATGAATGAGAAATTTTTGGATGATAATATTCAGTCAGTAAAGTGGTCCTACCCAAAGAGAGGTTTTTCACGATTTCTGTGTAGTGAATTCTGTAAGCCTGAAGGAATCCTAAACACTCTTCCGCAGGTATCTCAGTCCATTTCACAATAGCTGTATGCTTTGTCACAACTGGAATTGTTACATTAGCCGGACCTATCCTGGGAACTTAAAAAAAAAAATTCCAGTTCATTTTTCCATCCCCAAAATTCACGGTAGTTACTTATGCATATTTCCTGCCCTTTCATGAGGTGCTATTGGTAGACAATACGAACTGTTGGCATCGGTTTTTGTTGACCACATCTGTATGTGTCTGTCTTTGCCAACCTGGTGCCCTCCAGATGTGTTGGGCTACCTAGGAACTATCATCATCCCCAGCCAGCCAGTTGGTTGGTGGTAATAGGAGTCATAGTCCAACACATACAGAGGGTACCAGGTCAGGGGAGGCTGTTTCATCTACTCATCTGGTCAAAATGTGGATGTGCCCCACCGCTCTCTTGACAGTCCCACCAACGGGATTAGATTCTGCTAGCTGCTCCCTTTGTGAAACAAACGATCTATTTGTTTTTGCAGTTTGGTCTTCATCCATAGCAGATTGGCTGGATGAGACATGACCTATTGATTTTCACAGGCAACAAGAAAAGGAAAATGAAAAGACCAAGGATTTATGCTTTAGAAACACAACACATATGTCAATACAAGAAGTCTATGTACTTGAGAAACAAAGAAGTGAAAGAAATAAGGTAATATATAGTTTATTGATATTCTGCGGGATTCTGCCTCAGTTTTTGAAATTCTCCTTTACTAGATATGTTTATTAGAGCAGAACTCAAAATGTTGGAATCCATTACGTTCTGGAATTTTGCAAGAAACGGAAAACAAAGGAACATAATTATGTAGGGGGCAAAAGTGATAAACGTAGTTTAAAACCATTTCTTAAAGGTGCCTTAAACTGTTTTCCTTCTTTAAAAAAAAATGTGTTTGCACAATTGCAAAATTTTGCAATTGCACGAATGTGCATGCTTAATTAAAATATGTTATAGACTTTAAAAAAATGAATGTGTTTTTTAAATTTTTAATCCCCTCCCCCAATTTTGTTTAATAAACATTTATTCCCACAGGAGTGCAAATCAAGTGTGTTGGGTTTCGTTTTGTGTTTGCTTTTTAATTATTATTGAGCTGGTTTGGACAACACAACGAACCATGACAACTTTTGTCATGCATGTTCCCCCGCCCACCCCCCAGCACAGTCCCAACCCAGGTCATTATAGTATAGAAGACTGGCCACGACACCTTACTTAGACTGTGTCCACTCATTGTTGGAATTGATTAAAAGTGATGAGTTGGAATAAAAGCAGGATTTTTTTCCTTTTAAAAAAGCGGTGCTGTTGTAAGAAATACCTCCTTCCACTGCATAGAAGTAAGTCATGGCTAATGTCCGTTCATGCGTCTTTAAGTCCTTGCACGGATTGTCTAATTCATGTAATATTACTTTATATAACGTATATGGTTGGAGGTTACCTAGAAAACAGATACAGATGTTAACAGTTGCAATTAAGAAACGATAGGATTCAGGAAAAATAAATACGGTAGGTATCCTAAAAAATCTGTCATGTACCTCTGAAGCTCAAGTGTCTAATAATAATGAGTTAGGATCCAGATTTCCACGCGTACAACGGGGCCGGCTGATAGAGGTGGACGTCCTTGCAATTGCTTCCTCATGGTAGCGCCTCTCGCCCATCAAAAATGCTACACAGAGGGTCGGTGCCTCCGTGCAATTTTCAGGGATGCACCGTCCCCTTCCCCACCCCCATTGCAAACACCTAAATCTGGATCAAACTCATGGTGCGTATTCATGTGCTGAGTATGCATCTGGATTCCAGTTGGCCCTTAGATCATGTGTGGATTTGTTTCATTGTTAAAATAACATAGGAAGCCGCCTCACACCGAACCATTGATCCATCTCTCGCCCAGTATTGTCAATACTGACTGGCAGCAGTGGCTCTCCAGGGTTTCATGCAGGAATTTTTCCATCTCTTCCGGGAGATGTTGGGGATTGAATTTGGGATCTTCTGCATGCAAAGCAGGTGCTCCGCCACAGAGCCACGGACCACCCCATGTAAGAGAAGTGTTTCATAAACACACCGCCTTGCTTTTCAAACTATGCTAAGTTTGCTACACCTTCAAGGGAAAGAGAATTACTTTACTGATAGTTCACATATGGATTTTCTGTTCCGGAAGCTGTACACAAAGCATCCTGAAGGGGATGTGCATGTAATAAAAGAAGGTCAAGGAAAAGAAGGATGAATAATTGATAGCAACCTCCAATCTGATGCCCTCCAACGGACATTACGGCTAATCCTGATTGATCTGTTTGTCAGAATCACCTGTGCGAACCCTATCAATATGCAGCATGAGAGTCCCATGAAATGTATCTGAATTAGAGGCTCTTTTGCACATAAATCAGACGGACGTCATAACCGGCACAGATTTTACTTAGGCTTTGCAAGGACACGTTTTCAGGAAGATGAGGAAAAGCTATCTGGCCTGTGACAGAGCAGTAAGTAAAGTTTATGGCAATAGCTGGGCACGGACAGTGGGAATCTTCTCAGGCGGAGGGCTGTTCTGATGTGTCTCAGCATGAAACGTATCACCTTTCCCCCCTCAAATTTGCTAAAGAAGGAACCTGCAAATGGGGAGACATAGCGAGTGACCTTGATGGAGCTGCTGCTCTTGATCTAGCTACTATGGATAGTACTTTTGTTGAAAGGGGAATTTGTTGGTAGTGACTGGAATGATGCAAGTGAAAAGATAAATTGGACTTTGCAAGGGCAGAGCAAGAGAGCTGAAGAGCACTTGTAGGGGAAGAATGGAGGGTATGTTGCCCCTGATCACTGGACTCCCTCGGTTGACTCCTTGGGTTTTGAGTCCTTGGCACTGTTGTTATTGCTTAGGTGCAATGCAATCTTTTTCATAAATTTCATTTAGTATATATTGCAGGATTTCACAAGCTGTGCTGACCCAGATGGCAACTTGCACTAGGTGGATTATACCTGTTGTCCAATACTGTTTTAAAACTTGTTTTAACACCCACATTTATTTTGAACTCATATTCCTCCTGCTTTTATTTTTTTTTAAGGCAAAACTTTGAATCTTGCATATGCTGTTAGGGTTTGCTGGGCCGCTACATTTGACAGTGCTTGTTATTGGGCCAGTGCTTGTAATTGGGCCAATTTCTACGTCTTTTTGGTCAGAAAGATAAGCCAGCAGTTCTGAAAATTGTGTCTGCTGATTAAAAGACAAACACCTTAATCAAGCAAAGGAGATCCACATACGGGAGCAAGTTTCTAAGGCCAGAACAGAGACTGGATTTAAGTGGACTCAAGCACACCTAATTCTGGGTTGGCTTTTGGTCTGAGTGCACAGCTGGTGCAAAAGTAAATGCACATCTCAGTCACCTGGTTCACACATAACAGCAAGCCACTGTGGGTGAATTTCCCTGCAGGGCTTGCTGGTTTGCATTTTGAAAATTCAAGCCACGACTTGTCATTGTGGGTGAACCCAGTGAGGGTGGGTTGTTAAGAAGCCACCCAGAAGCCATGGCCTGTTTTAGGGTTGTGGGTGGCTTGTTAACCACCCCAACAACCCACCCTTGCCAGATACGCACGTAACAACAGGACCCCCCACCTCAGCTTGAATTTTCAAAATGATGGCCAGTGCCGCAACAAGAAGCCTCGCAGCGAAATTCACCCACAGTGGCTTCTCGTTATGTATGAACTGACTCAGAGTGGAATTCCATCACAGTTCACCACAAGGCCTGGCTAGATGTGTCTTTTGGTGCAGAAGGAAGTTCTTGTTTCCATCCCAGGTCATTGTTTCCATCCCAGTTGTACACATGAGTACAACTGGATCAGCACCCAAGTATAGCGGTCAGCTGGTGATTCTTTATATTGCTTATGTTTTCTAAAAGCAGAAAATGCTTTTACAGTAAACTTCTGCTGTGTAACAGTTTCAAAGTTGGCTCGTTACCTAGTGTTTTGCTTCTGTCACTGCCAGGCACTACTCTCGTATCCATGTCTTCTATTCCAGTGCCCCAATCAGCCACAAGAAAATTTGGCTTGTATTTTAGATTCCAGTTGATAACAGTAGAATTTTGCTGATTGGAGACATTGATCTGGACAGGTAGATCTGTAACAGGAAGGGGAAATACCAATAAATAAAGGTTTTTTTAAAAAAATAAATCAAAGATTCTGCATGGCCATCCCAATCCATAATTTATATGAAAGTAAATTATATTAATTTCACTGGAATGTAAACACAATTCTATCTTATGGTTTCAGCATTACAGGGTGTTCCTAACACAGTTAAGTGCACGTAACCTGCTGATTCAAGTGGGCTTAAGCACTGAACTCTTTGTTGGATTGTAAGAACATAAGAAGAGCCGTACTGGATCAGACCAAAGGCCTATTGCATCAAGTATTCTGTTCCTATAGTAGCCAACCTGATGTCTGTGGGAAGCCCACAAGCAGAACATGTAGTAGCACCCTCCCACGTGTTCCCCAGCAACTGGTACCGGGAGGCATACTCAATGAGTTCAAAGCCAGATACAAAGCCAGACAGATATAAAAATGTAAGAAGCAAGCACATTAATAAAAGCCAACTTTATGTAGTTTGTTGCCTTAAACTTCAAAACATGAGAGGGAAGTTTGATTCTTTGTTTGATTCTTTCTTAACACCATCTTGACAGAAGAATATTCTAGCTCTACCTGTTGTAGTGAAATCTGGAACCGTATATGTTACTGCAGGGGATTCTCCTGCTTTATTAGAGGCAGAGATGCTGATTCTGTAATAAACCATGGAGAGATTCAGATGTAGCCAGTTCTCTGTGATGTTGAAGGAAATCAGATCGTCGCGGCAATAGCTGGGTATTCTTTCAATCTTTATACAGTATCCAATGGTATTCCTGCTTTCTGTTGTCTAAGATAAGCAAATATTGACATCAAACAGTTATTAAGCAAGAGGTTATTTAAGAATCACACTAGTTTCACAAATGTGAGGTTATTTTTAAATGTCTCCAGGACTAAACACTGTGATATAAGAGCCAGTGTGGCGTAGTGGTGAGAGCATTGGACTGGGACTTGGGAGATCCGGGTTCTAGTCCCCGCTCGGCCATGAAACTCACTGGGTGACTTTGGGCCAGTCACTGACTCTCAGCCTAACCTACCTCACAGGGTTGTTGTGAGGATAAAATGGAGAGGAGGAGGAGGAGGATTATGTAAGCCGCCTTGGGTTCCTTGCAGGAAAGAAGGTGGGGTATAAATATAATAAATAAAAAATAAATAAAATAAATAATGGACAGACAGAGTGTTGAAATGTAGAGGCCTGGGTTCAAATCCCTGTTAAGCCATACAGTTCCCTGGGTGAGATGGGGCCAGTCATTATCTTTACCTGATAGGTTGTTTATAAGGATACAATGGAGGGAGGGTAAACCATGTACACCCTCTGAGCTCCAAGAAAGAAAAGGAGAATAAAAAAGTTGTAAAGTCATATAATTATAGTTATATTATATAAATAGGAAACTAGACATTACCTTCCACTTAAGAAAGATACTTATTTTTCCTTGTGAGATCTCTTTAATTGCATTTTCCAAAATGGTTGGCTTTTCAATAAGCTCTGTTAAAGAACAACAGTATGGCAAATGTCAACTTAGAAGGATATTCATAATCAGTACTTCATTTTTAGAGTAAGCCAAAAATTGAAATACATTTATAATTTTGTCAGATCAATTAATATACATGACACTTACTATGTGGGATATGAATTTCTTCACTCCAAACACAAACAGAACAAATTTCATCCTTGTGTATGCATCTGAGGTGAGCAATATATGATGATGACATATTTACACTGGAGATAGTTGCCTTAAAGGTCCCACTCTCTATAGGAACCTGCAAATAAGTACCATTAAGCTAATCATTCCCACAGCAAAAGAGATCATTTATTGCTCTTCTTCACAAAAGGCCATGTGCCTTAGTTTAGATGGCAATTAGCACTGCAATATCAACAGGTTAGGAAAGAGATATCCAGGGTCACAATATATAGCAGTGGTGGGCAACTTTGGGTGTGTGTGTCTGGGGCCATTCACACACACACACACACACACACGCACGCACGCACCACACAGGGTGGAAGCAGAACACTAAGGAAACCTAAAGTGGCAAAATCTTGCTGGTTTTCAAGTGAGATTTGTCTATTTTAGGCTTCTGTAGTTGTAGAGAGCCACACAATCCCATGCATATCTACTCAGAAGTAAGTCACTGACCCAGTTTGCATGATCACAGTGGCAAAAATAAGACTAAAACAACCCATGGGTTTTGCATGATCACAGTGGCAAAAATAAGACTAAAACAACCCATGGGTTTTGGGTGGCTTGTTAACCACAGCAACACGCCACCCTCGCCAGGTTCGCACAACATGGCAAGCTGCACTGGTGAGGGTAATTATGCACACACACAAAAAAAATACCCAGCACAAACCCAGCATGCAACTGGCACATGCAGTGGGGGAAATAAGCCACCGTGGCTTATTTCCCCTGCCATGATCATGCAAACTGGGCCACGGTTTTAAGTGTGACTTATTCTCAGCTAAGTGGATTTAGGACTGTACAATTAGGCTGCAGTCCTATGGTCCTTGGGAGGGCTTCCCAGGGCTGTAAGGTGGAATGGATTAGGAGATTTGCCCTCACAAACCACCTCCTTGCAGGCTTGGAACCTCCACCCATCGGTGCTCCAATGGCAGGAATGGCAAAACCAGAAAATGTCAGGGACAGATCAGGGGATGGTTTGGATACAGGGGGTCCAAAGCCCTCCTGTTCCCTCAACGTGTCCCTGGAGCAGACGCCCTTGTTTTCCCTCCAGCTGCCACCTCCTACTCTGCCAGTGCGAGCCTGGTTGGGCTATGCCAGTTCCTCTACCACGGGTCCTTCCTCCCCGACTCTCTTTGGATTTCACTGTAAGATTCATTTAATTGGGTGACAACCCTAATTAGAGCCTTTGTACTCAAACCTATCACTCTAGAAGTAGGTGCCAGATCTAGGCATGAAGCTGCTAGCCAGCTTAAATGGTGAGAGGATACTGGAAGGTATGTGGAAGAATTTCCACTGCAACGTGAGCTGTAGGAGCACTAAGGAAAAGGTCTACTGTAAGAAGAGAGCCAGTGTGGCGTAGTGGTTACAGTGCTGGACTGAGACTCGGGGGATCCGGGTTCTAGTCTCCACTCGCCCATGAAGCTCACTGGCTGACTTTGGGCCGGTCACTGACTCTCAGCCTACCCTACCTCACAGGGTTGTTGTGAGGATAAGATGGAGAGGAGGAGGAGGATTGTGTAAGCTGCCTTGGGTTCCTTGCAGGAGAAAAGGCAGGTTATAAATATAATAAATAAAATAAAATAAAATAAATAAGAAGGCAAAGCACTGCAAAATGTAATTTGGCAACATTGAAAGTACAATGGAAAATCATAGGGAAGACAGCTCTAACACTTTCTGTGAAAGTGAATAAACTTCCTATCTCACATCTATTTTGCTGTACCTACCGATATCCAGGATGAGGTTGTTTGTGTCACTTCCTTGTATTGCAGTTCGTATTGCAGTATATCTCTTGGCGGATCCCACATAATTATTAATTTGCTGAATGACTGATGAGCCTTTATGCTGGAGGGTGAAGGGCATTTCTCTAAAGTAGAAAAATTACTAAAGCCATAGATTTCTACAAAGCAACAGAATCCAAAACAATCCCCATGCAGTTTCTCCTAGCCAGAGGGTGCTTCTGCCCTAATAAACACTGAGTGAGGGATTGCCATGCTTCATTCACGAACTTTTGACAGGGCATCCATGTGATACAGATGATATCCAACCATTGCCAGCCTGCATTTTCCTTGTGGTTCTTCCATCTTTTTTCAGACCTCAGAAAGTCTGACTTTAAAAAATAATAATAATGGAAGAGTAGAGCTATCTCCACTGATCTAGTTGCCTTTAACTAGGGATAGGGAACCTGTGGGCCTCCAGATGGTGTTGAATTGAACTACAACTCCCATCAGTCCCAGATAGCATGGCCAATGGCCCAGGAATTATGGGAGTTGTGATCGAACAACATCTGGCAGGCCACAGGTTCTCCAGCCCTAACAGTGCCACTCTTCTGTCTTTTTAAAAGGGCAGGGTTTTGAAGTGCGTAGTGATGGACTAGGCAGATGAAGCTATCACCGCTCAGCATACATTGACTATAACTTTTGCAGTATATAACCTTTAGATTAGCATTATAATGTTACACTGTTATAAACAGGGTGATAAAATGGTGCCATTGCATCACCCTGTGTATAATGCTATAACACGATAATGCTAATTTAAATAATGGGTTAAGAAACTTTTCCATGCACCACCATTAACCATGTTGCTAAAATAGTGCTGACCAGAAAGTGGCCCCCATCAAAATTTAGTATGATGGTGTTATAGCGCAAACCGCAAATTGCATCAGCTGGGGTGGGAGGGGGATCTGCTTGTTTGAATGATTCCCACATGGAGGGAAAACAGTTCAGAGATACTGAAAACATGTTGGGGAGAAAGGTTTAGCTTAACTTTCCCTCTGACATGTGTGTCTTGTGGGGGAGCAACCCACAAACATGCAACCTCTCACCTGCAGCTTTGAATTGGTACAGTCCAGGAAAAGCTTAACCCCTTTATTCTGCTGATTGTGTACAGATCCTTATTCTGGATCCAACATCGTGCTGGCAAGTGCCATATCTGTATTTCAGTCCATGTACACAGATTTGATTTGTAATTTCATGGTAGTTTTGGGGGAGATCCCAGATAGAAATAATGAAAATGCAAGAGGATCCATCAGTTATGTTTCTCAATTTCCATGAAGTGAGTCTCACTGGCCTGTGTTAGTCTGAGATATTTTGTGGCCCTTGTCTCTTTCTGATCTTTTATATATGGTGGCCATCTGGTGATGTGTCACCCCTAAATGGTGGTCATTTTGTGACTGGTGCCCACAGCACTTTGCCAAGAGGCCCAAAAAGGTTGGATACCCTGGTATAAACTGTCCTTTCCTCCAGCCCTCTGATTAGTACATAGACAAACAAATGAATAAACCAGAACACCACACTGTTCCCTAACCGGCAATGTATTTTCTAGTGGTTTGCAGTGCAACTTGCTTCACAGCACAGTTCTATAACTTGTCTATTTGGGAGTAAGTCCCACAGTGTTCAATAGGGCTTACTCTCCCAGTGTGTATAGGACTGAGGACTCCGTTCTTTAACAGAATTAAGATCTAATTTATTCATTACATATGTATCCCAACCCTCCCCCTAAGAAGCTCAGAGTAGCATTTTAGCCTTGCATCAAGCCATATGAGATTAAGTCAGGCAGAAATAATGTTCTCTCTTTCTAACATTAATATCCCACCTTTCTACAAAATAATCATGGTTGCTTACAAATAAACAGCAATAAAAGAGCAACCAAATAACTACTATGACAGAAATGATGACATAGTTTTAAAGCAGCAGCAGTCACATCCTTATTCAAAAATAATCTGAAAAAGTCTACTGAAATAGAAGCATCTTCTTTCCTGGTCACCTAAAACTGAGCAGCAATGGGTCCAGGCATACTTCTGTTGGGGAGCTCTTCCAGAGTCTGGGTGCCACAACCACAAAGGCTCTTCTCTCTGGTACCCACCAGCCATACATCCAAAAGCACAGAGACCAAAAGAATGGGCTTCTGAAGACCTTACAGACATTTACTCGAGAACAGGTCTAATTTAACTCAGCAGGACTTACTTCCAAGTAAACCTGCACAGATTAGCACTATGACCCATGTATTTTTCATGGGGTTTTTTTAAATGTGGGGGCTTTGAACTTACAGGAAGTAGAGGATGATTTCTGAGAACCACATCCCACTAGTTTATTAAAAGACATGTAATGCAAAAGTCTTAGAGATTCTAATCTTCCACTCCAGCAATGAATTATGTACCCTGCTATAGAATGGTATGACTCAAACTGGATGTATCTGAAAGTTAACTGGCCAATTAATCTAACTTGTTCAAAAATTATCTGCATGCTAGTGCTCGAGCTGTCATTTCTGGACAAGCGCAGACCAGTATCGTCCCTCTGTGCCAATTGGAAGGGGGAGTGGTCCTGCAGGGAGATCCCCACTGCTACCTCCAAACTGTAGAGACTCCTCCACAGTGTGGGGCTTGGAGGGCCAAGCCCTGCCCCTGGGGGAATCCAAGGAGGCTTTGCAGGCTGGATGGGGAACCTCTGCAGGCTGGAGGTTCCCCATCCCTGTTCTATGGCACCATGCTAAAAAAATCCAGGCATACATGCTCTGTCCAGAAGCACCCTCATCTGCAATGTTAGAGAGCGGGGAAGGTATGAAAGGGCGGAAGCTGGCCTGAGCAAGAGAGAAAGCCTGTCTTGAAGAACGCAACAAATAAATAATATTGCAAGTCACTGTCCGTACCACTACAGCTCTAGCCTTGAGCTCCAGCCCCTTGGCATATTGCCCTCTGGTAGGGCCTTTTCTAGGCCAATGACCCCCACCCTCCCCAGCAGACTCGCTGTGTCTGTGCTCCCCTGATCAATGCCAGGTGGCCGCCATATTATCTTTCCACAATGCTCTGGACTGATGCTAAGTTAGGAACATTGTGGGAAATGTACACGGTGGCTGCCTGGCCATCCAGCAGAATTTTTTTTTTTTAATGGGCCCAGCGCAGGCATTGGCAGGGAGCCCTGCCAGGCCACTGCAGGTCAGGCATCTGCCCGAGGATGCTTTGTGGTGATGCCAGCCCTGACAGCTATTTATTTATTTATTTATTATATTTATCAATCGCCCATCTGGCCGGTCACCCGGCCACCCTGGGCGATGTACAATCAAAATACAGTAAAACACAATAAAATACAATAATTAAAACAATATAAAAAATTCTCATTAAAAACCTAACCCACCCCATATTCCCGCCTGAACAGCCATGTTTTTAATGCACAGCGGAAGCTCATCACGGAGGGGGCATGGCGAAGGTCACTAGGGAGGGAGTTCCATAATGTGGGGGCCTATGAAGTACTCTAGAGTCTAGGCTTGCGGTCTATGTGGGTGACTGATATGAAAGTTATTCCCTTGGATGTAACATGCACAAAGAATGACCACAATCAGAACAATCTATGAGAGAGGGGAGACATGAGGTAAGAGGTAATGGACATAAAGAATGAATGAAAATGTTCTTTTTTCTTGTCCTTTTAAACTATATTTGAAAAAGTTTTCCTCACAGTAGACCATGCCAACAACCCATCCTCGTTGGGTTTGGATGACATGAGAAGCCATGGTAACTGCCTGCTGCTGCTGCTGCTTGAATATTCAAAATAGCCACTGGCACACGCTACAATCTACTGTGGCTTAAATAAGCCATGGTGGGCTACAGTGATCATGCGAACTGAGTCCCTGAGTGTTACTTTCAAAGTAAATCTGAGGGTTCTTGCCTTCTTTCAAATTAGTAACTCTTCACACGTAGGGCTTCTGTACATGAGGCTTTTAAACCCCCCCCCCCCACTTTACCAAGGCTTCTGCTTCTGGATTCTTTGCAGGTTTAAGATCGGCTCCTTTACACGTGTTTTTTTTCCGGGGGTGTGTGTCTTTCTCTGCCTTTCTCTGCCATTACACAACCACAAGGTGGAGCTGTGGTACAGTGGAATTGTGAGAATACATGAGCTTCTCAAGGAGCTGCACTGGCTACCAGTTGCTTGCCAAGCCTCATTCAAAGTGTTGGTTTTGACCTTTAAAACCCTATACAGCTCCGGTCCAGTCTATCTCAAGGAGCATCTCCAGCAACACCAAGTAGGCCTGCTGAACAAGATCTGCCACAGACGGCCTTCTTGTCCCTTTAGCCAGAGCAGCTAGACTGGTGGGGACTAGGAAGAGGGCCTTTTCTGTGGCAGCCCCCATACTGTGGAACTCTCTCCCGAGTGACCTCCGCCATGCCCCCTCTCTGCTGAGCTTCCGCCACTCACTAAAAACTTGGCTGTTCAGGCGGGAATATGGGGTGGGCTAAGATTTTAAAATTTTATACTGTTTTAATGTATTTTATCCTGTTTTTATCTTATGTACATCGCCCAGGGTGGCTGGCTTGCCGGCCAGATGGGTGATAAATAAATGCAAATAATAAATAAATAAATAAATAAATAAATAAATAAATTCTCATTCCAGTTGATTCTGCCAGTTCCAGATAGTACTACACTTTCCTTGCTCTAAAAAAAAAGCGGCAGAAACGCTTGGAAAGCATGGGAAAGGCCCTGAAGGATGAAGACGTAATGTAAAGCACCCTCAGACTACCATGCCTGAGAAATCACGAGCGCGCTATCAATGCCTTGTGTAGAGAAGCCCATAATGTACACTGACTTAGGAATGTGCCATTACATATATATGAGTATCGGCTCCCATTGCTACATAAACCTTGGAGGAGGGAAGACCAGGTGGGGTAAAAGAGAAGAGTGAGGAGTGCGCCCAACTGGAAGGGCCAGCACTTACCTGGATCTAGCAGGGTGTGCTCGTCATCATAGTCAGCGTTCCCCTTGCTGCCTCCCCGGATAGACAGGCCATTCCGCTCACAGAAACCTGAACCTATGAAGAAAGAAAATCAAAAGGGTACAAGATAGGAGTAGCCAGCTGCCTTTAGGAGGTGCTGCTCCCGTCTAACACTTGGGAAGATGGAAGGTATATATTATACTGTATATAGATAGAATAAACAGCACAAGGAAAGCTGTGCCTGGGCTGGGGCAAGTCAGTTGTACCTAAACCAGCTGGGATTTGAGGACCTAACAAGAGGTGATGAGCTAACAAAGGGGGAGGAGTTGCTTTCCGAAGCTGGCTGCATGGAGGAACGTCCTGGGGATTGAACCTGGCACCTCCTGCAAGCAAAGCCAACACTCTACCGCTCAGCGACAGGACCAGCATTATCCTGTGCTCTCTCTCCAGGCACCTGGCCATGGTAGCTAGATAACTAGTTGTCCCCATGACCTGCAGCTTTGTTCCACCTTTACTGCTATCCCCCCACCCCAGGATTTTCTCATGTTTTAAATTGTTTTTATTCCTGAAGTCTGTTGTGCGGATCATAATGATGGAAAGGCAGGGCATCAGGACCGGTGCAAGGCAGTTTGGTGCTCTAGGCAAGATCAGATATTTAGCGCGCCCCCCTCCCACTTGAGAGCACTGTATTTTTTTTCAAGGCGTTTCTGGCGCCCCCTTTAGCCCTGCGCCCTAGGCAGCTGCCTAGTTGGCCTAATGGTAGCACCGGCCCTGCAGGGTATACATATTTGGAATAATAAATGAAAGAAATGGCCATACTGATTTGCTCTTCCAGGAGAAGGTTGGGGAAAACGATGCCTCTAAGATGATGCGGTACATGCATGAGCATTTCACGCACGCACCCTAAAGGAGCTCCATTAGGAATAGTCTCTCAGAGGAGCAGCATGAGGCGGGCTGTTCATGGGTACGAAACCTTGGACAGCTATCCAAAATTCTCTTTTGCTACCCAATATGGTGCCTGAAGTGATAGGTTGAATCTATCTGATAGCAGGGCTGCCCTTGGTCAAAGAGTTTTGAAGGGAATAAAAACTCACCCACTGTCAGCCACGCCAAGGATGCAAAGAATAAAAACCTCTTCACTTCTCCTGGGGGGGTGGGAAGCACACGGTTCATTAATCACGTCCACTCATTGCAGTATATTTATCCACTGCATTTCTACTCCAGTTTTTCAGGTTAGGCTAGTGAGACAGTTCAGATCAGATGTAATGTCAAGCCATAGCTTAGAGCAGGCATGGGGAACATGTGGCCCTCCAGATGTATTTTATATATTATTTATTTAAAATATTTCTAGGCCTCCCTAAGTGGCTTACAACATTGAAATTCATATAATATTATTTTTAAAAAGCACAATATAATAATAAGGAAGCAAACATTCATAAAATGACAGACACCAGCAATAAAACAATACTAAAAACAACAGCATAATTGCAGCTACAGAGCAGAACAGTCCAGTAAAACATAGCCAGGGGAAGACCAGAGTAAGCAAGTAGGTCTTCAGGGCCTTCCTAAAAGCCTACAGTACTAATTCCATGACTCATTCCTTCCACAGGTGTGGGGCCACCACGGAAATGGCCTTCTTTTGTGTACTTGCTCACTTAACTGCCCTCAAAGATGGGCAAGTGAGGCTGGCCTTTTTTGCTGTATCAAAGTTGGACTCTCATCATCCCTTCAAGGGGAATAATTTTCAACTCCACCATTTTGAATGAGCAGAACAGGAATGTTCAGTAACATTTCATGGAGAACAATGCTGAGTGAGCATGTAATAGTGTTCATCCTTTTGACCTAGTGTTCATTCTTTAGACAGAAAAAAAGTCCTACAACTCCCAGCATGTCCCACTCAGCCATGCTTTTTTCTGTCTAAACACACATAGGATTGTACCCTTAGTAAAGGAAAATAATGCAAATTCCATTTGCTCTGGTTGTGTTTCTACAGTACAGATATTCGACTAATGACTAGGGACTATGTAATAGAGAAGAGACAGCTGAAATAGACACAATATACCACATTTAAAGCACATAAAGCATTAGAGTATTCTGCAGCATCCGTTTTAAAACAACCTTTTCCGAGAGAAAAAAATGTATAGTCTACTAAACCAATGAATAGTAAACTACTTAGGGTTCCCCAGAAACACAAATTCATAGACCACATCCAGATGCCTTTCTTTTTGCCAGCACTCAAAATAGAATTAAAGCAATTTTTTTTTAAAAAAAGATTCTGAGTCTAATATAATGCATGTTCAAAGTTCAGGAAATTTTTCCATCAAAGGAAATAAAGTACCGCATACAGGAATGTATAGTGGGGAGAAGAATTGTAATTATAGCTGGGCTACCAGTTTCTATGGTAATCTTTTAATAATAATAATAATAATAATAATAATGATGATGATGATGATGAAAGCTGAATCATTATTTAAAATAAAACCTCATAATCTGCCATGATCTGCAACTTTCAAAGCTGATTTTTCTTCTCCACTCCTCCTCCCATTTATTTTTCTATAGAAATTTTTTCTTGCTTATATTGCTTTTTCTAGAAGACCATTTTCACAAACTGCTCAGCATACTTGATATTTTTAAAAATATAAAATCCCTGTCCAGTACCTAGATCAAAGTATCCAAGCAAGAAGTCCTACTGGACTATTCATCGTGCCTTTTTTTTTTTTTTTTTTTTAAATCGCCGCCTTCACTGACTGGGTTTGCACGGACCACCCATGGTCTGTTGTAGGGTTATTTGAGGGTTGTTTAACAAGTGCTGCAGCCCGCGTTCAGACAACACGACAAATCATGGCAGCACCCCGCTGCAGGTTGAATATACACTGCCACAACTGCGAACTGCGGATCATGCGAACCGGCCCCACTTTTCTTGACAACGAGCACATATCAGAATGAAATCCCCTGAGCTTCCCAAGTGCAGTTGTGCCAGGACTGCCCTCCTCAAGTCATAAGAAGCAAGGAAGGAGTGTGAATTGCAAAGCCACTAATGAATAACATGCACCTGGATAGCTTATCTCTGTTGTGGCTCTCACATTCCAGGATGTCCATCTACTGCTGGTATCACCTGGTCTGGCTCTTGTGATAGAATTTTTTTAACGTTAGACCCCTGCAAATGGGACCTGCAACAAAATCTCACAGAAGTGTATCCTGACCTCAGAGCAGGAGCCCTGTGGTTCAGTGTTACAGCTAGCTACATTCCACTCGCCTCTGCCCCCTAGTTTTTCTTCTTTTCCATCTGCCTTTCAACATGCTGTGGTTCCTCAGTTTTTAAAGGCTTTTTGTAGCTCTGCAGATCTCAGGGTTCTCCCGAGCAGGCCGATACAACCGCTCTTGTTTCTCAGTGATGCCATTTTGGCTCCATTTCTGTTTGCACGCACCACTTGAGTTAGCTATTAGAAGGTTGCAAGTTTGATATAATTGAGGGGTTGTCACATTTGATATCAATGTTTAAGGATGTTTAGGAATGCACCGCTTTAAATATTCTCTGCTTTCAAATCTACCAAAAATTATGCAGGCATCCAGAGCAGAGCAGAGCAGGCATCCAGAGCAGATATAAGGAGAATACATATGTACTGCGTATTATACATTTAAATAGTTTCTTACCTTGACTCAAGTCTAGGCAGGTGAGGCGATCACTTTGCTCCATGCTGAAAAAATAATGTTAAATATTTTTTTTCCAAATCATATAGATATATCACAGCGCAGCTTACTTTTAATCTATTATCGTACATAGGTTATAAAGATAGCAAAGTCTTTTGGCTTTTGGCAAAATACTTGACCAGTTTCATCTCCCTTTGCTTAGATGGGCTTGAAACTCTAATAGCATTAAAAAAATAGTATTTGATTAAGAAAATACACTAGTCTATTCCATCAGCAGAACTCATTTTTAGGCTGGAAAGTTTTCCACCCAAAACTTTGGGGAAATCTGAACTCAAACAGCGATTGCAATGCTCTCCAGAGTAACTGTGACTATAAAATAGACACCAACAGCAAACTTTTCCCCAATCTACTCTGTCAACAATAAAAAATTGCTTTGCAAGGTTTCTTATCATTTAGTCATTACCATATTATCTAAACTAAGAATCAGATGCCCTAAGGTGCTATCTCAACAAGTTTTCAAATGCTACATTAAAAAGTTCCCCATGAGACCTAATGAAAATCTATCCCAAACCTATGCATTTAGCAATCACTGCACTGACTATACAGGGTTTTTTTTTTTAGAATGGCACTGTCAGCATACCTTTCTCTTCAAGAACAAAATTGGTCCCCAAAACATGAAACATACTATATGTTATGCATCAAGTGGGGGAAATGACCTGTACTGCCTCTTCACCCCTCCCAAACCTCCTAACACTGAATGATTGCTTTGCACATGAAGGGAGAACAATGGCTGGAAATGGACCATTTAGTAGTACTCCATATAAAAGTTATTTTATTTCCCATGCACTAGGTCTGCTGAAGGTGAGATGGAGGAGGTGATGACCATACATATGGGGAAATAAAGTGTTAGACAAAAATTACACAGTAAACAGCAATGAAATGGGGAACAACCATTTTAAAAAACACAACAACCACTCTGGTTGGAAGTGCATTCAGTCAATATCAGCAATAATGTGATATATTATAACAACAATGGGTTTGAAACAATGGGGACCATTTATAAAGTGAGGACTGTCTGTTTTCCCAGTGACCAAGTTTAGACATAATGATTTCAGTCCAATAATTATTGGCTTATTGGAAAGAAACCGAGCATTATTTGTGCCCATGGACTCCCTTCTTTCATGCACCTTCACACAATACTGCCAGATAAGTTAAATGTGGTTGGTTATGTCGTGGTTGGGCCAGCCCATAAGTTCAGTGGGTAGGAAAGTAATGAAAGCTGTAGTGACTGAGCTGACTGTGCTGGAAACAAGCTCAGGATGAAATCTGGCAGAGGCAATTTTCTATCCGTTGCCTTGCGTTGTCACAGGGCTGGCCCTACCATATGGCGGCAGGGTGAGGTGGCAGATGCTGGGGAAAGTAGCAGTCGCCCTGGCCTTCCCTCCTGAGCTGGCAACCAGGCGACAGCAGTGCTAGCTTGTTCCTGGCCTGGCACAGCTGACTGTCTCGCCTAGTCACTTCAGTGCATCACAGACAGTGTCGTTTCCAAGGCCCCCGACTGAGCCAAGAGTGAGAGAGGCAGTCAGCTGAGGACACACGCTCCAGCAGGAACCACACATGCATTGCCATTCTCATGTGATGCCCACTGGTGCTGCCACTGCTGCCCTGCAGCATTTGTTTGAGCAGGCAGTGAGCAAGGTCCAGGAGGAGCAGTGAGCGAGCTGCAGCAAGGTGCTGGAAGACAGCTGTGTGTGCCCCACAACCTGCCCGGTGCCCCCTAACCTAGCCTGTTGCCCTGAGGTGTGGGGAAGGACACTGTCCCGTCGGCAGTGTTGGAGTAAGATTCAGCTGCTGTACATGGAATGGAGGGATGGGGCATGCCATCGTCCTTTGTCTCAGGCAGCAAAATGTCTTGGATTGGCCTTGCCTGATTGCTATTGGACAGCAGTGGGAGCAACCTTATTGGCAGTGGAGACTTGTCATTCAGGGCAAAGGGGGCAGAGCCCCACCTAACCTGTCCTGCCTCACCTGCTTCTCATTGCCTGTGTCCCAGACCTTGCTCCCCTCCATAGGATGCAATGTAAAGTGGCCGGCTGCAGCAGTGTTTGTTCTTCTTTACTTCCTGCTTTGGCTAGGGGGAACACTGGGCATGGGTGATAAGTTGCACATGCTCAGAACATTCCCGAAGGAACTACTTTTTTTCCATGCAAATGCCTGTCGGGGAAGAGTAGGCCATTCAGGGAGGAGGGACCAGGGCTGCCTGTTCCTTCACCAGCCAAAAGCCTGGATTACTCAAGATTACTCTGGATTACTCTGGCTGTGAGCTGGGGAGTGAAAACTGATTGGTTGTTCTCCCTCCCTCATCTATCTCATGGCTATAGGGGCAAAGGGGAGTCAGCCCTCAGTCAATCAGACATCTGCAAAATCACCCTATCTCACACCATACCACATGACTGGAGCCTGTGCAATGCGACCGGGCAGGGAGACCACAGTCACAGAGAGTAAGAGCAGGTATGGTTGGCTCCGCCTCTGTGACCCCCTTGGCTATCGCCTCTGTGGCCCCCTTGGCTCCACCTCTGCTGATTTACTGTCCACCCCACCAGTAAGATTGTCCATGAACCACCACTACTTATCGGCAATTTTCATATCAAGGCAGTAGAAGTGTTGGCAGTAGAATACAGACCTTTTATGTTTCTGCTCTCAGCTAGGCCTCCATATACATGACTGAATACCAAAAATGGTGATGGAACAACTCTTGTGATATGTGGATAGCCTAGCTTGTCCCTTTCCGTGTGTATGTATGTATGTTTTATGTATTTATAGAATTCATATACTCTGGTTTCTATATTAAGAGAAGCAAAGGATATGAGCTAACTTCTGAAAACATTAAAAACATGGGATAAAACTAGATCTTTTTGATAACCAAAACCACTAAACCATTTGGGTACATCTAGCAATAAGCTCCTCTCTTCTAGCCATTGACAATCACTTATTTCTTATGAAATTCCCCTCACCCCAACCCCCTTATCTTTATGCTTCTGGTCGCTCTTCTCCTCCCTTAGCTTACTGGAAATTTACCATCACTTCCTCTTCCCACCAGTTTAACATCTCACAATTGTTCCATGAAGCAAGCAGTACATAGACCTTAAACACCTCTTTTCTCCCATCCTTGTCTATAAGTATCCCTGGAAATTTAACAGGATTTGCTTAAGCTTCTCCACAACTCTATCTTCTCCTCCATTTTCTACGGTTAAACCCATAGGAAGACCAAAGTACTTTGGGTTCCTGCTGCTTCTGCCCAATTCCACCTCCATGAGAATGGGATGGATGAATAAATGTGTGCCAGTTTGAGCAAGGAAAATGAATTTCTCCTTGTGCTACAGGGTGCTTCTAGATGAGGTTTTTCTCATGCCTGCCTCAGTCCCAGAACTTTTCAGGAGAGGGCGGGGTTCTAGATGACAACATCTTCCACTCAGAAACCTCCCATGTTTTCCCAGCACTTCTTCCATCTTTCTTCTCACCAGAGAAAATTGGTAAAGAAAAAAAGACGGAATATGTGCACAACACCTTCTAACTGGTAGCACTAGAAGCACCCACAGTAAACTGTACTATGTGCCTTGAACTATGTGATCTCTAACACATTGGTTTCTGCTCATTTCATATGGGTGACCACAATTTCCTCTCTCATACATACTCAGTGACATTAATATGCAGCACTTTCTGATAATATGCCGCATTTTCTTTCATACCAATATAAATTTAGATGAATTCCCTTAGTCCCAGATTAATGCTGACAGAGTTGGGATCATATCTAACATATCTAACACAGAACAGCAAGGGGTTTCCCTCACTCTTCAACAAAATACCTCATGATATCCTGATTAGCAAGCTAGCTAAAAGTGGGCTAGATGGAACAACCATCAGGTGGATCCACAATTGGCTACAGAATCGGACTCAAAGAGTGCTTATCAATGGTTCCTTCTCAAACTGGGGAGAGGTAACGAGCGGGGTACCGCAGGGCTCGGTCCTGGGCCCAGTGCTCTTCAACATTTTTATTAATGACTTGGATGAGGAGGTGCAGGGAATGCTTATCAAATTTGCAGATGACACAAAGTTGGGTGGAACAGCTAATACTCTGGAAGACAGAAACAAAATTCAAAGCGATCTCGATAGGCTGGAGCAGCTGGGCCAAAAACAACAGAATGAAATTTAATAGGGATAAATGCCAAGTGCTGCACCTAGGGTAAGGTGTCCATACTGGTTTTATCAGTACAGTACTGGTTTTGGGGACATTGTCCCGGTTAGACGTGAGATGTAACCAGTACAGTTTAGGACTACAAAATCAAAAATTATTAATTTATCAAAAGATTGAGTACATCAAATCAATCCTTGATAAACCAGCCTAAATCAATTTTATTAATTTATCCTAGTTTTAGTTTTATTTTACACGACGGTTCTCGTCGTTGGATCTTGGCAATACTCGGTATTCAGCACACGCACTCTCACTATATTGTGGCCGCTCTTCGATAATACTCTCTTCGATAATACTCCCGCGCAGTACATACAGCCCGACCGTGGGAACTCGATGATGACGTCATCGCACAGAGCCTGCCAAAATCGACCAATTCTGTGTTAGCTTTGAACTATAAAAGGCCCTCCGCAGCACAAGACAGGCACCAGTGATCTGGCCTCTTCAGACCGTGACACTGGCCCTCAGAGCTCCACGCTCTCTCGGTTACTCGAGCTTTTCGCTCCGCCGTTTTCACGGTGCACCTCGCTGCTTCGCCAGGACTAGGCTGACCATACATACCGTTTTAAAAGGGACAGTCCCGTTTTTTCCATATTTCCTGACCGTCCCTTCTTTTTAATATAAATGTCAATTTTGTCCCGTTTTTAGTAAACTATATATAGTTTTTAATTTTTTGTAAAAAACTGAATGCGGCTTGTTTATTTCTCATAAGACTCTCCGCATTAAGAAACCTCGGGGGGGGGTGAGCCAAGCCCCAAGCTCCCGCGCTCTCCTTAGCCCTTAGACAGGGCGACTACTGAGGTAGTCTAGAGCGCCGTGTGAACCACGCCGAAAAAAGGGAACTTCACAGCAATGGGCCAGAGCCCGGAGCCGTTGTCGTCTTGCTGCGGGGTAGCCGCATCCCCCTGCACAAGCCTGAAGGGGTAGAAATCAGGCAGGGGCACAGCGCCCTTCGCCCGCAGCCGGAGCCAGCTGCCGAGCACCAGCAGCACCAGCCAGCCAGACAGGCCCTGGATTTCTCTGGCGGGCGCCGAACCCCGGGCAAGCAGGCGAGACGGTGGAGCTGACACATGGGTGGGTGGCAAGAGGCAGCGTGGAGACAGGCCAGGCCGGGCAGCAGCGCGCCGGGTGGGAGCATGAAGACCCGGGCAGGCACCGAAGGGACACAGACCCCCCTGCATGCTCTGCGGCAGGGCCACGCCGGGATGCGAGACGGGGGTCTGCTGGTGGCGGCGACAGCGGAGGCAGCTGAGAGGAGACCCACATGCACACTGAGCCTCTCTGCATGGCGGCGAGGGAGGGGACAGCGGCTCATTCACACAGGTCAGGGCATACATATTCATGCCCTGGTCAGCCAATTAGGATGGGAGGATCAGCCTTTTCTTAAAGCGCTAAGAAGACTGGACGGGGAGAGCGAAGCCGTGCAGCTCGCACTAAGGAGGAGGCGCAGTGTGTGGCAGGTGGCTGGACGAGCAGGCGAGCTCAGGGCACATCGGACTGCAGGCAAAGCTAAGACACGCTTGACACTAGCGCAGCCGTTCTCAACCTCTGGATGTGTCGGACTACAACTCCCAGCATCCCCAACCAGCCAGCTGGATGGGGATGCTGGGAGTTGTAGTCCCACATATCTGGAGGGCACTAGGTTGGAGAAGGCTGTAGTAGTAAGGAGTGAGTTAGCCCTATTGAAGCCAGTGGGAGTCTCCAGTACAAACCCCTATCAGATCCCTCTGCAAGCCACTGAGTGCTCTTTCCTTCTGGATTAATACACTGACTAGGTTCAGACAACATGATAACCCACACTCAGGGCTGAGTAAGGGTTGTTGTTGAACCGTGGGTTGTCGTTGAACCATGGGTTGTTGTCTGAACCCAGCTGAGATAAGAAACCATGGTGAACAACCCACAGTTTACAGCCTAATAACAACAATGGGTTCTCTTCGTGGGTTGGTTGTGGTTAAGAACCCATGGCTTGTTAGTGCAGGTGGGTTCAGACAACACGATAACTCACGTTTCAGCAACAACCCACACTCAACCCATAGTCAACCCCTGAGTGTGGGTTATCACATTGCCTGAACCCAGTCATTGCGGATAACCATCAGTCCCCACCATGGTCTTTAGGCCATTGTCCCCATGATCCACTCTGGCTGTGTGCAGGCCTAGCTGTGGGGTTACAGAGTGGCAAGGGAAAGGCGCTGTGTGTGTAGCCAGTGATAACTTCCTCCTTATTAGTACAGTACTACTTAATGGTAGTTCAGTACTAAATTTTGAAGTGCAGGCGCTCATCATTACAGCCCCAATGGCCATACCCCAAGGACAACCCAAAATGCAGGCAGCAGAGCACACATCTTGCGTGCAAAAGGTCCTGGGTTTCATCCCTGGTATCTCCAGGTGAGACTGGGAAAGACTCCTGTGTAAACCCCTGGAGAGCCACTGCCAGTCAGTGTGTAGGCAACAATGAGCTAGATCAAGTGTGGGGAACCTATGACCCTCCAGATCTTGTTGGACTACTGTGAAGGATTGAGGCCTACCCAGGCTTGAGTTAGGTTGAAGCCTGAAGGCCCAAATATCTCCTGATGGGAGGGGGCATTTGTGACTTTGGGGGTGCCACAAGGGCAAGGGCCACCCCCCTAACACTGCTACTTGTTGCTCAGTGCCCTTGGTGGGGGGGGGGTGTTTTTCCCTGTCTAGGGCCTGAACATGTGCCTTGGAGGGGAGTCATGGGGCCAAGTGGGGGGTTCTGTGGGGGCTCCAATTAGTGTAGTGATGGGTAGAGGGAGATATGGCATTGGGAGGAGGACTAGCCAGGTAAGGGGAACACAGCCCAGACGTTTATTTATTTATTTATTTATTTATTTATTTCATTTATATACTGCCCCACAGCCGAAGCTCTCTGGGCGGTTCACAATACTTTATGCATAAAAACAGCAATAAAAACATACAAAATAGTTTAAAGAATTAAAAACCAAATTTAAATTTATCCAAAATTAGCATTGTTATCAATAACTGAGAAGCTTATTTGTGATCAAAATACGAAGGAGTTAATGGTAAACTTGTTAACTGCGGCTAGGCTAATGATAGCGAGAAATTGGAAAGTACAACATGTTTTCCTAATAACAGATTGGTATAAGGAAGTTTGGGACATAGCCCTAAATGATAAACTAACTAGTAGTATCAAATGCAAAAAAGGATTGCTAAAGAAGAATAATTTTATGGAGATATGGAATCAATTACTAGACTATGTATTAATAAAGGGGAAGGGTAACATGCCTTGTCATGATATGTTATATTTTTGGAATTTAGACTTTATTTGATCAAGAGGATAGAAGTATATTAATTGGTCCCTTGAAGGGTGGGGGGGAGCACTTTATGATTTATTGTATGTTGATTATGTTATATTTGTGTGATAATTTTGTATTTTGCTAATTATATTTTCTGTGTTATAATTTGCTTTGAAAAATAAATAAAATATTAAAAAAAAAATAGCACGGGGGGGAATTGTCACCTGTAGACTTAGTTTTATTAACTTTTGGATTGTATTTTAAACTGTGCTTTTTAATTTGGTTTTTAATCTTTTAAACTATTTTGTATGTTTTTATTGTTGTTTTATGTACCGCCCAGAGAGCTTCGGCTGTGGGGCAGTATAGAAAATAAATAAATAAATAAATTTAAATAAATTTAAATTTGAAAAAAATGGTCACCTTAATCTAGGGAGAGGAAACCAAATGCAGAGTTTCAGAATGGGGGTCACTTGGCTCAACAATACTACAAGTGAGAAGGATCTTGGAATGGTGGTAGATCACAAACTGAATATGAGCCAGCAATGCGATGTGGCTGCAAAGAGGGCAAATGCTATTTTGGGCTGCATTAATAGAAGTATAGCTTCCAAATCGCGTGAGGTGATAATTCCCCTTTACTCAGCACTGGTTAGGCCTCATCTTGAGTTCTGCGTCCAGTTCTGGGCACCACACGTTAAGAAGGACTTAAACGAACTGGAGAGGGTTCAGAGGAGGGCAACAAGGATGATTAAGGGGCTGGAAACAAGGCCCTATGAGGAGAGACTGAAAGAACTGGGCATGTTTAGCCTTCAGAAGAGGAAACTGAGGGGAGATATGATAGCACTCTTCCAGTACTTAAAAGGTTGTCACACAGAGGAGGGCCAGAATCTCTCCTCGATCATCCCAGTTTGCAGGACACGGAATAATGGGCTCAAGTTACAGGATCCCAGATTCCACCTAAACATCAGGAAAAATTCCCTGACTGTCAGAGCAATAAGACAATGGAACCAACTACCTTGGGAGGTGGTGGGCTCTCCCAATCTGGAGGCATTCAAGGTGTAGCTGGACAGCCATCTGTCAGGGATGCTTTGACCTGGATTCCTGCATTGAGCAGGGGGTTGGACTCGATGGCCTGGTAGGCCCATTCCAACTCTACTTTTCTATGATTCTTTATTGAATTCCCCTTCAATAAAGGGGAATTACCGAGTAATTCTGGCGAAATACACTTCTATTTTCAACTACATTTTATTTTAAACTTTTTTTGGCGTTTGCATTTTATGTGTTATTTTCCATTCTGGAAATGATCAACATAAGTGGAGTAAGTTCATAGCCACCAAGGGTCCTGATGAGTGTGGGAGATTAGGCTTATCACATGTGCTATCACAGGCACTATTGATCCAATGCTGCTGTGCATTGTACACAGGTCTAACTTTGAAGACTTCTTGGAAACTTCAGTCAGTACACAGCACAGCTGCTAATCTTGTAACTGGGAAAAGCTGTAAGCATAATCTTATCAGTGCTTAAACAGCAGTACTGGCTTCTGGTCTGTTTCCGGCCCGATTCAAAATTTTGGTTGTTACCTGGGCCGGATCCGCATTACATGGTATATAGTCAAGTTAGCAGAACAGTACTGCTATATTCATGTTCCACTTCCACAGTCACTACTCACAGGGCACACTCTCGTTAAATGTACTGCAGTCATCCTGGTTTGCCACCCCACACCTAACTCCATAGTGGTAGAACTGTGCGTTGCCTTGAACACGCAGGGAAAATGGCCCTTTAAGAGAAAGGGTGTTTTGTGGGTCCCTCATGTATGCGAAGGTGCGGACAAGCGCAGAACTAAGCGAGATTGTTTTTCTCAAAGCAGTCTTCCTCCCATTCTAAGTTTCCCAAGCACAAACTCCTTTGAAATCAATGTGATTTACCTGGGAGTAAGGCCAATGAAGAGGATGTGATTTACTTCTGAATAGACATGCTTTTTGGCTAATTTACAGCTTCTTGTTCTCTTACGCTTTAAGAGAAAAGTGTTTTTTCATTTTGGTTCATCAGCTATGCAAAGGTGTGAAGGAGCGAGATTGTTTTTTTTAAAAAAGGGGGGAAGCTTTTCCTGCCCCCCTCTCAAAAAAGAAAGAGAAGGAGAAGGGAAGAGACCACCCTCCTCCACCCTCCCATGGGGTGAAGCCAGCAGGATCAACACGCCCTTTCCCCTCCACCCAAAACCAATTTCCGAAAGCAATCTTCCTCCCGTGCTAAGTTTCCCAAGCACAAGCTCCATTGAAATCAATGATTTACTTCTGAGTAAGGCCATTGAAGCTAATGTGATTTACTTCTGAGGAGACATGCATTTTGGCTCATTTACACCTTGTTGTTCTTTGGGCAGGGGGTTGAAAGTGTCACTCACAACTTTCTTTTTTCAGAGGGGAGGGGAGGGGTGGAAGCACTTTCTCTCCAGTTCACTTTGCAAGAGAGAGAAGCCGTGGGGGGGGGCGGGGAGAGAGGCCGGAAAGCAATCTCTGCTTTGCCAAAGCCCCGATACAGCTTTGGGAGACTCCGCATTTTCCCCGCCCCTTGAAAACAATTGGCTAACTCTGGTTATGACACTTTCGTGGCCATATCTTGGACAGGCAATGACAGCGCCAGGTGAGCACACATTAGCTGCGTACTGAGATATAGAACCACAATAATGAAAAAAGCCATAATAAAAGTAGTCCAAGAAATCATGGAAGAACAGAAGAATAAGAACTCAAGAGAAACGCAACCAGGATGGAAAAGTGAGAGCTTCATGTGTCTTGCAAATCATAGAAGTGATCCAGTACTGCAATAAACCTTAGGTGTTGATCTGGCCCTGTAAACCCCTAAATAGCTTCAGGCTCGATTACCTGAAGGATCACCTTCACTGTACAAGCCTGCCTGAACTCTTTGTTCGTCATCAGAGGCCTTCCTGTGGGGCCGGATCCACACCTAAGGTTTATTGCAGTACTGTATCGCTGCCGTGATTTGTGGGGCACATGACACATGCACACACTTTTCAGTGCCGGTCGCGGTAGTCCTGCATACTCGTTCTTTGTTTCTTCCAGAATTTTCCAGACTAGGTTTATCATGTGTCCCCCCCCCCCCCAGTTATTGCGGTTCTCTGTCACAGTATGCGGCTAGTGTGTACTAAACTTGCGCTGTCGTTGTCCATCCTAGGCGTGGCCACAAAAGTGTCGTCACTGGATTTAGCCAATAGTTTTCGAGGGGTGATGGAAATGCAGCATCATGTGTGTCTCCCAAGCTGGTGGCGAAGAGAGGCATCCGCCATTTGTTGTGCAGCAATTCAACTTCTTAACTGGAAGCTTCTTAATTTTTTGTTTGTTTGTAAATGTTCCTTGCACCTCCACAGCTCTGAGCAGGCTGGTTTGGGGAAGTGCGTGTCAGTGTTCGTTTTTAAACAATTTTGCTCCTGCGCACGTACACATCTCCACATACGAGGCAGACCAGAAACAAAAAAACCCCATCCTTCTTGTTAGATGGCTGTTTCCCCTGCGTGTGAAAGGCAATAACCTCAAAATAACCGCCATAGAGTTTGAGAGGGGACAGGAGTGGAAGGCTTTCCCCCTCTTTTTTTAACAGCTGCGCTCACCCCCTTGCCCAAAGAACAGGGAGCTGTAAATTAGCCAAAGGGCATGTCTGCTCAAAAGAAAATCACATTCTCTCCAATACCCTCACTCCCAAGTGTATTGATTTAACAGGAGCTTTGTCACTGGGTTTGTCAGGCCTTTATCCTAAAAATGGGATGCTTTATTTAGAGTGGTTATCTATCTCTAAATACAGGAGAACATTCTCCTTAGCCCGATTTAATGTTCTACCCTCCAAACTTTTGGATGGCAGATACACTAAAATCCCAGTGAAAAACAGATGCTGCCCCTGCAACAACGAGGAGGTGGAATCTGTTATGCATGTTCTTTTTAACTGCAGTTTCTATCGAGGGGCTAGAGAGACTCTAATACATCCAATCACACAAACTTTCCCTGGACGGTCTTCAGAGTCTCTTTTGACCATTTTGTTTGATGGCTCAAGTAGTTTAATCACTAAGGAAGTTGCAAAATTCTTGAATGTTGCTATTTTGACTAGGCCTTCTATGCTTGCCTGATTCAGTTTTATTGTATGTTTTTTATTCTGAGTGTACACCTGAGAGCTGGTATATCTAGTTTGTATTATATATATATATATATATATATATATATATTGGTGTGGTCGGTAGACTGTAAATAAACATTATTATTATTATTATTATTATTATTATTTATACTTAAAAAACAAAACAAAACAGGAGCTTTGTGCTTGGGAAACTCAGAACGGGAGGAACTCTGCTTTGTGAAATTGCATTTGGGTGGAGGGGAGTGGCCCAATGCACTGTATTGGCATATAGAGGAAACCACTTCAGCTGTAGTCCTCAGTAACAGAGTGGTCAAACAGGAGCAGGGAGAAGCAGTAGTAGATTATATATAGTGCCATTTATTTAAGACAGTCCATCATAGCAATGCAATCTCCCTGTGCAAAAGGAGAGCTTACCATTCCGTCTTTATCAGCAGTTCAAAGTGTAGGAGTAGCGTGCGCGCGCGCGCACACACACGAGGCACACAGTAATACGAGCCGCTGCTACTGCTGCGGAGTCACAGCCACAGCACAGCTGCTTCAAATAGCTGTGATAACAATGCCTCACCCTGCCAGCACCTGCAGGCACTCACATGACTGCGTGCTGAGTCATAGTGCTCACTCAGGATGTTGATGTGTAAGCGAAATGTCAACACACTGATCCTACTGGCTTCACCCTGACCCCATGGGAGGGCGGCGGCGGCGGTGGCGGCGGCGGCGGCCTCCTTCTTTTTTGTGAGGGGCTGGAGGAGCTTTTTCCTTTCTTTTTTTGCACAGAGATGACAACGCAAAATAATTTTTTAAAAGCCCTGTTCAAGGTCAACGGCCAGTTCTACCGCTATAGGAGTTAGGTGTGGGGTGACAAACCGGGATGAGTGCAGTACATTTGTGCTCTCGACGACTGCAGGTGGCATCGAGAGCACATAGTGCAGGCCACATGCTGAAGCTAAGCAGGTATGAGCTGGGTCAGTGCTTGGATGGGTGGCTGCCTGGGCTCCTGCACTGAGCAGGGGGTTGGACTCGATGGCCTTATAGGCCCCTCCCAACTCTACAGTTCTATGATTTTATGATTCTATGATTTATCCAAAGTGTGCCCAGTGAGTAGTGACTGCGGAATGTGAAAATAGCAGTACCGTTCTGCTAACTTGACAATATACAGTGTAATGTAGATCTGCCCTGGGTCACACACACTGCCATCTGATGTTAACGGTAGCGACTAGGAAGTAGGCTATCTTGGCTGTGGTGCTCCACATATGGGATATTCCCCAACTATATGGAATGGCATGGTGCCAGTTTTGATGTCTTTGGGGTGCCAGGAGAAGATTTTATTTGTTTGGGCATTCCAGCTTGTTTTATAGCGGGTTTTAGTTGTGCTTTTATGTTTTCTGCTGGATTTTGCTGCCTTGACTTATTGTTATGGCTCCTGTAATTTTGTATTAATTTAAAATTTGAGTTTAATTGTATTTGCCCAGATATTGGAATAGCAAAAGTCAAAAGTTGCCCCTCTTCAAACTAGTTTAGTTCTCTGGGCTTGTTGGTGAGGATGTCCCTGAGTTACCTTTGTACAGAGGTGTGCAAAATGCTAAGGGTCCCCAATTGTTTTGGGCCAGTGGGCACACACAAAATGGCTGCCATGAGAGGGCTTGCCATTCACAAAATGGTCGCCATGGTAGGCTTGGCCATTCACAAAACCACCCATTTCCGAAAGGCAAACTGGTGAGGCTAAAAGAAAAGTAACATGCCCAAGAACCTAAGTCCTGAGCTCCAAAACACAAAACCACTCTTATGAACCTACAGACACTCATTTCACAGAAGGCGAGAGGATAAGGCTCAGAAACTAGTAGTAACTTGACTAAGTAAATAAGTACAAGACAGAGGTGAGTCTGAACCCCAAATGCCAGATCACATATTTGCCCCAATGAAGCACAACAAAAGACCCATTTCACAGAAGGCAACGGCTCGAAAACTCGCACACACACACACCCCATACCAAAGTAAGCAAGCAATCCAGCCAACGCACACCACACCAACCAACCCGCCAAAACAAAGAAAACTCACACATGGCACAGGCAAAACACACCCTTCACGCTCTGCCATCCCCTCTAGCCCCTCAAGATGCTATCCCCATCACCTGCTAGCCCCCCCCCCCGATGCTCCCCATCACCTTCAGCCCACCTTTCCACTTTTTCTGGGCGGCTGGGCATGCTTCAAGATGAAGTGCTGGGCTCCACTTTTATATTCTTCTTTTTAAAAAAATATAAAAAATAAAGTTGGTGCTCAAGGCCAGTGCATTGCTTTGCAGCATGCCAGCTTTGTAGTTATTTTTTTTTAAATTAAAAACATTATTATTATTATTATTTATTTATTTATTTATTTATTTATTTATTTATTTATTTTATAATCATGAAGGGCAGGTGCCATGGGAGATGGCCATGGGGACATAGGTGCCCACGGGCCCCACGTTGGGAACCCCAGTGCTAGCCGAACCAGCTTTTATAGCCATTTAGATCAGTGCAAATGACCAGTGAGGGGCTAATAGGAATGCAATTTCAAGTTCTTAAGCTTCCAGGCGGCTGGTAGGTGGGAGAGTTAACTGGAAGCAAGATTCATCAAGGGTCAAACATCCATTTAAAGTTTTTAGATATTTATTTTAGTTCTATGTATAAAAATCCTAGGGCAACGAAAAACAGTCAAAGCTAAAATACAAAAAACAAGCCTAGAATAAACCCAATAAATAAGCAGCAGAGAAAATGAATAACCAGCAGTGGACCCAATCCTATTCATTGTAGCGGCAACTAACTGCTCATAAATGTCTGGGTAAACAAATGCGACTTAGCCTGGTGCTGCAATGTTAGTAAAGTTGGCTCCAGGCATACCTCTTGTGGGCGGGTGTTCCAAGATTGGGGTGCCACTACAGAGAAGGCCCTATCCTGTGTCACCACTCGATGTACTTCCTCCAGAGGTAGGACAATGAAACAGGCCTTTGCCAAGGAACTAAGAGAGCAGGCAGGCTGGGTCCCGTCCCCCCCCCGATATATTATTTATGAATTTAAAAAGATTTACATCCTGCCTTTCTTCAGCAGAGCACAAGACAATTAACAACAAAGATAACGCCGTAATCTATGTATTTATTTAGTATACTTCTAATCTACCCAACAACTAACATTCTCTGGGCTGATTACAACCAGTTAAAAAAATTAAAATACCATTTTAAAACACAGTTAAATTATAAAATACAGTACAAATATTTAAAAGAATGAAATACAATACAATCAACAATAAACAGCCCAGGAATGGATAAAACAGCAGTAGAACTACATAGGTCTCTAAAAAGCCTGGGAGAAAAGAAAGGTATTTGCCTGGCACCAAAAAGATAACAACATAGGTGCCAGGTGAATCTCTCTGGGGAATTTATTCCACAAGTGGGGTGCCACCACTGAGAAGGCCCTCTCTCTTGTGGCCACCCACCTAGCTTCCTTTGGTAGGGGCACCTGGAGCAGGGCCACTGAAGATGACCTAAGGGCCTGAACAGGTACATGCAGGAGGAGACATGCCTTAGATACTCTGGTCCCAAGCCATTTAGGGCTTTAAAGGTCAACACCAACACTTTGAATCGGGCTCAGAAATGGACTGGAAGCCCGTGCAGCTAGCAAAGCACTGGCATTGCATGGTTGAATTGGCTGGTCCCAGTTAGTAACCAAGCAGCTACTGTTTTCCCTACAGTAACTGACGTTTCTGAACCATCTTCAAAGGTAGCTCCACATACAAATTTAACCATTTAAAATATCCCTTCTGATCTTACACTAAAACAGCAGAAGAAAACAACAGAGTATAGCAGCAATGCAAATTATTCACAGATAGTTAATAAAACCAGTTCCATAAAACCACAGTTTACAGCCCAAATGTCTTCTTTTAAAAAGGAAGGTTTGTGCCAACTTACAGAAGACCATTAGTGAGTTGGCACGGCAGGCTTTTCTCGGAAGGGGATTCCAAAGCCTAGGTGCAGCTACCTAAAAGGCTCAGCCTCAACTAAATGTCTTTCTGAGGATGTTGGGGCACATAGGAAGGCCTCTGAAGATGAGCTCAGTAAACAGAGAGGCTTGCATGGGAGAAGGCTACAAATGAACGGTGTGTATTAATAACACTTTCCATTGGATATAAACAGGAAGCTGTGGTTTAAAGAAACGGCAATGAAAGTGCTGAAGCTGGTACACGAGGGGAAGAAGGAAGGCATGGACGTCATTGATCAAGCCAAGAACATTATGGGCAAAGGACCAAAGCTGGCGACCAATACGAGTGCTCCTGGGGCATACTCTCATATGGTCTCATGGGTGGCCATGCGTCCTACTTTACTGACCTCTATTTTGAAGTCATCCTCTGTCTGAAGGGCTGTTCAGTCCAAGTCCAGTTTAAAGATAAAGAACCATCAGAAGGAGAGCACCAGGAGCCTTGAAGTTGCCCATCAACAACAGCACCTGGACAGGAGACTGAGCAGGCCGGCACACAGGTCCCCTGGTCACAGGCTTCCCCACTATGGTGAGATGTATTGTAGTTCAATTTAAATTACAGCAATTATTTCCAAATTTGAATCCATACGTATAAATGATACATGCAAATTTATATCACCTTTTGTGGTCATGCATTTCCTCCTTTTTGGTGATGTGCAAATGGCCACCCTAGGTCTGAAGTGTGTGTGTGTGTGTGTGTGTGTGTGGAGTCTCTGCATCTGCACACCAGCTCAGTTATGCCCACTGATATTAACAAATAAAAATCCACCTTGCTCTCAACAAAGCTGGAGGGATGAGGGAAATGCGGACCTTCTCTGCTGCTTTCACTGTATCCCTGTATTTATTTCATTTCATTTCTATACCGCCCAACAGCTGAAGCTCTCTGGGCATTTCACAAAACAAAATTTAAAACCATAAAATACAGTAAGATAGTAAAACATAATACATAATCCTTAAGTTTAAAGCAGGATAGAACCAAAATAAAAGTTAGTAGCAGTGCAAAGATCTAAAAGTGCACTAAGGCTGCAATCTTATATCCACTTACTCAGGAGTAAATAACCTTGAACTCAGTGGGATTTACTTCTGAGTAGATATGTATAGGATTGCACTGTACCACATTTTCCCCCAGTTCATACAGCTCTGGACAGGAAATGAAGGAGGAGACGCTATCACAACTGGCATGTACATTCAATGTTGTAGCAATCAATTGAATTGTTATAGTTTTGCATTAGGTATTCCAGTGTAATGTTATTGACAACATTATATTGTTATCATGTATTGTCAAGGGAAGCTATTAGAGAAAAGAAGGCTTCCTTCAGAAAACTGAAGGTTTGCCCAAATGAGGAGAACAAAAGGGAGCACAAACTTGCACAAGCAAGATGCAAGCAGACAATGGGCAGGTTCTCATGTCACAGCAACCCACCCTGCAAATAAGCTATGCAGGGTGGGTTGTTCGTGAAACAACCCATGGTGTGCCTGACACACCATCAGCTTCACCGTGGGTTGTCCTCCTCCTTCCCCTGAGTCCTCCAGGCAGTATCCCAGGGGACTTGGCAGCAAAAGCTGCCTTGTCTCTCTTCCCACTGCAATCGCAGGCACTTTTTTTGCTCACTGCAGATTTTTTCTCCTTCCCCCCCTTTTGTTTCGGAGATTGCTTTTTGCGATTTCCGAATTGACACCCAGTGACAACACTCCAATGTGTCCAAGCTTCACATTGGAGGGGCTGTCACTGGTTTGCCTTTTTTTTTGCACCCCATATGTGTACAAATATTTTAGTATTTTTTAAAAAAGAAAAATGTAGTCGGACTTGCTCACTTGCGGGGGTCTGAACTGGGCAGCCTCACCTGGGCAATGTCCTGTGGGGTGCCTGCTTTCAAAGTGCAGCAGAGACCCACCATGGACATTGACCCAGGCAATCTGCAAAGAGGTTTATTTTTGACTTTGTTTTCCCATGACAGCTGTCAAAAAGGCAAGCTGTCAAGGGAAAGTAAAGCTGCAAGTGATCTTTGTTCATGAAAGGGGGTGGCCCTTCGTGGTGAGATCGTCTACTTTGTTTGGATAGACCTCATTCTTCTCAGTGTCCTGCATCTTTCCCACCATTTCCTGAGACTCTAGGTGCTTGGGAAGGTGGAAAGGTGTGAGCCACCCCTTTTATGGGAGCACAGAATTTTGACAGCTGTCAAAGCTCAGGCTTCCTTTTAAAAGGTTTTTTTTTGACAGAGCTAATCAGTGTTTTTTCACAGAGACATATGCAGGCACCCCCCAGGACATTGCCCAGGTAAGGCTGCCCAGTTGGACCTCCACAAGTACACACTTGAGCAAGTCCAACTACAAAAAGTAAAATACAAAAATATTTGTGCACATTTGAGGAATAAAAAATAATTTTTTAAAAAAGGGTGGCAAACTAGTGACAGCCCCTCCAATGTGCCACATGGGCACTTTGAAGATGTCACTAGCTGTCAACCTGGAGATCGTGAAAAGCAATCTGTGAAAAAAAAAGTGGGGGAGGGAAAAAAAGCCGTGGTGAGCAAAAAATGGTTTGCAATCATAGTATGGGACACTGAGCCAGTGATGGTCACTCCACCATGCGACTTGGTCATTGGTGAGATGGCTGGTACTGGTGGTTGCCCACACACACTCGGCAAGAGTGGCAAGGGTTTTTTGCAGCTCTTGCCAAGCAGCTCACCAGCCACTTCTGGACCCATATTGGGGTCAGTTGCCTGGGTTCGGACTGCACGACAATCCATCATGGGTCCAACAAGCCCTACAACAAGCTATGGGTTGTCAGGATGGCTTGTTGCCTATAAACAAGCCACCCTGTGGGAAACGGTCCAGGTTCGTAAGACATGACAATCCACCATGGGTTGTCATGTTGTGTGTATTCAGTCAATAAGAGATGCAAAAAAGCATTTTGAGAAGCATATCACTAACAACATTAAGGCATACAATAAATAATTCTTTAATTATATCAGAAGCAGGAAACCAGCTGGGGAGGCAGTTGAACCACTGGATTTAAAGGAGTGAACAGAGTTAAAGGAGTTCTAAAGGAGGGTAGAGATTGTGGAGAAGGTGAATGAATTGTTTTCACTGCAGAAGATGTAGGTCAGGTATGCCTGAAGTGATGTTTTCAAAAAGGGAGTCTTAGGAACTGAGACAAACAGTTGTGACAAAATATGATGTTCTCAACCTTATTAACAAATTGAGAGTTAATAAATCATTGGGCCCAGATGCTCATCATCATCAGGCGATCACTCGTGACCGAGTAAGATTGTCTTCCGGGATAAAAGGAGGAAATTCTAAAGAAGATTGTGTAGACTCTAGCGATGGGTCCGTAAGTGACTGTGGAGGCCAATTCTAGATCCACACAGCTTCCCACAGTGAGGACACAGGTTACCAGATAGAAGATGGTCCTGTAAAGGATTCATTTGACGTGCTTTTCGCTTAGCACGTTTCTCCCTTTCACCTTGCACTCGGGCTTCTTCAAAGTCCATGGAACCTTTGTGAAAGGCCAACCTCCATTTAGATCGTTCATGGGCCAGAGCTTCCCAGTTTTCGATGTTTATATTGCATTTTTTTAGATTAGCCTTATGAACATCTTTAAACCTCTTATATTGACCACCGATATTCCGCTTTCCATTCTTGAGTTGGGAGTAAAGTAACTGCTTTGGGAGACGGCAGTCAGGCATTCGAACAACATGACCGGTCCACTGAAGGTGACAAAATATGATGTTCTCAACCTTATTAACAAATTGAGAGTTAATAAATCATTGGGCCCAGATGCTATCCATCCTAGAGTTCTTAAAGAACTCAAAGATGAAACTGCAGGTCTTCTAACAAAAATATGTAACATGTCCCTAAGATCAGCTTCTGTACCAGAGGACTGGAAAATGGCCAAACCAATGCCAGTTTTTAAAAAGGGATCGGGGGAGGGGGGATTCAGGAAATTGCAGGCTGATTAGCTTAATATCTGTTCTGGGCAAATTGATTAAAACATTATTAAAGATAGAATTAGTAAGCATATGGAAGGACAAGCCCTGCTTAAAAACAATCAACATGGCTTCAGCAAAGGTAAGTAATCTCTCACTAACCCTTCTTTGAGAGTGTCAATAAACATGTGGAGAGGGGTGATCTGGTAGACAATGTTTACTTGGACTTCCAAAATGCTGTTGACAAAGTTTCTCACAAAAGACTGCTGAGCAAACTTAGCAGTCATGAAATAAGAGGAAAGGTCCTCTTATGGATCAGTAACTGGTTAAAGAACAGTTAGCAGAGAATAGGAAGAAATGGCAAATTCTCCCAATGGAAGGATGTAAATCGTGGGGTCCCACAGGGATCTGTACTGGAACCAATGCTTTTCAACTTGTTCATAAATGATCTGGAGTTAGGAGTGTGCAATGGCCAAGTTTGCTGATGGCACCAAATTATTTAGTGTGGTTAAAACAAAAAGGGATTGTGAGGAGCTCCAAAAGGATCTCTCCGAACTGGGACAATGGGCATCAAAATGGCAAATGCAGTTCAATGTAAGCAAGTGTAAAGTGATGCACGTTGGGGCAAAAATTCCCAGCTTCACATAAATGCTGATGGGATCTGAGCTAGGGGTAACTGACCAACAAAAAGATCTTGGAGTCATGGTGTACAGCTTGATGAAAATGTCAACTCAGTGTGTGGCTGCTGTAAAAAAAGGTAAATAATATGTTATGCATAATTAGGAAAGGAATAAAAAATAAAACTGCCAAGATCATATTCCCAAATCTATGCAGTGACCACACTTGCAATACTGTGTACAGTTCTGGTCACCACAGCTTGAAAAGGATATTCTAGTGCAGAAAAGAGCAACTAAAATGTTCAAGGGGCTGGAGCAACTCCCCTATGAGGAAAGGTTCCAACATCTGGGACTGGTCAGCTTAGAGAAAAGGCGAGTGAGGGGGAGACACAGTAGAGGTGTACAAAATTATGCACGTGTGGAGAAAGTGGACAGGGAGACATTTTTCTCCCGCTCTCATAATTCTAGAACCCAAAGGGGTCATCCCACGAAGCTGATTGGCGGGAGCTTCAGGACAGATAAAAATAACTACTTCTTCATACAGTGCATAGTTAAACTATGGAACTCACTATCATGAGATGTAGTGATGGCCACCAATTTGGATGGTTTTAAAAGGGGATTAGACAAATTCATGGAGGAAAAGGTTATCAATGTCTACTAGTCCTGATGGCTATATGCTGCCTCCAGTGTATCAGAGGAAGCAGTATGCCTGTGTACACCAGTTGCTGGGGAACCTGGCCGGGAGGGTGCTGTTGCACTCATGTCCTGCTTGTGGGTTTCCTGTGGGCAGCTGGTTGGCCACTGTGTGAACAGAATCTTGGGCCAGATGGACCTTGGTCTGATCCAACACGTCTCTTCTTATGTTCTTATGACAAGTTATTATAACATTTAAATTGTTAAGTACATTTTCATATTGTTTGTAATGGTATCTGAATACTGGTAGCTGCTCTGGGATTCCTTTCCAAAGGATAAAAAAAGGTACAAATCTTAAGGGGGAGAAAACATTTTTAAAAGCCTTCAACCTACTTTTCATAGATTTTCATAGATCATAGAATTGGAAGGGGCCTACAAGGCTATCGAGTCCAACCCCCTGCTCAGTGCAGGAAACTAGAGGAGGGGTCTCCCATCCAAGTAATAACCAGGCCTGACCCTGCTTAGCTTTCCATGCTCAGACAAGCTGAGCCAGCATAAGCCACAGGCCTGAGATTTTTAAAAAGCAGCATCCAGCATTGCAATGTTGAAAGCTTTCTATTGAAAGGAAAGGAGAAAGTCGAATTGAAGGCTCCATGCAGAAAAGCCTCAGGAGTCACAATTTTTCTGGGAAAACACCAGAGTAGGTAAAAGTCTTTGTAAAGCAGTCACCAGGAAGCCCAGGTATGTTTTTACAGAGATGAGTAAATGGCGTTCTTCTGTTGACCTTTTACTAAAGGGGTGCAATTCAGTCGTGGTGGATTTCTTTCATTTGAGTGACACCTGCTGGCAAAGATCCTCCATTTCACCACATGGGCTGGGTTTGTATAAATCATATTCTCTGTGTTGAAATCCAAACTCTGCCTGCTACAGCCAGGTGCTCCAGGGGTTTAGGAGCTACTGCCCACCCTGGGTGAGAGACGGGTTAATGGGCTTGTGTGCTAGAGTTTGCTTCTTCTGGCCAGGGTGGGAGCCTGCGATGGCTAGAAGTGGAACTCCCTCTAGGTGAGAGCAGCGGCAGGGCCGGTGCAAGGCAGTTTGGTGCAGCTTGGTGCCCTAGGCAAGATCAGATATTTAGCGCCCCCCCTTCCCACTTGAGCCCTCCCTCCCTATTTCTGGCGCCCCTTTAGCCCTGCGCCCTAGGCAGCTGCCTAGTTGGCCTAATGGCAGCACCGGCCCTGGCCAGCGGGGAGAAGTGTCTGCAGCAATCCAGGCAAGAGATGGAGTGGGCGTGGACTAGTGGATAGGGGTTGCCCCTTGTTTGGCTTAGTGGCTTGGCAGGCCTGATGTCCCATATGCGACCAGTGGCTGGTTACAAGCACAAGCTGAAATTTTGTGATTGAGCTGGGCTGATTGTGTATGATTGGTTGATGAATGGTGTATGCAGGTTCTGAGTGGTTGAGGGTATGTAACCTACCTCACAGGGTTGTTGTGAGGATAAAATGGAGAGGAGGATGAGGATTATGTAAGCCGCCTTGAGTTCCTTGTAGGAAAAAAGGCGGGGTATAAATCTAATAAATAAATAAATAAATATGTTTGTGTTGTGAATGGGTACTGGGAGTGTGTGGGAAGTCTTGGTGTGGCACGGATGTGCAGGGAAAACTGTGATGCACAAAGACACAGGGCTGGTTTGCCCAATCGAACAGCCCACCATGGCTTATTTGCCACGGCACCGTGGCTTATTTAAGCCACAGTGATCTGCAGTGCATGCCGTGGCTTGTTGTGTTGTGTGAACCAAGGGACTGTGGGTTATTCAACAACAGACCATGGTGGGCTATTTGATTGTGTAAACCAAGTCATACTTCGTGCTGAGTTACTTAAAGTAGGCTCTAAGGATTAAGTTCATTCCATTTCAAGAGTCCTTCTTTAATATGATGCCTTGTAGAAAATGTCAACATAAAGAGTAAATGCCAGTCTGCAGATCTAATGTTTGTTGCAAAAATTGAGAAATCCAATAAATAAAGTTTTTTTTGGGGGGGGTTGTTGTTGTTGTTGAAAAAAAAGAAAAGTTCAGAGTATCTCAAATATTCTGTGCTATGATACATCTTAAGTGCTCAGCTAAATATGAGTCAGAACCATCCTCAGTGTTGAGGGATGAATCTCTTCCCTCCTTGAGAAAAAAAAAAGGGGGGGGGAACCTTCTTCCAATAATTTAAATAAAATCTTGAGCATGAACTGCTAGTCCCGTGCCTCAGGACTTGGCCACGTAGGAATCAGCAGAAAAGAAGAAATGCGACACCTAAAGAGAGGACAAAAAAAGAGAATAGTGGTTTGCCTAAAATGTGCATATGCTAATTTATATGTATAGGTGCAAATTTAGAAATAATTATTATACTTCAAATAGAAATGCAGTACATCTCACTGTAGGGTGGAAGGCTGTGACCAGGGGACCTGTATGCTTTCCAGCTGCTAACTTTTGATGGGCAACGGTTCCTATGGTCACTTATTTTTAAGTTGGAATTGCACACGGCAACCCGTCAAATAGAGGATGGTCCTCTGTAAAAAAAAAAAAAAGGCCACCCAACCACCCTGTGATGGATGAGATTTAAAGGTCCCTTCTCTAGCAAAAGAGCACAACTGGCTTCCTTGCCACAAAGCAAGGACAAGCAACAGTGACTGATGCTGCAGTGCCGCTGGAGTTTGTCCCCAGCCATCATGGTGGCTCAGTGGTGCCACAAAAGCACCACTGGGCCACAACCATGGCAGGGAGCAAACTCCAGCAGCACTGAGCATCAATCAGTCACTGTTGCTTGTCCTTGCTTTGTGGCAAGGAAACCAGTCCTTCCAATTGCTTTTCAGTTCTGTCTTGTTGTCTTTTTCAGTTACGTGGAACTGAGGCTAATTTTGTTTGCTCCAAGACCTGGCAGGCTGTACACAAAGGAAGCAAGAAAACTGTGCTCTCGTGCTGATTGATACACCTTCCCTGCTTCCAGATGTGGCTTTTATTGTGCAATCGCCCTGCCTAGTTCACGGAATTTTACAGAGGGTCCAGATGACACAGTCTTCCATTTGTAAGCCTCCTGTGTTTTCCCCTCGATTCTTCCATCTTTTTTCTTGCAGGGAAAAAAATTGTTAAGGAGGGAAAGATGGAACAGCTGCACAAAACCTTTGGGTTGGTAGTACTAGGAGCCCTCTGTCTAGGCACCCAGTGCCCAGCATTTTTGTCTGTGTCCCACAAATGCACTCTGTATCCGTGTTCCTACGTGGTTTTGGTGCTCCCCCCCCCCTTGCCTTGCCTGGCCGCTTCTGTCATCTCTTTCTGGACTTCATGCCCCCATTCAGCTAACGCTATTTTATTTATTTATTATATTTATATCCCGCCTTTTTTCCTGCAAGGAACCCAAGGTGGCTTACATAAGCCTCCTCCTCCTCTCCATTTTATCCTCACAACAACCCTGTGAGGTAGGTTAGCCTGAGAGTCAGTGACTGGCCCAAAGTCACCCAGTGAGTTTCATGGTCGAGCAGGGACTAGAACCTGGATCTCCCGAGTCCCAGTCCAACACTCTCACCACTACGCCACACTGGCTCTTGCCCAGTGGCCACTCTAGCCAACAAGCAGGAATAGGGAAGATGTACAGAGAGAACGAGGCCATGAATTAATTACTGCAACTTTCCTGGAAGCATGAGTGTCCCTAGTATAGGGCAGAGCCAGCTAGCTCTGCTCCTCCTGTAATACTGCAGCTATTTCTTTCTCTAGGTGTGGTACCATTGGCCACCCTTTGCTTTTACTGCAGCTAAAACAACTTGATAGATTTCGTCTTTTCGGCCATGCTCCTATTGCCAGCCACCACCTTGTCCACTGTTGATGGATTTTTCCATGGCATGAAATCAGCCCCAAGAGCCACTGTGTTGAGCCAGTCCTAGACCTATTTCCCAAAAGAGGAAAGGCCCTGAACAACTTCCAGCTTAAAGCCAATATTGGATCGAATGCTTGTTCTACCTCCTGATCCACCACCAGGTGTCAGTAAGAGCCAATGCAAATGCACAGAAAAAGCACCTGGCGTAGTCCTCATAGGGCTCTCTACCAGTGCAGGACATGCTGCTCTGTGGCCAAAAATGCCTTGCGTGTGGGAGACTCATTTGGCAGCCCAACACGGGTATCTGAATACTTCTTAAGCCCATAATACAAGGTGGCTCTCGTGGTGAGAGTACTAAATGCCCAATTGCAAAGCATTTGCTTAAAAAGAAAAAGAAAAAAGATGAGATCAGATGCCTTTGGACTGGGCTATGTGGTCTGGGACCTGTACAGTGTGTGTGTGTGTATGATTGCAAGCTACCTTGAGTGCCATAATAATAATAATAATAATAATAATAATAATAATAATAATAATAATATACCGCCCAACAGCTGAAGCTCTCTGGTTCTTTTATTGTTCTCTGGTAGAAAGGTGAGGTCCAAATAGAATAAATACATAAATGTGACTTATATATTTTAGTCCACATATTCTAAATCTTCATTGTATTTATACTGCAATGGTGCAATACCATCATTCTATACGGTCAAACAGCATGTGGAAAATTAAACGTTCTTGTACATTCTTCCTTCGGAATTCCATACAATTGCTTGTGTTCCTGGAATACAACTTTTTTTTTTCTTTGACATCTTTAAATCGTTACTGGAGTTAAAACATTTCTGCTGCCACAAGCTAGAACAAATCTGAAAATCAAGGGCTGTAATCCTGGGCACGCTTGGTGAGGAATAAATCTTGAACTCTGTTGATCTTTCTTCTGAGTAAACCTGCATAGACTTAGTCTGCACAGACCCCTTTACATGTACACTAGGGGTTTTATTGAATTATTGTTCGCGCGTGTTCACTGGCACATGTCAGTCAGTCTTGCCCTTAAAGCATGTAAAAGGGTTATTGTATGCCACCAGCAGTAATAAAAAAACAGGGAGTTCAGATGAATATCAAACCTCAAGACTGGATTACTGCAATGTGCTCTATGTGGGGCTGCCCTTTAGGCTTCTCCAGAAGCTGGAGCTAGTACAGAATGCAGCAGCTCGGCTATTGTCTGGAGCTGCCCCTTTTCAGCATGCGACTCCTTTACTGAAGGAACTGCACTGGCTACCTATTTGCTATTGGGTCAGGTTTAAGGTTCTGGTACTTGTGTACAAAGCCTGAAACAACTTGGGACCAGGTTACCTGAGAGAGCACCTCCTCCCATACCAACCTGCCTGGTCACTGAGGTCATCAGATGGCATGCTCCTGGCGGTTGCTCATGGACCTTTGGCCCGACTGGAGTCCACCAGGAGAAGGGCCTTCAGTGTGGCGGCTCCATTTCTGTGGAACTCCCTGCCTCTGGAGGTCAGGCAGGCTCCACATTGTTCTGGGAAGCCTCCTTGTTCTAGGAAGCCTTCTCTGCTGTCCAACCACCATGGTAATGTTACTTTGTTTTCAATGTATTGTTTTTGTTTGTTGTATCTGTTTTTATCTTTTTATTGTTCACCGTTCTGGAATCTACTTAGATGTGGAGCAGTAAACAGATGATGATGATGATGATGATGATGATGATGATGATGATGATACTAATACTAATACTAATTTCCAGAAGGGTAGCCATATCAGTCTGCTGCAGCAAAAATAACAAAGAAACTTGTGGCACCTTAAAGATTAACAAATGCATTATGGCATAAGCTTTCATGGGCTCTAGCTTATTATGGACTATGCCAAAAACCTACGGTAAGTCTTTAAGATACCACAAGACCCTTCATTGTTTTTATCTGAATACTGTTACTTTCCATTCACACCAGTGATTTTATAATATTACCAGTGGTGGTATATGTTTGGTGTCATATACTAGTGGAGGAATGAGATAAGAACAAAGGTAGATCATATACTTCTCATTAGTAAAATGATTTTACTAACTGGTACGAAGCATATAGATACACTCCCAATTAGATAGACCATGGTTCATTCTAATAATAGAAGGCAGCAGTGCTTTTTTTCTGGAGAAAAAGGTACCGGAACTCTTGGATTACATTTCCTCGGGAGTAGATGGAGATTAAATTGTAATGCAATTAATAGAAGAAAAGGTGCTGGAACTCAGTTCCGGTGAGTTCCACCAGAAAAAAAGCCCTGGAAGGCAGCATGTAAGATAGAAGTAAAAGTACAAAGATATATAAAGAAGCAAACCTGTAATTTAGTACTGACATTTGAGATGATAATTCTTTTGTCTTTTTCAAAACAGCATATCTGACCATCACCGTGTCTTTTACTTTAGCTGATAAAGGAAGAAGCTTCAATAACTTCCAGTTGCTCCTTATAAGCAAGCAGTGATTTCAAAAGTAATAAGCACTGGGAATTGCGGGGCAGAGAGCATAATAACTTCATTTGCATGCACATTCCATCTCCCATGTACTTATTTGCAAGTGGTCGCTACTTACTAAGGAGCTCAAAATAAGCTACAGCTGATTTACAATTCTTCATAGAGTATCCAGGAAAACTACTTACCGTACCTTCTGCCAGCATATATAAGCCAGGGATCTGCATGCAAAGGTTTGAAATCTCATGGACTAATTATGTTGCTCTTGTTTTTAAGAATGACCCCAGGAGAAGTCCCATTGATTTCCCATTAATTTATAAGGAGTACCAAGCACATCACGTTTTGTATAAGCTGAAGCCTTAGTGAAGCAATAGCACAGACTAGTGCTGTGGTTCTCAATGGCGCAGGAGACTCCTTTTGAATTATATTATACTAGCTTTTTTCACCCGGCTTTGCACGGGTCATCATGTTCCTATAGACACTATTTGTTCAAAATTCCTTAAGGTAGCTGTCTGCTGTTTTGAATCCTTCCATAGGAAAGGTCCCCCTTTCTATAGGTCGTTGGAGTGATTTGCATAACCGCTCCTGAATGGCCCCTGCAAACATTCCAAGTGACGCCACTGGCTCTCATCTATTTCGGGCCATACAGGCGCAGCGATGGCTTTTTCGGAGATTTGAACCCGCCAGTCTTTGTCCTTGAGTGATGGGAGAGTATGCGTGCCAATCTTGGGGCGGATCCGTCCAACCGTGTAGGAGCCTATGCAACGCACGCAAACGCCCGTACACACCCACCCACCCACCCACAGACAAACGTTCACATTTATCTAGTAGATTGATGGTGCCGTTGGTGTGCATGGCGCTGTGCAGACTGGCATAAGCAAGACACAAGGTCTGCACCTGAGGAGCTTATATTCCAGCCTTCCCCAACCCAGTGGTGCAGCTAGGTAATTTAGACCCTGGACTTAGTGGTCTTGTGCTCCCCCACCCCCGTTTAGATGGCCGCATGTATTCCCTCAGTTGTGAAGCACACAACTACAATTTCTCTTCTCCCAGCTTCCACCCCAGTATTCTGTGTCTTACAACAGCTTCTACATTCCTGATATGTTAGAGCAAACAAACAAATCCCTTTGAACCCTGAGTGTGTGTGTGTGTGTGGGGGGAGGTGTGGAATATGCTGCGCATGTGCAGTTTCGCATTTTAAACTCAAATAATAGCAACATCATGGCTACAGGAATAAAATGGAGTTTGCTTCTGCTGCCCTGATTCTAAACACATTTTGTGGGGCGGGGACAAATAACAACCACTCTTTTATTATAGAAAAGCGTCAAATATTTTAAAAGTAAAAATAGTAAAATAAGCATCTGTAACCATGTACATTCCTGAACTATACAATGTTTTTGAAATTTGAAAAGGATGCTGTGCGGTGAGCAGCAGCAGCCCCAGGGTGCCCCAGCACGCTCATGCCAGCCCCGGTGCTGACGCCTGGCCGTTTTGCTGCTGCCCCATCACCTGCTGCTCTCTGGGTGGCCATTTGGGTGGCCCCGGGCTGTGGGGCCCTGGACACACCACTGCCCCAATCTGGTACCCTCGAGGAGTTTTGCTCTACAACTCCTAGAATTCCTGACCATTGGCCATGCAGGCTGGTGCTGATGGAAGTTGTAGCCCAAAACATCTGGAGGGCTCCAGGTTGGGGAAGGCTGTTATAGGGCTTTCCTACACAAGACATTTATTGTGCGCTCATCGTTCACTACTCACAGTTGTTTACGGGTTCTTTAGATGACATTGTGACCCTCCAGTTTTGCTTCTGTGCCTAAAACATGTCTTTTCAGGCGGGAATATGGGGTGGGTTAGGATTTAAAAACAAACAAACAAAACCTGTTATATTGTTTTAATTGTGTTTTAATGGTGTTTTATTTTATTTTATCTGATTGTACATCGCCCAGGGTGGCCGGGTGGCCGGCCAGATGGGCGATTTAAAAATATAATAAAGAAAGAACGAACGAACAAACAAACACTTTCGGTGAGTTTTTTTAGAGCAGGGAAAATGCAATATTTATTTCTAAAAGCGAAAGAAATCATTTTTTCACTTGTGTAACTGTGCTATTCTGCTATACCACAGTGCCACCTAGAGGTTATGTAGCAGGAAAAAAATAGGAAAGGAAACGTTCTTTGTGTAGTGCTCAGAAGTCAAGTCTGCAACAAAACCAAAAGTAGATACAGCAGATTAACAGCAGATTGTGTAGAAAAGCTTATAGTCTAAAAATTAGACAAAAGGAAAGGGTAAGCTCCAAATGTAGCTAAAGTTAAGAATGCATGGAAGAGATTAGGTTTGAGGAAACAAGGATGCTGGCACCACAAAAGTGATCAAAGCAAGTATTACAAGCACGTGAAGGAGCAGCAAAAGAGAATAAGTTGGAGGCCTTTAAAAGAGGAGGAACATTCAGGATGGTAGTGTAAGATCATGGGCAGGATACGAAAGCAGAAAGGTTAAGGGGACACCATGCCGTGGAGAGCTTCACAGTCAAGGACAAGTAATTGATGGGAGTCAGGATGGATCGTGGGCAGCAGTCTGAGGTGGGCCAGGAACCATAGGGCAAAGTCAGAAGTAGGAAACAAAGGACAAGCCAGGAGGTAGGACTGAAGTATACAGGAACACACCAGAGCTCAGGAAGATCTTGTCACTCAAGCAAGGCTGAACAGGAACAGGAAACCCTCTTATACTACTTCCTGTCCAGGAGGATTCAATAGTCAGTTTTGGAGGGTGGGATCAGTCCAGGGCCTGAGGTTGCTAAACTGCAGAGCTGCAGCATGCAGTTCACTGGCACATCACTGGGGCACTGGAAGAGTCAAAGGCCCCCTGTTCAAGCCCCATGCTATTAGCTATAGGGCGTCCTAGGGATGTGCAAATCAGCAAAACTTAAACTTATCGAAGTTCTCTGCATTCCATCTCAAAACTCGTTCCGACTTAAGTCCATATCACATTGCGACCTGTTTTATTCTTTTCATATGACAATCTATGTGTATTTCCATGTGTATTTTTCAAAATGTATGCATCGGTTGTGCACATCTTTGAAATGTATGCATTCTTCTCCCATTGATTAAAGCAAATTTGTACATTTTCCAAAAGTACATATGCTGCCAAACATAATTATTTTGGTCCATGAATCACATTGCAAGCTCGGAAATGTATGGACTTTGACTGCAGATTGCATCTGAGTCCATATTTGGTCCAGAAGGTGCAAACTGGGTAAATCCTGATCAAAACCGAACTGAAACAAATTCTTCATATATCCCCAGCTGGAGCTTTAGCTGAGCAGATTTGAGACAAAGGACTGGATTTTCACAATGGCATAAAAGAAGCAGTGATGCAGCTTGATGACAGATTGGATGTGAGGAGCAAAAAGGAAGGAATTAAAGCTTCATGCTTGCTTGAGAGGATCATAAGTCACTGACGTTGTCAATGGATATTTATTTATTTATTTAGAATATTTTTGGATGCCCTTCACTTACTGAGTGCTTGAGGCAATGTACAAATAAAAATAATGAAGTAAATAAGCTACAAAAATCTGAACAACTTTTTATATAACAAAGCTGGGGATTAATAATAAAAACAGAGCTTGGCAGACATATTAAAAGCTCAACAGAAAGAATAATGTTGTCTTCACAAGCTGTCTAAAGGACAATGTAGAGGAGGCTAACCTAACTCTGGGGATGAAGTTCCACAACTGCGGTGCTGCTACACAAAAGACCCTGTCTCAAGTACCCACCAATCTTACCTCTCTAAGAGGTGGGAGGTCAGACAACAGGGCCTCAGATGATGAATGCTAATTTCATCATGCATGGAAAATAATTGAGGAAAGAATAGTGAGGAAGGATTAGAAGTTCAGTCTTGGACATACAGACCTGGTTCGCACGATCAAAGTAAGCCACCGTGACTTGTTTAAATAGCAATGCATGCTGGGCATGTGCTGTGTGTGGCTTCTTGTGTCGTCTGAACCCACTCTTGTTGGTAGGGCTTAGGATAGACGGAAGACTCCAAGATCAGAGTCTTCCATCTAATGGGTGTCTATCCTGTTGGATTACACCCTTAAATAAATAAATAAATAAATGAAAACAAAGAGGTATAGCTGGGCGGAAATCAGTATAGTGGTGGTACTGAAAACTAGCATGTTATGAAGTCTTGCTGCAAGTATAATATATTGAAAGAGAACAGCAGGAGATCAAGAACACTGAATAGCCTTAACAAAGTGGGTTGGAGTTGGGTGGGAAGTCTCTGCCAGTGAAAACACTCAATGAGTGATTTGACAGGTTGGAAGAAGACTTAAGGCGTAAGACTCTCAAAGGTAAGGCATGGGGAAGCCCTTTGGATTTGGCATCAAGGAAAGGTCCTTACAGACATTTGCTCTACACATTTGCACTGGTCCCAAGTCCAATTGGAATGCATGCAGCTGGTTCTGCCAACATCTGTGCATTCAGTGGGATGCTAAAAAGGAGTGCCTGTACGTCTATACAGTCATGCCTTGGATTGAGAGCATAATTCGTTCCGGAAACGTGCTTGTAATCCAAAACACTCTTATATCAAAACGAAATCCCCCCCCCCAAATTTGTACAGAGATTTTTAATTTAAGCCGTACTACAGTCCTTGTCTTGCAAGACGTCGCTTGTATATCAAGTAAAAAAAAATTAAATAAATATTTAAAAATTTGCTTGTCTTGCAAAATGCTCTCAAACCAAGTTACTTGCAATCCAAGGCATTACTGTATACACATTATAGACTGTGTATGCATAAGTGTTCCACACAATCTAGAATTCCAATTATGCAGGGTTCCAGAGCATGGGGGGGGGGAGGGAGCGGGTTGTGGTCCTGCTCCCACCTCCATGTAGAATGCCTGAAAGAGACTGAAATAGCCAGTGATTCTGGGGGAGGCCATTTCAGTGCCGTGCAGAGCAGTCTTCCCAAACCTGGTACCCTCCAGATGTGTTGGACTGCAACTCCCGTAATTCCCAGCCAGCGTGGCCAATGGCAATGGGAATTAGGGGAGTTGTAGTAAATTGCCTCTAGAGGGCACTAGGTTTGGGAAGGCCGGTTTAGAGGGCGGAAGCCAGTTTGTAGCAGGCCAAGAAAAGAGTTAGAAGAAGAGAGAAAATCAAGACAAAGGGAATGAATGTCATTTTAATGTTTGGAAGTGAAAAAATAGAAGTAAAATCAGATTGTACTTGGAGGGGCAGGGTGGGTTGAGTGAGGGGTTTTTGAGAATGGGGGAAATGGTGGCATATTTGAACACTGTCAGAAAGGGGTTAGAGTATGCTGATGACACCCAGCTCTATTTCTCCTTTCCATCCAACTCCAAGGAAGCTGTTGCTGTGCTAAACCGGCGTCTGTTGGCAGTAATGGGCTGGATGAGGGCAAACAAATTGAAGCTTAATCCAGACAAGACAGAGGTGCTCCTGGTCAGTCGGAGGCAGATCAAGGAATAGGGATTCAGCTTGTGTTGGACAGGGTTACACTCCTCCTGAAGGCACAGGTTCGCAGCTTGGGTGTACTTCTGGATTCAGCCCTGATCCTGGATGCCCAGGTTTCAGCGGTGGCCAGGAGTGCATTTGCACTGTTAAAGCTCGTGCGCCAGCTGCGCCCGTTCCTGGAGATGTCTGATTTGGCCACAGTGACACATGCCTTAGTTACATTCCATTTGGATTACTGTAACGCGCTCTACGTGGGACTGCCTCTGAACAGTGTTCGGAAACTTCAGCTGCTTCAAAGAGCTGCTGCTGACTGGGGCTGGCCACAGGGAGCACACAACTCTTCTGTTACAACAGCTTCACTGGCTCCCAGTCTGTCTCTGGGCACAATTCAAAGTGCTGGTTGTTGTGACCTATAAAGCCCTATATGGCTCAGGTCCAGGTTATCTGAAAGACCGTATTCTCCCTTATGAGCCTGCCCTTACCCTGAGATCTTCAGGGGAGGCCCTTCTCTTGGTTCTGCCACCATCACAGGCACACCTGAAGAGAATGCAGCAGAGGGCCTTCTTGGTGGCTGCCCCAAGGCTCTGGAATTCCCTGCCTAGGGAGGTTAGAGTGGCACCCTCTTTGCTATGTTTCTGGAGGCAGGCAAAAACTTTTTTGTTCCGGCAGGCCTTTGGGAATAGTCTGGATCTGTGAGAATGTGATGAATTAGCACTACTGTTTATAATGCTATTGCTGTTTTAAGTTTGATATTTTATATAATTTCAATATTATAGCTCATTTACGGTAATTATATTTTTAACTTTTGTATATTTCGGTATATGTTTTAATTGTACAAGTTTTAATGTTGTAAAGCTGCCTTGAGTCCCAGTACTGGGGGGAAGGCGGGATATAAACAACAACAACAACAACAACAACAACAACAACAACAACAGGAAGAGCAGCAGCGGCAACAATAATATCTTTGCATATTCATTTCTCTTAATTGTGCCCCTTTGAGTATTTTGGCAAACAATATTTCTTCAAATTTAATTTTGATGCACAATGAAAAAGTGTAACATAAATCAACCATGAGAGCCAATTTCTTTATATCTTGCCCTGCCTTGAATTAGATTCTCCTGCATAAAAGCTTTTCAGTTTTTTTGCAGTTTACATTATGCAGGTGTGCATCTAAGAATGACTGCTAAATGCAAAATTCATGCATGTAATCTAGAATTTAATTCTCTTTTGTTTAGTTCCCCCTCAGTCACTTGTCTTGTTTGTCTGTTTATTTTAGAATATTAAAAGTTGGCTGAACCTAAAAATATGCAATATAAACACATTTGCCAATGTCATGGCAATAGATAAAAAACTGCTTTATAATGACAATTTTATCCTTCTTCTGACAGGAACCAGCATTGATGGTACTGATCTTTCCACTCCCCTATGCCTGCTCCCCACAACGTTCCCATTTTTGCTGATTAAAGCCAGTTTCTTAAAATAATAGCTTGTGTTATCATTTCACCAGTAATCTCTCTTTGAGATTGCAAACTGCTCATTTTAGCACCGACTCCCATTTTCCTTTTGATATTTTTTCCTCTTCGTCTGTTCAAACAGTTCTCTGATTGCCCCAGCTCATCGCTGTGGGGACTGAGGAAGAAGGCAGAAACAGCTGACACCTTACATTCAGAAATGCCCAGGCCTCCCCTGTAGCAACAGCCACAGTCCAAGAAAGGTTAGAAAAATAGGCCAAGTGTCTCACAGTTCAACTTCTGAGCTATTGTCCCACATTTTTTCTACTTCCTGTAAAAAAAGAAGTTGAAAACAAAGTTGGACAGGGTTTCTAAAACTATATTAAGCATTGTCAGGGCATTCTTCTTCCTTACTTGGGTACCACTTTTAAACTCTAGAGATGAATATTACTTTAGAAAGCATGATTTGACATGAATAAAGAGTTAAAACTGCTCACAAATTTTGCTGATCAACATTTAGTCTTTCTGTCAACACCAGTCCAAGAAGCAGAAAACCCCAGAATCATGTTTGTTTGGAAATGTTTCTTCCACAGGATTTCCCCCTAGTAATTGTTTTTAAGATTTGTAGCCTTAAAATCCTGACACTTCGGACCCAGAATATCCACATTGGTTTCCTAAACCTGCACAAACCAGATCCTTCAACTAGTAAACAGTAGTAAACACCAGGCCTGCGGCTTATGCTGGCTCAGCTTGTCTGAGTGTGGAAAGCTGAGCAGGGTCAAGCCTGGTTGCTACTTGGATGGGAGACCCCTCCTCTAGTTTCCTGCATTGAGCAGGGGGTTGGACTCGATAGCCTTGTAGGCTCCTTCCAACTCTATGATCTATGAAATCTATGAAATCTCCACATGTCTCACTTAGCACTGAATATTCTCTGAGTTCTGGTCCTTCCCAGTTCTGTTAGACTGTTGCACAGGGACATGTGGAATAATCCAGTGTCTTCCAGGCATGCTTTTCGAAGCTAATCAAGAGTTCATTTTTGTGATCTTAGATCTCCTTCCTTGTACATTGGTGGTTGGGGAATGGATAGGTCAACTGAAGACAAATCCAGCCAACACTGAGGTAATAATGAACTTCTGATTCAGACATCTGCTGCTACAGATAAAATGAGGGCACTTTCAATCTGGCCCTCATTTCCTGCCTCTAGCCACATTTGCCACCTTTGGACTGGACCCATTCCTGCCTGGACCATGCTGCTTGCCTTTGACCCTGCTGGGCCTTAATGTAGTTATTGTCACGTTCGCTGTTCTCAATCCCCCCACTGGCTCAGAGGGGACTCAGATGATGGGGAGGCTTCATCCAGTAACAAATCAGCTGCTACTCCAGGACCTTCCCAACCAGAGGATGTGGCTTTACCAGAGGCCACATTACCCTTGTACTTAGAGGGCACTCCTCCAGTGCAGTCCTCACTGCCCCCACACTATAGGAACCAATGGCTGTAGAATTGGCAATGGCCTTTTCAGAAGCAGACAGCTCCTCAGCAAGGGCGGGGTTAACAGGAGGTCCAGACCTAGCAGCCTTCAGAAGGCGTCTGCATGTTGCTGAGACAACTGCTCTTCTTGAGTGAGTTCCAGCATGCCTCTCACAGTGATCTGTCTGGGGCCTCACCTCCTCGTACATGATCCTACTTTACCAGAGGTGATCTGGCCCTTCCAGTACCACATTTGCAACCCAGTTTCCCTTGGGAGCCCTAAGCCAAGGTGGGGCAAGACAGTTATATCTAATTGCACACCACTGTTGCATCAGCTAACTCTGGCAGCTGAAGCATCTAGCTCAGTTTACTCCAGACTGAATACCATTCAGACCGTTCTAAGGACAAATTATTTAAAGAGCAAATGAAACAAACTTGGACGAGAGTCTTAAAGTAAAAACCTCCCTGGTCTCCTCCAAGCCCATCTCACAAGAGGCTTACAAACCATTTGTTTGCGGGCATGTCATTGCTTATGCCTCAAGCAAAACATACGCTAGAGAATTAAGAAATAACTGAAACTGAAACTATAGTTAAAAGATATCCTGAAACAATTTGCCTTGTACCCTGCTTCCAAGCTGTTTCACAATTTTGTTCAGTCGAAATTCGAGCTGAATAAAATGTATGCAGTCAGAGCAGAATTCACTCTCTGCATTAAGCAATTTTATTGGAGAGCAGGCCCAGCAAAATCCTGGATTCCAGAGGTGTGAAAATCAGAATTTTATTCTCTCTCTCTCTCTCTCTCTCTCTCTCTCTCTCTCTGTGTGTGTGTGTGTGTGTGTGAGAGAGAGAGAGAGAGAGAGAGGTGTAGCAGAACATACTGGGACATGTTAAAGCATAAACAAATAATGGGAATTTTCAAAATGATTTTTGAATAAATCTGGCCCTATCAGAGATTACACTATTTTTTCAGAGACAGCGACTTTGCACACTGGCCAATCAAGAAAAGCATGTGTTACCAACACCCCTGCAGGTTAATGCGACAGTGTCATGAAAAACATGAAGAATGGAAAGGTACCCAATCAAGATGCTTTCCACATGGATTGATAAAAATAAATAAATAAATAAATAAAGTTGGGGAACTGCTCCATGTAAAATTTGGTTATTCTGAAGTGCTGAATATGAATACATTTCTTCCTAATCTGTATGAAGCACTCGTTTCTGAAATCTTGAAGACTAATAAGGATCGAACACAAAGCACTATTTATACATTGATATAATTAACTTGGATCCTAATACGGTACACAAAGCCCAGGGTCATATTTTCAGGAAAAGGAAAGAAGCTGACAACATAGCCTGCTGATTAATCTAATGGCTGTAACACAATCTTGATCAGACCCAGAAACAGTAATTACAAAAGAGCTTTATCTGTTTGAGTATTTTTGCCCCATTGTTGAATCTGTTCAGAAGATTCTCAAGGTGGCTTGCGAATTAAAAGACAAAATCAGTGAATGTGGAGGGTATGTGCATGCCTGTGCCGTGTGTGTGTGTGTGTGTGTGTGTGTGTGTGAGAGAGAGAGAGAGAGAGAGAGAGAGAGAGATGCATGTGGGCACCCATCTCATAACTTTTCACACCATGCAGTCCTTGGATGCAAAAAGGTCACCCACCTCTGCCTTTTAGGAAAGCCTCTGAGAGATGCAGTGAAAGGATAAGCAGATGCAATTGGTGTTTGCATCCAAAAGCCTTTGATTCCTGCAGCATCACATTCATTCCTGATATTTTAATAGATACTTCGATAAACCTGGGTGGTGGGGATGGGGAGTTAACTAAATTGCAGATTATCTCTTAGTGATTGCATCTCTAGAAGAATAAATGTGTTCATATAATTTCTTTCCACCTGTCATATAAAGTTGATAAAATACTGGCCTTCTTTCAGATGTCATCATTTAGAACAAAGAATACTTCTGCCCTTTGATGCTGGCACTGATTTAGAATTGCTATTCAAAGCTGTTGGGAGATAAAACCATGGCAACATTACTACACACAAAATTATCTGGGAGAAGCACTGTGAAGAGATAAACTTTACATTAAAAATAAAGTGTTTACCGTAAGGACTTTAGTTAATTTCAGAGAAAAGGTTGTGGGGTTTTTTGTGTGTGTGCTTTTTGTTTTGTTTTTAGCAGACATGTCTTACAGACTAATGGATTGTGTATTTTGTTTTAATTACTTAAGTTGAAAGAGCACATCTCAAGCAATAATTGCTTAAATTCTCCCCCACTAGCCAAACCAATGTTCTAGACACTTCGATGATGTACTCAGCATCTTAAGAAGAGGAAGGAGGAAAGAGTATTCAGGGGAAATCTAAGATTTTTCTAGGCAGGCTTTGACTCTAAATGCATTTGAGCAATCTCTCAGCTATTCAGCTGAAAACCTTGGGGAGTGGTTGGTGTGAGCTCACAGAGTACTTGAAGCTGCAGAGGCAAAATTGTATCATCTGTTCTCACTGTCTCCAATAACCCTTCCTGATCGCTAAAGCTATCAAAACACTCTTTGGCTGCAAGAAGTCTATTGCCAATGTTGCAGTACAGATGGAAGTATAAAAGTTTCCGTCAATGGACATCTTGCTAAAGGCATATCTGCAACACTACACACTTATACTAGTTTAACCCATCCACGTCCTTCAAGGAACTCTAGAAATTGTAGATCTAATAAGGGAATACTGCTTTTGAGGGATAACTAACAGGTAAAGAGGTTTGACTTTATTTCTGCAGTGCTTTGTTATAGTTTCTTACTAGTAGTACTGTATAGCCAATCAACACAATGTGTGTCGTCGTGTCCCCCCCCCCCCATTATTGGAATGACTCACTTCCTGTTGTGGTACATGATGTACTTATCAATCTCCTTCCCTCCCAGTACTTCTGCTTCTTTATTCCATGAGGTTTTACCAGACCTCACTTATGATGGGTTGTTGTTTTTGCATGGTTTCCTTGTGGTTTTTTGGGAAGTGTGCTGCGAACTCGCAGTATGATATCTCCTTGGGGGTGTTGCTTTGCATTCAGCTTTGCCTTCCTTTCCCCACCATTGTTCCAGGTGTATGTGTGACTGTGGTGGGAGTGCTCCTGCGCCTTTGACTCTGGGGTTTATATCGAGTGATTTGTCATTGGTGGGTCAGTATTTATTTTATTTTTTTAGTTGATCCATTTGCACGTGCATCTACACACCTGCACAGCTGTGCATAATTTAGAACTCTTGAATCCTTTATATTTCTCCACTGCTGTGTCTGCTAAGTCAACCTCTTTCTTTCTTTCTTTCTTTCTTGTGGATGAAAGCAGAATGTCAGGAGGGCCCAGTAGTAACTTCAGAGCTACTTGTGGCACTACATTGTGTTACATACAGAAGAGGCATATCATGTCTGACCTTGCACACTCTGCCCAGTTCCTATGCAATGGGAACAATATGGGTTCATGTATGGGAGTCACTTGAGTTATAAAATTTTGATGTATTCCACGGTTTTGCTAGCATGTGCCCTATGAATAGCAATTGCGTGAGCAAGATAAGCTGACAATTGCATGACCAAGGTAAATAGACAGTGAGAAGGCATCCAGGGTAGATATACAAGTACAAATTAGGTACTTCAGGTACAGTAATACCTTGGATTGCAAGTAACTTGGTTTGAGAGCGTTTTGCAAGACAAGCAAATTTTTAAATATTTATTTATTTATTTTTTACTTGATATACAAGTGACGTCTTGCAATACAAGTACTGTAGTACGGCTTAAATTAAAAATTTCTGTACAAATTTTTTTTGGGGGATTTCCTTTTGATATAAGACTGTTTTGGATTACAAGCACGTTTCCGGAACAAATTATGCTCTCAATCCAAGGCATGACTGTACTTTGTATACAAGTACAAAGTGTAGAATGATGTGGCATAAGCCGAGAACCAAACTGCCATAAAACCCTGCATACTGAATGCAAAGACTCATTTAATGTCATGTAGTTTAGCACTGGAAACTGTCCTTAACTGAACCAGTCAGCCTGATTCTTATTTCTGTTTAAAATGCTTACTCACAGGGTGCTTCCACATTAGGCTTTTACTGTGAAATCGCCCTGCCTCATTAATGGAATTTTATGGGGGCCCTGACAACACTGTCTTCCACTTGTAACTGTCCCGTGTTTTCCCACTGCTTCTTCCATCTTTTTTCTTACCACAGAAAATCCATTAAGGAGGAAAAAGACGGAATAGCTACACAATGCCTTCTAACTGGTAGTGCTAGGAGCCTTCCAGGTGAAAGGACCCAAACCCTTTTGCACAGAAGCTTTCAAACAGCATCTTACTCATTTATTTATTCATTCATTCATATTACATACATCCTTATTATATTAACATAATACCCTTTTCAGCCTAATAATCAGAAGCATGCTCTACACCATGGGCACGGAACCTGTAACCCTCCATATGTTCTGGGACTACAACTCCCATCATTTCTGTCCTTTGGCCATGATAGCTGTGGAAGATGGGAGCTGGTGTCCAACAGGGCCCCTCACCCCAGCAATTGCTACACAGATCAAGAAAGAGCCAATGGGGATGGAGAACACAAATCCCGCTCTTAACAAACACATGCAAATGTGCTTTTCCCACAATGGCTCTGAACCTCAGCAGGAAACTCCAAATGCCAACCACAGCAAATGCCCCAGTTGCAACTATGGGAGTGAAACCAAACAGCCTTTGAGATTTAAAATACATTTGCATAGAAATATGATTTATTTATGTGTTGTGTTGTATCCTGCCCTGTATCCTCCTGGCCCAAGGTCAATTAGTGAACTTCATGGTTGAGCAGGGAATTGAGCCCACATTTTCCAGACTGTTCAGCACTATATCCATTACACCAGGGCTGGGTAGAAGGTAGACTGCAGTATGATTTGCAGTAAATTGACTCCCAATTTTTTTTTATCATTCAAGGGCAACAACAAAAAGGCTCCCCCCACTAAATAAGGCTGCTGGAATCCCTAATTTGTACTTGTGTATACAGGACATCCCAGTGTAGTATTACATTGCTATTTACTCGATATATTTATTAAAAGCCTTACAGAACAATTTCTCTCTAGGAGTTTTACAAATTAAAAGAGGATGTGTGTGTGTGTGTGTGTGTGTCTGCCTGCCTGTCTGTCTGTCTCTGTGCCTGTGTCTGTCTGTCTGTCTCTCTGTCTGTCTCTCTGTCCATCTATCAGCGCCATAGGACCAAGCGGGGGTGAAACCTAGACACTTGAAACTTGGCATATGTACTAAGGGGACCCTAGGGGTGTGCACCTCATGGACATTTTGTTTTTAAAATGCATTAATTAATTTAACTTTGTTCATGTGGTTGAATCCTGCAGGAGTATCTTCAGCCACTAGGGACAGACTTTCCTAACCAGCACATAGCTTTGCAGTCCATACAGTTTGAAGCCGGGGAGATTTGTAGGCCAAGGGGCAGAGTTATATGCCTGCCCCCAGATGTGGGGAAGCCCCCCTCGGGAATGTAGTGGACAGACCCCTATCCCAAAAGGCTATAGGTGCGACATGGCAGGGGCTGTGCCTAGGGGTGCCAGCGGGCATGGCTCCATTCAGACAATGTGTCCAAATCTGACAGCTGTGTACGTTTGCTTGAAGGCTTCGCTAAGGGACATTCTAACCTGTGCAAAGCTGGGTCCGTTTGTTAGTAATGAATACAATAAAAATACAGTAAATCAAGCCTTAGCCTGCTGCCTGAAGGACAATAATGTAGGTGCCTGGCGAGCTTCCATAGGGAGAGCATTCCAATGCTGGGGGTTACAACCCAAAGAGCCCCTTTTATCATGGCCTCCCTCCAAACCTCTGACTGGGGGGACACATGGAAAGGGCTTCCAAAGATGCCCTTAGGGCAGGGGTATGGATATATGGAGAGGGTCTTCCATCAGGTACCAAGCTGTGTAGTGCTTTATAGGTCAGACCCAGCGCTTTGAGTTGGGTCTAAAAACAAATCGGAAGCCAGAGTAGGTTAGAGAGCAATAAGGAGCTCATCACCTGGTCCCGGTTAAAACCTTCGCAGCCATCTCAGCTAGTGTTTTGCACTAGCTGAAATTTCCAGACCATCTTCAAGGGCAGCCCCACATACCGTACATTATAGCGATCCAAATGGGAGGTTACCAGGGCATGCAGCACTGCAACTAGGCTATCCTCCTCCAGATAGGGTCACAGCTGGGAAACCAGCTGAAGCTGGTAAAAGGTGTTCCGCACTACAGTGACCGCTTCAGGCTCTAATGACAGTGATGGATCCAGAAGCACACCCAAGCTGCGCACCTGGTCTTTCAGGAAGAGTGCAACACACACACCCGAACAGGTTGAATCCCCCTCATCCGCTCCAAGGAACCACCTACTAGCAGCATCTCCATCTTGTCTGGATTCAGTTTTATGTGTTAGCCCTGATTCAGTCCATTACTGCAGCTAGACCAGCATCCCCACTGTGTATTGTTCATGGGGTGCAGTAGGCAACTACTGGATCCACTCCTGGGGCACCATTTTGTATGTGGCTGCACCCACAGCTACCATTTTGCACTTGGATTTGGCTGGTGGACTTTGGGGTTCCAATAAAAAAAGAAAGTAGACCCTGCAAGCCTCACATTTGTCCACACCTGCACAGTGGCCCCACATATCCCCATAATTATGGACCAGAACAGTTTACCTTCTGTGGGGGAACATTTCTCTGATCATAACTATTCTCTTTCAGACTGTTTGGCCCTTGTCATAATAATGAAAAAGATAAAACATATTAAAAGCCTTCTGAACTGACCTTTATTATAGTCTTGGGCAGCCCCATCCTACGTGGGTGCCCCCACAACCTTCTGAACCTGGAGGATTACAGGCATCCTATTGAGTGTGGCCTGTGCTCCCCTCACCCTCAAAAACATCTAGAGGGCCGATTTCTGTCGTCTGAATGCTTTACACCTCCTCCTGAGAAGGAGATGCTGAGGCACTGCCTGGATTCGTCGTTAGAGGGTGGTACCTCACTGGAAAGCTAAGCAGGGTCAAGCCTGGTTATTACTTGGATGGGAGACCCCTCCTCTAGTTTCCTGCATTGAGCAGGGGGTTGGACTCGATGGCCTTGTAGGCCCCTTCCAACTCTATGATCTTATGATCCTCCCCACCCCCAACAATACCCCCCACGGGGGAACTGAAGAGGGTCTTCCATCTTTGGTTCCCTTCTGGTGAGGAAAGAACCGCGCCGTCTACAAGGTTTGGGGGGGCAGGCGCCCCACACTCAGATTCCCCACTGCAACCTCAGAAGGGATTTCCGAGTTTGCAGTGGGGAGCCCGAATTATCCTATGCCCCACCCAGCAAGGTTGGAGGGCCATAGGATTGCGCCCTAAAGTCGAAAATATTTGCAATCAAACATTTTCAAAATTTATGCTCTAGAGATTTTGCCTGACAAAAAATTCTGTATAACTCAAAAAACTTGTAGATGTCTATAGCTAAGATGTTGGTCGTGGAAGAGATACCACCTTGCCTGTTTTGTATATGTCACGACTTTCTTCTGCTGCGCATCTTCTAATGCTACATGTGGCTATTTAATTTCTGGAAGGCTATTGGCTTCTAAGGTTCTAATCCAGTGGTTCTTAACCTTTTTGGTGTCACACCTCCCTTGTGAAAAATCTTATGACCCATGCCTCCCATGTGTTAACGGCCCAAAATTTAGACTTACGCAGGACGAGTTTGCATTTTTTAGTTTATGCTCTGTGTCTGGACTAAAAAAAAAAAAGCATATTCAATTAAATGAAGGGCGTAGCTCCCAGGATTAGTAGAAAGAAATAAGGTTGGGCCAACCGCCAAGCTGCACTGCTATGTACTTGTAAAATAAACAATTTATAGTTGAGGGGCTACTCACACACCTCCCCTGGAGTCAGTCCAGACCTCCCCTGGGGAGGTGTACCCCACAGGTTAAGAACCCCTGTTCTAATCCTATATCCACTTACCAGGAAGGGAGTAAGCCCCATTGAATTCAAGGGACTTACCTCTGAGTAGACAGGTATAGGATTGCATTGCAAGTGTTTTAAGCTTTGCTGGATTTATTTATTTAGGGGTTGTTGTTTTTTGTTGGAAATGTTTTTAAATGGATGTTTTTATTCTTACTCTGCTGGTCTTCTTGTCTGTCTGTGTGTGTGTATGAACATTTGTATTATACTGTTGCTTAAGCCTGCAATCCTTAAGTCCCATTGAACTTGATAGGACTATTTCTTATTATGTACACATGCATAGGATTGCAATGTGCATGCTTTAAGTTTAATTGTTAGTTGTCTTAGGCTCTCTTGAGGAAAGGGGGGATTGAAATGTTTTAAATAAATATGGTTGAAATCATATTTTGTGTATGCACACACATCATTCACTGTCTTTCTGCCTTAAGAGATATCAGTTATGGCTTCTCTAGAGCAAAGGACATTTTTCAGTACCTCAGTTGAATTCTTTTTTCCTGCTCTTTTGATGAATAAGATGAAAAGGACAAGTGGCATATTATGTTAAAATTCCCAGTTAGCCAAGAGAAAGGAGAATTTTCTTGGAAAAGTCTCATTATGTGCTCTCTGCTCCCTCCCCTCGTTTTGCCACAGCAGAATATTCAACAGGGCAGATTTTTTACATAAATAATGTGCTGCATTTATTAGGTACATTACAGAGGAGCACGGGGGATTTCCCATTTGGAATCACAATTTAAATGCTGAGATGCTGAGAGAACAGTGCAGTATAACACGTGCTCTCTCTGGAAGAGCTTATGTCCTCTGGGGTTGTGTGGTGGGACCTGGTTCAGATTCTGCATGGTTTTAGGGGTTTGCTGCAGAAAGAAAAATGATAGGTTCTAGCAAAGAAAGCAACTTCAGTATGAAATGTACCCCTGAAGAAAATTAATCTGTTTTGCCACAGTTTTTTTTCCTAGAGATATTTAATCAGAAAGCTGTTCTCTTTCCTCTCTTCCCCCTCCCCCCTTTTTTTTAATAAAGAAGGTATTTTGTATTCCAGCCTCAGGAAGTTAAACAAAACACCTTTTGCTGCAGTAATACAAAATTGTGCACGTTCACAAAGCCTTCCTTTTTATTTGAACTGACACATTTCATTTCAAGTGCAGTTGGCATCAGAGACATTATCTGTATCTCTGCTAACTGTTGTTTAGAATAAAATCTGATTCCCTTGTTTCTATTTTCCTGCCATGTTTAGACAAATATTTGGGATTTGGGGTGTCTGTTACCAAGTATTTGCATGCCTGTGGTTGTGTGGTACAAGGCAGCTGTGGGATTTTGTACACAAGACTTCTCTGATTTTTGGATTCTGTTTGCATATGGAACTGTGTCAGCGGATCTAAGGATCCTTTCTTTGTGAGCAATTGCTTGGGTGGCCCCATAACCACATATGGGAGCCACAACTGATTACCAGGAAAGAAGACTGTTCTATAGTCATGATTTGGAACAGTTGAATAATATGCTTACTGCATCTTCAAGTGGCCTATGTTCTGTTTGTTTCCTTTTTTGCAGTAACACAAACCAACAGCACTAGGTACTTTTGTAGGGGGTTACTTGGCTTATTTCTCTATTGTTTGTGTCCATTTTAATGACAGGAGGTCATAATGCAACTTTCGTTCCCAGGACAGGAGGACTGAGGATTCTTTATGGCTTTGACTCCTAATCCAGCCAATGGAACATAGGAGCATAGGAAGCTGCCTTACACTGCATCAGACCATTGGTCCATAGCCCAGTATTGCCAACAATACTGGCAGCAGCTTTTTCCAGTCCTACCTGGAGGTGCTGGGGATTGAACCTGCGACCTTCTGCATGCAATGCATATGCACTGGCCACTGGACTATGGCCCCTCCCACTGTGGAATTGTGTGTGGGACAGGGAGTGGGCTGAAGATAGTTCATGGCCACTGTTTCTGAATGGTACCTGAAGCTTGGAGGGAACCTACACCCCCACTGGTGGGCATTATTTGGCAGTGGTAGAAGCAGCAGGCTGCTGGCACTGCACAGCGCAAGCAGGCGACTGTTGAATGGCCGGCTGTGCCCAGTGTATGGGTTGACTAATGTAGATCCAGAGAACAGGATTTGAACCAATGGGTGGAAATGGCAGGGAAGCAGAATTTATCTAAACATTGGAAGAACGGTCCGAACAGGAAGAGCTGTTAGTCAGTGGAATGTGCTGCCTCAGGTGGAGGTGGGAGGTAATTAAGCAGAAGCTGGGATGACAATCTGCAAGTAGTGCTGAAGTTCCATCCTGCACTGAATCGCGGATTGGACTACATCGCACGGGAGGCTGGTGGAATCCTATTTCGGTGGGGCTCCTTTTCCATTGCAGGTTTTGCAGGTTTTCTTTGGAGCTTCATGGGAGCTATCCATGGTGCTGAACTCCACCACCCACCCCAATAGGTTCACCACCATGGAGCAGAGCACTATGGACAGCTCCTATGAAGCTTCAAATAAAAGCTGAAAAACCTGCACTGGGAAAGGAGCCCCACCGAAATAGGAGCCACCAGCCTCTCCTGGCAAGAGGGCCTCCAAGCTACCTTCCCACTCTAAAATTCTATGACTGTATTATCATTTATTGCAATGCCCTTTACGGCAACTAGCCCACAATATGTATTTTTTTAAAGGTTTTATTCTTTGTAAACAGCCCAGACAGCTTCAGCTATTGGGCAGCATAGAAACATAATAAATAATGAATGAATGAATGAATGGAATGGAATGAATACTGTGGCCACTGTTAAGAGGGCCAGGCAATGAAATCGTATCTCACCTATAATCATAAACAACTGCATTGTCTTCCAGTATGTTTCCAAACTCAATTAAAACTGCTGATCTTAGCCTTTAAAGCCCTACATAGCTGAGTTATATTCGTCTAAGTGTGACCAGATGCAGAGGACAGGGCTTCTGTGCCTTTAATAGAAAAAAGACATCTGACCACCCTCACATTTTATTTATTACAGCCCTTCCTCCAAGGAGCTCCACGTGTATCATTTCCCTCCCTTGCATTTTAACCTCACAACAACCCTAGGAGGCTGATGAGGCGGAGGGATAGTGACAGACTCAAGATCATCTATTGAGCTTCATAGCTGAGTGGGGATTTGAACCCAGGTCTTGCCATTCTAATCTGACACTCTAACCACTACATCACACCACTGGATCTCTAAATCAGGGGTCCCCAACATGGTGCCCATGGGTGCCATGGCATCTGCGGGGGCCTCCAACAACATCCAAAAAGCTCCCCCCTCCCTGCCCCCTTCAAAAAAATAATTTTAAGAAAACCTTGGAAAATGTTAGGGCACTCTTCTTCCTTTCCCTTTCTAGACTCTACGCTTGTTTTTTCTCTCCCCTCTACACCTTTGCCTTGCTGTTTTCTCCTCCCTCCCAACCACTAGCCTTGCTCTTTCTCCACCCCTCTGCCTTGCTGTTTCCCCCTCCCTCCCAGCCTCTAGCGTCACCATTTCTGTCCCCACCTCTTTACCTGGCTGTTTCTCCCCTCCCAGCATCTAGCCTCACTATTTCTCTGCCCTGCCACCTCTTTAGCTCACTTTTGACTACCCAGGCAGGCCCCACGGCAGCCTTCATGGGACCCATTTTGTGGTGGTGCCCACAGCAGTTTCTCAAATTCCCAAATGCGCCCATGGGTCCAAAAAGGTTGGGGAACCCTGCTATAAATAGTATCCCTCCATGTGCACAGTAGCCTGCCAGGAGGAGTACCAAAGTTTTTCTCTACTATTACCCTGTGTCCTCTGCACGTAGTCTCAAAGAACAGCTGCCTTGTCTCCCACAACATCCAGTCCAATGCACCATGGCTACCCACTCATTGGCCTTCTTTTTATGCATTAAAGCCCTTCAATTTAGTAGAAGTGTTTTTGCTACCAAAAGCCAGGCCACAATTATGTGTCAATTATATATTCCTTTGCAATTCAAGTTAAGAGAAACATCAGGTTTTGCTGTCTGTGATTCATCCCTGTCTTCCTGTCAATGTTGAGCAGGTAGCAGAAGGATATTCTTTCAAGATATACTTGGAAGGTCTGCCTTCCATCATCTTAACCACATCCCCTACCAATGGAAATAACTGGGATTTAAATTACATTTGGGAATTAATTACATTTGGCAAGCTAATTCTCCATTCTAGTTTCCTATTAATAATTTCCTATTAAGTTCTTTTTTCATTCATTTCCCCCCAAATAAACATAACACTGCGCATTATTAAGACTTTTGTCTTTTTTTTAGGGGAGGGGGATAAGCTGAAGCTGCACAGAGGATGTTTATGACATATTTCCATAGCATTTTTATATGTTATAAACATTTTTCTTCACCTTTTCCCAGGATTCTTGTCAAATACAGATTGATCCACAGGTGACAGGCTGTAGCATGTATGGTTATAAACCATAAGACCTAGCCCTTCACTCCCAAGCACTCCATGTCCATGGAAGCTGCACAAGTGTTTTGTCTCTCTTGAAGGATTCTGGAATCTCTCGGTCAGTTTGCAGTCACAAGGTGTGCAGGAAACACTAATTTTACCAAAAGTTGCTATATTTGAAACTGGCACTGGAAGTGAGTAAAAAATGAGGAAAATATCACCTGGATCAGGCCAGATGGGTCTGCAAGTGGCCCTTTTAGTTCCCCACAATGCCCTGGAGTGACATTGTGTTGCTCTTCTTCTTCTTCTTCTTCTTCTTCTTCTTCCTCTTCCTCCTCCAACTCCTCCTCCTCCTCCTCCTCGGTTTAATGGTGAAGTAAGGCCCAGAAGGAAAGGCCCTATTACTGCCACCTTCTGCAGCCTTCTCAACCCATTGCCCTCAAGATGTGTTGGACTACAACTCCCAGCATACTGGCTAGGGCATGCAGGGAGTTGTAGTCCAACACATCTGGAGGGCACCAGGTTGAGGAAGGCTGATCTTCTGGCTATAACAGTATCACTTCTCAGTTACAGTCAGTCATCAATTCTAGTAGCATGTGAAAAGACACTTGTAGGAAATTAAAATGGCTACTTGCTACTGCCAGGTAAGCCCTGGAGACCCACTAACATAGGGGGGCCTGACAAAAGGCATTTTGTTAAGCCCCTCCCCCATAAAAACCCTGGCTCTGCCTCTGCCTTGGATAATCAGGAACTCTGTATGTGTGTGTGTGTGTGTGTGTGTATTCTCCTTAAATCAGTGTTGACCATTCATTGTAAACATATATTTTAGGCTGTGTGCTGATTTACCTAAAAATAGGAGCATTTTCCTGCAGAGCAAAGTCTGCTTCCCCTGCTTTTCTTTTTCTACTGATAGGTTCTAAATCAGAGGTCCCCAACCTCATTGATCCATGGGCACATGTGGGAATTTGAGAAACTGCTGTGGGCACCACCACAAAATGACTCCCACTGAGGATGTGGCTAGTCACAGAATGGCTGCTGTGGTGGCCTGGCTAGTCAAAAGTGAGCTAAAGCGTTGGTGGTCGTGGTGGGGACTAGAGCCTGGGAGGGAGAAACAGCAAGGCAAAGCCGAAGAAGAGAAAGAGCAAGTCTAGAGGCTAGGCGGGAGAAAGAGTGAGTTAAAGAAGTGGGGTGGAAATAGTGAGGCTAGAGGCTGGGAGGGAGGGGAAAATAGCAAAGTAAAGGTCTAGAGGGCAGAGAAAGAACACGGGTAGAGGCTAGAAAGGGAAAGAAAATTGCCCTAACATTTTCCAAGGTTTTTCTTAAAACTATTTTTTAAAAGGGGGCAGGGAGGGGGAGCACCATTGGGCCCCATTGAAGGTCCCTGTGGGTGCCCTGGTGCCCGTGGGCACTGTGTTGGGGACCCCTGTTCTAGATCAAAACCCATCCCCCTGACCATCCTTTAGGTGAGTTGTCCGTTTTAGTTAGGGTTTATTTTGTTAGTGTCTGTATGGATATCTGCTTAAACGTTTTGCTCAGTGTTCTGTCAAACATTTTCCTCCTCTCCCCCCCCCCCTTTTTACACACTTTGGAGCTGCTCTCACAAGGGGAGAAGGTGGCTTTGTGATAGACACAAAAGCCAGCTACTCATTCATGTACAGAGGCCTGCTCTGAAAAAGGGGGAAGGCAGCTTTGCGATTGACACTGGGGCCAGCTTCCCAGAACTGTGCAAATCAGGCTTCTGCTTGGGCCAGAAAGATGGGTTCCCCCCGTGCCCGATGTGGGGGAGAAGACGGTACATTTGTCAGAACTGTGGTAAATGTGAATCCATGGCAGATTCACTGCTGAAATTGTGTACATCACCCATGCTCAGTGTAATGATTCGGAAGTCGTATTAAAAGATCTAGGGGTTCCCTGCCTATACAGGGAATCGCTAGGCAACGTGGTCATGTGACACCACTGGGCAGCCCGCTCATGTGACACTGATACCACGCCTGCTGCATTGGTTGCCAGTGCGTTTCCAAACCCAATTTAAAGTCCTGGTTTTACCCTTTAAAGCCTAAATGGTCTGGGCTCAATTTATGTGAAGGACCACCTTTTTCCATGCAAGCCTGTCCACACTCTGAAGTCATCTGCAGAGACCCCTTCTCCCTTGTCAGCCTGTCCGCCTGCCGTCTAGGGTGGTTAGGCTGGTGTAATAGAGAGTTTAATTGTTATGTTACTATTCTAACTATTCCCGGACACTACGCTCAACATCTGGGGCCCTCCTCTGACTGCCACCTCCAAGAGAGGCTTGGTTGGTGGCAACGAGGAGGAGGGCCTTCTCGGTGATAGCCCCCCAATTATGGAATCAGCTCCCCACTGAGACCCGCCTGGCGCCAACCTTACTATCTTTTCGGCGCCAGGTTAAGACTTCCCTCTACGCATTGCCAAGGCATTTAGTTAGGAGCTTGGAATAGCACGGGGGGGATTGTCACCTGTAGGCTCAGTTTTATTGGCTTTTGTACTGTTATTTTAAACTGTGTTTTTAAATTTGGTTTTTAATTCTTTAAACTATTTTGTATGTTTTTATTGTTGTTTTTATGCATAAAGTATTGTGAACCGCCCAGAGAGCTTCGGCTGTGGAGCGGTATATAAATGAAATGAAATGAACTATAGGTGGCGCTGTGTCCAAATGGAGGCAGTAAGCTACACTGCTGTTCTAGTCTGTGCTTTGCAATAAAGTTGTTGTTCTGTTAGGCATCCATTTTGCACGGGCTTCTTCTCAGAAATAAGCTGACATGGGTGTCAGCGGTCTAAGCCTTCAACCTTTCAAAAATGGCTTGCCATGACACAGTTTTCAGCCCCAGAAAGCTTCAACTTCAGCAGACCCTCAGAATCGCTAGACTGGAAGGAAAGATTTGCTCGTTTCCACATAGCAACGAAGTTCCACATGGAGAGGTGCAGATTAGTTATCTCATTTATCGTATAGGAAAGGAAGCTGATCATATCTTCAAATCCTTTACCGAAGAGAATCATAAGGATGACTTTGCAGAGGTGCTGGCCAGATTTGATGATTTGGTGAGTACAAGGGAGAAGGCCTTTTCAGTGGTGACCCCGCACCTCTGGAATTGGCTTCCATCAGGAGTTTATCAGGCTGCTTCTTTGCAGGCCTTCAGTAAGGCTCTGAAATTCCTCTCGTTTTTGCTGTCCTTTTCATAATCTGTGGGCTGCAGGTTTTAGTGGTGTTATCTGTTTTTTATAGTATTTTTTATTGAATATGTATTGCCTTTCTATCTGTTTTTGTATATTTAGGTATTTTTTTATCTTGTATGCCACCTTGAGAGGGTTCTACCCTTAATGGCAGCCTAAACATAATTTTAATAAATAAAATACATATCCAAGGAGAGCACTGATCCACTCAAACAACCTCGCTATCTTAGAAACAATCAAGGTATTGTGGACTGTGTAAGAATTACCGCTGTAATCTGAAAGATCACACGTTTGTCCTTCAGGCCTAAGATGACCTTGTCATATCTCCTTAAATACTGTTAGGAGAGATGGGTGAGAATTTCATTTAGTTTGTGTTTTGATAAGAACTTAACAAAATGTATGAATTTATTAATAAACTTGATAGAAAGAACTTGAGATTTTTTTTAAAAAAAATCAAATGTGGGAGAAAGTGAAGCTGACAGACTCATTCATCCAGGACAGAGTGCTTTGAGTGCTAAGCTCTTAAAAATCTGGGTTCAAATGCCTGTGTATTCAACCATGTTTGTGGTGCTGAAGTAAGATTGTTACCCCTTTTCTCTGACAGATTCCTCATCTTCAATAGCCGCATAGCAAGCAACTACAACATCGTCCTCTCCATGCTGGAAATAGCTGTACCTGCTGAATGTGGCTGGTGCAGATGGGTCAGAATTTTGTTTGTTTTTTATAAGAAGTTAATGAAACTTGCAAATTCCTTCATAACTAGAACTCGGGACTTTAAAAAATGTGTAGAAAATGAGACTGACAGGTGCCGCTGCCTCCATTCCTGTCAGTTGCATCTATTCTCTTTGTTAGGCAATGCAAAAGTTCTCTTCTCTTCTCATTTTACCAAGGTTTTAAATGAAAATTTCCCATGTGATTTAGTGTAGGACTGGTTCTGATTCTGAAGACATTGGCCAGGTTCGCATGATCATCAGGAAAAGAAGCCACGGTGCCCCCCCCCCCCCCGTGCGTGCCGGGCGCACACTGCACAATTTGCCTAATTACCCTCGCGGCATGCTGCTTGCCATGTTGTCCGAACCCAGTGAGGTGCACATTGAGGGGTGGCTTTGAAACCACCCCAGAACCCTACAACAACCCATGGGTTCCAGGGTGGTTTCGAAGCCATCTCCGCCGCACACCTTGCTGGGTTTGGGCAACATGGCAAGCCACACGCTGCAAGGTTAATTAGGCAAATAGTGCGGTGCGCAGGTATGGGGAAAAGAAGCCACCGTGGCTTCTTCTCCTGATGATCATGCGAACCCAGCCATTCAATCTCTGTTACCTACCATACCTGTCGAATTTCTGTCATTGTGTTGTTCTTATTTTTAAAATCTTTAATTGCTCCTCTATTTCATCTCTGGACCTCTTCGCCATTTTTCTGATGATCTCTCATGACTTCCCATCCCGAGTACTTGTCATAGGATCATCTTCAATGTCCCAGATACGCTCATATACTGTATGCGCTCTGCACAGGATATTTTATGCGCTATTGTATTGTGCCTGTGTGTATAAAAGCACCTCATTGATCATATTGGGTTGGATCGAGGATCTGCTGTTCACAAGGGGGAGGGGCCTTCCATGAGAGGAAGGGCTGTGCTTGTGAAAGGTCCTTCTGCTCAGTTTTTGGGTATCGCACCTTCCCCACACACTGCAGCTCACCCCATTGAGCATGGTCTCCTGACTCTCTGACTGGGTTCGCACGACATGAGGATGGTTGATGAGCAACACTGGCTTGTTAACCACCCATGTGCGTGCTGGTGGCGTGTTGGCTGATTTCCCTAATTGCCCTCACTGGGCGCAGATTATTGTGATGTCCAAACCCGGCAAGGGTGGATTGCTGGCTGGGTTGATTAACAAACCACCCAGAACCCACAGTGTGTTGTAGGGTTGCTAGGTGGTTTCTTAACCAGCCCCAGACACCCACCTTCGCCAGGTTTGGATGTCACAACAAGCCATACCTGGTGAGGGTAATTAGGAAAATCAGCTGGCATGCATGGGGGTGGTTAAACAAGCCACCGTGGCTTATTAACCACCCTCATGTCATGTGAACCGGCTCTCTGTGTAGTATTTTCAGGGGGTTGGAGGGGCTGCCATGGGAAGGAGTGGGTGGGGAAGTTCACTTCCACTAGTGCAGATGATCCAGTGTAAATCTGGATCCAACCCACTGTGTATGGAATTTTTTATGCACATATGTCCGCCATAGGCCCCTCAGATTTCAGAGTGCTTGACAGCTGAGAAGGACAATAAAAGAACTAGCAAAACTCTCCAGGGCAAAAGTGGTAAAATACATGTATCCTCAGGTTAAATATGATTCCTTTGATTGTGCATATTGCTGTCAGCCTTTGGCTTTGGGCAAAATACCACAATCTCAGGGATGATTTCTGCCCTTGGGCAATCTTCCATTGCTCTCATCTGTGACAAAAGAACACCTAGATTTTATGAGCTCTTTAAACGTTGGCTGTATATGAGGATTATAGTTTTTTTATTTCCCCACTTCTGGTCATGACAGGCAAGTTAATTAGTCATATGCCAATGTGATGCGAACAAACTCCCCAATCCACACCTATTGTAAATCTTTCATAATTAAAGGAACTGGGATTTCTTTGTTTTGCTACATTCACATTAAAAAATAAAAGATTTACTGGGATCTATCTCTTGGAAGCTGCCCCACTAAGCCAAACATTATGGTTTCTTTCAAATTCCTAGAATTCCAGGTTCATTAAAAAAAATCGTCAGGGGGTTTTCAAAGTATTAATGTGGGACTAACTCCCCTAAGAGAGGTTGAGTTGAGGACCTCCTGTACTAGGAAGGTTGCTCAGTTGTGCAGAGTGCTCTACAAGCTTGCTGTGGCCAGGTGATACCTTATTGGACAGGGATAACTGGCTCAGGGTCAGCTTGGAATATTTCTGATTGTTCTGTGGAGTGCTTTGAAGATGGTTGGAATTGAGCTTGTGCAAAATCAAATTAAACGCAAATTCTATATCTGATGGAGGGGCAGGTGGGAAAATTAAGCAGAGGCAAGTAGGCAAGAAGTGTGTGTGTACTTGTAACACTCATCCCTTGTGATCCCATCATGTGTAGGCGACTGTCGGTGGGGGTCAGAGGAACTGCAAGAGAGAGGCCTTTTGAGACAAGCCAATCAGGGATGCTTATTCTACGGTTAGGTACCCATCCTTTGCTATTGAAGCCTGATTGATCTGAATTAAAACACTTTTAGAAATTAGACAAGGGATATAATTTCTAAGCTACACCTCCAAAGCATTTATGAAAACTGTCTGATCACTTCCCTCCCAAAAATGTATGCGTGTTGATTAATGATTGGGGAACAAATGGAAAAGGTGGTGGGGAGCGGGGAGAGAAAGCTTGCTCCACCCTTCTCCAACTTGGTACCTTCCAGGTGTTTTGGATTTCAACTCCCATCAGCACCAGCTAGCATGGCAAATGGTCAAGAATGCTGGAAGTTGTAGTCCCAAACATCTGGAGGGCATCAGCATGGAGAGGATGGAGATGCTTGCTGTCTGTGTGACAAAGAAATACAAACTCACTATGCTGACTTTCAGAATAGAATTTGAGCACTGTAAAAAGACCATGTTCTGTCACTGTGTTTCATGTCCTTGTTTTCTCTCATAATACTGTCTGTATTATTAAACAGATACACAGGTTCTATATGATTGGTATTGTCCAAACTTGGCCATTGTCTTGCTGTTCCTTCTTTACTGTTGGACAGTGTGTGTGTGTGTGTGTGTGTGTGTGTTAAATGTGTCCAAACACCTGTACATTCATGCTATTGCAGCTCGTCATCTAGACAGCCTGTTGATTTAACCTGCTAGCAGAAACTAAAAATCTGGCTAAGTAATGATGTCTGTACATGGTTACTTCCTGACACAGTCTCGAAGTTTTTATTCCCCCTTTGTAGCAGACTGCAGCAATTCTACCCTGAGGCTGTTATTCAAGGGACACAGTTGCTAGCTTCCCACAAGAGATCTTGCCACTTGAAAAGGAACCTTTTTACTCAACTCGCACCTTTGCTTGCATTTATTTTGATGGAGAAAAAAATCCCATGACATGGAGCTTAAAAATGCCATTATTGATTGGTCTATTTAGTTCTGTTTTGTTATACCTAAAAGCTGTTGGTAGCATCTGCAGAACTACCTAAGTGTGTTGAAGCAAGTAACTTGTCTCTTGCTCTTGGGCATGCTTCAGTAATTAACGCTAATACTAGCAAATAAAAGTCAATCAAAATATCAGTATACTTGATGTTGTGAGCAACAATGGAATCAAAAGACACTCTATTGCTGTAGAAAGTTAACAAGAGGCTCGTTTGGAACACGGAAGTTCTATTGGTGAGGATGCTTTAATTATAATTTTCTAATTAAATCAGGTTTTTAAAAAGGTTAACTGTGACATTTTAAATAGCTTGAGCCCACATTGATATTTCGAAGACATCCTCTAGTGCAGCCACTTCTGATTGAAAAGGATGTTCTTCCAATTAAGGGATCTCTTGTTGAGCACTCTGAGTAAATGACATCAATTTAAGGAGTAGTATGGCCTGGAATAAAGGACTGCTGTATTTCCCCAGCTACTGCATCATTTCAAGAATAATTTGAAATCTCTGTTTAAAAGAAATAATGAAAAAACAATCTTATTCCTGCTATGAGGTTATAAAGATGAACATTTATTCAAGGAATCGCAAAGTTTAAGAGTATTCAGAGAAGGCCCATTTTCTTCTACTGATAGATCTACCAAATTCCCCAGTGGAATGAGCTGGAACAGAACCAAATGTGTGGTAAGGCAAATAGACCAGTTCCCATTCAGCATGTTTAGCGGAACAGCTGGTAAACCCAATGCCCTACCAGCTGTTTGCGAAGTAGGTGAGCTTGTATTACTGTACAAGGCTTCATTTCTTAGCCTGCCTGTTACTACAATAACAGAGTCACAGAAATGTTTACTAAAAATAAACATTTGGAAGCCAGTTTGGAAAATGGAATGGCTTCATGCAGTAGCTACAAGTGCAACGTTTTCAAGAAGGGACAGTGGTGGTAGAGAAAGGATTTATGATTTCAATTTGTTTTACAGTATTGTATACAAAACTGGCTAGTACCACGAAATAAACACATCATAAACATGACTACAATCAATGTGGCGATTGAAAAATGTTGTGTAGCTGTTATGCCATGTTAAGTCATGCAATCTAAGATCCAATGCTGGCCCTTTCTCTTATGAGACCCACTGACAAGACAGTCAGTGACAGAGGAACATGACAGAACCATATAGTCATGTGGTCAGGTTACCAAATCTACTATATAAAAGTGAATGTTTGTCTGTTTGTCCATATGTCCGCGCGGGATTTTGGCTCGTATGCGTCGCCTTGGCTCCTACCCGGTTGGACGGATCCGCCCCAAACTTGGCACGCATACTCCCCATCACCCAAGGACAAAGACTGGCGGGTTCAAATCTCCGAAAAACCCTCGCCGCGCCTGTACGGCCCAAAATAGATGAGAGCCAATGGCGTCACTTGGAATGCTCGCAGGGGCCATCAGGAGCGGTTATGCAAATAGCTCCAACGGCATTTAGAATGTTGGTATGCACTGCCACAGGGGCCCAATCAGAAGCGGATATGCAAATCTCTCCTAGAATGTTCATATGAACCGCAGCCGGGACCTACACGGGGGTGGGGGAATTTCTAATAAACAGTGCCTATAGGAAAATGACGACCCGGGCAATGCCACTGTGTAGTCCCGGGGGGGGGGGAGCAGGAATTTCATTGTGTGGTCCCAAGGGGAGCAGCAGGGATTTCATTGTATAGTTCGGGGGGGGGGAACAGGAATTCATTGTTGTGCAGTCCCGGGGGGGGGGGGAGCAGGGATTTGATTAGTAGTCCCGGGGCGGGGGGAGCAGGCGGATTTCACTGTGTGGTCCAGGACACACACAGGATTTCATTGTGTAGTCCGGGGGGTGGGAGAGGGGGGGAGGATTCATGTGTTGTCATGTGTGGTCCGGGGGGGAAGCAGGGAATTCATTGTGCTCCTGGGAGGGGGGGATTCAGTGTGTATCCGGGAGCAGGGATTTCATTGTCCGGGGGGTAGTCCCGGGGGGGGGGAGCAGGGATTTCACTGTGTAGCCCCATGGGAGAGCTGGAATTTCATTGTGTAATCCTGGGGGAGCTGGTAGTCCCGGGGGAGCTGGGATTCCAAGGGATTCCAAACAGCGGACAGCTACCTTAAGGAATTTCAAACAAATAGTGCCTATAGAAAAATGACGACCTGTGCAACACCGGGTAAAAAAAGCTAGTTATTATATAAAAGACATGACGCCCATGTGTAGATCACATTAATTGATGATCCATGTGCAGGTTGCCATGCACAGAGCAGACTGGGGTGTGCAAAGATTTGGGTGGTTAGTGTGCAAAGAACCTTCCTAACCACCTGTTGCTTATCCTCACAACAGACCTGTAATATACATCCCAGTTATTTGGAAATCAGTACCGTGGGCCTCCTTCTGCATGGAGCGGTTTATTCAGATTAGAACATCCCATCCCTGCATACAAAATATTAAAATATAATGAGTAGAAGAACCAGTTCAGGGACCCCATACATGTGCTTTCAATTTGTGCCAGATTGTCTGAATCATCTCTATATAATGACAACCTATTAATCGGTAATTAGGGTGATGGCTTATTGGACGGCATAGGAGGGCGACACTTGCACAGTGGTTGAGAGATCATATTCCGTGCCTTTTCGAATAATGGCTGTCAAAAGAAAGCACTGATAATGAGACTACAATATCAGTCGACCTCCTGGTAGACTGGTGTCTTCATACTAATTGTTGTAAAAGTTGGGGCCCAACAAGCCTCTGCCTTTGTCTTCCTTTGCAGCTGAACAGTGCGATCTGGCTCTGGCCCTTATTAAAGGATCCTGTCAAGCCATGGATGGAGCCAAAACTCAGAAATACTGATTTAACTATAGACTGCACCTGTAAATGCTTTTCTGGTTAAAGTAATGTTTCTCAAACATTTTGAACATTTTTAGCAAGGGTATGGAGACTAGCCTTGCACACAGTTACATGTATGCAGCCTACCGCTGTGTATAAGAATCGGTGCACCGGCTTGAGAAACTGAATAGCTGAATTGTTGTGATCTGCCTAGAGAGCTTCGGCTGTTGGGCGGTATAGAAATGTAATGAATGAATGAATGTTAATTTTGAGGCCTCCTCCACTTCTCACTGCACCGTCTATCAATGCCAAGTGCCCCATGTTCCCCCCACCCCACCCTAAAAAAAACATCTACAAGCATCTCATGCCTGGGTTGTCTTACTTTACCTTGGAGGTAACAGTAGCTACACTGCCAAGTGTCACCTGGTACTGGGGGAATGGGTTAATTGCTCCCAGGGTCTTGCTCCTGCAGGGAACTTCATTGGTCAGTTGAGGGCCTGCCCCACTTTAGAGTTAAATGATTTCAGACAGCAGGACTATCCGGGCCTTTGAAGAGCGACTGCTTGCGGACAGATTATAGAGCACAGGGCTAGATGTACGAATCGTCCAATTCAATATACAGCAGTGCCTTATTTTCTACTGGACTGCTGTGGTTAAAGTACAGCAGTTGCTATGACTTACAGTATACACAAACATTTTAAATTATGGGTATTTTAAATACCAGTCTTTGATGAATGCTGCCTACTTAGAGCTGGGTGGATTGTGAAAGCAATGTGAAGGGAAGTGACACTTGAGCTGTGTAATCTATAACAGATTACATCAGCATAGCCCTGTTAAGGTCTATGGGAACATTCCATGGAAAGTAAGCTGTGGATGGCAACTGTAACATGCAACTTCAGCAAAGAGGTCAAGTTCACTTGCTCACCACACCCACCGAATTCTCTAGCTGTAATAAAAAGTCTACAGCTAAGTTTGGCCCTTTCCCTTGATTTTTAAAGCTTGTTGCAACAATGCAGGTCACATTTAGAACCAGCCTGGCCACCCTTTTTTATTGAAAGAAGGAGAGGAAAGATCCAGAATTGGAAACAGAAATCATCATAGCTCTTCGTAACAACAGTGGCAAGCCACAGAGAAGAGTACTCCTGCCCAGGATTCCAGCCAGTCTGGAACAGTCCTTATAGTACTACTTTTCATACCTCTTGTCTTGAGGAAGGGGAAGTGTCAGGAATGGGGGAAGAGAAAAGGACACCTTTTTTCTCCCAAAGCCAGGGATATTGTTTAAGTGAAGACTGATCTGGCCATTATCAAGATCATCAGAAGAGATGGGGGCTAGCTGGTACATAGGAAGCTGCCTTATTCTGAGTTGGACCATCTTGCCCAGTATTGTTGATGCGAACTGTCAGCGGCTCTCCAGGATTTCAGGGTTTTTCCAGCCCTACCTGGAAATGCTGGAGACGGAACCTGGGACCTTCTGAATGCAAAGCATGTGCTCTACCAATGAGCAACAGCTCCTCCCTGGTAGTCAGATCCTGATCCTATAGGCTGAGAGAAGGCCTGGGATTGTCTTTGCCCCTCCTTAATTTGGTCTGGACTACACTTAACACCCATTTTCCTCTTCTCCCACCATGTGCCAACGTGGATGTCCCTGCTTAGTCTCAGCATAGAGCTCACTAGGGCCGGTGCTTCCATTAGGCGAACTAGGTGGCTGCCTAGGGCGCGTGGCTAAAGGGGGCGCGGCCAGCCCAACGGCAGCCTGGTGGGATCTGCCACCGCTTCCCGCGGTGGCTCCTCTCTGGCTCCCTGGGCGCGCGCCGCCAAACGCCAGCACCAGACGAGTAGGATGGCCTGGCGCCGGATGGATTCGGACTTCCTAGTCCTCCCCAGGGGCGGGGATGCTCCTCTTCCTCCTCTGCACCCTTCGCGGTGAGGGGGGGTGGGGGGAGAGCCGAGCCACCGCCTCGAAACTACCGCGGGTTGAGCAGGAGGAGGCCGGGCCGGCAACAGCAAGGCTCGGAAGAAGACGGTGGCGGTGGGCACGGCGAACTCCCGGATCTTGCCCTCCAAGAAGGGCAGCTGCTTGCGGAGGCGCGCACATCTCAATCCGCGGCAGGAGCCAGGCTGGGACTCCTCCTGCCGGTGCGCTGAGCGCTTCCTCCCCGCGTGGGCTATGGGCTTTCTTCTGGGCCGCTGCTGGTGCTGCTGCAGCCGCTTCCACTCGCCTGCAGTACGGGTCTATCTCCACCCCTCGTTTTGGGGGTGGGGGCAGCCAGATAGAAGTAGAAAGGAAGGAGCGGAGGTGAACAGCCCCGGGGATCGACAAATGCAGGCTGAGTGGGGGGGGGGATAATTTGGTGAGTTGCATGCAGAGAACCCAGAGCAGATTTTGCAAAGCTTGGCCCGAGTAGAGTAGTGTGTCTCGCATCCAAAGTTTCAAAAACAGGGACGTCTCACACGGAGCTGGGGAATGTTTCTTCCCGATGGCCAAAAATCAAATAATTTTTTTAAAAAAGCATATTTGGGGGGTAACCTCCTAAGTATCTATTTGATGTGATACATTATTAGTCTTCCCTTCCTCCCGGGGAGAGGAAGGGATGGCTTTCCCTTCTTTCATCCTCATGGCTGCGCAGAGGGAATCGCGCCTCTGCCACCGCTGTGTGTCCCCCAGGACCAATTAGAGAAAACAAAACAAGGCTGGGGAGAAAACGGATCTGCCTGGCTATTCCCACCCGGCCCCGTCCTCCTCCTATTCTTTCGCAGTCGGTCCTTCTCTCTCTCTCTCTCTCTCTCTCTCTCCCTCTCCCACCCCACGGAATTGACAGGAATCAGGCCGGGTTTTCAGCCATCCTAGTAGAAACGCGCAGAGCCCGGTTGGTTTTGCAGCTTAGAGACCCAGCCTCGGTCTTCTGAGCAGAGAGAGGGGAGGGAGACAGACCGAGACACACCAAGGAACAGCCCGTTCGAGACGGGGGGGGGGAGCCAGTTTGCCAAGAAAAAGGCAAGGAAAATGAAGTTTTAAACATTAAATGTAGTTTCTGTCACACTTCACCAGGATTTTTTCTATATAGCAAATTGGTACTGCATCAACATGTTGTTTATGTATAATAAACATTAAACATTAATAAACATTAAAATTTATTAATGTTTATGTTAATAATTTTTTTCGGTTTTGCCAATTGACTTTTATTTCATAATGGGCATAGGGCTGGAGGGGAGGGAGGGCTCAAGTGGGAGGGGGCGTGCTAAATATCTGATCTTGCCTAGGGCACCAAACTGCCTTGCACCGGCCCTGAGCTCAACCAGTAATGCTCTGAAACCTTGTATCCCCCATTCCAGCTCATTGAAGCTCTGCCTCCTAAGACTTCACAGTGGGCTGGTTCACATGACACTGACATCCCACCATAGGTTATTTAACCCACAGTGAGCCTGTGGTACATGCGGGGTGTGTACAGTCACCATTTTGCAAATCCAACCCCCACTCGTGGGTTGTTGTGTCTTCCAAACCCTGTGAGTGTGCATTATGCGAGGGTTAAACAACCCTCACATAATGCAGCCTTGCTGGGTTCACACGACATCACCACCACCGAGTTGGGGTTGGATATGCAAAGTGGTGCCTGTGAGCCCCGTGGCTCATCGTGGGTTAAATAACCCACGACGAGCCGCATTGTGTTGTGAAAACCAGGTCATTGTGTATTATTTCTCCTCCCAACTAACCATACAACTCAGCATTGTCCACCTCACAATCGGGCAGCCTCTTAGCCACCCCCCCCCCTCATGTGTCCCCTTCCACCACAACTCAAGCCTGTAAACCAGGGGTGGGCAGAAGGTAGATCTGGCTCTACTGGTAGATCTCTGGGTGGTTTGCAGTAGATTGGCAAGGATTTCTGACTCCCCATTGTTTACAATAGCAGTAACCAAATGGCACACACATTTGTCATTATACTGCTAAATTATACTGCTGAAATGGAGAAATGCTGTTCCCTATTTGGTGGAGAAGGTTCTCATCAATGACATGGGAGTGATGTGCACTTTCCATGTCATTGAATTTCCTAAATCTGAAAGATATCAAGCCTCTGCCATCCCTCTGGAGAAGGTCCAAGGTCATTTGCTCTTTGTGGTGGGAGAAGATGACCAAAGCATGAACAGCAAGATGTTTGCCGAGACAGCCATAGCCAGAGCAAAGCAGAATGGGAAAAATAATTGTACCTTGCTGTCTTATCCGAAGGCTGGGCACCTAATACAAACCCCGGGATGCCCACTTTGCTACATCTCCCCAATCTGGGGCAAACCTACAGCGTGGGGAGGTGAAGCGAAGCCCCATGCCAAAGCCCAAGAGCACGCCTGGAAGGAGATCCAGAAATTCCTTAAGCTTCATCTTGGCGCAGCTGGAAGTAGCAATTTGTGATGTCGGAAGGAACATGGTTGTGTGGCTTCTTCTAGTCCTCTGAAGTTCATCAAAGAAATTAAATTCCAAACAGGAGACAGCCAGAGTGAGAATATCCCTGTGATGTGATCTACTGTATTTTCCAGCAGGCTGTGCAGAGGGAGAAGAGAGGGAGCACAGGGCCATTCCACCAGCCCTGCCAGGAGTATTAATATTCCCCCTTCTTCCCTCCCCGTTCCTTTTTCCTTGTGTGTCGTGTCTTTTTAGATTATAAGCCTGCAGGCAAGGACTGCCTTGTTAATTGTTGTAAACCGCCCAGAGAGCTTCAGCTATTGGGCGGTATAAAAATGAAATAAATAAATAAATAAATAAAGCTTCTTAACCAGGATTAGTTTTTTTTTGTTTGGAAGGACTGTGAGACCCATTCTGTCTTGGTCCTCAAAACAAATTCCTAGGCTCAGAATTCTGTAATTCAAAGTGTAAGTCTTTTGCACCAGTTAGATCTTGGTGTTCTAGTAAAAAAAAACCACGTAGACCCCGCAAGCCTGGCCTGCCCATCCCTGATGTAAGCACATGATACAGATTCCTCTGAGGGATGTTGGCGTCTAGAAGCTGACTCAGCCAACTCAGCAGGGTAAAAACAAGCAGCATCTCTTTTCATTCACCCTCCTGTGTTCCAAGTGTGGAACTGAAGGTCATTCTCCTTTAGTAATGCCTTCTGCTACACACTGGGTTTGCTTTCTCACTGAGCTGTCCTCACTTGAGATCTAACATTTTCAGAAATTTTGAAGCCATCTTTGGTGGGGGGGATTTTTCCCTTGGTTTTTATTCAAGATGGAAACAGAAATTTGGGGGGAAATGTAAACAGATGCAATGCTTACTTTCTTATCAAAGCTAAATGTATTTTAGTGCTTTAACAACATAACATGCATCATTTATAACTTAGCATATAAAGTCGCACTATTTGACATATTTATGCTATTTGTATATTGTACTGCACTCTGGTGTAGAGCGCAATATAAATTTGTATATTATTATTATTATTATTATTATTATTATTATTATTTACAGAGCAATTTTATGCATGTTTACTCAATTGAATAGTACCATACATACACAATACAGCTGATGCAATAATTTATTTTGTAATGGAGACCTCCTCAGTAAGACTGACCATGAACTTCTTCTCTCAGACCTCACTGCTAAGGTTACACAGTGATTTCTCAGAAAGTATCAGAGTGGTAGAAGTAAAATTATGAATTACACCGTGGGTAGACAGACTTGAGGCTTGCAAGATTTACCTTGCATTCTACTGGAATCCTGAGGTCCATACTATTATGAAATTATACTGGCTGAACTCTGAGAATATAGTTTTATATTGAACTGAAAAATAAAATGAAACTCTTACCTTTCAATAATAATAAGGTGTGCACAGCTTGATGTAGTTCCCCTGGGGTTTCTAACGTTACGGGAAGTGTAACAGTAAGTGCTGTAAAGTTGGGATTTGTTGTTTGTTTGCCTCAACGTACATCCCTTAGCCCTTACTGACACTCTTCAGCTGAGCCCAATAACCAAACCATGTATTTCCTGACCAGGATAAATACTAAATCTACAGGGTTTCCTTCAGTGCCTGGGGTGGGACAGATATGACTGTATTCTTTGGGATACGGTTATGGTTTTAATAGAGGCCCCAAAAGAACTAACCTTTGTATGTTTTATTGAAAAGCACCCAAGTCAGTCAGTCTGGAATCTGGATGATATCAACATAACATCAACATAACCTCTGTTAGACCAACAAAATCCACAGTTTCTCCTGGGCCTCCACTACCAGGAACAGCCATCCTTCCTAGGCAAGCGTACCTTTGAAGAGCAAAGCTGTCCACAATTCTGCATGCCTCCCCACCCCCTGGCCCATGACTCCTGGGACTGTTGTGTACCAAGTACACAAATGAAATTCTCCAGGGAAATACAAATCAAGATCATTCTTAATATTATCATATTCATATCCCAACCTTACTAGGTGGCACACATGATTTTTTTTTTTAGTCAACAGATGAAAACTATAAAACAATAAATATGAGAAAACATAATTATAGTGAATCTGTAAAAGGTTTCCCAAGAAGGAATGCTGTGCAAGGTATCTTAAAGGGGTTTAGAGTAGCAGAGTGGCAAAGAGGCTAAGGTTGCAGACTTACCTGGGAGTAAGTCCCTTTAAACACCATAGAGCCTTTTTCCAAATAAACTTGTGTAGGATTGCATTGTGAGTTTACAAATCAGGAAGTCCCTGATTTGGATCTCACCTCTACCATTAACTCACTAAATGGCCTTTGGTGAGCCATCTCCCAGACTCGGGATAAATCTGCAATACGAGGACCTTAATCTGCAATATGAGGATAAATAATGCTGACTTAATTTAGAGGGGTTTTGTAAGAATTACAGTCAGCAAGATAATATACGTATATGTGAAGCATTATGAACATTTGTTAAGTATTATGTTTCTTTTATTGGGGTATTCCATAGCTGTGGGATTGTAACAGCACCATTTTAGTCTAAATCAGCCACGGGGAACTTCTGGCTTGTGGGTGACTCCCCAGTCCTCCCCTGTTCCCCCATAGGAATGCCCCTCCCCAAACCATCCCCCGAGAGTGCTTCACCAGCCCTCTTGCCTTATTTATTACTTTTTTAATTAACATTTATATACTGCCTTATTTGCCAAAAGGCTATTAAGGCAGTGCACAATTTAAAACAATAAAACCTTAAAACAATAGAAAACAAAACATTAAAAACACTAAAACATTGAAATGATCGGGGATGGTGAGCAGCGAGTGAAGCCAGATCCGGACTAGCTGGCACCTCCCTGATATGTGTGTGTAGTGAGAGTGAATGCGGGAACAAGGACATCAGGGCGGGGCCACATCCCAGCCGTGGCTGTGGCCCCACCTGCTGCTGGCATGTGGACCCCAATGTGCTTGTCCAGAGTCTATTTGGCCCTTGGGCCAAAAACGTTTCCCTACCCCTGCTCTAAATAGTTTAAAGAGAATAGAGAGAAACCCACCTCATCCCACCCACTCACGCTCCTTTATTTTGCATGGGCTTCTTCAGATTGTGATGATTCGGAGAAGCAGAAACCATTAACATGTGTTGATCCCAGTCCAGACAAACAAGTGGGAAAACTGCATGCATGCATGCTCATGATCTCACTCACACACACCCCTCTCAATCCAGATGCACAAGTGGGAAAACTGCATGCATTCTCTCTCTCTCTCTCTCTCTCTCTCTCAAACCAGACACTGACGTGAGAAAGCTGCCTGCATGCACACACTCTTTCACACACCGCTTTTAAAAGGTTTTCCTGAATAGCTGAATTACAAGCAGCTTTTTAAACTCCCTTGAATTGGTGAGGGTCTGGTGGGTTTTAAAGAAAACAACTTACTGCATTTATAAAGGGAGCATTTTAAAATGTAAATATGTAGTAACATTAAATTTTTATTTTAAAAGAATGAGGAGGAAAGATTGCTCTGTCAGAACAAAAAGAGAGAAAGAAAATTTGTCCAGAGACTCCCCATTAACCTACGAAAGAAGGCAATCATGACCTGCATGTTAGCTGACTCTGAAGGCGCTGGAGCCAGTGCTATCAGAACATCTCCCTGTAGCCGACAGAATTACTATAGATGGCTTCCATGGATAAGGAGAGACAAATGAGACTAAAGGTCTGGAGAAAATTGAATAAAATCATAGTATGTTCTAATAAAAGATTTCAGTGAAGCCTGTTTACCACAAAGGAAATAATGAATCTCTTAGGGCAAGAATAAGGCTACAATATATGATGACATCAGAATGTTATTTACCGTACATTCCTTTTCATTTGCACTTATGGGGAAACGTAGTGACATCATGCATGCCAACTAGGTGTCATCTATATTTTAGTTGAGATGAATGGCAATTTATTATGAGATAATATGGACAGGTGGTTAATGCACTCTGCTAGTTTTGGTCCCCGCTCGGCCATGAAACTCACTGGGTGACTTTGGGCCAGTCACTGACTCTCAGCCTAACCTACCTCACAGGGTTGTTGTGAGGATAAAATGGAGAGGAGGAGGAGAATTATGTAAGCCGCTTTGGGTTCCTTGCAGGAAAAAAGGCGGGGTATAAATATAATAAATAAATAAATATAAATAAAAATAAATAAGGCCAAGATACATATTCCCATCTACTGTATATTGTTGGCCTTCTGAGTGTCCCCACCATCCTGGTGCTCTTTGCTTCGAAGTAGGTCTCACTGATTTTAAATCGAAACGAAAATAGAGTTTATACATTCAGAAGAATCAAGTTGCAAAGTTTTCTTGCAGCTCCAGCCCAAGAAATTTCACTCCCTGAGGTGACGCAGCAAATCCCCCGCCCCTCTAGTCAAGCTAAATGGTACCCAAGGCCAGCCAAGTTATTTTGGCACATGAAGCAAAAAACCAAAACCAAAATCCTACTAACACCTCTCCCCATCCCTGACAGGGGAACATGGGTGGGAGGGTGCTGTTGCACTCATGCCCTGCTTTTGGGTTTCCTGTGGGCAGCTGGTTGGCCGCTGTATGAACAGAACACTGGACTAGATGGACCCTTGGTCTGATCCAGCATGACTCTTCTTATGTTCTTATGACAGTTTAAGTACAATAATAACAAATTAAATAAATAACCATTTGCGGCATTTTCATATCGCCCAAAATTTGCTGCCTGTGGTGGGTGCTTTGTTCTCCCTAGTGGTAGGGCCGGCCCTGTTTTCTTGGAGTGTACCCATTCAGGCAGCAGGGAGGATATTACTTCAAACTATACCTTCATCTAAAAGGCCCTTGTTCACGCAAAGCAATCATGTCGGGGAGAAGGGTTCAGTCTGGCCTACTCCCCGGAATACAGGATCTCCCTTCCATGGATGGAAGGGCTCTGCTGACAGAAGGTGCCTCCACCTGATTTTGAGGGATCCCCCCTTCCCCCCACAACACAGCTCACCCCATTCAGCAGGGTCCCCTGACCCTCTATATAGCATTTTCAGGGGGGTGGAGCGGATGTTCTTTGGAGAAGGGATGGAGAAGTCCACTTCCACATGCCAAGTTGCATGCACCTAAACCTGGATCCAACCCACTATTTTTTATGTGCAAGGATTTTTCTCCCCGTGAAAGGGTAGAGGTAACGTACAAAGCAGGGCATGTACATAACCTCTACCCTTGCAGTCCAGGAAAAGCTTTACAACTTTATCCTGATGAAGATATGAACTGGTCCCAACGTTGCTGAAGCCATTTGTCTCTCTTATGGCTTCTACCATTTATCTGTTTAGAGTGTAAACTATTCAGAAAAGGGATAATTTCTTGTGCTAGCTGTTACTGTCAAGCATGATATTTAATTTGTTTTATATGCAACACTAGAGCTAAATAACAGGATGTCAGCTTGAATTGAGTAGACCCACAACATGCTCCCAAAACATGCCATTATGTTGTCATTCCCATTTCCTCCTCCAAAAGGTATTATTATTATTATTATTATTATTATTATTATTATTATTAATAATAATAATAATAATAATAATATACCGCCCAACAGCCGAAGCTCTCTGGGCGGTTTACAACAATCAATAAAAGACATAATACAATATCAAATATACACAATAAAAACAGTATAAAAATTTAAAACCAAGTTTAAAATGACACAAAAAGCTTAAACAAATTAATGCAACATGACCCATAAAAGATTAAAAATAACCACCCCACCATGCACTATGTAGAGTTGTTAAAAGCCTCAGCATAGAGGGCAGTCTTAACCTGGCACTGAAAGGATTGTAGAGTTGGTGCCAGGTGTGCCTCAGGGGGGAGCTTGTTCCAGAGTTGGGGGGCTACCACAGAGAAGCCCTCCCTCTGGTCGCCGCTCTCTGAGCCTCCCTCGGAGGTGGCAACTGGAGGAAGGCCCCAGATGTTGAGCGTAGTGTCTGGGTAGACTGTGGTTGGGAGAGGCGTTCCATCAAGTATTGTGGTCCCCAACCGTGTAGGGCTTTAAAGGTTAGGACCAGCACCTTGAATCGGGCTTGGAAACATACAGGCAGCCAGTGGAAGCGGGCCAGAACTGGTGTTATGTGTTCGGACCTTCTGGTCCCACTAATGAGTCTGGCTGCCGCATTTTGCACAAGCTGCAGCTTCTGAACAGTCTTCAAGGGTAGCCCCATGTAAAGTGCATTGCAGTAGTCTAGTTTAGAGATTACCAGAGCGCAGATTACTGAGACCAGGCTATCCCTGTCCAGATAGGGGTGTAGCTGGGCCACCAGCCGGAACTGGTAGAAGGCACTCCGTGCCACGGAGGCCACTTGAGCCTCAAGTGACAAAGATGATTCAAGGAGAACCCCCAAGCTACGGAGTGCAGCCCCATCCAGAACAGGTTGAACACCCTCCATCCGGTCAGAGGAACCACCCACTAACAGCATCTCAGTCTTGTCTGGATTGAGCTTCAGTTTGTTAGCCCTCATCCAGTCCATTGTTGCAGGAAGGTGTCATATAACCTTCCTTGAATTCTACGGACATGGGATGGGAAAACTTTGTCTAGTGAATATATTATTGAATCAAATCTTATGATAACAACAAAGAAGGTTCCCATTTGTGAAGAAGTAGTTAGTCCTGATTTCTCTTTGTTATCTTATCTTTCCCTGTCCTTATTGAACATGCCCACTTTACCGTGGAGCCATCTACAGTAGCTTGGCAGTGCTAAAAATTGTCACATTCAAGACTCTTCCACCACTAGGTTATTATGCTTTATTTAAAAAATAGATGCAGAAAATTCTGCAGGATGGGAACCATTTCCATGGGAAGCTCCGTGTGAACACATTCATACAGTACCTGCTGGATTTACACCAGCTACATCCCCCCTGTATTCTCTCTTTGGTGCAATTCCTGGTAATACTTATATCTGGGGAGTAATCTAATCCTCTCTTCTAGACTTGTAGGGTTTTCTACCTTTCTCCTAATGCATACTGATGAATACTTATGGAAGTATGACTCAACTGCAAAGAATGAATTCTCCAGGTTGCTGGCCAGTAAACTTAATCTCAATTGCAATTTTCAGTTTCTTTGATCTTGTAAGGCAAAGAAGAAGCCCAGTGCTCCCTTTCTAGTAATACGAGTTATGAGAGTTCAGTTATCCCCCACCTGCAAAATACAGGTAGGGTGAAATCTGAAAACGGTCTTTTATTTTGATATTGTGCAACTATGCCTTCCCTGCTGCCCAGTTACGAATGCCCCCTTTTTTGAGCAAGGTGCTCAAGAGGGTGGTGGCAAGAGCTGCAGATGCTCTGGGATGATACAGAGTAGCTCAACCCATTTCAGTCTGGGTTCAGGCCCTGGTTTGGGCTAGAATCAGCCTTGGTTGCCCTGGTGGATGACCTTTATTGGGAGAGGGGCAGAGGTGTGCAATCCTATTGCTTCTCCTTAATCTCTCTGTGGCTTTTGATATCATTGACCATGGTATCTTCCTGGACTGACTCCATGAGGTTGTAGGAGGCACTGTATTGTAGTGGTTCTGCTCCTACCTATGGGGTCAGTACCATAGAGTGACATTAGGGGATTGTGTCTTGGCTCCTTGGCAACTCTGCTGTGGGGTGCCACAGGATATGATCTTGTTCCCAATGTTTCGCATCTATATGAAGCCATCGGGTGTGGTCACTAGGGCAAGGGTCCCCAACCTTTTTGGACCTGTGGGTACATTTGGGAATTTGAGAAACTGCAGTGGGAAATTAACAAATGGTCAGTGTAAATGAAATCTCTGTTCCTTTTTGACAGCTAAAAGACTGATATTACAACATTGGAAGGATAAACATTCACCTCCTATAATGCAATGGGCTGAGGACCTTACAATGCTTTCAATATTTAAACGGGTGGCATATAGATGCCACCTTCAAATGGATACTTACTTGGATATTTGGTCTGCTTTTGTCGAAGCCTATGTATAATTGCTAAAAGGTTGCATGCATTTCATACAAATCCAAGTACCGGTACATGTATTAAAAAATTGGAAAAAAATTAAAAATAATAATAAAAGAATTGAGTGCCTGTGAATGCCACGTTGGTGACCCCTTTGCCAGCACCATAGGAGTTGCCTGCGGGCACCGCATTGGGCACCCCGGCACTAGGGGATTTGGGATGATTTGTCCGTATCCACAATGACACCAAGCTCTATTTCTTTCCTATATGTGAGTCAGGTGTAGCTGTACCCAACCTGAACCAATGCCTGGGTGCAGGGGGGGGGCTGAATGAGGGCCAACCAAAATAAATCGAATCCTGGTAAGATGGAAGCTGTGTGGGTGGGCAGTTCCTGCCTGGGTCTGGGAGTTGGGTAATTTACCTGTCCCAGTTGGAGTTGCAATCCCACTACTGGGACAGGTACGTAGTCTGAAGGTGCTCTTGGATTCATATCTGTCACTGGCGGTCTAAGGGGCCTTGGTGGCAAAGAACCAGCTTCAGCTCGTATGACAGCTATGACTGTTCCTGTACAGGGATAACCTGGCCACAGTAATTCATGCATCGGTAACCTCAAGATTGGGCTATTGTAATATTGTAAGCTGCAGCTAGGTTAGGTTACTACTGTGCACATATGACTCTTGTGCTGAAAGCTCTGCACTTGCTGCCAGTTAGGTGTTTTTGTTGGTTTATAAGACTCTAAACAGCTCAGGATTCGTTTATCTACAAGACTGCCTTCTTCTGTACCGGTTGCCCTGGTATTTATGCTCTGAGGGGGCATCCTTACTTACCGTATGATAGCTTGCTGATGTTTATGTGGCTGTGATGTGGAGGAGGACCTTCTCCATTGTATTACCCACCATGTGGAATGATCTTCCCATTGAGATTTCGTTTCATTTTCCCCCCATTTCATTTACAGTATTTCATAGAATCATAGAAAAGTAGAGTTGGAAGGGGCCTACAAGGCCATCGAGTCCAACCCCCTACTCAATGCAGGAATCCAGGTCAAAGCATCCCTGACATATGACTGTCAAGCTGCACCTTGAATGCCTCCAGAGTGGGAGAGCCCACAACCGCCCTAGGTAGTTGCTTCCATTGTCTTATTGCTCTGACAGTCAGGAAATTTTTCCTGATGTTTAGGTGGAATCGCCCATTATTCCATGTCCTGCAAACTGGGATGATCGAGAAGAGATCCTGGCCCTCCTCTTTGTGACAACCCTTCAAGTACCCTTCATATCTCCCCTCAGTCTCCTCTTCTGAAGGCTAAACATGCCCAGTTCTTTCAGTCTCTCCTCATAGGGCCTTGTTTCCATTCCCTTTATCATCCTTGTTGCCCTCCTCTGAACCCTCTCCAGTTTGTCTACGTCCTTCTTAAAGTGTGGTGCCCAGAACTGGACGCAGTACTCAAGATGAGGCCTAACCAGTGCTGAGTAAAGGGGAATTATCACTTCACGCGATTTGGAAGCTATACTTCTATTAATGCAGCCCAAAATAGCATTTGCCTTCTTTGCAGCCACATCGCATTGCTGGCTCATATTCAGTTTGTGATCTACCACAATTCCAAGATCCTTCTCACTTGTAGTATTGTTGAGCCAAGTGACCCCCATTCTCTAACTCTGCATTTGGTTTCCTCTCCCTAAGTGCAGCACTTGGCATTTATCCCTATTAAATTTCATTCTGTTGTTTTCGGCCCAGTGCTCCAGCCTATCAAGATCACTTTGAATTTTGTTTCTGTCTTCCAGAGTATTAGCTGTTCCACCCAACTTTGTGTCATCTGCAAATTTGATAAGCATTCCCTGCACCTCCTCATCCAAGTCATTAATAAAAATGTTGAAGAGCACTGGGCCCAGGACCTAGCCCTGTGGTACCTCGCTCGTTACCTCTCCCCAGTTTGAGAAGGAACCATTGGTAAGCACTCTTTGAGTCCGATTCTGTAGCCAATTGTGGATCCACGTGATAGTTGTTCCATCTAGCCCACTTTTAGCTAGCTTGCTAATCAGGATATCATGAGGCACTTTGTCGAAAGCTTTGCTGAAGTCCAGATATATTATGTCCACAGCATTCCCACAGTCCACAAGGGAGGTTACCCGATCAAAAAATGAGATAAGATTAGTCTGGCAGGTTTTGTTCTTGACAAATCCATGCTGGCTTCCAGTAATCACTGCATTGTTTTCAAGGTGCTTGCAGACTGACTTCTTTATAATCTGCTCCAAAATTTTCCCAGGGATTGATGTCAGACTGACTGGCCTATAGTTTCCAGGTTCCTCCTTCTTGCCCTTTTTGAAGATGGGAACAACATTTGCCCTCCTCCAGTCATCTGGCACTTCACCTGTCCTTCATGATTTCTCAAAGATAATAGACAGTGGTTCTGAGAGTTCTTCTGCCAGTTCCTTTATTACTCTAGGATGCAGCTCATCAGGCCCTGGAGATTTAAACTCGTTCAGAGTAATCAGGTGCTCCTTGACCATTTGCCTATCAATCTCAAGCTGCAATCATGCCCCTTCAGTCTGCACTTCAAGTTTACCACTCCACATCTAAGTAGATTCAGGAGAGGTGAGCAATAAAAAGATGAAAACAGATAAAAGAAACAAAAATAATACATTGAAAACAAGGTAACATTAAAATGGCGGTTGGACAGCAGAGAAGGCTTCCCAGAACAAGGAGGTCTTCAGCAGGTGCCAAAAGCAACACAATGTCGGAGCTTGCCTGACTTCCAGAGGCAGGGAGTTCCACAAAAAACCAGGTAGGCCCCTAGTGTGGAGTGTCTCTGCCAACAATGGAAGGCATGCTTGTTTGCCTGGGTGTTTTCCTGACAGTTACCATTGCCAGCTATCCCTGGTGATTCTAATGAAATATATTCTACTGTTTTATCATTGTTTTATTTATTGGTTTTATTTTATTTTGTTGAATTTATTTTTGTGAACCGCTTTGGGAATTAAAAAAAAAAAGCGGCATATTTCCCCCACTAAACTAAATAAATAAAATATTTATGTGTAAGTTCACATGAGGGTATTGTAGCCGGTCTAACACACTATTGCTGCTGAGGAACTACAAGCCCTCAGAGCACTACCCATAATGGTAGCAGAACAGGTAGAAAACAGCAGCATAAGTTACTCTTTAGCTACTGGTTTGGTATTTTTCTGTCTACCTTGGATGACCAATCAACTAGAGAGCTCCAGATTGTATTCTGCTATGTTTTAATGACCAATCAGTACCAATTTTACAGCTATAACAAATCTGCAGAAATGTAATGATTGAGCCTTTTAAGGAATTGTTGCATGCACCTTTTGAGAACAATGTGTTACTAATCATGGAGACCCATTTCGTTCAAGGTGTTATTGCGGTAATCTCATCCAGTTACTTGAATGTATCAGATTACAACCAGTCTGCCATTTCCCCCATAGCTCTTGGAAAGATCACTTCTCAATGAGATCATCTCACCTTACCTTACCTTCAATTTTTCTTCCCTTCTTTTTCTCTCTCTTCTTTCTTTATGCTTACCTTATGATTCCCTCCCCTTCCTCAGTCCTTGTTCCTTTTCACCTCTTCCCTTTGTACATGAAAGAAATTGTGTCTGTCCTTCAGCTGCAAAATTCATTCTAAGAGAGACAAGACTACAGCTCAAGCATGCAGCAGCCCTCACCTTGGCCTCTGTGGTTGCACAGGAAGGCTTTCCTTCACTATAAGGGCATTTTCTCATCTACTGTTTGAGGAGCTATGCAAATGTTGCAGCTCTGCCAGCAGCCAGATCAATCACAGATTAATCATGGATAAGCCACTTTGACCTCCAGCAGAATTTATCAGAATACGTAATCACACAATACAGCCATTACTAATAAGATTCTAAATCAAGTTTCAGTCACTCATGAGCATTTGTACAGTGTTTCAGAGCGAGTAATTCCTTTCGTAGTCAGCAATGAAAAGTCCGGAAGAGTGAAACTCAGAGGGCCTATAATGAGGAAGTCCTGAAGAGGGAAGCACGATTCAGCCACATTTCCCTCTTTCTGCACAACAGAGTAATGTGCGAGGGGAGTTGAGCATTCCCTCCCTCCCTTCCCTGGTACATGAATGGTCCATGCATCAGATGTCGATCCATCTCCCTGTCTAGGTCATATATTACTTTCCCCGTTACAAGTTACCCCAGAAGACTACGGAAAGTTAATGATGACTGCAGAAATAATAAATAATGCAAGCACACTGTATTCACAGTAATGCCTTGGATTGCAAGTAACTTGGTCTGAGAGCGTTTTGCAAGTCAGGCAAAAAAATTTAATAAATTTTGACTTGATAAACAAGCGACATCTTGCAATACAAGTACTGTAGTACGGTCAAGAAAAATGAAGACTTTACCCTATCATTCTTTATTGCAGCTTAAATTAAAAATATGTGTACAAATTTCTTACGGGGAATTTCACTTTGATATAAGAGTGTTTTGGATTACAAGCACGGTTCCGGAACGAATTATGCTTGCAATCCAAGGTATTATGGTATTACATTTATATCCCAAATGCCTCCAAAGAGCTTCAGGTGGCATACATGGTTCTCGCCACCCCATTTTATCCTCACCACAACCCCGTGAGGTATCTACGTCTTAGGCTAAGAGATAGTGACTGCCTCAAGGCCACCCAGTGAGCTTTATGGCTGAGTGGGGAGTGGAATCAGACTCTCTCTAGCTCTAGGGCTTCTCTACACGAGGCATTCATTGTGCGCTTGCGATCCCTCACTCATGGAAGTTTGCGGGTCCTTTACATGAGGTCATCATCCTCCAGGGCCTCTCCCGCTTTTTGTAGTCATTTTCACGGCTTTTTTCTAGAGCGAGGATAATGAGGTACTAAAATTTGAAGGCATGACAAACTGGAATAAAGGCTCGTGTAGTTCAGCAATTGCAGTATACTGCAGCGCCACCTTGTGGTTGTATAGTGCAACATAGGAAGGTGGAGAAAGCAAAACCCCGGGAAAAAACCCACATGTAAATGGCACTCTCTTCCCCCCCCCAAAGAAAATGGAAGTAGAAGCCTCCGTGAAGCACCAGGTTAAATGCCTCATGTAGCGAAGCCCCTAGTCTCACACTCCAACAACTGCATCACACTAGCTCTCATACTTTATGTATAAACCAACCATATGTAGGGCTGACTTAGGACATCTTGTGGTCCAGGTAGCTGCATTTATGATCTGAGAGGTGCGCCCTAGGATTGCTTGCAGTGTCTTTGAGGATGTTGGCACACAATTCTTTAATCCTTCTCTGGTGCCCCTGAAAAGATTCCTGGCCCAAGGGGCCACTTGGGTTGCTTGTACAGTTAGACCAGCTCCAGCCACATGGGATGATGTACACAGAAAGAAAAGCCTTGATGTGAAAGGCTGATGAATAATGGAGTTATTCATCTTCTCCCCATTTTCTCAGTCTGGTTGCCCCCAGGCAGATGAAGCCTCGTGGGATATTTATGTTGAATCCATTTACATTTTGCATTCTGGGCAAGGGCTTATGATACACTGCCCTAACTGCTCGCACAAACACCTATGGATTTATTCAGCTCATGTTCTGATGTGCTGTCATTCTGACATGTTTTAGCCTTCCAGTCAGCAGAGAGTGTCGGCCCGTCAAGTCAGTGGAACAGAATATCTGAATGCTGAAGTTTTCTTACGTCTAAAATAATTCAAGAGCTAGTATTGCAGTTTCTTGCATGCACTTCAGAATCCAGCCAATTATGGCTCTACTCTGTAGCGCATTTTACATGTTGTTATTTTTTCTCCTAAAGGAGATTGGATATTTGGGTATTTCCACCCTCCCCCTGCCTTTGGCAAAATGTGATTTGCTGGAGCTTGCAGCCGTGAACTCTGATAGTGACCTATATAATAAAGAGTCCATTGTACTTAGAGCTGAGTCAGGTTATCATCAACAGTATGTCTCAACTGATACGTAGTCCTTGATGAAGATGGAATGGTCTGCTTTCTACTGTTATTAGTGCCACTAGTAATGTGGATGATAGGGCTACATCTCTCCACAGCATTTACAAGGGAAACAGAGTGCTATGCCCTTCACTTCTGACTGTGAGGACAATCAGAATTGAAATGGGTTTTAGAATGGAGCCACAAAAAGGGTTGGATGTCGGTGATAAGAAATTAATTTGTGTTGATCTTGTCTAGACAGTTGAAAAATGAATACATGTTTATCCACCTTGATTAAAGCAACTCCCTGCTTTTCTTTTTCAAACTAAAGCATTGTGGAATGCTGGTGCCTGGAAATGCTTTTGTAGCTAGCTAGCAGTAATACAGAGGTTTGAAGTGTTGAATTGGGAGCAAGTACTGCAAAAGCCAATTGTTGTGATCTGAATCTTTAATCAGAGATGTCAAAAGTATAACAGATTAAATAATGTATAACATGCCAGAACGGGGTTGTCAGTGACAAGCAATATTGTGAGACAAAATTTTCATATGGAGTAAGAGTTACCGTTTAATATTCTTATTAATTATCAAGGAAAGGATAGGCAGCAACTTAATATAATACACCAGTAACAGAAAGGAATTGTTTTAGGGCATCTACAAAGCTGCAGAATAGACATCAATAATGATATTGCAGGGGCATTAAAGAAACAGAAAACTCTTTCATAAAGTACCAAAGGTAGTTAATAACGGAGGACACTTCCAGATGCATCCTGACCCTTGTGCTGATGGCGACAGAGTTATGTTTTCTTCCATTATGACAGGCTACTGCAATATATCAGTTATGATGGCCTTCAGCATGGTGTATAAATGGAGTTGCCCCCAGTCCTGTCCTATGTCAAGAGCTGCCAGGGCAAGAGCCAGGGACCCTTGGCTTTGCATGCAGCTGCACTGTAGCTACCAGAACGTCCTGGGCAATGAAGAATGCTTTGGACTGGCACCCATCCACTCAAGTCGTCACTGGGCCCTTCTAGACAGGAAAGGCCATAGAAGGACTAACACTTTGCCTAGGCAACAATGGTCTTCCTGGCAGTGGTATCCCTCAGCTTTGACCCCGACAGAACATCTGGTTCCTGGCTCTCCTTTGACAGCTGCCTACGATTCAGTCCTGAAACCCAGTCTCATTCCGCACCATGCAACCTCCCTGTCCATTTCCTTGCTACAAAGAAACTTTGTGAACCTTGGCTATATTCCCATCAAGTGCTGGTGATTGACTGCCACCTCCTGAACTGTGGCCATGTGGCATGTAGTGTCATGTACCAGTTTGTGACCCAGATCCAGCTACTGTCATGAGCAAGTGCATAATAACTGGTGGCCCTGGTTGCAGATGTAGATATCCAGTAGTATTAAAATACATATCCAATAAGCTTGGATGAGCATTGTAGTGCCAGTGGGGTATGCGCCAGATGGCACCTCCACTGCTAACATGTGCAGAAGGCTGGTTATGTATACAGATTTCTTGTTGGATTGGGGTACATATGTCTCCCCTATGCAACAGTTCATAGGCAGCTCATAAGGATGCTTGACCCAGAAGCAAGCACCAATGAAAGTGCATTTTAAGAGAGAGAATTTGCATGCAAAACTATGCACTTTTGCATTTCCTCTGTTTCCTATTTCTAGGGTAAATGGAGGATAGATATTTCAATGAATAACAGAGGACATATTTACCTATTGCTTTCTTTTTAAATCAATTTACACATTTTAAGGATTTTTAAAGTATTTGGTACTCTGGGGAGCTTTTTGAAAATGAAACAAAGGCACAACTTGATTAGAGTCCTTCTATAGCTACAGTAGGGGATAATTTCCAGGCCCGGATTGATTTTTAATTTTAAAGTGTTAAAGTGATTGACTATAGATGTAATACAGTGGATTAAACCATCTGGCTTGGAACTAAACAAAACAAACTCATCAGCATAGGTTGGTAATTTGCATCCTTGCTTGTGCAATGTCACCCTCTGACAACCATCAACGGTTTGCCCAACACTTTAGCCTGGCACTGGCACTAATAGAGTGGTTATATTACAATATTGCTATGTTGCATGGTGAAAGAATGGCTTCTTTCAACTTTTACCTTGCACTAGTGTGTAAAATACACAGGAACAAGATAATGGAAGATATACATAAAAGTAATATTCCAGAAAAGCAGACTGCACTCCTTGCTGGAAGAATATCTGGCATTTCTACATCAGTCCATTTTTTGAAGTGTTTCAATTTGGTAGCCCTGTTGAATAGTCACTGAATACTTGCTGGCCTCTCAGGTTAGATGTTTTGGTTTCCCACATTCAAGAGTTTTTATGTTCTCAGTCCATTTAAAATGATGAAAGACACGAAGGCAGAAAGTGGGAAACTACTTTTCCTTTAGCTTACAATGGCCAAATGACTGCATGGTAAATGGTAGGTGGAGTTTGCATAGAATTTTAGACATGTCTATACATTTTTGGCAGGGATACTACTGACTTAAAAAAAAAAACACCTATCTTGGATCATCTCTTGCATCCACTGAAACTTGATGACTTGATCAGTGGTAAAATAGAAGACAGGTAGGTGACAGGTGACCAGCCATACAGCAGCAAGTGCCCACTTTTTTCAGCCTTTCTCTGAAATTCCATGGATATAATGTGCTAGAGCAGGAGTGTAGAACATCTGGCCGCTGGGCTTCCCATTCTGATCAACAGAGCCTGCTGGAGTTCTTCCAGGGGGTGAGGCTTGACACTAGAGAAATCCCCCCGGAGAGCATCCCCACTGTTATCTCCAATCTCAGATTGGAGATAACAGTGGGGATGCAGGTAGTGGAGACTTGGCCTGTGCTGAGAAGAGAGCCCACTCTTCCTGGCACAGGCTGAATAGCTTCATGCGGTGCACAATGTCCAAGGGGGCACCAGGAGTCACTCAAAGCCACGGACTCAGCCAGTGCCAGCAGCTGCTCCTTCCACTGCTGGCTGAGTCTTTTTGGGTGCATTCACACATCACTCTAACCCACCCTGGCAATAAGGCACGGTGGGTTGGTTGTTGTGCGAAAAACCCACGGTGAGCCCGACAGACGATTGGGCTTGTTGGCCTCCTCCCTCAGTCCTCCCCCAGGTATCCCAGGGGACACTGCAGGAGGACCCAGTTGTCTCCCCACTCCCTGCCATGACCGTTTTCAGCATTCCATGGCTTTTTCCTTTTATCTTTTTTCCCATCGGAGATTGTGAAGTCCAGCTTGACAGCTGGCTTTCGCCATATCCGTTTTGACATCCACCAACAGCCCCTTCAAAGTAACCAAGTGGCACCTTGGAGGGGCTGTCTGAACCTTTAAAAAAAATTGCGTAAAAAAATTGCGGAAGGTTCACAGTTGCACGATTGCTGCTAAAAAAAAGTGCTTTTCATGATCTCCAGGGAGGGAAAAAGTAAAGTGAAAAAAGCCCTGGCAAGCTCAAAATGGCTCACGATCATGGCAAGGAGGGAGGAATGCCAGCTGCCCCCAGGTGCTGCTTGGGCACTTTGGGGGCAGCTGGTATTGGCGGCTGCCTGGGAGCCGCCTGGCAGGAGTGGCAAGGTTTTTTTGCTGCTCTTGCTAAGTGGCTCTGTAGCCAATTCCCTGTACCCACAGTGGGGTCGGTTGCCCAAGTTCAGACGATACAACAACCCGTTGTGGGTACAACAAGCCGTACAACAGCCCATGGGTTGTTGGGGTGACTTGTTGCACATGAACAGGCCACCCTGGGGAAATCAGTCCGGTTCGAGTAACATGACAACTCATTGTGGGTAGCAACACATGATGGGTTGTCATGTCCTGGGAACCCGTTCTTTCTGTGTGCATGGAAGTCTGTGCCTCTCCCGGCATGGAAAAAAATACAGGGGGTGGTATGAAGTTGTAAGGGATGTGGCCAGCAGGGATGTTGAAGAGTCCTTGGTCTCGAGTCTCGAGTCGAGTCACGAGTCTTTGGACCCGAGTCTCGAGTCCGAGTCCAAGTCCTTGGTCCAAAAATTGGACTCGGGACTCATGAGTCCCGAGTCACTCCCAAAGCTGACTCCACGAGTCCCTATTAAAATCAATGGGGGGGGGGGGTTCCCAACAAAATAAGGCTACTTCAGATGTGTGGTTTAAATAAATTCTAGGCACAAGTGTGCCTTTTTATTTCAAAACTCTGCAACTGATTTTGGCAAGAACAAACCAGGCAGACAAACCCAAAATAACCAGGCAGGCAGAGGAGGCAGGGAACCCCAAAGCAGGCAGGCAGTGCCCTTTGTCTTGGACAATTCAAACTGTGGAACTGGTTAAGAAGAGACCAGGCAAGCAGAGGAGGCAGGGAACCCCAGACAGGCAGGCAGAGGCAGCCAAACCCAAAATGTCTGAAAGGTTGCATTTTAGAAAAATGATTTAAAAAAAATAAACTTGCTGTACTTCCTAAAACTTATCCATGTTGCATTTGAGGAACTTGATTTTTTCTAAATGTTTGGCCCCCATTCTGGAACGGTGAGGTCTCATCATCACAATTCCACCCTCACTGAACACCTGCTCCACTGGTGATGAACTTGCTGGAACCAGAAACACACTCAGAGCTGTTGTGATATGTATCACATTCACAAGCGGGAGCACATTGTTGACAACATGGAAGGAACAGAATGGCGGTAAACAAGTTTGTTGTATCTTTCTAGAATCTCGTGCTCTCGCAGGGGTTACTAGAGTGTATGGGAAAAAGTATGAGCCTGTCACATAGTTTATGCTTTCTGGTGACGTACTGACTTGTTTTTCTGTCTGGAACCATTTTAGAGAGAAGCAGAACTGTTCTCTTCTCTTCACTCTTTTCTTCTGACTTTTGCTTGCTGGACTTATGCAACCATGTAACGTCTTTGCTGAGGTGGAGTAAAGCCAACCTTGCTCCACTGGAATAAATGCTTGCAATTCATTGTACTCTGCACATGGACTGTAACTAGGAATGTATACTCTGTAGAATATTATTTGCTAAAGTAAATAAACAGGTAGAATAGACCTGTGGAGTTACAGAGTTATTTCCTTACTACATGGAATCTACAAACCGGGGGAGCTGGCAGCTGGAACCAGATTACAGGAGCTGGCTGGCTGTTTGCAACCGAAACGCTGCACGCTGCGCAGAGAGGGAGAGAAAGATCTGAACTTCTGTGTATGGATTTATGGGCGTCTACACACGGGAACAGGTTTTTTAATCTCCCATCTCGCACACACGGGGCTTTGCTGTCATTCCCGCCCCATCAAGAGCAGCCACACAGAGTAATCTCAGGTCCTTCTTCTGCTTCTCCCAAGTATGCAACACATCAATCAAAATAAATCTTGACACACTGTTGGGGCTGAACTCCTGGTAGCCGTCCATAGTGGCCGAGCAGCGGCACACCTCGCTTCCATGCGCTCTTCGCCGGCAATCACGCTCCTCTCCACTCCGTCTGGCACAGCCCAGGGATGTTGAAGAGTCCTTGGTCTCGAGTCCTGAGTCGAGTCTCGAGTCCCATTAAAAATATTGGGACTCGAGTCCGAGTCGAGTCAGAGGGGGGACTCAGTCCGACTCACGAGTCGAGTCCTCGAGTCCGAGTCCCCATCCCTGGTGGCCAGGCCCCTTGATGTCATGCGGCCCACAGTGGGCCTGGTGGGAAGCAATCTGCCTCTCCCACCTCAAATTGTTTTGCACCCCTGTGCTAGAGAATAACTGGAAGATGTTCTTCAGATAAAATCTCAGATCCCAGCATGTGGAGCTGCATTCAGAAAATACTTGCTTTTCCTCATGAGCACATAACAGGCAAACATCACCTTGTAGTAGCTGATCATTTTAAAAATGAACACGATAATCTGACCTTAGAGAGAAGAGTGAAGATTGGATCGTCCTCCTGAAAATGTACTCAACAAAACCATATTTATCTGGATTGCCCTTCTTCTATTTAATGGGGACAATTTATGACCTTTCTTTTTTATGCACTTCACAACTGAAAATGTTTCATGAAGTTTCTGAATAACAACAGTTCGACTGTGCATAGTACATAGCTTCGGTTGCTTGCTCAGTGGCAGAAGAATCCTAATTAAGATGTTACTGCTACTGATCAGGAGAGGGAAGTTTACCATGTGAAAAAAAATCCACATTGTATTATTACTGTTCATTATTCATGCACTGGCAGTACAGTCAGTGTCACACAAAAATGTAAACGCCACACTGCAAGGTTTAATACAGTGGCAGGGAACTAACCTTCATACTCCTCCTTGCAAAAATATTCCCTTGGTACAAAAATTGATCTCACACAGCTTGGCTATTGAAGAGTTGTGATGTGGCTCTTCGCAAGCACTGAAGGCAGCAGTGCCCTGGAGACACTTGGGGCTTTGCGTTGCTTTTAAAATAGTGCAACTTTTTACTCTGGATTCCTTGCCCTGAAATAGATATGTTAGAACTTCCTTCTGGCTCCACAGGAAGAGATCAATATACGTTTCAAAAAAGTGTTAGTGGTTTTCTTGGAAAGACACTTTAGAGAGAAATATTGCTGGCCAGAGACTATTTTTCATGTATATAGGCCAACCAATACTTCTGTTATCAGTGCCAAAGGAGTGATTTTACTCAAAACAACAAAAGCATTTTATCTTCTGGTTCTCTTGCACCCAAAACCATGTTTCAAAGAATCTTGGCACCCACTTTGTCTAATATTTTAACCTTTTGGAGAGCAGGAACAGGCAAGTTTTTGGTTCTTTGAAAACCTGACTAAAAATTAGAGATTTCTTCCCTACTTTTAGGTACTACTTGAAAACTGAGCCATTTAACTTTGTTGAGGAAATAAAAAACCTTTTCTTAAATCTAGAACTATAATATGAAATGTTTGAAGAAGAAAGAACACAGCATCTCCTCACTACACCTTTTGAAATGGGGACCAGGGTGGACTTAAACATTTGCTCATTCTTCAGAGCACACTATCAAAAAAGAAGAAGAAAAAGCATTTTCTACACACATCAGTAACGGCTGTGGAAAGAAAATCTGTCTCTTTCATTCAATTGCACTGTTCTACTTTAAAGTGGGAAAGACCTTTGACACGCTCCTTTTTACACACCTAAAACAGAGGCCAGTTAGCTTTGAAATGGCTGTCTCAGCACTCTGATAACTGGTTCATACTTCACCGAAAATCTGTCCTCCATCAGAACATGGGCTTAAGGATAAGGCAGGTTTTTGGATCGTGGAGGGACAGAGATGGGAATATCAGAAAGCCTGGTATTTTTTCCCCATTTAGGTTTCAATATCTGAGTCTAATTAAAGGCACATTAATATGTTGTGTATTTCACAAATTCTGTGGAAGATGCCATTCATACAGTGGGTGTTAAATATCTTATTTAAGAGGGGTTGGGGAAATGCATCACTATTGCTCTTTTCAGAACCTGAAAGGGGTAAAATGATTTCAGCTAAGTAGAGGAGTACATTTTGGCAGCAGACTCCATCAGTCAGGACTGGCCCTCGTGTGGCAGAGCAGGAGGATTGGTGAATTGCATGTGTCGTCCCCCCCCCCCCGGGCAGGAGGGCTCCCTGCAGGTGCTCCTGAACAGGTGGGCACTCCAGAGAGCCTCACCGGCCACTCTCCCACTGTGGCATTTGCCACAGCGGGAGGGTGGAGCCAAAGAGGCTGTCTGGAGTCGCCGCTCGGCAAAACAGCAGGTAGGTCCTCTAAAAAGCCCTGCTTGGTGCGTTCTTCTGTGGCAAATGCCAGCCGCAGTAGGAGAGCAGACAGCAGGGCTCTCCAGAGCAGCCATCACCTGCCCTGTGGGTTGCTCTGATTCCCTCAGCCGATGGGCAGGCGGGCGGGCTCTCTGAAGAGCCATGTCAGCAGTAAAAAGCAGCCAGTGCAACCAGGGCCGGCGCTACCGCTAGGCAAACTAGGCGGCTGCCTAGGGTGCGTGGCTGAAGAGGGCGCAAAAACGCTGTGCTCCTTCCGGCCGACTCTACCTTGCAGTCGGCGCGCTCCTGCCCCGCCTCGCCGCCTCGCCAACAAAGGCACCACCAAGTCAGTGTAGGGGGGATTACGGGCGCTGGGCGGGCTCGGGGTTGCGCTTGGCTTTCCTCGGTGCCCGGAGCTAGGCCGGGTCAGGAGCGTGCATGGCGGCGGCGACCTGTCCGAAGATGCTGCGCAGTGGGCGAGGCCAGCTTGGCAGCAGGGAAAGCGGTTGCCGGAGGCAGCCGGTGAGCGGCGGGCGGGCAGCGGGGGGCGCTGGGCAAGCAGGCATTTCCCAGCTGCTTTGCTCCGGAGCCCCCCCCCGGCACGAGAGGGGGGGCGCTAAATATAACTTTGCCTAGGGCGCCAAACTGCCCTGCACCGGTCCTGAGTGCAGCTCTCCAGAGAGCCAGCCAGGGCCAAATGCCTGCCTCTGAGGGGATCCTTCCCCAGAACCAGGCATTCTGGAGGGGCGTCCCTGGAGATCCAGGGACAGTCCTCCACAGTGCCTGGCCCTGACGGACCCCTTCAGAACAAGGCATTTGGCCCTGGCCAGCTCTCTGGAGAGCTGCCCCAGCTGTTTCCCCCCCATAGCTATTCAGGGAGCAGCAGCAGTGGCAATGGGTGGTGTAGGTGGGAAATGCGGTGGGGTGGTGGTGGTGAGATGTGGTAGGGGTGTGATGGGGAGACATGGCGGCAGTGGGGGATAGACACATCGAAGGTGCGCATGTGCTCTCCTGCCTCAGGCAATGGGAGAGCTTGCACTGGGCCTGCCACCGCCAATGTGTGCGCAGGAGATCACACGTCGAAATCCTTGCAGATGCAGCTGTAGATTCTTGTACAGCAAATACGGCTGTAGATGCTTGTAGATTCTTCCTGCAATTTGGAACCTGCCTTTGTATGCAGCTGAACGCAAAGGGCTCTCTACGCATGTTACAGTGAACACATATAGGTTGGGGAGTCCATAGGCAGTAAAGTTTGGGTGTCCTGAAAAGACAGCAAATTGTTAGTTATTTAATTTGTTATTACTGCAGAGATGTGGAGAGGTGCTTGAGGGATTTTCTGCCTGATGTGCCAAAACAACTTTGCTGGCTTTGGGTATGCATCTTGACCTGGGTGAGTGCATGGGACACCATTTGCTGCTCTGCCTCATGCAGCAAAATGTCTCAGGCTGGCCTTGGGCAGAGCCTGCCTCCGTGATCGGAACATAGGAAGCTGTTTTATTCTGAATCTGACCATTGGACCACTTAGTTAAGTATTGTCAACACTGACTGGCATTGGTTCTCCAGGCAGGATCCTTTCCTAACCCTACCTGGAGATGCCAGGGATTGAACCTGGGACCTTCTGCATGCAAAGCATGTGCTCTACCACTGAGCTATAGCCGCGCCAAATGCCATTTCTGCCTGTGTTCATTTTAGCTCTTTTGAACATCTGAAAAGGGCTCATGCAGCTGAGATTCTAAATGTACTATAAAATGCATGGCTGGGATCCAAAGACTAGCTCTGTATGCCCAAGGAGGCTTTGGACTTGTGTCTCTTGAACAACATCCCTCCCCATATTGCATGGCACACAGCTTTTGAAATGGAAGATTGAAGCCTACTGTTCAAAGCCGGAAAATGTCAAAAATACCACTGGGTGCACCCAAACCCTTGGTAATGCTTAAAGCAGCTTTTTAGATCTCTGCCATAACATTTGCCATCTCTTTTTCTTTATTCCAGTGTTTCATCTTGAGTTCTGCTGCAATGCCTGTAGCTAATGCTTGAGCAGCCTCAACAGGGCATCGCTCAAGAGCTATGGTTAACATTAATATACTGCACTAGGCCATGAGCCTCTAACTTCCAGTATGTTAACCACATTCACAGCAGTGCAAAAACCATGAATTTCTTTTGAATCTCCTTCAACTTATTCAGCAACATGAAGGAGGAGTTAATGGCTATTCTTAAATGAACATTGCAGGGTTTCTCCAATCATGTTATCGCAGTGGTAGATCCAGCTGCCCGCACTAATTAAATCTCATCTGTTATCTGTAATCAGAAATGTTTCACTGTAACAATCAATGTTGATGTCCTAGGTAGAAAGTCTGGTCTATTTTTACTGAAAGAAACTGTTTCACCTTAACATGCAAATCATGCAGGTATATAAACAGGACCTTTCCCCTAACAAATGGCCCCTTGCCTTAAAACAGTAGATGTAATCTTCTCTTAAAAGACAGGGCAGATTCTGATTCCATATTCTACAGTGCCAGTCTCAGGATTCACTGCAAAACTCCTGAGGCTTAAGGCATAATTTAAACCTCTATAGTAATGGCCAGCACACGGCATATAGAAGATGTTCAAATAACTTGTATGCCCACTATATAGGGTGGCCATTCACACATTGGCAAGAAAGAGGAAGTGCATCACATAAATGGTTTTTTGGAATAAATATACTATTTGACCTTGAATATATATTTATTCCAAAAAACCATTTATGTTACATATCAAATGAAAGACATTTCAAAGGCTTTTCATCAACACCAAAATGAACTTTCTAGGTTCTCTAGAACTGGAATTACTGTAATTTTAATGTTGTCCGACACACACAAATTAACATTTTTCTTCAGCTTATTTTCTCAGCAGACCCAACAAGTTCACCAAGTTTTTTCAAAATTGGTGACAGTCAGGTAAATTCATTGGTTGATTTTACATGGAATGACCCATGCTCGTTTTACGGTATCATTTTACGGTATAGTAAAATTTGACCTTGAATTCTGCAAAAACTAAAAAAAAATTCTCCATGATTTTTCTTTTAGTATTTCATCTGACAGTGCTTAATACATCTACCAATTTTCAAAATGGGGTTCTTAACAGAAAACGAGTTACATCTTTTGGGGTGCTCTGTGTGTATGTGTCATAGTTCATATGAATTGCTATCTCACTGAACATATCTTAAGAAAATATGCATTATCACTTAGGTTTTGAATAAAATATTGTGCACAAGTACAAGCTACCCTGTCATAATTGTGCAGCTCTGAATTAGGTATTCTTTTTCACAATAGCATACTATTACGTATAAATAACATTTAACATCCCTGGAAACATGTACTTGATTTCAAAATGGGACTCTTACTAGCATAGTTATTTTGATTTACTTAGATGTGGGCTTGAAAAACCATTTTCCATTTTCCATTTATATATGTTGATCAGATTTTACGCAGTTCAAATATTACTTGCTAACATTTTGTTAACAAGTCCTAAATTAAGTCCTAAATTAAGGAGCTTTTCATAACAATAGTTTCTAGTCTTGAAGTTGCTGCTTGACACTCTTTGTCTGTTAGTGTATAGAAGTGCCCTGTTGGGCAACAAGGATCAGCTTTTGTCAAAACATCTGAAGATGGTATCCATAGGACATCTTGTTTATCTGGACACATAAATGATTTTGCTGGTCCAGCTGGATGAAGAAAGCTCACTAACACTTCTGCTCTCTAATCATCTGTTTGTAAAACACAACCTAACCCCCATTGTGAGATATAAACGCATGTAACAAATCCTTGTATTTCTTGCAATTCCAGTTCTCCTTCTTTAATAGTCACTGTCTCTTTTCTGGATTCGCATTGAAATGAATATCTTTTAGTAGCAACAGTGTGTTTTGTTAATGGAATTACAGCGTGAATTTTCTGTGTCCCAGGAATCGTCTTGAATTCTCGAAGCAACATTTCAGAAGCTTTTCTTCCAGTTCATAATCTTTACTTGTGGTGTATTGAAATGCAACCTGTGTGATGTTCTCCTTTGCCCAATCAAAGAGCTGACGAGGTCAGCTGACATGATTTGTTTTTCATACTGCAAACTTGCTCGAGCAGCTAACCTTTTCACAGTGCCACCCAAACCATCACAAGGCCCTTTTCCATGCGATGTGGCAAAGAAGTGCCATTCTGCAACATTTGGTTTTTTTGGAATTCAAGGTCAAATTAAAGAAACTATGACCTTTAATATTTTATTTCACATGCATGCTTCATGTTACATATCATATAAAAGGGTAGTTTGAGAGCTTTCATATGACACCATGATTTACTTTCTAGGTCAATTCGGAAGGAAGGTATGATACTTTTTGTGTAGTCACAAATGCTGAAAAATCGTGTTTTGGGCATTTTTTGAGCACACTGTACTTTTGAACCGTGAGGTATAATGACCTATAATTTGGTGTATGTTCATTTCTCATGCTGGTCTACCAGTATGCCAGTTTTTTTAAAAAATCGCAGATGGTGAGGTAAATTTTTCTCTTTTTTTGGTTGATTTTACATGGAATGACCCGCATGGTATCGTCCACAATTCTTTTTGAAGGGACAGCCTGCTCCAGAGATCAGCCAACATAGCAGTGCCCACAGGTCACCCTCCACCGGGGAGATATCAGCAAGAGCAGAAAGGAACCCCCAGCACTTCCTTCACCCTCCCCAGTGTGGGACCTACCTTGCCCCACTCCAGCAGGAGCTATAGCCTCATATACTGATACTGACTCAGAGGAAATGTTGTAGAGTCAGGCCCAGCTGTGGGAAACCGGAGACCTGAGAATTCAGTTCTACCAGGCCTCCCACTGCCTGGTGAACATAGAGGGGGTTTCATAGATTTCGTAGATCATAGAGTTGGAAGGAGCCTACAAGGCTATCGAGTCCAACCCCCTGCTCAATGCAGGAAACTAGAGGAGGGGGTCTCCCATCCAAGTAATAACTAGGCTTGACCCTGCTTAGCTTTCCACACTCAGACAAGCTGAGCCAGCATAAGCCACAGGCCTGAGGCGCTGGAGATTGATATGGCCTGTCTTCCACAGCTGGAAGACTTGACCTTGATGGAGGCCCCTGCATCTCAGACATCGTGGGTGTCTCCTTTGGTGTGTCTTCAGCAGAAGAGGGCGGTGCAGAAACGCCCACTTGAGGGCCAGGTTTTCCTGCCAGGATCGAATGTCTCATAGCAATCCTTAGCTCCCCTGTATTAACTCCCCTGTATTTAAACCAGTGCAGCTTCCAGTAGCCTTTGCAGGAGACAGTGCACTGAAAACGTTCCGCCTTGTTTGGAACTGTGAACTTAATGGACTTATTCAGGGGGCTGCATTCTGGGTGATTGATTCTTTGTCATGATGTTCCTGAAATGGCTTTTGCCTGGGACTTTGCTGTAATCTGTTTCTGTGGATCTTTACTGGGACTGTAAAGGCTGATAACTAATTACTGGAATTATGCAGTAAAAGGTTTTATTGGGACTCTTTCCTTGACTCTGGAAAGCCAGGTTCTCACACCCAGGGAAGCTACTGGGGTGGCTGATAGAAGAGAAGGCTCCACAGGTCTGGCAGATGTAGTAGTGCATGTATCTTCCATTAATACTTTTATTTAACTTTTGCATTTTCAGTAAAAAAAAACAAAAAACATATGACAATACACTAAAATAAAAATAGATAAAGAAAAACAAATTCACAAACACATTTATATAACAATATAATATAATAAAAATAGCATTCATACCAACACTAATGCTAGTAAACATAATAAAGATAATGACAATATACAATAGTTATATTACACAACTTAAACACACACACACACACACACACACAAGACACAAAGACTCCTAGCTCTATTCACTCATAAAGGCTAAGGTATGTTGACCAGATGTCAAAATATTTGTCAGGGCAAAGTTGTCAGTCATAGAGAGCCAGTGTGGCGAAGTGGTGAGAGTGTTGGACTGGAACTCGGGAGATCTGGGTTCTAGTTCCCGCTTGGCCATGAGGCTCACTGGGTGACTTTGGGCCAGTCACTGACTCTCAGCCTAAACAGCCTCACAGGGTTGTTGTCAGGAAAAGTGGAGAGGAGGAGGAGGACCATGTAAGTTACCTTGGGTTCCTGACACAGGGATATAAATGTAATAATAAAATATTTCTAGCTCCACTAGGCCCACTGTGTCTGTAGTGATTAGGCTGCCAAAATCAAACAAGGAAAAACAAAATAAAAACTTGTCACCAGGATATCATGGTACTGACAACTCCACCCCTCAGTCAGTAGGTACCTCTGAGGGCTTCTAATGATAGATTTGTGTGGCAGGATTTGTTGTGGGACCGGAGCTTGTAAACATGCTGCCATCTAGGGTGCCATCTTGACAGGAGTGCAGCAGTGTCTGCATCTGAGGTGGGTGCTCAGAACAAAATAGGAACTCTGTTGATTTACTGCTCGTCTCTATGCCCAACAGTCTCCCTTCCTGAGCTAGCTGAGGTGGTCTTGGAGTGGTGCTGGACTCCCCCGCTCCTCACTGCCCCAGCTAGTGCTGGGGGGCTTCAACATATGTGCTGAGGCAGCCCTATTGGGAGTGGCTCAGGACTTCATGGCTTCAATGGCAACCATGAGTTTGTCCCAATTGATATCTGGTCCCACTCATTCGGCAGGGCACACCTTGGATCTGGTTTTCTGTGTAGATGATGGTGATCTGGTGGTGGAAGAACTTTCTATAGTTCCATTGTCATGGACAGATCATTAGCTGGTGGGGTTTAGACTTACTGGGACCTAGAACCTCTGCAGGGGCGGGGGGCTGATTAAGATGGTTTGTTCCAGGAGGCTGATGGATCTAGATCAGGGCTCTCCAACCTTGGGTCCCCAGATGTTGCTGGCCTACAGCTCCCAGCACACCCAGCCAGCATGGCCAATGCCAAGGGATTCTGGGAGCTGTAGTCCAGCAACATCTGGACTGGGGACCCAAGGTTGGAGAGCCCTGATCTAGATAGTTTTCTGATGGCTCTTTGGAATTTTCCTGTCACTTTGGCAGGCAATTTTGTTAAAGCCTTGTTGACCTCTGGAATGGAGCAATAGCACAGGTGATTGACACAATTGTGCCTGAGCATCCTCTCTTGCTGAATAGAGCCAAACAAGCTCCCTGGTTTTCCAGGGTGCTGGGTGCAATGAAATAAGTGGGACAGTGACTAGAGCAATGTTGGCATAAAACTTGGAGCAAGTCGGTGATTGGAGATAAGACCTCTTCTGAGGAACCCTCCTCTTATCTCTGATCAGTGATTGGAGATAAGAGTCATAAGACCTCTCTGTAGGTCAGGCCAGGTCAGCGTCTTGCTGTTTATCCCCATCATGGCACACTGAGAATGAGATCAGAACCTCTGTTCCTCAGCGGAGTTGTGAAGAGGTCCCACTCTTTATCCACATTGTGGTATGCTGGGAATGAGATTGGGACTTCTATGCTCTTCAGCTGTGTTGTGGAGAGGTCCAGCTCTTCATCCCCAGTGCACCAGGATGGGGATAAAAAGTGAGAACTCTCCACAGACCAGCTGAGCTGTAGAGAGTCCTCACTCAGTCTTCATCATCATCTTGGTGTGCTGGGTAGGGAGGTTTAAACCTCCCCGTCCAGCATGCCACAATGGGGATGAAAATGCCCACCTCCTTAGTTGATCTGCATGGATAGACAAATCTGTCAGCTTCACTTTCTCCTGCCTTCGAATCTTTTAAATATCACGTTCTTTTCATCTCAAATATTTGCACATTTTGCTAAATTCTTACCAGAAACGAACCTAAACAAAATTCTGCACCAGCCAAATTCAATTGGTACATAGAGGGACCATGTTGCACCTGCTTGCCATGTAGCTGTTAAAGATGAGGAGCCTGTCAGAAAAAAGAGCTGGCAGCCGCAGCCCTAATTCAGCACAAGGGCTGAATACACAAGGTTTCAAACCCAGACTTTTAAGAGCTAAACACTCGAAGCCTGATCCTGGATGAACAAATCTGTTAGTTTCAGTTTAATCCCACATTCTATTTTAATATATATATATATATAATATATATATATATCTTGAGTTCCTTCCAACCTGTATATGAAGAAACGGGTGGATTTTGGTAAATTCTTATAAAAAATTAACTGAAATGAAATTCTTGCCCATACCTAGCTGAGCCTGGTGTGTGTGTGTGTGTATGTGTGTGATATGTCAATGATCTGACGTTTAGGGATTTTTCACTTGGGCTGGATGAACCTGTTGGGTTTTAATTCTTACAGTGATGGAAATTAATTTTCTCTCTCTAAAGGAGCAGATAGTGCTCAAAACATTTAGTCAAATGTTGTGCAGCCTAGCTTTACATGTACAGAAACATTGTAAGGGTGCAATCCTATGCTGGCTGGGGAATGCTGAGACTTGTAGGACTTTTTCCCTTCTAAACATTCATAGGATTGCACCCTAAACTCTCTTTAATTGTTGCATGGTTTTTGTCTTTAATGTGCAGGCGTGATTGGACTCCCTCCCTGCTTTCCCTGATGTCTTATTCAGGCAATTCGCTTAATCAATGTTTGCCAATGTTTATGTGCTAATGCTTACTGACAGCAGGTGTAGAAAAAGTAAACCCCAGTCTGCATTAAAAAATCTGCTTCGTGTTCAGGAACCTGCTGTTTTCTGTAATTTTAGGAGACTGGTGATTTTTCAAGGCTGTTTCCCCGCCCCCCGCCCCCCCCCCCACCTGTGCCATAGCTGGTTTTGCTTTCCTACCTACTGCTTTCAAAAGTTATGCTTGGTTTTTACTGTGGCCTTGTGTGAGATGCTGAATGGAGTTTATGTTTTCTTTGCTGACGGACTTTCCTTCACAACCAGCACTGATATACCGCTTTTAGAATCTAATTCTGTTCTAGTAATTGAAGAGTCATTTGCACCATGGCTTTTGTTTTTGTTTGTTTTGCTTTTTGCTGTTCTTCTAAACAAAAGTGGTAGGAGGCTGCTTTTTAGGATTGCTTGGCTCCTGCTTTTAGACAAAGAAACACAGACAATCACCTCACATCTCAAGGGATGCGATTGCAGTCTCACATCTCAGTCTTTAGCATGTTTATCTTGAGAATCTTTAGCTCTTAGCTTTTGCTCACATGAGTGAGAATTACATGATGAAATCCCATATGCCTGTGTGAGGAAATAAAAAGTTCTTCCTTAGTCTTTTTTCTTTCCTTCTAAAGACTGCGAGAGAAACTAAGGCATTAAATAGAGCAGAAAGTGAGGGATGCCAATGAGTCGCCTGTCTCAGCATGCTTAAGGCCAGTAAGTAATAACTGCATTTATCTGTTGTATGAATGAGCCGGGGAAGGGGTTATCTGTTGGCCTGCCTGGTAAACAGCGAATCCCCAAACAAAGGGTTCTCGCTTCACTCTTGCCATTGACTTTGGCCAGAATATCCTCTGAACCATGATCAGACTTTCTGTAGTCCTGTGGCATATCCCTCTATGCCTTCTATTTTACAATGCCCATCCTCTTCTTCAAGCCTTAGGGAGATGCAACAGACTTACTTGCTCCAGGTCCACTCCCATGCGACATTCCATCAGCACATCTGATGGGTTGAAAAACTGACAATCTCAAGCAGCCCTGCCCACACAGCTATGTCTTTTCTGGTCATGTGTCAGGGAACAAATCATTGTAAAGTTCCAACAAACCACCTCTGTCTTACCCTCAACTTGTTGCCAGTTACTAGGGTGTGGATAATATTGTTATGGGGATGCTCTGATGTGAAGAGTCTTTGCAGGGTATTACCTGAGATCAATTGCAGCAGTTATTGGGGGAGTGGGGGGGTGAGATGGGGATAAGAACAAAAGAAGAGCCATGCTGGATCAGACCAAGGTCCATCTAGTCCAGCATTCTGTTCACACAGTGGCCAACTAGCCTCCTACAGGAAACTCACAAGCAGGGCATGAGTGCAACAGCACCCTCCCACCCTAGTTCCCCAGGAACTGGTGTACATAGGTGTGCTGCCTCTGATACTGGAGGTAGCATATAGCCATCAGGACAAGTAGCGATTGATAGCCTTCTCCTCCGGGAATTTGTCAAATCCCTTTTAAAACCATCCAAGTTGGTGGCCATCATGGCATCTTGTGGTAGTGAATTCCATAGTTTAAATATGCACTGTGTGAAGAAGTGCTTCCTTTTATCTCTCCTGAATCTCCCACTAATCAGCTTCATGGGATGACTCCACATTATAGTATTATGAGAGAGGGAGAAAAATGTGAATATGATCAGTGACTATTAGTTTTACAAGTTTGGTAAATTGCGGGGGGGGGGGATCCTCATGTATAGTTTTTTGTGGCAGGGAATTGGGGGAGAAGGAAGGAGGAGGATCTACCTCAAGATCAGATAAAGGAGCCTAAGAAGAGCTATGCGAAATTCAAGATAAGCAGAGTTATTGGTTCAGAGAGAAAATGTACAGAGCAACAAATAATTAAACGGAGCCACATGAGAAGAATCTTAAAACAGAACCAATAGAAACTCAAGATCAATTGTGCCTGTACATCAAAGACTAGTTGCAGTTGGGAGAAGAATGTGAAGGGGCTGGATGCAAACTGGAATTGGTAGCTATTATGATGTGTACCATATCGCGTGTGTATTAAAGAAATGGGGCACTATGCCCACTTGGGTTATGTGAATGGAAGGGGGGGAGATCTGTTTCTGAATATATCTGATATGATACTTTCTTCTTTTTTTTACTGGGCTATAATTAATCAGATTCTATAATCACAGGAACGTCTTTGTAGGGATCTCTTGTGTTTGTGTTTTAATTATCTAAGCCTCAAATGTTTCACAGAGAGCGATAGCTGGAAGACTTGTGTGCACTGCATGTTTGCATCTTTCTCGTAGCTAGGGGGGGAAGGGAACCCTTACCAATTTTATGATTGTAGCTGTTCCAACATATCCTTAGAAGAAGGAAGCACATCAGGATTAATTCTAAGAGGAGTAGTGACAGAATACTTTGCAATAAATCATTATGCAAAGTTTATGAGTCTCCATTTAAAAGCTTGTTTGAGGAAGCAGGAGAACAAATAGTATAGCTATCCAGTATAATATTTTATCATTTTAATATCAAGACACTTTTAATCACAGGAGTAGGGCTAGAAATGTCAATCAAGAGAATTAATGGATTAACCACAAATGAAAACTACATATTTTAAATTGGTGTTCTTCTGTTTTAAAGGATATTCAGTGCTGATGGTATTGCTATGAACTACCTTTCTACGTATTCATGGCTGGTTGATTTATGCCAACATTTCAAAATGATCAGTTGTGTGGGTTATTGAGTGAGAAAAAACATTGTTGATTAAATCTTCTCAAAATGTCAACTGTATTTTGAATATTGAATCCAAATTAGATTATTAATGGATTTATCACTGTGAATAAGATAGCTGATCAACTTTTTAAAAAAACAACTTTTAACTGATTGACAGGCCTAGAATCTTGTGAGGCGGATGGTTGCTGCCACTACTGCAGGTTGTGCCATCAGCCTAGCTTGTGTGCAGCCCAGGGAGTGGAGCATTTCCTTGCCTCTACACCTGCTGGAGGGCTGCCTGAAAGACACTGATGGAAATTGTAATATTGCCTGCTTAAATCAACAAGGTAATGTAACCACTAGTTACAGTTGGAGGAAACGGTTAATTGAACATTCCCCAGGGTGTCTGTTTTCTAACCCCTCCTCCCTACTTTCTGCCTCTCTGTGGCCAACTTGCTCGCTCTCTCTCCCCAACATGCTAGACACAGGCATATGAATAAACGGACTGTAAGTAAAACTAATAAATGTCTTTATTAGTTTTAAACCTTAAAACTTGTTTGGACAATCCATTTCCTTTTAAGAACCATTTAGCAGGGTTTAACAACCCACGTGGTGATAACCAGTTTCCATAACCAGGCTGCGCATAAGGGGGAAAACTCTGCTTCGGCTTAACCAGTGTAGGACCGACTCCTTCCCATATCCTCCAACAGACACCTGGATAGTAATAAGCAATGGTCAATAGCTACAATGGATAGACCTTTGCCTTGGTGCTCAGTAGGCGGGGGGGGGGGGGAGTGGGGACAGAGTTGTGTGACCTCGAGGATCTCCCAGTGTCCTAGCCCCAGACTGCATCCCCCCCTGCCCAGGTGGGTGGCACCCCTACTGTGTTCATTTTGGGATCCACCTATTGAAAGAGAGTTGTGTCTGCAACAATACAGGTGTTCCCATGGAACTCTCTGTGCAGGGTCTGCTAAGCAGCACGTCACAAAAGGTAAGGTCCTCTGCCTCTCCTGTAATCCAAATCCCTTAGCCAATCAGCAGCAGCATAAATTTCATCCCATTTTGTTAATCTCTACACTCTTTACAGGGTGCAAATTGTGCTGTTTGTACAAATTGCTCCTATTTTTGCCCTTTCATCACCATGACTGTCACCAAATTTCTTCTTGCATGCTGAAACTTTGCATGCCACGAGGCCAGAAAGACATTTACCATGCCCTGAGTAATAGAGTAATTCTGTCAAGGATTTATATACTGTTGTAGATGAACTGGGATTGGATGTGGAATCAGCCAGAATCCTATGCTCCGTGGTGCTGTTTGGGTGGAGTGGGAGGTAGAAGCATCTCCGCTGAGCTTGGTGTGGGTATTTTAACATACTTCTTTTGCTGGTGTAACATTACAGGGGCTAGGAGTGGAGTCTGAGAGAGCTTAGAATTCTGACTGAGACCTGCTCCTCCCCTGACACTATCCATTTCTGTCCCGCCCCCCCCTCTTCTGGCCAATGTATCCCTTGTGACGCACTGGCGTGGAATCCCCTGTGCTGGCATATCTCCAAGATCCGCCAGTGCAAGCGACTTAGTCAGAATCCTAAAGCTTCCCATCTGACATAGTTGGAGAGTAGGGTATTACCAGTAGAAAGACCTTCCCCATGCTAGCACCAGCGTGTGTTTTGCATAGCCTGCAACTCCTCAGGCTGAACCGAAACAGGTATGATGGAGTGAGAAGGTGTTCTCGCTTCACCAGTGAGAAGGTGAAGGTGTGGCACTTGGCAGAGTTACAAGGAGGGTTGTCATGTGGGTCAGTGGGGAAAGTAACCTAGATGATGCGACTAGGCAAGGAATCCCAGGGGAAGAATGCGTTAGGATTCTGTTTGGCACAAAGTGAGCTGGGAACTACGTTTTGTAGGAGTTGATATATGCTCATTGAAAGGTAGACGTGGTTGGGGGAAGGGTGCCCAGCTGGGGCCCGGAACTGTCTGAATGAAGGATCTGTATGTATACCTTAGTTTACAAGTATTTTAAAAAAAACCAGAGGCCAGACAGTGCATACCTGTAAATGAACAAGAGAGCAGATAAAGAATAAAGAAAAAGGCAATTGCTTTAATCAGAATTCCATTTGAAGCACATTCGTTCATGAATAAGTCTGATTTGATTCCCAGGGTTTTATTCATGTTCATTTATTTGCTTAACTGAGACCAAGCGAGAAATAAACTATAAAGAGAAAAAATAGTTTCTATAGAAAAATAGTTTCTGTATAAAATGCAGATTTTCCCTAAGATATGTACGTTGTGATGATCACTATTAACGAATGCACTTCACTTAGACAACTCTATAGGGAAAAGATGGTTATTCATACACCACCTTGCATGTTTACTGTTGGATTGTCTGCAGGTAAATTCATACACAGTACTTGTGCTGTGCTGTGGTTGTAGCGCTGTACTCACAAACCCCTGATGCAGGCAATGTATGTATTCACGAGGTGACATCTGCTGTGAGCCTCAAAGACATGACTGGAAGAGAATCAACTCATTAGTGGCAAGTAGGAACTTTTCCTGGTGTGTGAGGGTTGGGGGCGTCCTTTTAAGCTACCGTACCAGTTTTTACAGAATTCAAGCTTTCATAGAGAAAACTGTTCCTGCTGCAGATATAACTTTCTGAATGCTAACTGCAGCATTCTTTTCTTCTTCAGCCTGCAGAGACACAACTTGCAGCACATCTGGGCTGTCCCTACTTCCCAAAGCAGTAGTTAGTATATGAAGTTGATGCGCCTGCTATTAAGAGCCCTGTAGGAAGTGGAAAGATTAACAAGATGAGATGAGATTTATGCTGTTGCTGATTGGCTAAGGAATTCAGATCGACAGCTGCGTGCTGTATGAGGGAGGAAAACCCTCTTCCTTTAAGGAGCCCAGTTGGGAGCAGAAGACTGTATTAGACAGGTCCCTGCTACTATAAAAGATACCCAGGAAGCATGTTGCCTTCCCTCTTCCAAGCCATTTGGAAAGAGCAGTACTTTTTAGCCCCGGGGTGGGGAATCAAGCACCCTCCTGATGTCACTGGACTACAACTTCTGTCTTCTCTGACTGGGGCTGGTGGGAACTGTTGTCCAACAACATCTGGGAGGGCCACAGGTTCCCTCAGCCCTGCTTTAGTTGGTGCTTAAGGATGTCAAGAGCTCCTGTGCCTTTAATATGTGTATGCATACCTAATGGCCAGGTAGGTAGGCATCAAATTATTTACAAGAGTATTGTGTAAATAGCATGATCCAATAAGAATGTAACACATTTCACACACTCACACTGTGTTTTTAGAATCTTGAGAGCCAGGGCTTGTCCTTAGTGTCCAGTACACTATGATTAAATCTCCCACTTTGTGGCTCTATCATATGTACCCTTGTACAAAATGTACCATTTTGAAAATGTACCCCAGAATGGTACGACCACCACTGCAGTATATTTATTATCTTCACTGTGTGTTGTATCCAATCTTAGTCTTACTTAGAGATGAGCCATTGCAGTAAATGGGACCTAAGTCAGACTAACATTGGATGCAACCCACAGTGAAAATAATACTATCAAAGTGCCCCAGTGCCATTTTAGCATTTAACTAGATAGTGCCACTATAGAGGTATACACTGCAGGACACTGCCTTTGCCTTTTCCAGCCATCTAAGTACCACTTCTAATTTTATTTTATTTTATTTTAGTTATTTTTAAATGTTCTGTTTTACTTCACAGTAAAAAGGAAAAGAAAAAAAGATCTTCTCTCAAACCAGCTTACAAATAATTAAAACATACAAAATTTAAAAGTGGCCTAAAACAATCCAACCCAAATATTACAGCATCAGAGAAACAAATCAGAAAAACACGATGCAAGTCCAATTGCTCCCTCTTTCAGGGATAAAAGATATCTTTCAGAACTCCACCTCTTACCAGTTTCCTGAAAGATAGAAATGAAACTGCCGTGTCAGATTCCCTGGGTAAGAAGTTCCAGAGTACTTTAACGGAGGATAAGGCTATCAGTGGCTACTAGTCAGGATGGCTGTATATTACCTCGAGCATCAGAGGCAGTATGCCGCTCAATGCCAGTTGCTGGGGAACACAACTGGGAGGGTGCTATTGAACTCATGTCCTGCTTGTAGGTGTTCCCATAGGCATTTGGTTGGCCACTCTCTGGGGGCACAGACTGCTGGACCATGTAAACTGCTTGTACATGATCATATGCAATGAGCATACAGTAACTATTTCACCACATGTGCATGGCATCCTATTGTGTATATACACAGTAATATAGATGTGTGTTTGTCACATATGACAATGTATACATGGGGTACATGGAATTTCCTACTTGAAAATAATATCTGTGTATGGTCAGTTTGTGTGAAGTAGACCTAAATTGTAGGTATGCTAGGGCATGGCACGGCAATAGGCAAGCATTTGTACATTTCCATAGTTAAAGGGAGCATCATCACCCTTTAATCAGTGGAGGAAGCATATACACACTGTGGCTCCTGCCCCCTGTGGTTGTCCAGAGCTTTAACAACGTTCCTGGCAGCTTTCCATGTTGCTGTTTCCTGAATCAAAATCTTGAGCCAAGGTGTCAAGGTAACGTCAATGAAATAAATAGCACATAATACACTTGTCCAGAGAGCCAGCATGTCTGAGCTTCTGTGTAACAACCCTTCAGTTATTATATAGGATATGATATCGCATCATGAAACTGAATTGGTGCTAGTGTGAACATTGCTCTAATGGAAAAGCAGGCTTTAAGTTAGCATTTAATTGTCCTCAAGTCTTGCAATTTAGTTGTACAATTTATAGCACAGGCGGTGACTCATCATCTGAACTATGGATGTGATATACTGCATAGTAGCCAGGCATAAAGCAGGAAAGATTAATAATCATACTTTCCATAGGAAACAGTGTGTACAATATCTGGCATGATTTAGTGGTATACTGTTTGTGTCACCTTTACTTAAAATAATATGTTCTGGGCAACATTACTGGTGGCATGTTAAATAAGGAGATTAAACATAAATACATATTTCAAGTTAAAATGGAGACACAATGACACCATGGCATGACTGATTACAGACTTACATGCACATTGTAAATGTGCGTTCCAGTACAAACATTTAAGAAAATTAAGAGATAAGAAATATTGCCAGTCTTACCGGGGAGTACTGAAGAATTACTGCCTTTCTTGATGAGCTCATGCTGAACCTTGCATAGGGCGGGGGGTGGGGAGATGTATCATCACGTAATAATAGCAGTGAACATTCATATCACCAGAACAAAATTATTGAATGAAGATTGCAGCTGTTGTGCCAACATTGTGAGCTACAGATAATGTAAATGGTTGAGGAGCCATGAAGAGAGAAGCTAGGGAGTCCCAGTCCATGGGAGGAAGAAGATATTCAAGACAACCAGGACTAGAACAGCAATGTAATTTACACACAACTCTTCAATGAGGATTTCAACTCTGAAAGGGCCCTAGTAATTAGGTAGGTAGTACAGGGTATAGTTGCCATGAATAGCAAGTTAATGTTGTGAATGCTCACTTAATTGCACATGTCTGAAGTTGAAGCCTGTTATCAATTTTATCTAAATATTAATGCCATTACCACCCAATGTATATGCCATATTAGGCACACACATAAAATGAATAGCTTCCAGAAATATTCTTCAGTCCATCTATTGTAGAATTCACTGGCAGAACTATAGTGGAAGTGTGGGGATTAATTTGGCCAGCTCTCTATGCAACTTCTAGTTCCCAACCCCTATTTCCAAGTCCCTAAGCCAGGGGTGGGCAACGTGCAGCCCCCACTGCCCCCCAAATGGTAAAAACAAAATGAAATCCGGAGTGGCCATTTTGAAGCTTTTTTAAACAAATGAGGTAATTTTTGTTGGGTTTTGCATAGGCAGAACGAGATTACCACCTGACATCGGGATTATCACCTGATCTGGTGGGTGTTACTTGAGTTCAAGTATACAAGGCTTTTGGTCACGAGACATAGTCTCGAGGTAATGTGACTCAGCAACCTTGAACAGGTTTGAGATCAACATGTTGATGAATAGGTTATACAACTGGGGTGAGTAATATCCTATTTATAGGTGGTATAAAGCTAGCACACTTGCTGATAGCTTCATTCTCCTCTTGTTCTCGTCTCTCTTCCACTTGCTGTCTTGCTCGTCTCGACTCGACATGTCTCTTGGACTTCACTTCATCTAGCCTTACCACTGGGGTATAGGATTTGAGTCTGCAATGATGTAGTGAGTAGAGATGCATTGATTGCCTTAATCCCATGTAATTGGGTCTTACAAATAAACTCTTTAATCTTTATTAACTGCTGTTATCTCCTCCTTCCGCCTGCGTGACTGGGACTGAGGGTCACTGGCTAGGGAAGCTTTTGAACCCGGGTCAGTCCAGCTCTCACATCTGGTTATGGGCCCAGATAAGGATCAGATAACGATCTGATGGTTATCTCAGATGGGCAGATAAGCCACAGAGACGCAGTTCGGAGAAATTCGGCAGTTATAGAGTTAAGAGAAATGTTTACTATTTGTAAGAACGGTTTGTAAATAAACCGGGGAAGGCAATGTTGGTAGAGCTGATAACAGCGGCTTGGAATGCAGCACAACTGAAGAATGCAGGACAGAGAGACGGAGGATTTTTCGTTTTGGAAGCAGCTGGAACGGAGGTGCCAGGCTTGGCAAAATCCGAGGTTCGGGCAGCTACTAGGCTGGAAAGTGAACAACGCTGGACACAAGGATTTCGTTTTCCACAGCTTGCTGGAGTGATTGTCAAGGAGCTGTATCGGGCAAGGAAATAATCTTCAGGAGGCTCTGTGTCAACTCATTTGAGTCAAGGCTACAGCAGGAGGATCATATTTCATTTACAGTTTGCTCTTCACACAGCAGCGGATCAGCTATCTTTTGCATTGTATCAACAAGTGGCTTGGATTACAAAATGCGTGGATTACGTCTGACGTGGGTAAAGCGTCTGGAGCGTCATGTCGCAGCAAAGCAAAGTCACGTGTGACAGGAACGTATCTCGGGAAACCTGATACTACATGGGAGGCTGTATCAAACCAGCGGAGGCATGGTTTTAAAACAGCAGAGAAAAACAGCGCGGCAGTTTTGAACAGAGAAAGCTGTGCTTAAAATGAGAAGCTGTTCTTCATTTTCTTCATGTGGGATCACAGAAGAAGGAGCTTGAAATCAGCAGGGGTGCTGCTGATGGGAAAAACTTTGTGTTTTAACCCAGGACATAACAAAATGGACATTATTTTGTTTGGACAGAAAACAGTGGATTGTTTAAACGAAGCTTTCTGTGTTGGACATAAATAAACAGGAAGAGGACTATGAAAATGGTCAGGAGTTTAACAGGCATGTTTTTGAAACTGTATTTCTTGAAAGTTGGATAACTTGGATTCAAGAAAGTGTAATATATGCTCTGAAATGTCAGGAAATGTACTGAATGTATATATGACTTGAGTATATTGTGGATTTTTCTGTAGCAAAATGTAAAATACTGAATAAGTAGGTATGTTTATATGGCAAAGCTAAGAGATGGATTGTTTCTTTCATACTGTAATGGTGTAATAAAGAAATGGAAAGTTGTACTGATGGAACTATAAAAAAGGTTAAATGCTTATATGTATGACATGTACATGCATGCATATCACATGATTGTTTGATCATTTAGATTCACAGGCTTGTGAAAGAAAATGCAAACTGTGTTGTGGGGAAAGCATTGGGAAATTGTAATTTTTCACATGAAAGGTAATTTTGTGCACATAAACAAGGGATGCTAGCTTCAACAGGTAAACTGGAAGGCAAGCTGAAAAACCAGTTCATTTCAATCAATTTGTTCTTGGTGATCTTGTGAGAACTCTGATGGTTTTTAGAAGAGAAGCATGTTATTTCATGATGTTAATTGATCAATACACGAAGTACAGGTTGTGTACATGTTAGATAGAAAGCTGGAGTATTGAACAGTGTCAAGGTGTTTTGTGCTTGGATGGGAAACAAGCATATTACCCATGTTACCTATTTCTTTTGAGATATGGGGAAGTTCAATTCAGTGCATGTTTTGATACATTTCTAACAGGATGTGATATTGAACACATGGATTGTGTGGAAGAGTAAACAAACACTCAGAAGAGGTGATACTAATTTGGATAATGAGGTTTGGGTAGAAGCTCTTAAATGTTTTTGATTATGTACATGATAGAAGTTTTAGTTCTGTGTGATGAACTGTACATCTTATAGAAAGTAGTGTAGAAGGAGGAATCTTCTGGAGAAACATTTCAGGATCTTAGATCTGATATGTAGGTACATACACCTCAAAGTTAGAAGAAATCTGTAAGGGAGCTTACATGAGATTTTTCTAGAAATGAGAATATTGTGTTTCACATGAACAACACTTGGATAGTGAGATTATCTAGAAGTGTTGAGTATAATGCTGAATGAAAAGGTGAGATCATTTTTCAAAATTAATTCTGTTAATGCAGGGGATGCATCAAGGGCAGAGTCAGAATAGAAAAGCATTTGCTGAAAGACAGTCAGGTAAATTTGACAAACTCTGATACACATTTGGTTTAGTGGAGGCTAAACAAATGATTGTTCATCATTGGTGCAAATTTATTGGAACAGGAACCTGATAACTGATTAGGTAAGGAACAGGTGAGTCAAACAACCTGTGAGATATCAGGATGAATTTGCAGGAAAAGCCATTTGAAACTAAAAATTTCAAAGAGGTGAAAAATTGTCTGTTAAGGAAGCTGAACCATAGCTTCAGGCTATGCAAGCTGAGTTGAATTCTTTGGATAAAGAACAAAACATGGAAGCTGGGTGAAAGCAAGATTGGTTTCTTGTGATTTTTGCTAAAGTTAAAAGGAGCTGGATAATCATAAGATGAGTGCAACAACAATTTGCTTTGGAAACAGTTAGACTGATGTTTAAGAATGTGGAGAAAGATGTAAGAATATTTCACAGTGGAAATATTGGAACATAAGCATTTTAAATGAGAGGAAGTCTTTGGAAAACTGAGAATTTTCTTTAGGAAAAGCTAGAATCAGCTGGAGGCTGGAATTCTGTTTTGAACTCAAACATTGCTGAATTGAGATTTGCACAGAGAGGCAGATCAATGTTTGTTTGTTAAACAGAAGGAACAAGGACATAGACTGTATGTACTTTGTTTAAATGGATGATCTATTGTTTTTTCTGGACAGATAAAAGCAATATGATATAATTGATCCAGGGTTTGGAATTTCATTTGACATTGAAACTGCTTGGTGGTGGATCAACTGTTTATTTGTAAATAGAAGTTGAGGGAAAGAGAACCAAGAGGGCAGTACATACTGCAACAAACCAGAGAATATCATGGATGTGATTGAGAATTTTGGAGATAGTTAACTCAGTGAGAGACTCCAAATAGTTGAGGATTTTCAAGCACATGCTGATGGAAAAGCAGTTTGAATGCTACACAGAAGCATTGGGCTGTTGAGCTTTACTGTACAAGCAACAAGGCCAGGTATTGCTGTCAGTGTGATAGGCAGACTGTTAGACCAACAGGACATGCTTGGAGAGCTCTGAAAAGGAGTTGAGTGTTATCTGGAGGGAACATCACACTTCAGATTAAGATTTACAAGTCAGAGCACAGGTGGCTTACAGATTCACAGAAATGCCAGTTGTGGTTGTGATAGTAAGAACAACAAGAACACACCTGAAGTTTGTTATTTTTATAATCATACTTTGTTTGATTGATTTTGTAGAAACAATCATCTAAAAGTTAGAGTTCAACTGAAATTGAACTGAATGCATTGTATTATGTATTGTGCTATTATGCTATTGTAAAGCTTGAATAGTTATTGCATTTGTTTAAATAGTTTAAATTGTAAAAAATGTTTAAATGATGCTGGGATTGATGTGAAAAACCTATTACAGTTTTTTCAGGAAACCAAGGCAGGATTGCTATGCTGCAGGCAGATAGCAATACACAACGTTTTGGGTTTGCAAATAAAACTGTGTCATGAAAAGGGATACATCAGAAGTAATTTGATGGTGGTTCAAATTTTCTGGCAGGTAAAGTCATTCCTGCAAAAGTTTTTTTTATCAAAGTTCATAGATGAAGGAACAGCATCAGATGTCAACAAAGCTGTTGCTGTTGTATGAGGTAAATAACCACGTTCTGCGCAAATGCAAAAGCAGGGGGATGTTGGGTTTTGCATAGGCAGAACGAGATTACCACCTGACATCGGGATTATCACCTGACCTGGTGGGTGTTACTTGAGTTCAAGTATACAAGGCTTTTGGTCACGAGACATAGTCTCGAGGTGATGTGACTCAGCAACCTTGAACAGGTTTGAGATCAACATGTTGATGAATAGGTTATACAACTGGGGTGAGTAATATCCTATTTATAGGTGGTATAAAGCTAGCACACTTGCTGATAGCTTCATTCTCCTCTTGTTCTCGTCTCTCTTCCACTTGCTGTCTTGCTCGTCTCGACTCGACATGTCTCTTGGACTTCACTTCATCTAGCCTTACCACTGGGGTATAGGATTTGAGTCTGCAATGATGTAGTGAGTAGAGATGCATTGATTGCCTTAATCCCATGTAATTGGGTCTTACAAATAAACTCTTTAATCTTTATTAACTGCTGTTATCTCCTCCTTCCGCCTGCGTGACTGGGACTGAGGGTCACTGGCTAGGGAAGCTTTTGAACCCGGGTCAGTCCAGCTCTCACAATTTTAACCTTTGGGGCACTCCATATCCACTCTGGATGCCATTTTAATTTTTTTCTTCTGGTGCTGCCGGGGCGGGGCGGGGCGGGGCGGGGTGGGGGGCTCAGGGCAAAATAGCCCCCAGACCTCCCAAAGTTTCCTGACCCTACGCACTACAGTATGTTCCTAGCCTCCAGCTTATAGCCCAGTGCAGCTTCAAATTTGAAGAACTCTCTTTCTATCCAGTTTTGTATTGATGTTTTGATGATTTAGTCAATTCAGTTGCATTGGCATATGCTGCTTATGGGAAATGAAACCAGTGGAGATGGTCTCTGTCCCATTGCCAAGAGAGCCTTAGTGCTGTAGAGTCCCTAGCCACTTGCCTTTTCTTTCCCTAGAAGGCAGCCTTGATTGGGGGAATGGAGAAGTGAGAAGAAAGAACTGCTTAGGAGTTGATGCCATTTTTTGCAATTTGAGCCAGGCATATGTCAAATCAGTCAGAGACATCCTTGTCCTTTTAAGAGGCCTCCTGTGCCTTCAACAAATGTGAGACAGAAATACACCAGATGAAGCTGTCTTTTAACATTGTATTGCAAACAAGATTTCATTCTTATTCCCAGCATTGGTTGCAAGCTGATCAAAGGAATTATGCATCAATTAACTTTTCAAGTGAACCAGAAAGTCTATTTAAACAAAGAGGTCATATCAGACGTACATATCCTTATCAGTCAATTCAACAAGTGGGTGGTCACACCTTATACCTGCTCATGTTGTATAAATGGGGATATCCACAAAGCTGAACATGGAGGTTTTAGCAAGAAGCTTGCCCGTCCCTTAGCAACAGCTTATGTCTCCTGGAGAGATTTGCCCTCCATTTGAGAACCTTGGCATATAAAAGGATCAGTGCAAGGAACATGTAGAACAGTACATGAAGCCATCATATTATAGGTAAAAGCTTACCTTTGCATCTAGTTAAAAAGAAGCGTTTGGGAAATTAGTATGGCCCATTGGGTGGCTACGGTTAGCTTTCCCCCCTTTTTAGTCTGATGCTGTTCAGTGCATGGGTCTAAAGTTTAAATAATGTCAAAGAATTATCAACCTGTAGCAGAACCAACCACTTTCTTTCATTGTTGGTGTTCAGCTCTAATGAGGAATTACAGCTACTATGGGAGGGAGTACACAGCCAGAATTCAAATCCTGTAAATGCAGAACCATTAAAAAAAAGAAAGGAAAAAAAAGAAGCAGTATCTTGTAACCTACAGCAACCATTGTTTCTAATCTTAGGTGCTTTTTACACTACATCAAAAGGAGGCCATTGAGCCTGACTGTCATTGTCTTCATTTCAGAAGGATGCATTAACTGAACTAAAAATGGAATACCACTCTAGCATTATCTTCAAAATAATGTGTTGGCTGCAGTACTTACTCCAGTCCAGTTATTCTGAAGAGTCCAATTAAGTGCAATTGTTTCAGAATTGCACTTTTACTACTACTACTACTACTACTACTACTACTACTATTATCCTCCTCCTCCTCCTCCTCCTCCTCCTCCTCCTCCTCCTCCTCCTCCACACGTCAGGTAAATGAATATGTGGTGCTAATAGGCGACTGATTTTGTGGGCAATATTACTTTCATTGAAATAAATGGCAGAAAGTTATGTTCCTTACGTAGCTTAGAATATGCTTAGAGTATATTTAAATAATGATTTAGACAGGTGCTTTCATGTGTCCACTAAAAACATCCTCTGAAATCTAGGCCGACCTGTCTCAGCCAAAGCCAGGGCTTAACAGCTCTGAACTTATTTTGAATGCTAGAGCCCTTTGAACCCTTGAATATATCATAATGAAGAGAGTAATGAAGAGAGTACCTCTGGCCATGTATAGAAGGCATTTCCATAAGAACATAAACACTGCTTTGCTAGATCAGAGCAGTCTATCTAGTCTAGTATTCTGTCTCTAACTGTGGCCTTCCAGCTGCCTCTGTAGAAATCTCACAAGCAGGGCAAGTTGATGATGGCCAGCCAGCCAGCCATCATAATTGGTCTCCAGAGTCTTCTCCTTCACAACATTCTTCCCCTAAACAGGGACATTTGAAAGACCTGTAATGCTCACAGTTGTTGAGAGACCTGGCATCCATTGTTCTATATGATCCTATAAGTCTTACAGAACTTTACTTGGGAGGCCAAGCCATCTGGTTATTTCTTATAGTATAAGAAATAACCGAATGGCATGACCTCCCAAGTAAAGAATAGCCATCTCTTAGACTTAGAGGGAAAGAACATGCTTTGTACATAGAAAGGTGTAGTAGGCTCAGTCCCCAATATCTCTTGTTAATGGAAGCTTTTTTTAAAAGCCTGACTGCTTCATGGGTGTGTGTGCAGTGAGTATGGGAGGACTTTGGCTCGATGAGGTGGCCCTGCAGGCCGTTGGTTCCCCACCCATACATTAAGGGTGCGATTCTATGCATGTTTAGACAGAAAAAAGTCCTACAACTCCCAGCATTCTCCAGCCAGCATGGGAGTTGTAGAACTTTTTTCTGTCTAAACATGCATAGGATTGCGCCTTAAAAGATTGCAATGTTGGGAATAAGGGCAAAGTACTGTCTGGTGGGGCCCAGTCATAGACCTACCTGAACATGCTGGGATTTTAAAAACAAACAAAACAAACCTAGGACTGCAAACATGCATGCATACGTACATACTTATTTATTTGCTACGTTTCTATATCAACCAATAGCCAAAGCTCTCTGGGCAGTTCAAAAAAGTTAAAACCCCAAAATACAACATAATAAAATAAACAACCTTTAAATGTTTAAAACAATAAAACTAAGGTAAAGACCAGAGTAAAAGCCAGCAGCAGTGTAAAGATCTAAAAACACAACACCTTATTTAAAAACAAAGCTGAAGGACTAAAAAGCCTGGGAAAATAAAAAAGGTCTTCACCTGGCACCGAAAAGACCACAATGTAGGCGCCAGGCAAGCTTCTCTGTGGAGGGCATTCCACAACCAGGGTGCCACCACTGAAAAGGCCCTCTCCTTACCTCCTTCTACCTCACCTCATTTGGTGCAGGCACCTGGAGAAGGGCCTTTGAAAATGATCTTAGGGTCCAGGTAGGAATATATGGAAGGGTACAATCCTCCAGGTAGCCTGGTCCCAAGCCATTTAAGGCTCTAAAAGTTAACACCAGCACTTTGAATTGGACCTGGAAACAGACAGGAAGCCAGTGCAGATCACACAGAGCACCAGCATAATATTATCATATCAACCAGTCCCACATAGTCTCCAATTGCCTGGAAAATGCTGGGACCATCACGAAAACCCTTAAGCCATCACGCTTCTCACTTTGTCATGCAGAGTCCCGAATTCCCCTGCCTCCCACAACTGCAAGCTACTTAAAGGGGCCATGGGCAAAATTGCAGCTAAGCTTCCAGTTTTAGCTTAGCTGCAATTTTGCCCATGGCCCCTTTAAGATAGCTCTGCTTAGGCTTGAACAGCTGCAGCAGTAAGCAGGGAGGGAACAGACACTGCTAAGATGGGAGGGCCAAGTGAGGATGTCTGTGTGCGCGCACTACCTGCTGCTTCTGCTGCATGTTGCTGTGGGAAAGGGATTAGGTGGGTGAAAGCCTGTACCAACGGAGAGGTGAATGAGGGAATTTATCACATGATTCCTATCTTTATATTGTCAAAGATTTTATTTCCTAACAGAGCTGACTCTTTGCCTCTAACAGGTGAGTTTACAGTGTCAGAAGGAAATACAAGAAACTTCCCCTGCTCTCTGAAGCTCCATATTTGGGGTTGTGGGGTGGGTGGGTAAGCTCCACCTGTTAAATTTTTGCCAATCCTGACAATTTTAAAACAAAAAGAGATTGCCCTGCAAGCACTGACCCCTCCCCCCCATGAAAAACACCAGATATCAACAATTAAGGGTTTAAGTAAGGTAAGAAAAAATATTACAAAAGCCACTTATAAAATATTATAAAATAATATATAATATAATGTAATAATTATAAGATATAAGATTTTGTGTGTTTCCTCTAATAACTTTTGTACTTGACCATGCCCTTTGGTTGCCTGTCCACACCCTCTTGATCACACCTTCATGTTGCTTAACCATACCTCTTACAAATTCACATGTGTGTCCCTATTTTCATCTGTGAAATGTTGGAGGGTATGGTCCCAGTTAACAATCTTGCTGTCTTATTTTGAACCAGCTGAAGTTGCCAAACCGTTTTCAAAGGCAGCCCCATGTATAACTCATTGCAGTAATCCAAAGGAGAGATAGCTAGACTTCTTTGCACTCATATTTGAATGGAAGAATCTGGGACACATCTGAAGGAAGTGTCCAGGAAACAGGTGGGGGTCAGGTAATTCCCACAGAGGAGTTATTACAGAGAGAGTAACTGCAAGAATGGACCATAAGTGCAGAAGAAAAGTACTGGAATTATTTTAAAAGAATGTCTTCATGAACTGTTTCAAAGGAGGAAATACTGGTAAGATATCACAGGTGAACTAACTGGTTGGCTGCATGTTTACGGCTTTGAATAAATTAAATTCATTTGAAGGCATTCTTCTTATGACATTTAAAGAGATAAATGCTTTCTGGATTGTTAGGTGAGTGAAGTCCACTGCCAACAGTCTGAAGCTTTTAATTACTTTTCACAGCATGCAGACATGCTAGGAAGAGGTGTGAACACAATTTGAAGAGGTCATTCTAGAGACAAACGTTTGCTCATCCTTCCACTTAAAATAAGCTGTATTTAATATGAACACAAAAAGATTCTGAAGAGTACATAGCATAATACCCAATATATTAGGAACAGCTGACATAGAATAGTGACATCATCATCCTTAGTAATCAAAAAGTCCCGGTACTTTGACCCTGCAGGCCCTGGTTCCACTGCGCCAAACTCCACTTATGTTTTTATGTAGAAATGTTTGTGAAGGATGACAGTAATAGCTTAAGTACTACTACACTGCACTGACATCTGTATTTTAACTTCTTGAGGACTCTTCAGCTGAAATAGTGATTTACAGTTATGCAACGGCTATGATTTTTGTTGGGTCATAATTCCCATCTAGTTTTTGGCATCCTCTGGCCTCTAGGGCTACTTGAGCTTTTAACTGCTGATAAGATTTTCCCATATGCTGTTGTAAACATCTCAGCTGAAATAATGACAGGAAGGCTAGTAACTCAAAAATTCTTCTTTGGCTTTGGCAGCATGCCTTTGGAACCCACAAGCTAATAGATGCAATGATGTATGTAAACAGTCTGTACAACTTCCACGAGATATGAGGAGGTAGTTTTGTTAATCAGTGCTTTTGTTAGATGAACTTGTTCTGGGAGTAGCCTAGGTGAAAAGGACCAGACCACATGAGAAAGATTAAGAGATCCAGAGTAAAAAAGCTGCAAAACATGGGGAGAATGACCTGCTTTGTCCTGCCACCAAGAGGTAGTCCATGTATGTGTCTGTAGCGCCATTCACCTCAGTGGCCTTTCTGTTCTGTCTTTTGGAAACCTTATTTAAGCATTCAATTTGGAATAACTATTCCTCAAACAAGTGTAGTGTTTATTCTGCTGCCCAATGAGCTACTGTTTTAAAATGTTTATTGGCATGCTGTTGTATTTTAATTAATTATTTATTGTATGCTGCTTTGGAGGCATTTCCCAAAAAGCAGCCTATAAATTTAGAAGGACATAAATATATAAAATAGTATGGTGAAAGCAATAAAAGCTCAGTTCTGTATCCTACACTGAATACATGATTTATCATGCTGACACATGAGTCAGCAGTGTGATGTGGCTGCAAAAAAGGCTAATGTGATTTTAGGCTGCAGGGATAGAACCATTGTTTCTAAGTTGAAAAGTAATAGTTTCACTTTATTCAGCACAAGTTAGACCATGGACTGGATCCAGGATTTGCCATCCATGGGAGGAAAGGACCTTCTGCAATTGGAAGGGCTCCGCTTGCTGAAATTCTCTCTGTCCAATTTTGAGGTACCCCCTCCCCCCACACACAACAGCTCACCCCATTCAGCAGGGTCTCCTGATTCTATGTGTAGCATTTTCAGGGGGCTGAAAGGGCTGTTGTGGAAGGACAACACAGCATGGGGAGGTCCAATTCCGTGAATGCAGTTGATCCAGCTTAAATCTGGATCCAAGCCCACATCTGGTATACCGTATCCAGTTCTGGGTGCTGCACTTTACGAAGGATGTAAACACATTGAAACAGATTCAAAAGAGGGTAAAAAAGATGATCAGAGATATGGAAGACAAGTTCTATGAGGAAGAAGAAACTGGGTATGTTCAACTTGGAGAAGATTGAGGAGGACAGGATAGTATTTTTCAAGCTTTTCTATATGAGGCATTTATTGTGTGCTTATTACAGTTGTTTATGGTTTCTTTAGATGACATCATGACCCTTCAGTTTTGCTTCTGTTTTTAAACAGCACTTGTGGTAAGTTTTTTCAGAGCAGTAAAAATGTGGTATTATTTGTGAAAGTGAAAATGCTTTTTCCACTTGTATATTTGCGCTATTCTGCTATACCACAGTGCCACCTAGATGTTATGTAGCAGAAAAGCAGGGAAGGAAATTCTCTTTGTGTAGTGCTAAGATCTTGATTCTGTGAGAAAGCCAAAAGTAGATACAGCGGATTAACTACCGGTACCTCATTTTTATTTATTATATTTATACCCCGCCTTTTTTCCTGCAAGGAACCCAAGGCAGCTTACATAATCCTCCTCCCTCCATTTTATCCTCACAACAACCCTGTGTCATAGGTTAGGCTGAGAGTCAGTGACTGGCCCAAAGTCACCCAGTGAGTTTCATGGCCAAGTGGGGACTAGAACCCGCTCATGTAGAAAAGCTCTACAAATACCTAAAGGGTGTTCACATAGAAGAGGATACAAATTTGGTTGTTACTTGGATGGGAGACCCCTCCTCTAGTTTCCTGCATTGAGCAGGGGGTTGGACTCGATAGCCTTGTAGGCTTCTTCCAACTCTATGATCTATGAAATCTATGAATCTATGAAATAACAAGAGGGTACATTTTGGTTGAATATCTGGCAAAATCTCTTAACAGTAACAGTAGTTTGACAATGAAGCCAATTAACTGTGGTGTAGAGTTTGCTCTCCCTCACTGGAGGTCTTCAAACTGAGGCTGACCTGAGGCTGAGGCACACATCTGTTGGGGTGGATGCTGTAGCTCTAATTTCCTGAATCAAGCAAGGAATGGCATAGACGACCAACAAGTCCCTTCCAACTCTACATTTAGCTCCTAATGTAAACACACTTTTAGTATTATGTTCCACCCCATTGACATAACTGAAACTAATATTTGTTGAACTGAAGTGCTAATGTGATAGATAATACTTATATCTACGTACATAGTAGCAATGCCAACAAGCCTCAAAGGGCCTTCTGCAATGCCTTTATATATTTATATGATGGGGTCTCTAAAGGCGCAATCCTGTGCACATTCAGACAGAAAAAAGTCCTACAGTTCCCAGCATATCCCAGCCAGCCATGCTGGGATTGTGCACTAAAGTTATTATATTTATATTTTGCTGCTTTTTTAGGGATCTCACAGCAACTTGCATATAGTTCCCAGGTAGACTCCCATTAGGTTCTGCTCAGGGTTAGACTCCAGTGAATTCCACACACCCCAGTTGCTGGGGGCGGGACAACAGCAGGGAATGGTTATTGTGTTCATGCCCTGCCGGTAGGCTTCCCAGAAGTATCTTGCTGGTCACTGTGGGCAACAGAATACTGAACTAGATGGACCTTCGGTCTGATCCATCAAGTCTCTTCTTATGTTCAGTTAGTTTCAACAGTGGAACCCTATAATGCATCATAAGACCAGGGGTGGGGAACGTCAAGCTCGTGGGCCAAATCCAGCCCTCCAGAGTTCCCCAGAGGGCCACACACCCTTTCCCCTGACCACCAATCATTTGGTGGTTTTCCAGCTTTTGCATGTCTTTCCCCACATTCTAAAAGGTTAAATGCCTCTCCTAAGGCTTAGTTACAGGCAGTAAGACTTCTAAGCTAAAATATGCTAGTATTTTTTGGTATTTGGCCCCACTTATTTTGTCTTTAGCCCCCCCCCCCCCCCGAGAGCTTCTCTAAAGCTGAATTTGGCCCTTGGGCTGAAAGAGGTTCCCTACCCCTATATTAGACCATTCTCTGGGCCATTGCCTTCTCTCGCAGCCCTCTCCTTCACCACTTACATCCCTAAATGTACACTGACATATGCATGTGAGTGCCAGCCATGCAGGCATGTACCCATAGAAAGTTGGGCAATATCAGCCTTACACAGGTTTTTGAGGATCTCACTAATTCAGACATGCCCTGCAGAGTAATAGCGTAAGTAATAGTGTAAATTACTTAATTTGGCTGAAAAGTCTTTACTAAAACTACCTGGGTAGCATTAGAATGATTTAACACATATATAACTTTCTACTACATTCACTAGCAATTCTAATAACAACATTAAATGCTCCAGAATGATAGACATAACTTACAAGACTGTCTATAGATTGACTTTGAAAACTTGAAAACATCCATTTTGAAAACTGAAGCTGTTGAAAGAATCAAAGTAATATAGCTGTTATCAATAAATGCATTCTATCTATTTCCTTAATTGCTTTTTGGAGAATAAATTCTTAACTTCATTTAAGAAGATTGAATAAGACAGTGTAACCATTTAAAAGTCTTTCATATAAAGATTTAATGCATATATTTTCTGTACACAACAATGTGAAGTAATATATTTATAATCTCAATGTATATATGCAAATCAGAAGAATACAATGATGTCTAATTCTTTGAGAAAACATCAAATGGAATATCTGTGAAAATAAAGAATTTATTGCTCTGACCTTGGCTTATTATTATATGTAACATGACTCAAACTGACCAAATTGCTGCTTAGCACAGTAAGCTCTGAAGAGAGGTTTTAGGCACAGCTTTCCCAACACTTTGCTGGAAATCCCTGGCATCAGGTCATTTTGTACTGGTTAGATGTTGCCTTCTTCTTCATTTTCACAAGCCCTTTGCAGAGAAAATTTATTTATTTATTTATTATATTTATACCCCGCCTTTTTTCCTGCAAAGAACCAAAGGCGGCTTACATAATCCTCCTCCTCTCCATTTTATCCTCACAACAACCCTGTGAGGTAGGTTAGGCTGAGAGTCAGTGACTGGCCCAAAGTCACCCAGTGAGTTTCATGCCGAGCGGGGACTAGAACCCGGATCTCCCGAGTCCCAGTCCAACACTCTCACTACCCCTGAAGGACCAGGTCTGCAGCTTGGGGGTCATTCTAGACTCCCAGCTGTCCATGGAGGCTCAGGTACTGTATAATAATGCATTTATATAATAATATCCGAATTGTAAACAAGATGATACTTTCGGGATGAAATTGATAAAGGAATTTGAAAGTAGAGAAATTTTTATCGCTCTTCAACCTCAACCATTGTAGTACATTGGGACCTTACACACTTCCTGATTCCATTTGTTATTGGGCAGATGGTACCAGGGAAGATGTGCCTTTCAAGGCAGATCTAACAGGCCAAATACGCCTAGATCAGCACTAGCCTAAATCATACACACAATAAACCTTTCCAGGTACTCCTAACTTCAAAATACATACCATGGTTTCTGGACTTGCAGAACCCAAGGATCTTAGTAGATGACGTAGACAGTGTGGTGTCCGCAGGCACCAACGTGCCCCTGGACATCTTTCTTGGTGCCTGCCAACGTGCTTAACCCCTCTCACTTTTTTCTTTTTCTATAATTAACACATTTTCTTACCAGCAGCTAGGATTGCTGTGAAATAGATTTCTGTTGGTGCTGAAAACTTGGGTTCAAAGGAGTTTAGTATGCTAGTTCTCTGTCCCCACCTCTGCCTAATACTCAGTCTTTTGGGCAGGTTACTTGTCCTTTGCCATGGCCCCCCTGGCCACCATTTTGTGGTAGTGCCTAGGACAGTTTATCAAATTGCCAAATGTGCCCACGGCCAGAAAGGTTACCTACCCCTGCAGTGGACTAACCAGTATGTAATGTTGGTCAGTGAGAGTATTTGTCCATTTCTAAGAATTTTATGTTCCTAATTCTTTTTAGACTAACCCAAAAAAGGCTATAGAATCATAGAAAAGTAGAGTTGGAAGGGGCCTACACAAGGCCATCGAGTCCAACCCCCTGCTCAATGCAGGAATCCAGGTCAAAGCATCCCTGACAGATGTTTTTAGAAGGTAGAGATTCAGACGTTCAGTGGCTTTGGCCTTTTAGCCCCCATTTTCCATTGTTTTACTTATATTTCCATTATACTTTCCAGTACATGTTCCCAAAGGGCATTTCTGCTTTCAGCAGCTTTCAGGTGGTGATTGAGGGTTAATTTGCTAGTTGGGTATGTGGTTAAACAGTTATACAACAGTTTCACCACATTCTCTGCACATATCCACCAACCCATATTTTCAACATGCCATTTTGGTTATCTGAATTGTTAAGTGGTGTGGTAACAAATGCAAAAATATTGATGGCTTGTGTAACAGATTCCTACTGCACAGTTGTAGCCTACTAAAGATTCACTAGGTTGAAAAATTAGAACAAAGGATATTGAGTAGAAGAGTGGAAGCAAAATTTGAAGCTAAAAAAAATGGATGCTATAAATTACAGTAATATCTGTGAAAGACATGTAGAATTTCACATTCCTAATGCATTGCTTCCTGCTGGCACTTTCTTCTTGCAGAGCTACACTAGAAATCAAAGTGGTTTGGATGAACTCTCTTACTTGAGCTTCCTAATGAAACATTTATATACCATGAGTGCAAATGTTGCAGAATTAAAATTTAAGGAGGACTCGTATTATTCATATTATTTACATCAGGATTGGCACTAATTGGCAATATTGTTGACAGACTCAAAAGGGAGGCCAAGGACTGAGAAAGCATGGAAACTTGCTCAGCCTTGGATGTGCTTACTCCAGGTCAGGCATGGCACAGAACAATACAATACTGTTGAATCTCCCCAGGCTAATGTGGATAACTGTTATGTAAAGAGGCAAACATTTATCACTGCTATCAGCCCAATCATCTCTCTCTCTCTCTCACGCTAACTCTAATTTTAAAGGAAATGTTTATTTTGCAAACTGTCTCCCTGGACCCTTGTGTGGAATCCTGCCGAGTTTCATTTCCCCTCTCTTCCTCTAAAAATATGAGGCTGCTAAGCTGTGTATATGGAGGTTTGGAGGTTAGTGTCATAGATTTCATAGATCATAGAGTTGGAAGGAGCCTACAAGGCTATCGAGTCCAACCCCCTGCTCAATGCAGGAAACTAGAGGAGGGGGTCTCCCATCCAAGTAATAACCAGACCTGACCCTGCTTAGCTTTCCACGCTCAGACAAGCTGAGCCAGCGTGAGCCACAGGCATGGTCAACTCCATGCAGACAACATTGAGCTCTATCCCCCCCCCCCCTTTTTCATCCAACTCACATCCTGAAGTCTCAGTGATGAGACAGTATAGACTATAGAATACAGCTAACTGGGGCTTAGCCAGACAAGACTGAAATCATAGAGGAAGATATAATCTTGCAACTTGAAGGGATGTGTCTCAGGTTTGCAGGTTTCCCAGATCTGCAGCTGCCCCTGCAAGCACAGATTTTGACAATGCTTGGGAGTGACCATCTTTCATGCCTTTATAACTCTGAGGCAAAACTGCTGTACTACACTCTATGTGAAGTGCCCTTGATGACTTCTAGAAGCTTCAGCTAGCTGAAAATATGGCATCCTGACAGGCAGACCACTTGCAATTCAGCAGCGGTGTGAAGCCTGAGAGCTGAATTCCATTTTGGATAAGCTGGGCGGGGGGCTGCATTCCAGTGGTAGGCGGGGTAAAAGGGGCAGGGACAAAAAAATACCAGCATATTTTAGTTTAAAGCTCTTATTGACAGTAGCTAAGCCATAGGAGAGGCATTTCAACCTTTTACAATGGGGAAAGATCTGCACAAAAGCTAGGAAACCACACAAATGATCGGTGCTTGGGGAAAAGCGGCTGGGGCCTCCTGGGGAACCCCAGAGGGCAGACTGGGACTCCAGGAGGGCTGGGACTACAGATTGAGATTCTACACTCCTGCAATACAACATACCAGCATATATGGCTCTCCATTTCCTGCGAATTACATACTTGGGAAGATAGGCAAACAAATGTCAGTGTACTGGAAGAAGCAAAGACTACGTTGAAAAAATGATCCTTCAATGCCAACCTCAATGGACCGGTCATGTTGTTTGAATGTCTGACTGCCGTCTCCCAAAGCAGTTACTTTATTCCCAACTCAAGGATGGAAAGAGGAATATCGGTGGTCAGTATAAGAGGTTTAAAGATGTTCTTAAGGCTAATCTAAAAAATGCAATATAAACATCGAAAACTGGGAAGCTCTGGCCCATGAACGATCTAAATGGAGGTTGGCCTTTCACAAAGGTTCTATGGACTTTGAAGAAGTACGAGGACAAGGTGAAAGGGAGAAACGTGCTAAGCGAAAAGCACGTCAAACGAATCCTTTACAGGACCATCTTCCATCTGGTAACCTGTGTCCTCACTGTGGGAAGCTGAGTGGATCTAGAATTGGCCTCCACAGTCACTTACGGACCCATCGCTAGAGTCTACACAATTTTTTTAGAATTTCCTCTTTTTATAATTTTCTTTTTGTAATTTTATCCTGGAAGACAATCTTACTCGGTCACGAGTGATCGCCTACTACTACTACAGGCTCTCCATTAATATCTAGGCACAATTCAAGATGCCGGTTCACCTAAAAATGTGAAATGGCTTGGTCCTTATATACCATAGTGACCATCTATTCCTTTAGATTCCATCATGATTAAGCTCAACTAACCCTTGAGTATATGGCCCTATAATGCTGTCCTATACGAAGTCAGCCCAGTGGCCTGGCTATCCCAGTATTGTCTACACTGATTGACAGCTCTCAAAGTTCTCTGGCAAAGGCCCAGCTACCTGATCTCCTTTCAACTGGACATGCCAGGGACTGAAGCTGGGATCTTCTGCATGCAAAGCATGTGCTTTACAACTAAGTTGTAAAGTGGGAATGAGAAGTCAAGGAGACTCTTCCAAAGAGAAGCACATTCTTTTCCAGTCCTCCACAGCATTATTTTTTGTACATATTAGGCCAGTCAAAGCAATAGAAAAGAGCACTTAGGTCAATAACTAATGATACAATTGTGGCCCAAGTTGTAAGGAAGGTTTCTGTTGCAGCATGTCATTTAGGATCCTAGGATATCACTAAGGGGAAGGGAATTGGTAGTACTGTCTTAAGGGTGCAATTCTGTGCACACTTGCCTGGGAGTAAACCCCTTCAACATAGTGAGAATTACTTCTGAGTAAACATGCATAGGATTGCACTGCATAAAGCTCTCCTTTTTAACCCTTGAGTTATGAAGACTTACTACAACAATCCATGGGAACCTGAACTGCTTTCATGCCATATATTTACTGATTGTTCTGGTGCTACTGGCTGTAACAGGGGACAAAATTTAATTGGTTTCCTTCATGGCAGTCTTTAAATATCTAAACCACCATATCATATCCCTCCTTTAACATTTCTCCAGGCTAAATATATCCCATTTCTTCAATATCCTCAAAGGGTTCCTGTTCTAACAACCTGATCTTCTGGTTGACTAGCACAGTGCTAGCCTTTAATAGCAACTGGTGTATATTTGGAAGAGTATGTGTGTGTGGAGGGAAGAATACTGGGGGCAGTATCCAAGGCCATTGCGCAAGTGGGGGCCACCGCTGAATCCGTTCCACATGCAGCACCGACTGCTTGCACACAGGGGATTTAGCACTTCCTCTAGGACAGTGTTCTCCAACCTTGCGTCCCCAGATGTTTTTGGCCTACAACTCCCAGCATGCTGGGAGTTGTAGGCCAAAAACATCTGGGGTCCCAAGGTTGGAGAACATGGCTCTAGGAACTGCACAAGGGAGTTTTGCTAACCTGTCCTGATCCAGAAACGAGCACTTCCGCTTGTTTCTGGGCTTCCTAAAGGAAGCACTAAATCCCTGTAGCGCAAGCGGTGGGTGCCACTTGTGGAACGGAATCGGCGGTAGCCCCACTTACAGAACAGAGTCGGTGATGGGCTCCGCTTGTGGAACGGCCTGCTTGGATACTGCTTTAGATCCTCTGTTTTTCTTCACACAGTAAAGAAACGGACAAGGGATCAGTTTTCATCAAACCCATTGCACTTTGGGATTGCTGGCTACAGTACACATAATATCCTAATGATTCCTTATGTGGCTCCTGCTACTCACTTTTATTCTTCATTGTTTTCTTCTCGGTGTTCATCAGTTTCTGTATGGTGGAGCCAACGAGTTAACTGAGGCTACAATCCTATAAATAACACACCCATCTGAACTGAGTGGGACTTACACCTGAGCAGACATGCATGAACTGTTAACTTAAATCCAAACTGCCTTCCAGATGCTGGCTGATTCATGTGGGTGAAGGACAGCCTTGATTCAGAAATGTAGCCTGTTCATTCCTTTTAAAGTACGGTAAATTAATCAGAGGACAAGTGTACTTGCATGCCTGAGATGGCATACTCATGAGTGAACCGAGTTTTAAAAAGGGCGAGGAAGATAAAGGGCAGAAGGTTCACATAACTGCAAGGCTTTCTTGGGGTGCAGGAAGGAAATGGACTGTGTGTGCCTGCGTATTTGAACTGGAGTGCTTATAGCGAAGAGATGTTAAGCTTTTGAAGAAGTTAAACAATTAAATGAAACTTTACAAAATGCGGTGATGATGTTTATGCATGAATGAAAATAGTGTTTCCCTGACAGAATACTATAATTTTTATTGTATTTCAGGAATTTAGGAAGATGCCTTATATCAGTCCAGGCAATTTGTCCATAAAGGTCAGTACTGTCTACTGTGGCTGACAGATCTATGAAATCTATGAAGCGCAGGCCGAGGTCTGTCAGTCCTGCTCTCTGAAATCCTTTAACTGAAAATTAAAACTGGAACATACGAAGTATGTGCTCTACCACCAATGTACAGTTTCTCCCCATAAAATTGCAATATTTTACTACCTTTTGGATACTGGTTTGAAAATATTGTGAGTTGCACTGAGCAAGGTAACAGTCCTAACAGTAAATAGTGGAAAATGTCACCCTGAGCACTATAATCACAATGGCATACATTTTCTTAAAAACAAATGAACCAAAATGTAGCATCCCTGAAGTATAAGTGCTTCTAGAATGTCCTCTACAACCAAAAAGTGTCAATTTATTGCACTCAGAATGATAATTTGTGGGAGACCTAAAGTCTTTATACTCCTAGAGAATGTTTTTGGAACTTAAAGAGCAACATCCCCAGCTTCCAATTTCTGTTTTGTTATCAGCAAGGAGTCAATACAAACGCATGTTCACACTATCCTCAGATTACAGGTCTTTCTAATAAGCATTTATAAAAAGAAAGTTAAATCATGTTCTTAGAACACCTGAAATCACATAGAATTACGTAGTCTAAATTTATTCTATTCTGTTCCTGACATGCCATGCCAAGTTTTTTGTTCATCTGACTTAATAATTGTGCTTTCTTCCCATAAGTAGCTCTGCAAGAACAACTACTGACTGAGTAACTTGCTACTTGTCAAATTGATTTCCAGAACTGCACAGAGGTGACAGTGTCTAGGATTTAACCAGTACTTGGGGGGGGGGGGGAGAGGAAAGTAGGGAATCCAGAATGAAATCCACAAGCCCCATCCCTAGCAACTACTGTTTTTAGAAGGATATGGTTGGGGGAGGCATGATTTTATTAAAACTGGGTGTGCAGCAAGAGAGAAAGGATGTAGTTCTTTGAGGGAATTGGAGATATTCAGACATTGGATGTGAGCAAACAGAATTTCTTTCTGCTAACTCAGGCCAAAGGGTGTCCCAAGGCACATCTTCTTTCCTCACAGAGGGCAAAAACACATGACTTGGCTCTGATTATCACCAGCAGCTAACCTTTCGTTTTCCTTGGGCTTTTTAAAAAGGCAACATTAGTTTAGTGTATTGAACAATAATTTCATATATTATATTGACTGCCTGAATTACAGGGGGTGGGGGCAATCCTCTTTGGTTTTGTGACAACTATGCTTGGAACTCGCTCCCACAACACCTGTGTGATGCTCTCTCTCTCTCAATTCCTTCAAATCCCTACTCAAAATCTACCTTTTCCCTGAAGTCTTTGGCAAAACCCTCTAGTTCTCATACCCTATCGTAAATCAGCCTGTAACTAAACCAACTGAAACAACTGCATACTGCTTCTCTGCTTCCCCTCCCCTTCCTCTGTTGTTTCTCCTGTGCCAAACTTCAAGTTGTATAAGCTCCTTGTGCAGGGCCTTATTCCCTTATACTTGGTAAAGTGCTATGCATACCAATAGCTCTATAGCAGGGGGGTGGCAAAGCTCTTTCAGTCTGAAGGCCAATTCAATTTCGGAGATGCCCTCGGGGCCACATTCCAGTGGAGGGAAAGGCCAAAGCCAAAGGGATTGGACCCAAAATACTAATATATTGTAGCTTACAGCTCTTACTGCCAGTAACTAAGCCTTAGGAGAGGCATTTCAACCTTTGGGGGGGGGGGAACAGGAAACCATCAAACAATCTGTGGTCAGGGGAAAGGGGGTGGCCCTGGGGGAAAGGGGGTGTAGCCATCTGTGGAACACCTGAGGGCTGGATTTGGCCTGCAGGCCTGAGGTTTCCCACCCCTGCTCTGTATTAATAAATAGTAATTTTGTAGCTCCTGGTTTTATCCCTGACTGGAAAGAACCATAAAGTCCTGCCTCTCCTTTCCTCTGACTTTTATATGCAGCTTTCTAGCCACATTCACTTCCTGCTTCGCTTGCTTTGCTCTTGAATAGACCCAAACAGCTCATTGGCCATGAGGAAGCTTCCCTCTGGCTCCACTCCCCACTTTCTTCCACCACTCCTATTCCTGTATCTGGGACATCATCATCATCATCATCATCATCATCATGGTGCACCCTGTTCTCTCATATCTTCTATGTAATGTAAATGTGGGAAGAATAATTATATCAAATGGAATATTAATTTTTTTTTATATGGCTCCACTAATGAGCACCGGTGGAAAAGGGTTAAATCCACATTAAGTAAAATTGTATTACTTTATCTTAGTTTCACAACTTAGATGCATTGCATAGTTACTATAACAAGTCCAATCTATACCTTTTATGTGCGAAGCGAGGATGATGGGGATATACACTCACATTAGTTATGTGCAATTTATCTCATATTTAAGGAGTGGGTTGATCACATTAAATGAAAGCATTTAATAATTATTAATTTCTGGACTGAGAGACAATTGGATTCAGACCTTAACTTGATGTGTGTGTTGGGGTTTATGCAGGGCTACAGGGGAGGCTGGTAACTCCTATGTCAATGGGGCTCCTTATCCATTACAGCTTTTATTTTGAGTTTTATAGGAGCTGTATTTGGTGCTGTATTCCATCCCCAAAATAGGTTCACCACCATGGATAGCTGCTATAAAGCTAAAAATAAAAGCTGCAATGGATAAGGAGCCCCACTGACATGGGAGTCCCAGCCTCCTCTGGCTCCACAACATGCCTGTGATTTCCCAACTGTTTTTAAACCTTAAAACAGGCATGGAGGGGCCCTGAATTTGATTGGAGCACATTTTTAACCTTGTCCTTCCTCCATCCAATCTAAACTGTCCCCTGTGAGCTTGGTATCATTCACACCCATGTGTACCTGTATGTTTCCTCTTTGTGGCTACCTGCGGTTTCTGCAGGGGCAGGGAGAGATTGCTATCATGGATCTCCCATGTCATGTGTAGTTTGGCTCTCAGTGCCAAAGAAAACACTTTCTGTACAGGCGACCTCTTTGTTATTCTTCTGAAAACAAGTTCTGGAGTTCACGCTTAGCTTAAGGGTGCTATGTCAGATTGCAGGAGAGACTACATTACTGTCTTATCATGGCATTCCTGAGCCTTTAGAGCAGCAGTGGACAACTTGTGGCCCTCCAGATAAAAACTGATATGGCCCCACTAATAAGCATCCCTGTTATCTAAGGGGAGAAAGGGTCAAATTCACATGTTGTTTTGGATGATCAGCCCTAGCCAGTATAGCCAATGGTGAGGGATGATGGGAGTTGTAGTCCAAAACATCTGGGGGACAGGACTAGATGTTGCCTATTCCTGCCATAGAGAAAGGTGAGAGAATCTCTCCCAAAACAAACTCTGAAATAAGTTTGGCTTGTCCTTTAGAATTCTTTATAGTGTTGCTGCATTTTTTTTCCTGGCAGAACCCCTGGGTGGGTTTGCACGTAATGCTAAGCCACCCCTATGAACAAGCTACGTAGTGTGGGCTGTTTGTGGAACAACCCACGGTATGCCTGACACGATCAGGCTTCTTGTGGGTTGTTCTCCCCTCTTTCCTCCTCAGTCCTCCAGCCGCCTCCAGCACATATCCCAGGGGACATATCCCATCTTCTCCCCCCCCCGTCCCCCTCCCCACTCCGATCATGGAGGGAAATTTGCACATCTGCAGTAACAGAGCAGTTACTGCAGGTGTACAAATTTCCCCTTCATTTACTTCCCAGTCATTAAATTTGTGTTTATTTCCAAGACCAAAAAAATGCAGATATTCCTGACAGTTAAAAAACAAAACAAAAACCATTACAGGGTGGCAGAACAGGATGCAGCAAATGGGGCGCCAGCACCAGACACACACACACACACACACACACACACACACACACGGGCCCCATTCATTCTGTCCCATGAATGCCTTCTTAGGTTTTAAAATAAAACAAAACAAAACAAAAAAACTGTTAGGGAACCACAGTTACTGTTACCATAAGGAGCTCCAAAAAGTGGAGGGGGGGGGGAAGTTAATATCTCCTCTTTCTGGACTACCTGAAGACTTGGGGAAGTGTTAAAGGTGGAGGACACTGAGAACTGTCAGTTCAACACTTAAAAGCCAGAGGATCACACTGCTAAGGGGGAGATATTGCCACCCCTTTGGTGCACCTACTCCCTTGGCTCCCCCCTCCCTATTTTTGGTGCTTTTGACTTGTGCTAATGGGCCCCTCCTTTCCTTTCCTATTATTTCTCCCCTGGTCCTTCCTATATGCAGCCTCATCATGTCAATTTCCTTGTATGTTACCTACTTCACTTTGGTGCTCCCTTTGACAGCTGAAACAGACAAGGAAATTGACCAGGCAAGACTACAGATATCAGACAGCTTAGATCAACAACAACAACAACACAACCCCAATTGTGCATTTTTGAGGCACCAAAAAAATAAAAAGCCAGGGAATTAGTCTTTCCAAAGTGCCATTTCAGCACCGGGAAGGGCAGTCACTGGTGAGATTGTGAAAAGCAAGTGGCATGGGATTTTTTGCAGCTCTTGCTAAGCAGCTCTGTAGCTCTCCTGGGTTCAGATGACACGATAACCCATTGGGGTTCAAACAACCCCTAGAACAAGTCATAGGTAGTCAGGGTGGTTTGTTCTCAAAAAATAAGCAACCCTGCAGAAAGTGTTCAGTGTTCACACAACATGACAACCCATCGTGGCTACCTGTTCATGATGGGTTGTTGTGTCATGCAAACCAGGTCGTCGTGCCTTTAAGGCAGGCAATGTTTTCCCTATCAGTGATGTAGGGGGCAGGGGGAGAAAAAAGAAAGAGAAGCTGAATTTCTGCCTATCATGAAGCTGTTAGAGGCACAGCAGCCCTCCCAGGAAAGAGTGACAACTCTTATTGTTCATGACTCCCCACACCTGCACCTCCTTCTTTATAAACTCTGTCCTCCAGACAGAGGACTCCTAGTGCTACCAATCAAGACATTGTGTAGCTATTCTGTTATTTCTCCCTTAACATTTTTTTTCTGTGGAAAGAGAACAGATAGAATAAATGGTGGGAAAACATGGGAGGGTTACAAGTTGAAGAAAATGTTGTCTGCACCCTCCATATTAAAATTCACTGAATGAGGCAGAATGATTGTATGACAAAAGCCTTGTTTGGAAGTGTTCACCAAAAAGATAGACCTTATTGGTCAGTCGGTTAATACATCCAGCCAGACCACAGAACACTGTGGCCTTTTAAATAATTGGCATAAAAACCCAATGGGGTTTTATGTATTTATCACCTTTTTATCCCATCTTTTCTCCAAGGAATGCAAAGCAGCGTTTTAGGCTCACACTATCAACCAGCTGAGGCTGGTTAGGCTGACAGAAAATGACACTGAAGGCCATCTAGCCAACTTCACAGTTGAGTGGGGATTTGAACAGGATCTCCCAAGCTCTGCTGATTCCTGAAAGCATGTTCATGATTTTTCTTTCACATACAGCCTCCCACCCCTCAGGCTGTTTTACGATTGCACCTACTTGCACAAGCAGAAGTCTTCAACAGGCGGATCCCAGCCAAGCTTACTTGGAAGTAAGCCCCACTGATTTCAACGGGATTTATCTCCAAGTCAGTATTACAGCCTAACACACATACACACACACCTTATCAGAAGTAGGTTTAATCAAAATTAAGTTTTATAATGGATTTAAGGTTTTCTTATGGATTTAATGGTTATTATTATAATATTTGTAAGCACCTTGGATACCTATTAGTAGAAAGACGACACATAAATAAAATAAGTCTCTCTGAACTCAACAGGAGCTGGCTCCCAAGCGAGCAGCACGACCCTAACGTGAGATATGCTCAGAAGTAAGTCCCACCCTGTTCAGCGGGGCGTACTCCCAAGTAAGCGTGCATCGGAGGATCGCAGCCTTGCTTCCTGCTTTTCCTTCTGCTGCTTTCGCAGCTCCTCCCCCCCCCCCCCCCCGTTACCTGCTGCTCACTCACATTGGGCTCTATCATCCCTCGGCGGGCTCGGCAGGGCCCGCCCACCCATCCACCGCCGCCTTTGCTATTGGCTCCGCAGGCCGCTCATGTTCCCCGCCCATGGCCCGGAGGCAGGTTCGCGGAAGGCAATAGCCGTCTCCGAGGTCGGCGAAGGAAGGAGCTGCTGCTCTGCTGGAGCCCTTCAGGGTCTCCGCAGCCTGTGGAGAGCTTCCGAGCCGGCGGTGGGAGAGGAGCAGTGTAGCTGCCGCTAGGCGGTGCCCCGGTGAAGTGTGGCGCGGCGAAGGCTCCTTCCCCTTCCCGGCGGACTAGGATGCTGCTGCCGCCGCCGCCGTTGCTGATGCCGCCGGGTGAGGCGGTCGGCTGACTTTCTTCGCCGACCCGCCCGAGGCGGCGGTTGTTCCTTCTCAGCACTTAGCGGGGGCAGCGATGGGCGAGAAAGTTTCGGCGGCGGCGGCGGCCGCTGCTGAGAAAAACGAGGAGGAAGAGCAGCAGAGAGATTACGGCGGCCGGAGAGTCTCGCCCTCTTCTTCCAGCTCCGGCTCGTCGACGTCGTCCTCCTCAGGCTCCCAAACTCTCTCCGAGGAGGGAGATGCCGCGGCGGCCGCCGCCTGCTTCGCCGCCGCCGCCACAGCCGGACAGCTCAGCGGCGGCGGTGGTTTCCCGCGGGTTGTCCCCCTCAGCCGCAGCACCCCCGAGCGGCAGGTGGCGGGAGTGGAAGCGCCGGCTGCCCCGGCAACAGCTGCCGCCGTTTTTCCCGTCAGTGAGGAGGATGAGGAGAAGCGGGGTCATGTGGACGACGGCGCGGGGCAACAAGTGCAGCGCCGCCGGCGGGAGAGCGAGGAAGCGGACGACGGCTCGGGCAGCCCTGGAGCTGCTGCTGCTGGTATCGTTGGCCACTTTCGTCCCGAGAGCGATGCCTCGCTGGAGGAGCAGGACGAGGAGGTGCGGGCGCCAGGATCTGGAGCGCATATGTGCGGGTTACGCCGGGGGGGGGGGCGCTTCATTCCTCCGGACGGAGTGTTTGCGGTGGAGCGGAGGCGTTTATTTTATTTTAGGAACAGGCTGGGCTTGTCCGCCTCAGGGTTGCCGCCCGCGGGGCGAGTCCAGGCCAGTTGTGGCGGCGGCAAGTGGGTTGCTGACCTCTCTTGACTGGGTCTGGCAGGAGGGACCGACCGACCATTGGCGGTGGCGGTCCGTCCTGCCTGCCTGCCTTGGGGTCGCCACGAGGTCTGCCCAGGGCGGGCTCCCTGCCTGGTGTTGACGGGTGGGTGTGCCTCTCCTCGGATTGACTAAAAGGGCTGTGTGTGTTTGCGTGGGGCGTCTCTCCTTAATTTTCCCTGCGGCCTGCCGCAAATGAGGCTCTTGGAGCTCATCCGCTTCCCCACCCCTTCGGATTTGGGTTGGAGTCTACGGCTGTGCCGCCTTGACACGAATGACAGACGAGTTTCTTCTTCCTCCTGCGGCGGAGTTCCTTTAATGTTCAGCCAGTGCGTGTGTGTGTGTGTGAGAGAGAGAGAGAGACCGTACGCAACAAGACTAGGCAACGTGCTTGGATGGGGATGAATATTGGATGGCTTCTGAAATGGCAGAGAGCAGAGTTGTCGAATAATACCAGGAGGATTGAGTCCTTTCCTTCCAGTAGGGCAGGCATAGACAACTTGTGTCGTCCCCCCCCCCCCCCCGATGTTTTGGCCTACAAATCCCATCAGCCCTAGCCAGCATAGCTGGTGGTGGGAGTTGTAGGCCAAAACATCTGGAGGGCCAGAAGTTGCCCATGTCTGCCTGAGTAGAGGATGATGCTTTAGGGCAGGGCTCTCCAACCTTGGGTCCCCAGTTGTTGCTGGACTACAGCTCCCAGAATCCCTTGCCATTAGCCATGCTGGCTGGGTATGCTGGGAGCTGGAGGCCAGCAACATCTGGGGACCCAAGGTTGGAGAGCCCTGCTTTAGGGTGTGCACTCATTATTAGAGTCTTTCTCTGGTCATACCAATGAAGAATCTTAGCCATCTTAAAAGCTAACAATTTTATTCTGGCATAAGTTTTTGTGGACACTGTCCACTTCATCAGATGCATGAAAGTGAACAGTGCTCATAAAAGCTTATGCCAGAATAAATTTGTTAGTCTTTAAGGTGCAACAAGACTCTTCATTGTTTTTGCTACAACAGAGTACTGAATCTTGTAACAGAAAGCTGGAACATATGTCTGGTGCTTCTCCAGGGGACAGCCTGTGGGGAAGATACTGTTATGGAGAAGTGACAAATTAAAGAGGGGTATGTTAAAAGTCTGTATCACATGTACACACAATTGTCTTGTGGACCTTAAATACTTCTTGGTGTTTGTGAAGAGGCAGTCCCTAAAACTGGAGAGTTCTGACGCCTGAGGAATTTTGTCTGAATGTGTCTACCTTTGGAGATAGGGCCTGTAATTAAGTTACAGATGTGAAGTGACCTTGTATCCTTCTTTTTAACCTTAGTTGGGCAAAGAAGGCTGTTTCTCTGTTTACAAACTTGGCAACTACCCTCTCTGAAGAAACAGTCCGCTTGCCTGAGCTGTTAGACTAGGTTGTAAGGTTACACAACCATATTTAAAGCTCCTCCTGCTCCCCTTCTAGAGTAGGGTTTACACGATAGGGAAATGGGATTTAATTTGTGCTGGAGCAAAGTCCTGGCATCTTTTATCAAATGCTAGAACTCAACTCTGCAACACATGAAATACATGCTAAGATGCACAGTACGTTTCACTTCATTAGTCCCTACACATTAGGATGGGTAGTGTTTGTAGTCAGATCTGAGCCTCAATATCACTTCCTAGAAATTGAGCATGACACTAGAAAAACAATTTTTTTCTGTGAGTTTTGCTTTCTGGATAGTACAGCTGTTCTGATGTGAACTTGGTGTCAAATACTCATTATATACTCACCATGTAACTGACAGTAATCTTCTTGGAAGAGCTAAGCAGCATAGTTTTATGGATTAATGGATGATTTAGTAAGTGGCCGATCTGTTGGGTGATACATGTTTGCACATGCTGTTTATTAATTTGGATCTACCATTTTCCTGGATGCACATGAGACAGTGTAGAATAATGTGAAGTGTGAGCACTCTTGCTGTTGCTGTTTCGTTACTTTTTAAAAAATGATGAATATGCTAGGTGCTGTATGGAATACATGATATTTATGTAGCAGAGACTGAAGTTGTGTAGAATCGATCTTTAAGTCAATTCACCTGCAATGGTTCAATGGATCTTAATGTTTATAAGTGTGACCTATGGATCTAGAATTGGCCTCCACAGTCACTCCACATTGCTAGAGTCTACACAATTTTTTAGAATTTCCTCCTTTTATAATTTTCTTTTTGTAATTTTATCCTGGAAGACAATCTTACTCGGTCACAAGTGATCGCCTACTACGACTACATTTATAAGCATTTCTATTTTTTTTAAATGGGTCTTATTAACCTACTGTCCATGTGTCCTTTCAGATTTCTTTTGCAGCTTATGCCTTGCCTTCTAATTTTCAAAGTGATCAATGGATGCTAACCACTTCAAGGAAAAAGTAACTTTGCTAACTCTTTTTGGCTATTAAAAAAACTCTGCTAGCTTAGAATGGATGAAATAGTGGTATATCAATAGAATCTGGCTTCACTTTTAAGGCATTTGCTGCTGATGTCATAATTTTGCTGCCTCACTTTGTATATTAGCAGTATCTTTTCTTGGGTATAGAATTTTATACTATCTGCACTAATTATTTCAGGTCACTTTGCAGTTTGGTTTCTGGTGTCCAGTTGCAATTTTATGCCCTTCCTCAGTTTTGTTGCAGTCAGCAGGTTTGCTCATGGTTGAAATGGAAACTTAAGAGTTTGCTGTGCTGGGCTTCTGCTATACAGCATATAAATAAATTGATGTGTACTCAGGTAGAACAACTGTTCTTGACTTTAAATGGGATTCTCAAACTTCAGCTGTTTGAACGACCCTTAAGAGTCCTTTCTTAAGTTGAGGAAGAACTGCTGGGCCTACCCAATTTTAGCAAAAAGTCTATAAAAAGTGAAGACTCCCAGCACTATTGGCCAGTACTAAAAGTGGAGGGATCATTGTGTGCCTGGGGAGAGTAATTTCCCTGTAACTCTTATGTGAAAAAGGACCAAAGCCGGTTCTTTGCGCGGGTCTGGTTCCCAAGGGGTTAACCGGAGCAAGGTTAGCCCTTTACGTGCGGTCCGCGGCACTTAGGCAAAAGCCGCAGCCAATTTTAACGCTAGGACAGTGAAGGAAGCAGTTTTATGAATGGGAGCCACTACAATGTTTATAGGTAAACAGAGTTTGAGTGTATCAAAACATACACAAAAGCAGCACGCAAAGCACGCGCCTGCAATGGACATGGGTATAGAGCGAGTCACAGCAACAATACACACAAGGTTTACCTGGAATGACCCTGATTCCTCGACAGCCATGTAGCTCAGCGGCTAGGTGAATTCAGCTAATTTCACCGGGAGCTGCCCGGGGCTGGATCCTGAGGTCAGACCGAAGCCCTAGACCTCCGCGCAGCTTGCTGCCCATGACCAACAACCTTTTCCCGCCACAAGCCCCTTTTATCCCTTCTTCTTGGCTCCCTCCTGCGTCCCCTCCCGTCCTGACCTGTTGAATGGGTCAGGAATACCTGTTTCTCTGGGTACTTTAGGGTACTTAGGAGTACTTGCCATTTCTTTGTGGCCACTAGGCATCCTGGCGCCCCTCTCCTGCTTGGAATGTTTCACAGCTCATTTGGGTGCCAAGGGAGGGAAAGTGGCCTGGGGGTATGCATGTGTGTTCTATTGTGAGCAAGTGCGGTATCAGGTGAAAGGTCTGTGTGTACCTGCCCTGGCTGGCTTTCTCTTCACATCTTATAAACTGAAATCTGACTAGTGATCAAATTTCTATAAGTCTCAGCTTGAGCATATATATAGAAGCAATTTGTCTCTGTACTTGCTGTGGTGTATATTTCATTTCAACTTCGCATTCTGCTTTAGCAAGGAGCATGTGGGTAAGAAAGGAATTCTATAACTCAGGTAATTAGTGGGTTGCACCACAGCGCTACCACCATCCATATATGTTCTACAGAAATTTAGTGTGTCCCTTAATGCATGTTTGGGCTAAAGGTGGCTCATGGATATGAACAGCTTGAAGATTATTGAATTAAAACATAAGGTCCTTTGAAAAGTTATTTCATCTGTAAATAGCAATATAGAGGAATGAAATGGACCAACACTAATCGACAAGCATAAGTTGCTGCAATAACACACATAAGCCATTAATTCATCTACCAGTGCTAAAACATCTGTTACAGAAAGAAAAGTATATTGTTACCAAAAAAAAAAGTGAACGTATAGCAACAAGTGCCTCTGAAGACTTGTATTGGCTTCGTTCTCTCTCTTGTCTTCTTCTACAGGATAATTTACGAAGCTATAGTCAAGAAGATTGCTTAGGATGGGGCATCTAAGAACCTTGCCTGTTCTTTTTTTCAGAGTGCCTGAAATGACATACAAAATAGCAAGCAAATGCTTGCATAGATTAATGGAGTAGAGAAGTGGAAGCAATATAAGGCACACATATTTTCAGAAATAGTGGAAGTTGGGTTTGCAAACTGCAAAGGCATATGTTCTTTTAGTAATTATTTTAGGGTGGGAGTACAAGATGGTGCTGACCTGACACAACTGTGCCCACCTGAGTACAGTACAGCGATATATGAAAGCAAAAAGTAAGGTAATTACAACCTCCGTTGTGGAACTTCAGTATGCTGCTGATAATGTGGTCTCCGCACATTCAGAGGATGATCTCCAAACTATCCTAAATGCTTTTGCAGAAGCATACGAAAAACTTGGTCTCTCACTTAACATCAAAAAAACCAAAGTGCTTCATCAGCAAGTGCAAGCTAACCCTTTGGTGATGCCATCTGTCCAGCTTGGCGGGACAATACTGGAAAATGTCAATCATTTTCTCTATCTTGGCAGCTATCTTTCTGTTACAGCTAACATCGACAGTGAAATCCAGCATCGTTTGAGCTCCCCAAGTGTCGCGTTTTCTCGAATGAAACATAGAGTGTTCGAGGATCGGGATATTTGTAAGAAGACCAAAACACTGGTTTATGAAGCCATTGTATTACCAACTTTATTGCTATGCCTGCGAAACATGGACTATCTATAAACGTCACTTCCACCTCCTTGAAAGACTTCATCGACGTTGCCTCCGGAAAATCCTGCGAATTACTTGGGAAGATAGGCGAACAAATGTCAGTGTACTGGAAGAAGCAAAGACTACTAACATTGAAAAAATGATCCTTCAACGCCAACTTCAGTGGACCGGTCATGTTATTCAAATGCCTGACTGCTGTCTCCCAAAGCAGTTACTTTATTCCCAACTCAAGGATGGAAAGCGGAATATTGGTGGTCAATATAAGAGGTTTAAAGATGTTCATAAGGCTAATCTAAAAAAATGCAATATAAACATCGAAAACTGGGAAGCTTTGGCCCATGAACGATCTAAATGGAGGTCGGCCTTTCACAAAGGATCTATGGACTTTGAAGAAGCCCGAGTGCAAGGTGAAAGGGAGAAACGTGCTAAGCGAAAAGCACGTCAAACGAATCCTTTACAGGACCATCTTCCATCTGGTAACCTGTGTCCTCACTGTGGGAAGCTGAGTGGATCTAGAATTGGCCTCCACAGTCATTTACGGACCCATCGCTAGAGTCTACACAATTTTCTTTAGAATTTCCTCCTTTTAAAATCTCCTTTTTGTAAATTTATATCCTGGAAGACAATCTTACTCGGTAACGAGTGATCGCCTGATGATGACAGTACAGCATCAATATAGGCCAGAGGGTTGATGGGGAAGTCGCTGTGAACCATAGAGATACTGTCTTCCTCACCAGGAAACTTCTTCCCCTGGGGCAAGTTATGAGGGCTTGTACCTCCAGTTGTGCCAAAGAGATAAATTGAAGCTGTTGTTGATATATCGCCCACCCTGCTGCCTAACAGCATCCCTGACTGAGCTGGCTGAGTAGTCTTGAGTGTGGTGTTGGAGAACCCCAGGACAATTGTCCTGGAGGCTTCAACTTTCATGCTTTGGCCAAGGTGAGGGGGGCAGCTCAGGATTTCATGAGCTCAGTGACAACCATGGGGTTGTCGCAGTCATTGGCCCAACCCATGAGTCAGGACATATCCTTGGTTTGGTCTTTGCCTTGGGGTAGGAGGGGTGGTTTGGCTATAGCTGTGGTTGTGTTGAATCAGTTGTCATGGTCGAACCCACTAAGTTGATCCGCCCTTGGAGACATATTAAATCCAGTGGATTCCTGAATGCGCTGGAGAATTATCCAGTAGCTAGAGCAGATGATCCTGTCGAAGCTCTAGTCTCGCTATGGAATGGTGAGATGTGATGGGCCATTGACACAATAGCTCCTGAGTACCCTCTCCAACGATGTGGATTTGCTCCCTGGTTCTGTGGAGAGTTCCAAGCGATGAAACAGAGTGGACGATGGTTAGAACACAGGTGGCATATGACTCAATGTGAGGCTGATCAAAGATATGTTAGAGTACATAATCATGCCAGCTGTGTTGCAGCGAGGGCTATGAAGAAGGCTTACTTCGCTGCCCCTGTTGCATTCTTGAATAGCCATCCAGCAGAGGTTTTCCAGGTGATACAGAGATGATTAACATCTACCTTGACAAATGTGATTCTGCAACCCTCAGAGGCCTGCTGTAACAAATTTGCAAGGCATTTTTAGGACAAAATGGCTCACCTTCATAATGATCTCAATGCTGCTATTGTAACAGGTCCAAATGAGGTGTCCAGTCCACTATCTTAGTTTTGTGGGATCAGTTTCAGCTTCTGTGGCCTGAGGACATGGACAAGATGCTTGTAGCAGTTCGGTCTGCCACACATCTTGACCTTTGCCCATCATGGCTTATTCGAGCTAGCTCGAGGGTGTTTGACTGGGTGGATCCAAGGAATGGTGAATGCATCATTATATAAGGGGGTGGTCCCTGCTGCCCTTAAGGAGGCAGTGGTACGACCACTCCTGAAAAAAAACCCTCCCTGAATCAAGAGGTTTATAATAACTACCGCCTGGTGGCGAATACCCTCTTTTTGGGTAAGCTGTTTGAGATAGTGGTGATGATGACTCAGCTACAGGTGTTCTTGGAAGATACTGATTGTCTAGACCATTTCAGTCTGGGTTCCAGCCTGGTCATGGGACAGAATCAGCCTTGGTTGCTCTGATGGATGACCTTTATTGGGAGAGTGACAGAGGTAGTGCAACTTTGTTATTATTACTTGATATCACAGCAGCTTTTGATACCATTGATCATGGTATCCTCTTAGATCGCCTCTGTGGACTGGGGTTTGGAGGCACCATTTTGCGATTGTTCTGCTCCTATCTACAGGGAAGGTTCCAGAGAATAGTTTTGTATGTTGGCCCCCTGGCAGTCTTGCTGGGGGGTGCCTCAAGATACCACCTTATCTCAAATGTTGTTTGATATGTATATGAAGCCGCTTGATGTGGTCATTAGGGGATTTGAGTAAGGTGCCATTAGCATGCTGCTGACACCCAACTTTATTTGTCCATTACATCTGAATCAGGAGAGGCCATTCACAACCTAGATTGGTGGTTGAATGCAGTGATGGGCTGGATGACAGTCAATAAGTTAAATCTTGGTAAGATGGAGGCACTGTGAGTGAGTGCTTCCCAGGTCTGGGAATTAGAGGAATTACCATCTCCGGATGGGGTTTTACTTCCCCTGACAGAACAGATTCACAGTTTGGAGGTGCTCCTGGATCCATCACTGTCATTGGAGTCCCAAGTCACCTACTGCATGCTTAGGCTGGAATGCCAACTGCACCCATTCCTGGATAGGGATAGCCTATCCACTGTGATCCGTACATTGGTAACTGAGATTGGATTACTGTAATGCGTTCTATGTGGGGCTGCCCTTAAGGCTGGTTCGGAAACTGCAGCTACTGCAGAATGCAGAGGCAAGGTTATTGACTGTGGTGCCTTACAACGGACATATTACACCTGTGCTAAAGGATAAACATATTACACCTGTGCTACTCTGGCTGTCAGTCTGCTACTGAACTAGTTTAAGGTGTTTGTATTTGTATACAAAGCCTGTACAACTCAGGGGCCAGGTTACCTCAAGGAAAGTCTCCCCCTATGCCAACTTCCCAGACCATTAAAATCTTCAGTGGATGCCCTGTTGTCTGTGTCATGGCCTATGGATTTCAATTAGGCAATGACATAGAAACAGGCCTTCTCTGCAGTGGCACTTGCCCTGTGGAATGATCTCTGAGGTACGTCAGGTCTCAATACTGGAGTATTTTAGGCATTTATTGAAAACATACCTGTTTACTTTGGCTTTCCCCCAGCCATGAGTAATCTTTGTACCAGCCTTGTGATACTGCTGTGTGTGTATATGTGTCTGCATGTTTGTTAACAATGCTGAAGTTCCCCGGTCCTTATTTGTACCTAACTGCAAAAGAGAGCTCAATCAATATTAATAAGGAGCTAAGGTTTATATGACCTTGCACCACAAAATAAGCTTTGGACTACCCCATATCATGTATCTCCAGGACTGGGAGACTGTCTCCTTCAATAACCATAGTAACTCTCCAATCAAAATCATTTTTGTGCAACACTCTTTAATGAGTAATGACCCCAGGTGACAATTATGAATAAGGAAACTTATATGCGGATGACACGCAGCTCTACCTCTCCTTCAAGTCCTCACCAAGGTTGGCTGTTGAAACCCTGTCCAAGTGCCTGGAGTCAGTGGGTGGCTGGATGGGAAGGAACATGCTGAAGCCGAACCCCAACAAGACCGAGGTACTTCTGGTAGGAGACTAGGGAAGGTTAGGGGATGTTGACCTGGTGCTGAATGGGGTACATCTACCCCTGAAGGACCAAGTCCGCAGCTTGGGAGTCATTCTAGATTCCCAGCTGTCCATGGAGGCTCAAGTGTCAGCTGTGAGCCGGGCGGCCCTGTATCAGCTCCATCTGATGCGGCAGTTGTGCCCCTACCTTCCTAATCATCTGCTCCCATCAGTGGTTCATGCCTTAGTCTCCTCTCACCTAGACTACTGTAATGCGCTCTACGTGGGGTTACCCTGGAAGACGGTTCGGAAGTTGCAGCTGGTACAGAATGCAGCAGCTCGCCTGGTTAAAGGCTGCCGCCGGCGTGATCACATCACTCCAGTGCTCAAAGACTTGCACTGGCTACCAGTTGTTTGCCTGAGCCAAATTCAAGGTGTTGGTGTTGAACTTTAAAACCCTGTATGGCTCCGGTCCAGTTTATCTCAAGGAGCGCCTCCAGCAACATCCAGTAGGCCACTCAACAAGATCTGCCACGGACGGCCTTCTCCCTGTCCCATCAGCCAGAGACACCCCCCCCCCCATTACTTCCCTATCTTATCTTCCCTGCTCTGTTATTGTACTGCTAGTCCCAGCTACTGAGTGCAGGGTGTAAATCGGCCTGGAAAATCACCTTTGCCCCTTGGATCACCTCCTACAACAGCAGTGACCTCAGTAATGAACTGGAGGGCAAAGAATACTGGGTGCTGAATTTTAAGTAGGACATAGACAAATGTGCAATGGGTTTAGTGGTATGGAAGACAAGTCTTCTGAGAAAAGGTTGAAGACAGGGCCGGTGCAAGGCAGTTTGATGCCCTAGGCAAGATCAGATATTTAGTGCCCCCCTTCCCACTTGAGAGTGCTGTATTTTTTTCCAAGGCATTTCTGGCGCCCCCTTTAGCCCTGCGCCCTAGGCAGCTGCCTAGTTGGCCTAATGGTAGCACCGGCCCTGGTTGAAGAAACTGCGTATATTTAATCTGGAGAAGAGAAGACTGAGGGACATGATAGTACTCTTCAAATAACTGAAGGGTTGCCACACACAAGAGGACAAAGTCTTGTTTTCTGCTGCCCCAAAGGGAAGGGCTAAGTCCACTAGGCTTAAGTTACAGAAGGGTACATTTTGGTTGAACGTTAGGAGAAATGTCTCAACAGTAAGATCAGTTTGACAATGGAACCAAGTACTTGGACTGAGCTCTCCCTTACTGGAGGTCCTCAAGTACAGACAGGCATCTGTTGAGCATGCTCTAGTTCTGGATTTCCTGCATAAAGCAGGGCATTGGACTAGCTAGCCTGCATGGCCCCTTCCAAATGAGATGAATATGAATGAGATGTAGGGAGATCTTCTTGTACTTCCTATTCTCCATTATTGAGGCTATTGCTGTGGACAGAACAAGAGATAGGGCCAAGCCTGCTTTTCCATATCTAGCCTCTCTTTCCCAAGAAATTACTGTAGCATTTGGGTTTTGACAAGGTGGTAAGGAATGCTTTGTCTCCCAACCCAGGAGCTGTGCTTTGGATAGGGGCATGTGGGCAAGTTTCCATAATAACCGGAGCTGGATTTGTGAGGGATGGAGGAAAAGTGTATGAAGCCTCCTGTCCCCTAAAGCAGCACTTTCAGGACAGAACTAGATGTTAGGGCAGAGGTGGGCAACTTGTGGCCCCCCAGATGTTTTAGCTTACAGTTCGCATCATCCCTCACAATTGGCTATGCTGGCTAGAGCTTATGGGAGTTGCTGTCCAAAACATCTGGAGGACGCCCGCTTGTCCACCCCTGTGTTAGGAAAACATGGAGTGCCCAATCATGTTTTTCCTTCATACTGTTAGTGCAGGGGTTTGCACATGCTGGAGAGAACTGGTGGGATGGAAGATAGTGCTTAATCCCCCCCCCCCCCGCTGCCCTGCTTGCCAATTTTGCTTTGCAGGTTTAACCAGGTAATGCCTCCAAGCCATTTTTCCACCATCCAGCTGAGCTCCAAAACCAGAAGTAAGGCTGGCTGATTGAAAAATGGCTTGGAGGGATTAGCAGGGGAGAACATGGCCTGCGGGAAGTTAAGCAGTCCTCTCTTCTGCCTCCTCTGCCTATCCTGTACGTGACTCCTACCGTGTTCCCATTATCTCAGTGAACTTGTATTTGGAACAAGTGTTTGCCATGAAAAATGTCTACATCTTCTCATAATAATGTTTTCAGGTAACATTACCTGAGAGCCAGTGTGGCGTAGTGGTGAGAGTGTTGGACTGGGACTCGGGAGATCCGGGTTCTAGTCCCCGCTCGGCCATGAAACTCACTGGGTGACTTTGGGCCAGTCACAGACTCTCAGCCTAACCTACCTCACAGGGTTGTTGTGAGGATAAAATGGAGAGGAGGATTATGTAAGCCGCCTTGGGTTCCTTGCAGGAAAAAAGGTGGGGTATAAATATAATAAATAATAATAAATAATTACTGAAAGGTGACGCACAACTCTTGGAACTTGCTTTTATATACCGTATATTGGCTGTATATTGCATTATATATATTGCATTACTGGGACCTGATGGATAGTGGGGTAGGGTCCTTCAGACTCAGTATGGTTGGGGGAAGTACTTGGCAGGGCTGAGGTGTATGGGAGGCATAGTCCTATTGCATGTGTGAAAGTCTGTTTGCACAATGTTGGGACCCATAATCTTTTGAAATTGAATTTAGGATTCCCCTGTGAAAGCTTATTTTTCTTTGTAAAGAAAATAGTGGGAGAAATGCTTATTACTCTACCTACTAATCAAACAATATGGACAGTAACTATTACCTGTACCTGAACTAGCCTGTGGTTCAGGTGCAGATTTACTCTTCTTCTTTTTTTAGGAGTATGGGTGGGGCGAGGCAGCTATATTTTATTTATTTACTTAAAATTATTTTTAGGCCATTTTAAGGGTGAAACCCTCTGAAATGTTTAAAAGTTAAACACTCTCAAATAGCAAAGATGTTTAATAAAAATACAATTCTTCTTCGTGGTCTGTGTGCATCACACACATGGACTCTGTGCCTGCGTGAAGCCTATTTTGGGAAACTTCTCTAGCTGAGGAAATTAGGCGGGAACTCTTCCCCCACCGTCCTACTGTGCATGATCCCAGCGGGTTCCCGCCTATTCCCTTAGTTCCTCTTCGACCGCCTTTGTGGGTGCCTCAAAAGGACTTCTCTCTCGTCTATGACGATGGATTTTCTGCTGAGGATTCTAAAATTGATCTTTTTTTCTTCTCTTTCTATCGTACTTATATCTTCATTGTTTTGCTCTAATTTGTTTATTTGGTCTTCGCAGCTGGCTGGGATTGCAAGGCATTTCCACGGAACGGATCTGTCAGGGTTCCATTTCACAAGTGTGTAAAGTGCGGCAGTAAGTTGCTCCCAATTGAGGGACATTCATTGTGCCTGTTCTAACCTGGGGAGGGGCACGTAGAGGATACGTGCCCTCACTGCCAGGCATTTACAAAGTAGGCCAGAAGGAATAGATCTGATTGACTTCGAGCCATTTTGTGGAGGAAAGCGTTGGAGGCCATGGACAAGCCTAGGCCCAACTCTGACGGTGTATATTTGCACAACAATTTGAACCTGTGAGAGCTAATTTTTTAGTTTTCTGCTCCCCACTCCTCATTTTATCATGGGCTAAACGGGTTGTGTTTATTGACAGCTACTTTTTGATCTCAGTCTAGAACAATTTTGGTATGTAATTTGGCTCAAAAGCTGATGCTGGGAGAGCGCAGAATTTGGTGGTCAGCCTTATTCTGTAATGACAACATGCATGTGATGGTACTTGGGGTGTGTGTGCGGGGACAGAGGTTTAAATCCAACATTGGTGAATGGACTTTCCCCCCTGCTCTCTTCCCCGCTGCAGTCCTCTGCTTACCTTCCAGATGTACTCTGTAAGGTCCCCTCGACCCTCTGGAGAAGATTTGAGGTTGACTGGGGGATTGTACGGGGGACGGGAAAACCATTCTGCCAGCGGTTTCCATTCCACTGGCAGATAGTGAGGGTTGGGTACAACCCAGTGCGGGCAACCTGAAACAGTGGCTTGCACAGGCTCAAATGGTTGTGTGAGCAGACTGTTGGGCCCCTGACTAACTAGATGATGATTTTGTGTGGCAAGCCTTTTGATCTGATGCACTTTATCTGGAATACACAATTCTATGTATAGATTTGATTGATAAACAAAATCTATTTAGACCAGTGTTAGTTTTCTAGTTTACTTGAAGAACCACTTAAGAATGTTGGCGCGGAATCTGTACAGAAGATTTGATGGTCAAAGATCCAGAAGCTGGAGGGACAATAAATGTGTATGTGAAGTAATGATTTTTCAAAAATAGATAGTTCTCTAGCACAACTTTCCCCAACCTGGTGCCCTCTAGGTGTTTTGAATTACAACACTCATCACAGCTAGCCAACTTGGCCGATTGTCAGGGTGATGGGACTTGTAGTATAAAACATCTGGGGGAGGATCAGCTTGGATAAGACTGCTCTACTTGATACCACAGTATGGTTATTTCATAGGGGAGACATTTATTTATTTATTTATTTATTCATTCATTCATTCATTATATTTATACCCCACCTTTTTTCCTGCAAGGAACCCAAGGCGGCTTACATAATCATCCTCCTCCCCTCCATTTTATCCTCACAACAACCCTGTGAGGTAGGTTAGGCTGAGAGTCAGTGACTGGCCCAAAGTCACCCAGTGAGTTTCATGGCCAAGTGGGGAGTCCTAGTCCTCTCCCGAGTCCTAGTCCAACACTCTCACCACTATGCCACACTGGCTACATGCCTTTCCTGTTAGGATGTTTGGGGCTGTAGAAGTGGTGTAAAGCAAAAAATCCTTACTCTATCATGGTTGTTGTGAGGATAAAGTGGAGAGGAGGATGATGATTATGTAAGCCGCCTTGGGTTGCTTGCAGGAAAAAAGGCGGGGTATAAATATAATAAATAAATAAATATTGTATTGATATTGTGCCAAAAAAGGAAGTACTGGTAGAAATTTTAACTTGTGAAAGAATGGATAGGTGCTTATTCTTTAGAGTTGCTAAGCTAGCCTATTGCTTTTCTGATGAAGAGTTGAATAGTCTGTCTCTTTTCTGTAAGCCAAACAGTTTACAGGAGAAAAACTCAGGGGAATTGTTGATCAAGAATAAATAAGCAGGTGTAATTGCTGGGTAAGAAATATTGATAACTTTAAAGAAAGCAGTTTAATTATTTATCATCAACATTGTGCCCATCCTCCATGGAGCATGGGTTGTATATCGTTTCACTTGCCTCATTTTATCCTCAGCTATCCTGTGAAGTAGGCTAAGCTGAGAGATAGTGACTGGCCCAAGGTCACCCCGTGAATTTCATGGTTGGGTGGGATACATAGTTCGTGTGTATCCCTAGTGTGTTTCCTTGCACAGAAACCCATATATAAAAAGTGGCCTGAAGTTCTTAGCAGAACTATAAAAATCCCGGGTGCCTTTTCATGAAAATGCCTAGAAATAAAACTGAAAAGATTCAAGACTTTAAAAAATATTCATATTGCCAACACTGAATTTAAGATTTTTGTTTAGGATAACTGTGTGTTATTTGGTATATATAATGGTCACCTTAATTGAGTGCCATTTTTCCTGGTAGACAGGCAGGGCACAAATCAGATAAATAAAGCATTGTATTAAATATTACCGTATTTTTCGCTCCATAAGACGCACTTTACCCCCCCAAAAAACTAGGTGGAAATGTCTGTGCGTCCTATGGAGTGAATATAGTAAAAAAAAAAAATTTTTTTTTTTTTAACTTTCCTCTGCTGGTCCGGAAGAGCGGAGGACTCCTGGGTGATCTCAGCTGATTTTTTTTATTTAATTTTTGTACCATACAGTAAGTGCGTCTTATGGTCCGGTGCGTCTTATGGAGCGAAAACTACGTAGTTCAATCAAGAATGTTCATCCATCCATCTAACCATTTATATGCCATTTTAAAAAGTAATGTGAATCTAAGTATAAAATAAATTTCTAAAAATCTGCAAATATACTCTTTTTTTTTTAACTTATAGATAGAATTGTAGACCAGAATATTATATTTAGTTCAAATACGTTAACTGAAAATCTAGTATGAAAATAATACAATAACATTACACTTTGTGAAAGTTTAACCAAATTAACAACCTTTTCAAGATTCCATATTTTGGGAAATATTTTGATATGATCCATTTATTCTGCCTCCACCCTGCAAATTTCAAATTTATTCTGTTGGTTATTAGAGAAGAAAAACTAATGGAATTTGAGAATTAATCTACAGTAAATAAGTGAGAGGCAGTGTCTGAAGTTAGTACTCAGTTTGTCTTACTACAAGAAGTTTTCCATTGTGGTAGAAACATGTTTGAGAACTTCGTTTTGTGACCTACTTAATTCCTTTCCAAAATCTCTGCTGTAGACTCTTTAGTTTTCTCTTATAAACAAGCTTTACTTAGTTTGTAATTTCAGCTGTAATTGAAAGTTAATGGCGGGTTGCCATTAGTATTTAGTGGCTGTGTGGAATATTTCTGAAATCCAACTGGCCTTTCCTTTTTAAATGGCGAAGTGAAATCAGGACTGTCTCAAAGGATCAGGTATTACATGAACCTGGCATTTACAACATTCTGTTTTTCTAGTTCACAATATTAGTCAGTGGGATTTCCTTTCTTCTCTCCTCCTATGCAAACAGGGAAGAACATGACCTAAATCTCCTCCATGAAGCTCTTATTTGCTCTGCAGGGAAAAGAGACAGGTAGAAAAGCCAATAGCAGCTTTGAGGGGAAACTGTGTAGGAGGAAAGGGATCAACACTCCTTTCCTCAGACTAATTTCTTAGATGAAATTTGTAGCGTCACATGTAGCACTTTGAAATAATAGTAAAAAAAATATTATTACTCGTCATCAGCAACAGTGGGATATCATGATCATGGATATTCTGTATCACATAGAGTTTGGCTCTCACCCTGACCTAGTTCTTGGTTCATGATGTGGACAACTTGGGTACAGGGTAGGGACAATCTCTCTAAGACAGGGGCAGGCAGCATATCTGTGTGTGCATGCAAGGGCGGTTTGTGTGTATGCATGCTGTCCCTGACCCACACCCCAGCACTGCATGGGGCCCTCAGGGCTGCAAAGGTTCTCCAGCCCTGCTCTAAGAGATTCTCCTCCGATCTTTCTGCAATGAACATAGAATTTGGTGGAGGGGAGAGGGCTCTTATTTTGTACTGTATATCCAAAGGTAGATGGTCAAGCAGAAGGAGATTTATAGTTACCCATGGCAACCTTGTGATAGCATTTGTAGACCCCTGCCATGGAGTTCTTGTAAGGTACAGCACTAAATGCTTTAGTTCTCATTTTATTGTAATTTGGTTAAGTGAAGAGGACAAGGTCTTGGTAAAGACATTTAAGTTTTCCAGTCAACACATTTATTGTCCAAGTTGTCTCTCATGTAATGAGAGTAGTTTGGGATTTATTTACATTGATTAAAATTTTTTTTGGGCTTAATGTGAATGGCTGATGGTTAAAAAATGTAGGGCTGACTCCTGAGTGTGTTAGAAGAATGGAGATGTTGACATCTTTTAGCTGTAGCACAGTAAACTGTTAGTAGAACAGTCATCTAGAGAAATAGTAAGCTTCTTTAAGTAATTTTAAGCAGATTGAGCAAATGTATTAGGAAAAAATTCTGCATATTCAATCAACAAGATGGCATTATGACAATTTCCCAATAATAACTTCTGGGATTTAATATAGAAGTTGGACACAGAAGCAAATTGTACTTGTAGTAGTCATGTTAGAACATATTTGTTTTGGAGATATTTTGTGACACTTTACACATGGGAGTGAAGAACCAAGTAAGATGGGAGATTGAGTAAGCAGCAATTGAGTAAGCAGCAGCATTTACATGGGGGAAATATAGAGCCAAAACTGAGCAGCAGCCAACAAACACAATTTTGGGTAATAAATAGAACAATCACATAGAAAAGCTCTAAGACAACTGTGTAGGTAGTAGGAAATGTAAACACTTGACTGCTTGAGAAGTTTAGCATTTATTTAGCTAACTTTCTGGGAAGTACATCATTTAATCATTTGGAACTGAGGAATGTATAATTTGATAGCCTGTTTCCATAGAGTCAGGAAGCAAGAAAGATTAGGCACATGTTGACCTGGTTCGCATGACACAGCTGGGTCACCATGTGTTATTTAACTCACAATGAGCCGCGGTGTGTGTGGCAGCCATTTTGAATATGCATCCTCCAATTGGGGCGATCGGGGTTGCAGCATGTGATGTGAGCCCAGCCATAAACTACCCTCACATAACCCTTGATTAGTAGTAGGGTTATGCGAAGGTTGTTTAACTCTCGAATAACCCATGATGGCTGGGTTCGCACGACACACCATAACCCCTGATCGCCCTGATCAGCAGCTGCATATTCAAAACAGCCACACACACCGTGGCTCAACATGGGTTAAATAACCCTAGATGAGCTGACCATATCATCCTAACTGGCCCAGCGTGAAGCAAGAAGAAAGTCCATCCAACTGACAACTCGTTCCTTCCTTCCAGTTTCTGCTCTACCAAGATGGGAATAAAGTAACTGCTTTGGGAAAGCAGAATATTGGTGGTCAGTATAAGAGGTTTAAAGATGTTCTTAAGACTAATCTAAAAAAATGCAATATAAGCATTGAGAACTGGGAAGCTCTGACCCACGAACGATCTAACTGGAGGTTGGCCTTTCACAAAGGTTCTATGGACTTTGAAGAAGCCTGAGTGCAAAGTGAAAGGGAGGAACGTGCTAAGCGAATAGCAGGTCAAACTAATCCTTTACAGCACCATCTTATTTATTTATTTATTTATTTTATTATATTTATACCCCGCCTTTTTTTCTGCAAGGAAATCAAGGCGGCTTACATAAACATCCTCCTCCTCCTCCTCCTCCTCCTCCTCCTCCTCCTCCTCCTCCTCCTCTCCATTTTATCCTCACAACAACCCTGTGAGGTAGGTTAGGCTGAGAGTCAGTGACTGGCCCAAAGTCACCCAGTGGGTTTCATGGCCGAGCGGGGACTAGAACCCGGATCTCCTGACTCCCACCCAGTCCAACACTCTCACCACTGCGCCACACTGGCTCTTCCATCTGGTAACCTGTGTCCTCACTGTGGGAAGCTGTGTGGATCTAGAATTGGCCTCCACAGTCACTTACGGACCCATCGCTAGAGTCTACACAATTTTTAGAATTTCCTCTTTTTATAATTTTCTTTTTGTAATTTTATCCTGGAAGACAATCTTACTCGGTCACGAGTGATCGCCTACTACTACTACCAGCACCAAGATGGACAACTCAGATACAGGTCCCTCATTCCTAGAAGTGCAGGGATGGTCAGGTTTGTCTAATCTTCCCTGCCTGGAAGGAGCCTTCTGTATTGTATGTATGCTTGCCATGTATTTGCCACATGAACAGCTATGAGGAAGATCCCTACCTTTCGCCTGTAACTGGTAGATGCTGCTACCACTTCCACATGGAGGAGTCTTAGAGAGGTCTGTGGGTGAAACAATAAGCTGTGGGAGCTATCATCAGGAGGTTTGGGGTGCGGTGTCATCAGTATGCGGATGACACGCAGCTCTACCTCTGTTTCAAGTCCTCACCGAGGTTGGCCGTTGAGACCCTGTCCAAGTGCCTGGAGGCAGTGGCTGGCTGGATGGGAAGGAACATGCTGAAGCTGAACCCCGACAAGACCGAGGTACTTCTGGTGGGGGACAAGGGGAGGTTAGGGGATGTTGACCTGGTGCTGAATGGGGTACATCTGCCCCTGAAGGACCAGGTCCGCAGCTTGGGGGTCATCCTTGACTCCCAGCTGTCCATGGAGGCTCAAGTGTCCGCTGTGAGCCGGGCGGCGCTGTATCAACTCCATCTGATACGGCAGCTGCGCCCCTACCTTCCTAATCATCTGCTCCCATCAGTGGTTCATGCCTTGGTCTCCTCTCGCCTAGACTACTGTAATGCTCTCTACGTGGGGTTACCCTTGAAGACGGTTTGGAAGCTACAGCTGGTACAGAACGCGGCGGCTCGCCTGGTTAAAGGCCGGCGGCGGCGGGACCACATCACGCCAGTGCTGAAGGAGTTGCACTGGCTACCAGTTGCTTGCCGAGCCAAATTCAAGGTGTTGGTTTTGACCTTTAAAACCCTATATGGCTCCGGTCCAGTCTATCTCAAGGAGTGTCTCCAGCAACACCAAGTGGGCCGCTCAACAAGATCTGCCACGGACGGCCTTCTCCTTGTCCCTTCAGCCAGAGCAGGTAGACTGGTGGGGACAAGGAAGAGGGCCTTTTCTGTGGCGGCCCCCGTACTGTGGAACTCTCTCCCGAGTGACCTCCGCCATGCCCCCTCTCTGCTGAGCTTCCGCCGCTCATTAAAAACCTGGCTGTTCAGGCGGGAATATGGGGTGGGTTAAGATTTTAAAATTTTTATACTGTTTTAAATGTATTTTATTGTTTTTATTCTATGTACATCGCCCAGGGTGGTCGGTTGCCGGCCAGATGGGCGATTAATAAATGTAAATAATAAAACAATAAATAATAAATAAATAATAAATCATGAATATTTTTGTTCAAATATCATTTCTGTTACTGTAATTCAAATCACTGTCAATAAATAAATAAAATCATATGTCCTATGATCAGAAGCCCCAGAACTCTTGGGCCTCTGTCATGGAGGTTCCTAGGCACTATGTTTGAGTGTGTCTAGCTTTATTTGTTTTCAGTACCGTAATTCTTGTTCTGCTAGAAAGTATGTAAAAGATCATGCTGGGCCCTTGATCAGTAAATTCAATGAAATCAGAATATTTTCTGTGTCTCTGCAAGGCAGAGGCTATCTAACAGAGGCAGTACCTATATAGGATATGGTGCTGCATTGCTAAGTATTCCATTTAGCTTGAAGGGAATGGCAGCAGTAGCAACTGGGAAGAGCTTCATGAGCTTCCCGATTGACATCTTGGAGAGTGATGAGCTGGTAACAGCAGGCTTTACTAGCAAATGAGGAGCTACTGTGGGTGCAGTGCAGGAAAGTGGCAGGGAAACTTTTTTCAGACCATGGGCTGCATTCATTTCTGTGTGACCCTCCAGGGGCTGCATGCCAGAGGTGAGCATGGCCAAAGCTGAAAGTGCACAGAGAGGTATGTCTGGCAATGGACCTGGTCTCTTCCTGGTGTGGTCTGGGCCTGGTCTGACCTGGTCTCTTCCTCCATTGCCAGATTGCTATGGAAAATGGACATGTGAGGGGGTGTGGCTGAGAAGGGGCCTTGGCCTGGCCTGACCTGGCCTGGCAGAAGAGGTGGGAGGGCCTGGCTGGTTGCATCTGGTCCGGGGGCCAGAGGTTCCCCACCACTTTTGTGGGAGATAGCAAATAGGTCCCTTTATGGTGGAGTCACTTTGCCAGTATGATTGGAGTAATGCACAAACTTTTAGATAAATAGGATTGGGTGTATATCCTATTTGACCTTAGTCAAAGGGCAGTAACCCTTAGTTATTTTTTAACTAGGAAAATCCATAAGTTTGGCTTCCAAAATATAATAAATGAAGAAGGAAGACTCTTTCAATTTTTAAATGATATTTTAAAATTATGGTTTGTACAAATATTGTCAGATACATTGTTGGTGAACTTAGTTGTGGCAAAAGTAAACCACATTCAGTTGTGTTGTGGCAAAATTAAACAACATTAGTTGCTTGCTGTTACGTCTTGTGTGATCAGCAGGACATGGCTAGGTTATTAAATATCTTAAAGTAGGAACCTCCTCAAGTGTCAAAGCTCAAAAAGGCCTCTGGGCTAGCACTTGTTATGGGGATAGAAAGAGAAGATAAATAATAAATGTTTTACATTTTAAATAGCTGTTCTGTGCTTCAAGTTGTTTACAGATTGTATGAGTAACTCGAAATGTGTTGATCTAAAGCAGGGTTCTCCAACCTTGGGTCCCCAGATGTTGCTGGCCTACAGCTCCCAGCATACCCAGCCAGCATGGCTAATGGCAAGGGATTCTGGGAGCTGTAGTCCAGCAACATCTGGGGACCCAAGGTTGGAGTGTCCTGATCTAAAGTTTTGAGTTGTCCTGCTTTTGCTTATTAGAAGCAGAGTTAGACTGCAATCCTATACACACTTATCTGGAAGTAAGACTAATTGAATTTAGTTGGATGTCTGAGTGGGTGTATAGGGCTACACTGTTAAAGTGATACTTTAAAACTGATAACCAAAAGTTAGGTCAAATGCTTTAAAAAAAAAAAATTCTTCAGAGTGAAGAAAAGATGAGAAGAGATTTTGTAAGTTGCAAATAATTAATTCCACTTTAAGTTCCTAAGTTTTAAAGAAATCAACACTTCCCTTTTAATATCCATTGTTTTAATATTTATAATTTAGTCTTTTGTAACTAACAGTGTGTTCCAGTGTGATCGCCCGTAACTCTCCAAACTTGGAGGATTACAGGCATCCTATTGTGGATGGAAGGAACGCAGAGGTGAAGGTTGCCTCCACACTTTCCCCACCCCTCAAAAGACTTAGATGGCTGATTTCAGCCATCTAAGTCTTTTTTGCCTGCTCACAAGGAGGACAGGCTGCGGTGCCGCTTCACTCCTCCCCTCCCCGCTCCCTGGAATGCCCCCCCAACACTGGCTCTGAGGTCGCTCTTGTGACCTCAGGGCTGCAGCTGGAGGGGTTCTTTCCATACCAGCTGCGAGGGCGGAGAGAGGGCGCTCCAAATTTGGAGTCCCAGCTCTGACCTCGGAGCAAATTTCTGTCGGTTACCATCGACATCGAAGTCTGTCCGTAAGCAGAAACCTCCGTCGATGTCGAGAGCGATCTCGAAGCTGAAGCCCATCCATAATCAGAGACCGCCGTCGATATCGAGGGCGTTCTCGAAGCCTAAGCCCAGTCGAGATCGAACATCGACACCGAAGCCGGAGCCCAATCAAGGTTGTGCACTGGACTAGACACGACACCGAAAAAGCCAGCTACAAATCTCGCCATCGAAGCCCTCTCGATGAAAGGGATGCTCACAACAGAGCGAGACAAGCAACTACTGGAACCCGGTCGCAGCTCCCCAAAGAAAGCGCTGGCCAAAACAAAACACCAGGAAAAACAAGATGTAATCCAAAAATATTCAGCACATGAGTCCTCATCAGACATCCCATACTCAGATTTGGAATCAATGCTATTGGGACTACCTGACTCTTCCCCAGATCTTCAGGTTGAGTCAAAGGCAGCAGTATCACCCACTGAAGAGTTGGGATCATTCGCTGACCATGTACTGAGGATGACAGCATCCTTAGGTATAGAGACAGTGATTGAATCGCCTGATGACGACGACCCGGTTTATAATCTCATGCAGGCGGCTCAGACATCACCAGCACTGGTGCCTTACCTGCCTGCTCTACTTAAGATAGTTAAGAACACGTGGAATACTCCTACCGCTATTCCACCAACAGGAAAACGGCTGGAATCTCTTTACCAAGTTAAGCAGGAGAACGCAAAAATTTTATTTACACACCCCTCTCCAAACTCAATTATTGTTGAATCGGCCCAGTCCACGAGCAAACAACACACGACTCCGGTGGACCAGGAAGGAAAAAAATTGGATACCTGTGCCAGACGGGTATATTCATCAAGTGCCTTAGGTCTACGAGTATCTAATTATCAAGCGATAATGGCCAGATATCAACACTTCCTAACTGAAAAACTGGGCAATCTCTGTGAGGAGCTGCCAGATGATAAGAGAGACCTGGCATGTGTACTGACAGCGGAAGCTCAAAGCATGGCAAGACATCAAACGGATTGCCATGCCCGCTCCCTCATCAGTTCAGTCGCCCTCCGCAGACATGGATGGCTTTGTTCAACCCTACTGAATAATGATGCGAGGGCCCGCATTGAAAATTTGCCATTCGATGGGGAGGGCCTCTTTAATATAAAAACGGACGACTCCCTTGATGCGGCTCAAAAAGCCAAGGTAAACGCCCCCAAAATGGGACTTACCGCCCAACCAAAACAAAAATACAGACTGAGACAATGGTCTAAATTCCAATCTGCCGTGACTCCGTTCTGATCGCGTTTTCAGCAAAAGGGTCAGGACTCACGAGCACAGGACCGCCAGCCTGCCGGGGCGAAGCGACCCTTCCAGTTCAAATACCAAGGCCCAAGGAAGGGTAACTCCTTTGGCAAGCGGCGTCTTTGACTCATCAATAACTCACAGCAAGACAAACAAACCGGACTTGACACCACCGACTCTGACACAACCACTAGACTTGACAATCACATCGGACTCGGCAACCTTTTTCGCAAACAGATTAGCCACCTACCTTCCATTGTGGCTAAACATCACAACAGACCGCTGGGTCCTGAATATCATCCAGCACGGGTACCAGATCGAGTTCGACGTCCTCCCTCCTTTTCTCGGCATCAGTACACTCAGCCCACCCCACCATTACTGGAGGAGGTGGACACTCTGTTGCAGAAGGGCGCCATCCAGCCTGTCCACCCGCATCACCTCCAGGAGGGGCTCTATTCTCGGTACTTCACAGTGTTGAAAAAGGGAGGAGGACTTCGACCGATCTTGGGCCTCCGACTCGTCAACTTCTTCATAACAGCGAAGAAGTTCAGAATGGTCACCATCCAGTCGATACTGCCATTACTTCGCAAGACGGATTGGTTTGCGTCGATAGACCTGCAAGACGCATATTTCCACATCGCCATTCACAGAGACAGTCGGAAATACCTACGATTCAAGGTGGGGGATGACACATATCAATTCATGGTCCTTCCGTTCGGCCTCTCCACTGCACCAAGAGGATTTACCAAGTGCATGGCAGTAGTCTGCGCAAGTCTATGGGCCAGGGGAATCCGGATCTTCCCCTACCTCGACGACTGGCTAGTGGTGGATTCCACGAGACCTCGCCTGGAGTCAGCTCTCCGCACAACATTATACCTACTCGAAGAGCTGGGATTGTGTCTCAATGCAAAGAAGTCTGTCCTCACTCCGGTCAAGGAGATCCAGTTCATAGGGGCCGTTCTCAACTCAGTCCAAGGCCGGGCGTACCTACCACAAGACAGGGTGGTCAAAATACTTACCCTCTCGAAAAGCCTATACCAGGCTCGCTCACCGTCAGCAAAGGCAATCCAATGTCTTCTCGGCCACATGGCCTCAACAGTACAGGTAGTGAATTACGCCCGCCTACATATGAGGACTCTCCAAAACTGGTTCATCCATTCCTTCGATCCGCAAAGGGAGTATCCTTCCACTCGCCTTCCCATTCCAAGAATGGTCAAGACAACTTTGTTATGGTGGATGGACAGGAGGAATTTGAACAAGGAAGTCCCCTTTCATCCATTAACACCAACAAAAATACTAACGACGGACGCCTCCCTTCTGGGCTGGGGAGCGCACTGTGCAGGCTGGAATTCCATTCAACGCAAGATGCATCTCAACATGCTGGAACTACTTGCTGTATGGAACGCCATGAAGGAGTCCGAGCTGTGCGACCAACACATCCAAGTGGTCACAGACAATACGACCGTCGTAGCTTACCTCAACAAGCAAGGAGGTATGCGGTCCATGAGGTTAACGAGGCTGACCCTCAAGATTCTCCACTGGACGATCCAAAGATCCATCTCTCTCGTGGCGATTCACATCGCAGGCAAGGACAATACCTTGGCAGATGCTCTGAGCAGAGTCTCCCTGCAATCCCACGAGTGGCAGCTGGACACGGACGTTCGCCATTGGATCTTTTCCATTTGGGGTCACCCTCAGGTAGACCTCTTTGCCACTTCAGAGAACACCGCATGCCGCCGGTTCTGCAGCAGGGCAGCTTCAGATCCAGAATCCATTACAGACGCCTTTATGATGCAGTGGTCGGGGCATCTATTTTACATCTTCTCACCCCTTCCTCTGTTGACACGGGTCGTCTCAAAGATATGGAACGACTGGACGGACTGCATCCTAATAGCACCATGGTGGCCCAGACAGCCGTGGTTCCCTCAGCTGGTATTCTGGTATTTCAACCTGATCGTGTGTCAGCTCCCTTATTATGTCCTTCTTTGCATATCCAGGGCTCAGTTGTGGCCCCGGTTTCAGCTGCCAAGAGCCTTGGTGTTTTGCTGGATGATTGTTTGTCCTTGCGTCCTTTTATTAATAGGACTGCTAAGGCATGTAATTTTCACCTTTTGAACATTCGCAGGATTCGCAAGTTTTTGTCTCCTGAAACAGCCCATTTGCTTGTTCAGGCTTTGGCGGTATCCCGCTTGGACTATTGTAATAGCTTAATTGCTGGCTTGCCCTCTTCCGTGCTTCTTCCACTGGTTCTGGTTCAGAACAGCGCTGTTCGTGTTGTTCTGAACTTGCCCCGATACTCCCATATTACTATGGCCCGTAGGAATCTTCATTGGCTACCCATTCGGACTAGGGCCCAATTTAAATTATTGGTTCTTGCCTTCAAGGCTTTGCGCTCTAATGTCCCTCATTACTTATCATCTAGGCTTTCCTGGTATGTTCCTGGTAGGAATTTAAGATCAGTGGGCCAGGGATTATTAGCAGTCCCACCGACACGCTCTGCCTTGTCAAGGCTGCGAACCTTTCAGGACCTGGTTCCACTTTTGTGGAACAGGCTTCCCATGGACCTCCGATTGGAGGAGGATCTTTCCCTGCTTTCGAACGGGATTAAAGACTTATCTTTTTAGTCAGCCAGAATGAGTGGTTGGGCTAATGTGGTGGTTGCTGGGATTTGATACTGCATAGTAAGTGGTTGGTGTTGGTTATTTTATTGTATTGTTATGTTTACTGTATATGTTATTTGTCCCGCCCTTTGGTATAAGGGGTGTTATAAATAAACGTTTATTATTATTATTATAGCTACTGCACCTCTCCAGGGGGGAATACCGGTCACTACCCATCACGCCAACTCTACTAACTCAGGCTCGGGGCGAGATCCGGCACCCAGACCTGAAAAGTTTGGCGCTCATTGCATGGAGGATACGGCACTCCTAGTGCAAGACTTACCTGTGGCAATATAAGACGTCCTAATAGCTGCCCGCAAACCATCAACTAGGGCATCTTATACCAGGAAGTGGCTGGACTTCACAAAATATGTCATTGCATGCGGACAAGATCCAAAGACTTGTGCAATACAAACTATCCTGGAATACTTACACTCGCTAATGATGAGAGGCCTGAAATTTTCATCCATAAAGGTATACTTGGCAGCAATTTCGGCCAATAGACCCTACTCTATAACAGGAACAGTCTTCACTCACCCTCTAGTGAAACAATTCCTGAAGGGCCTGCGGAACATTATCCCTCCAATTAACCAGGTTGGGACCTCCCACTGGTGTTACGCGCACTCCAGCCAAAACCGTTTGAGCCACTCGCCACCATAGACCATCAGTTGCTAACGTGGAAAACGGCTTTCCTGGTTGCCATAATGTCGGACAGGAGGTCCAGTGAAATCTGTGCATTAAGGGAAGACTCACTCTACATGGTCTTCCATAAAGACAAAGTTATTGTCCATACTGACCTTTCTTTCACACCGAAGGTAGTGTCCGAGTTCCATACTAGCCAGGACATAATACTACCAGCTTTCTTCCCGAATCCAACTACCAATTTAGAAAAGAGGATGCACGCATTGGATGCTCGTCGTGCGTTGGCCTTTACAAGGACAGAACGGCTTCGTTCAGGAGATCGACGCAGCTGTTCGTCTGCTATGGCGGAAAATCAAAAGGCCTACCTGTATCCAGGCAAAGATTTGCCAAATGGATTGTGGAGACAATCAAACTTGCGTACCAATTAACCAACAAACAGTTACCTGTTACAGTAAAAGCGCATTCAACCCGAGCACAATCAACGTCCGTGGCGTTTGGGAAGGGCATTCCTCTGCAAGAACTGTGTAGAGCAGCCACCTGGTCCGCACCATCGACGTTCGTCAAGCACTATAGACTTGATCTTTGAGCTCGGGAAGAGAACGCCTTTGGCCGGGCAGTCCTCTCATCGGTGCTGCAGTGACGTGTGACGCCGTCCCACCACCGGTAAGTCAGCTTGTTACCCTGCCCATATGTGTGATGCACAGAGACCACGAAGAAGAAGGACAGGTTGCTTACCTGTAACTGTAGTTCTTCGAGTGGTCATCTGTGCAGTCACACAACCCACCCATCCATCCCCGCTCGGCGTCATTATCGATTTCGATGGACCTGCCAGTGGAGATTGGGTGCACCGCTCCAACTCATCTCTGAATGAAAATGGTATTACTGTTGTAGTCCAAGGACTTATAATAATAACACTACCACGTGTCCCTCGGTCCATGGGGTCGCAATCGTGGTCTCATAGGAACTGAGGGAATGGGCGGGAACCGTGCTAGGAGCGAGCACCGTGGGGGAGGGGTTCCCGCCCATTTCGCCTCAGCTAAAGAATCTTCCGAAGCAAGCTCAGCGCAGGCGCAGAGCCCATATGTGTGACTGCACAGATGACCACTCGAAGAACTACAGTTACAGGTAAGCAACCTGTCCTTCTTTCTTAGGATTTTGGCAAGGATGTCATATAGGGTACTGAGGCCAGTCCCCATCAAGGCCACACTTTGCTTCTCAATAGGGAGACATGATGAGATTACTTTAGTTCATCTGTGGTTGGAATTTGAACTTTGGGGTGGTACTTATAGTACAGGCATGGGGAACCTCCTACCCACAGGCTGGATATGGGCCTGCTTCTCTCCCCCAATGTGCTGCATTTAGACTTTCCCTACTTTCTCCATCCCTGCCCCCGATCTGAATTTTAGGCTGCATTGGTGGCAATGGCAGCTTTTAAACAGCTTGAACTGCAGTATGGGAGACATTTTCGCGGGAGCAGGCTCTGTTGAGGAGGGAAGGACTAACTTCCCTCCCGATGCTGCAACCCCCCTCAAAAAAATCACCCATCCCTTGCTGCAATCAGTCTTTTAAGAAGCCTCCATTGCAGTGGGGAGCATTTCCAGGAGGTGTGTGTGTGTGTGTGTGTGTGTGTGTGTAGCGCACGTGGGCAGTGTGTGGGTAGTGCTAGTGTGGGCTGTTGGGTATGTGTATTGGGTCTGGACAATCGCATTGGGGACCACATGCCAACAGACGGATGGCCCCCATCATGTTTGCCCAGAACCAATTCAGCCTACGGCCTAAAAAAGATTCCCCACCCCTGTTGTAATTTAAGCTTCTGATTGTGTTTTGTTTAATTTCTAGATAATTTATAAAGTCTGTCATGGAAACTATTTGCATTGAGGTTGCCATCAAGGTTTTGTTCTAACGGCAGTACATCTTGTTTTGTCTTCTTTATTGCAGCTGTTCTGGTCATTAGCAAGTTGTTTTTATAATGCTTGTTCTTCCCAGGCTTGTAACAATATGTAGAGTTAAAATTTTCCAAGAGTTATGCTTTTATTTTCCCAGTAATACACTGGGGAAACTACATTTTATCTTAGAAATACTTCCGGAAGCTGTGTGTGTGTTTTGCAGAGAAAATGTACATTGCTGAGAATAACTCTGCCTGAATTTATAGTCTCACACAGTTTAATTTAGAGTCAATCTGCATATTATGTTAAATTTGCTATTGCATTTAATGTGAATGTTTTTAAAAGGTAAAATAGAATAATAGAATAGTAGAGTTGGAAGGGGCCTATAAGGCCATCCCCCCTGCTCAATGCAGGAATCCAAGTCAAAGCATCCCTGACAGATGGCTGTCCAGCTGCACCTGGAATGCCTCCATTGTGGGAGAGCCCACTACCTCCCTAGGTAGTTGGTTCCATTGTGGTATTGCTCTAACAGTCAGGAATGTTTTCCTGTTGTTCAGGCGGAATCTGGCTTCCTCCTGTAACTTGAGCCCATTATTCTGTGTCCTGCAATAGCAGGTGTGGGGAGCCTGATCAGGATTGGTACTGTGGCAGGTAGGGAATTAGAATCTAACCCTTCCCCCCAGTTGTGGTCCAATGAAAATCCCACTCTCAGAGTTTCTTTTTGTATTGGCTCCAGCACTGTGGTGACCACAATTTCCCAGTGGAAATTACCCCTGTAGATTTTTTTTAGTGTGTAACTTGTAGTAATGTACAAAAGCACATAAAAAACTACCGGTAGCTAACTTTGTCTTCTAGTAAAACCTAAATTTCAGAACCTGTATATTTCATGATCCTGAAAATTGGATGCTTTATGATCTTTCTCTCCTCCTCACTTTCCCCCCAGTACATTCTATAAGGCATATGAATTCACGGACAAAGGTGAAACTGCTCAAATTCAGTGCTTCACAACTAAGAAAAAATAAAATAAAACTCTATGTAAATCCAGAAAGGAACATCTATCTGTATGGGGAAAAACACAAAATATTTTGGTGGCTAGGCTTCGAGAAACCTACTTGTCAGGGCAACAAGCCAGGTGCAAGAAAGCCTTTGATCGTGGTGAGCAAGAATGCTCAGGAGAGTAAGGTTGCATTACAGCAGCTAAATTAGGTGGCCAGAAAAAAAAGGCAGTATATTTTTGGGAGAGCATCTATGTTCTCTACATCTGAATGCAGAATATTGCAGATCTGATTGGTGGGCTGAGTGGGGGTTGCCACACCATTTTCAATTTCACTCTGGTGTTGCTCAGTTAGTTTCTCTTTTTTTCCATGGGAAAACTACTGTCCCCATGCAGTCCCTTTTGCTCCCCTCCCCCTGCACTATCCTTCTGGAATGCAGCAGCAGTTAACCCCAGTTTCCAGCCTGAGAATATATTCCTTCCAAATACCTCCCAGTCAACAAACTTCTGTGCTGCTTCATTCCAACTGTTGGTAGATTTTTTTTAAGTACAAAGGAGGTTTGCTTTGTAAATTGACTGACTGGATGCTTCCAGATGAGGCTTTTTATTGTGCAATAGCCCTGCCATGGTCATGGGATTTTACAGGGGGTCCAGCCATCATTGTCTTCAATTTTTAATTCACCCATGTTTTCCCACTGCAGCTTCCATCTGATCTGAAACCCCCCCCTTAAAATGCACTTCACATTTTTCTATTTGTGCTGAGTATCCATTTGACCACACCTGTTTGACCACCGAAAATGGCTAAAATGAACTTGTGATTTGTGGACTTTCCCCCGTTAATCTGTCTAGGATAATAAGAAAGATGCAAGGTGCAGTGTGTACACTGTAGAATAATTTTATCTAAAGTGGAAGTTGTAAATTGCTGTTCAATTAGTGATCTAAGATGTCTAGTGGAACAAAGACACTGTGAGGCTTCTTGATTGTAGTCACTGACTGGGTTCGCATGACACAGCAACCCATCATAGGTGACTAGCCACAGTAGGTTGCCGTGTCATCCAAACCCGGACCACTTCCTGCAGGGTGGCATGTTTGGGGGCAACAAGCCACCCTTACAGTCCAAGGCTTGTTTTAGGGATTGTTGAACCCACGATAGGTTGTCGTGTTATCTGAACCCTGCAGACTGATCCCATTGTGGGTTTTGGGAAGGGGTGAGTGAGCCGTTTGGCAAGAGTGGCAAAACCCCTTTGCCGTTCTTGGCGATCTCGCCCGTGCCGCTGCCAGTGAGAGCTGTTCCACCGATGCCAAAGTGGTACCTTGGAGCAACTGTCACTGGCTCATTACCCTTTTTGAGTAATGTGTACAATTGAGACTGTAATTTAAAAAAAAAAATACTTCTGGTCTTGCGCAGGTATGCATTTGTCTGTTGTCAAAGTGTAGTAGGTGACCAAGCGAGGCTCCATATAGGTTTATTTGTGCTCTCTTGACAGCTCACTGGTCTTCTAAAGACCAGCCCTGCCATGGCCTTTCTTCCTGGGATCATTACAGAAGAACAACAGAGCAGAGTGGGGACTGACTGGCTGACAGAAAGCACCTAGTCCCTGCCTCATCTGCTACTACCTGCCAGCAAGAGTGCCTTTGGTTTCTTCTTTTTCTTCAGCTTGGCTTACCTTGCTGTGTTGAGTATTTGGTTGTTGCAGCTCACTGTGGAGTGTTTGCAGCTGGGGACTGTGCTGTTGCTGGATTGGGCTAGGCTAGAGCTTCACCTGGGACTGGACTCTGGTGGGAGGAGACTTATAAAGACCACCCCTGTGGGTGGTGGAGCAGACCCCGAAGGGGTGACACCAAAGGGGTTGCCCCTTAGGGTTGCCACTTCGGAGAGTCACGTGGGTGGGGGCGTCTCCCCATTGGCTGGGAACAGGATAGTTACCAGGTTTCTGTGTGAGAGACAGGCCTGTGACCCTGATCCAGGGTGAGAGCCTGGGCGGGGGAAGTTGTGGTATGTGGGATTCCCCCTCTGAGTGGGAGTCAGGGGCAGACAAAGATAGAAAGATAGATTAGAACATCTTCCAGCTGACTGTGAGTGGGATGTAATCACCCATGCTGGTCTTATGTATTTAACTGCCTTTACTGGTCATCACTGGCCTCTATTATTGTATTCTAGCCAGTTGGTTCATATGTGTTGGTCAGCTGAATTGTCTGCCCTTGAACATTCCCCTTTTCTTTTCCTTCATTCCCCCCTTCTTCTCCTTTCCCCCCCGTCTTCTCTTTCTTTTCTTTATGTTAATTTCTGGGGAAATTGGGGCTGAAAGCCAGGATGTGTCAGGGAGGGAGGGTGATATAGGGGCACCCTCTACCTCCATGACAGTCGTCTTGGGTAAGGGATGGTATGGTATGATGGGGAGGGAATGTCATTGGAGTGGTGGAGGATCTAGATGGCTGCAAGCCATTTCTCTCTCTGCTCCCCTCCTAATCCCACAGGTTCCTGGTGGACAGGCTACTGCACCCCTAGCCTGGTCGTGCTGTTGGTGAATACCAGGTCAGTTCACAACAAGATCTCGGTCATCCACAATATGATCGTGGATGAGGGAGCTGACCTGTTATGCATCACAGAGACCTGGGTGGTGTAAACATGACCTAGCTTTGCCCGCCTGGTTACAGCACTAGCCTAGGGTGGAGGGTCGGGGGCAGGGTGTCGCCTTAACAGGACCAGCTCGGGACTTCATGGCCTCCATGACAACCATGGGGCTGTCTCAGTTTGTCACTAGCCAAACTCATAGAGCAGGGCATACCCTTGATCTGGTCTTTACCTCTGGGTGTGAGGGGAGTGGTCTGGATATTGGGGGTAGAAATTATCCCACTGTTGTGGTCAGATCACTTCCTGGTGAAATTTGGTCTCACGGTGCCAGTCCCTCCCTGCAGGGGTGGGGGACCCATTAAGCTGGCCCATCCCTGGAGACTTATGGAATCTGAGAGATTCCTGAATGCTCTGGGGGATTTCTCAGTAGCCAGAGCTGGCGATTCTGTCAAGGCCCTTGTTGTCACACTATGGAATGGCAAGGTGCGACCGGCCATTGCCACAATCACTACTGAATGCCCTCTTCGGCATTGTGGAGCCCAGAAGGCTCCCTGGTTTACTAGGGAGCTCTAGACAATGAAACAGGTCAGAAGACGGCTGGAGCGTAAATGGCGTAAGACTCATCATGAAGGTGATTGAACACACGTAAGAGCATATTATCATGCTTACTGCGTGGCGGTGAAGGTGGCAAAGAAGGCTTACTTTGCCACCTCCATTGCATCCTTGAGTAACCATCCAGCTGAGCTTTTCCAAGTGATTCGGGGGTTACCTAGCAGACTGCCTTCCCTTATATATGCCTAACCAACCATTAAGATCATCAGAGGAGGCCTTGCTGATCATTCCAAAATTATTGGAATGTCGCTGTGCAATATCTTGACAGCGTGCCTTCTCAGTAGTGGCACCCACTCTGTTGAAAAAACTCCTTTGTGCGGTTTGGGAGCCAGAAAATTTGGCATCTTTTAAACACCTCCTGAAAATGCGCTTGTTCACCCAGGCTTTCCCTGGCCCATAATTAAATTATCTATGCTGTCTGTTGTGCCTCCAGTAGGTCAGACAGAGACCAGCTGGGCCGGAGTGTGTTTGGGGTGGGGCTAGGCTAAGTGCAGCCTGACCCAGCTGGGCAGCCTTTGTGAGAGCTGGACTGACCCGGGTTCAAAAGCTTCCCTAGCCAATGACCCTCAGTCCCAGTCACGCAGACGGAAGGAGCAGATAACAGCAGTTAATAAAGATTAAAGAGTTTATTTGTAAGACCCAATTACATGGGATTAAGGCAATCAATGCATCTCTTACTCACTACATCATTGCAGATACAAATCCAATACCCCAGTGGTAAGGCTAGATGAAGTGAAGTCCAGAACAAGAGACAAGTCGAGTCGAGTCGAGAGGAGTGAGACGAGCAAGCAAGCAAGCAAGTGTGTCAGCTTTATACCACTAGTGTCAACAAGTGTGTCAGCTTTATACCACTAGACCTGTACCTATAAATAGGATATTACTCACCCCAGTTGTATAACCTATTCATCAACATGTTTACCCCAAATCTGTCCCAAGGCTGCTGAGTCATACCACCTTGAGACTATGTCTGGTGACCTTGTGTACTTCATCTCAAGAGACAACCTCCATGTCAGGTGATAATCCTGATGTCAGGTGGTAATCTCGTTCTGCCTATGCAAAACCTAACATCCCCCTGCTCATGACACAGTTTTATTTGCAGACCCAAAACGTTATGTATTACTATCTGCCTGCAGCATAGCAATCCTGGCTTTTGGTTTCCTGAAAAAACTGTAATAGGTTTTTCACATCAATCCCAGCATCATTTAAACATTTTTTACAATTTAAACTATTTAAACAAATGCAATAACTATTCAAGCTTTACAATAGCATAATAGCACAATACATAATACAATGTATTCAGTTCAGTTTCAGTTGAACTCTAACTTTTAAATGATTGTTTCTAACAAAATCAATCAAACAAAGTATGGTTATAAAAATAACAAAATTCAGGTGTGTTCTTGTTGTTCTTACTATCACAACCACAACTGGCATTTCTGTGAATCTGTAAGCCACCTGTGCTCTGACTTGTAGCATAGTCTGAAGTGTGATTTTCCCTCCAGATAACACTCAACTCCTTTTCAGACCTCTCCAAGCATGTCCTGTTGGTCTAACAGTCTGCCTATCACACTGACAGCAATATCTGGCCTTGTACAATGAAGCTCAACAGCCCAATGCTTCTGTGTAGCATTCAAACTGCTTTTCCATCAGCATGTGCTTGAAAATCCTCAGTTATTTGGAGTCTCTCACTGAGTTAACTATCTCCAAATTCTCAATCACATTCTCTGGTTTGTTGCAGTAAGTACTGCCCCCTAGGTTCTCCCTCAACTTCTATTTACAAATAAACAGTTGATCCACCAAGGAGTTTCAATTTAAAATGAAATTCCAAACCCTGGATCAATTATATCATATTGCTTTTATCTGTCCAGAAAAAACAATAGATTATCCATCTAACAAAGTACATACAGTCTATGTCCCTGTTCCTCCTGTTTAACAAACAAACATTGATCTGCCTCTCTGTGCAAATCTCAATTCAGCAATGTTTGAGTTCAAAACTGAATTCCAGCCTCCAGCTGATTCTAGCTTTCCTACAGAAAAATATTCTCAGACAGTTTTCCAAAGACTTCCTCTCATTTAAAATACTTATGTTCCAATATTTCCAACTGTGAAATATTCATACATCTCTCCACATTCTTAAACATCAGTCTAACTGTTCCCAAAAAAACAAATTGTTGTTGCACTCATCTTATGATTATCTAGCTCCTTTTACTGAGCAAAATTACAAGCAACCAATCTTGCTATTTTTCATATAACCTTTTCCAATCTGGTTAGTTTTCATTAAAAAAAAATTATCTGGTAACAATGAGTTCCATGGACTGCTGTTTGTTTCACCAGCTTCCATGTTTTGTTCTTTTTTTTTTTTTTTAATATTTTATTTATTTTTCAAAACAAATTATAACACAGAAAATATATTTAGCAAAATACAAAATTATCACACAAATATAACATAATCAACATACAATAAATCATAAAGTGCTCCCCCCCACCCTCCAAGGGACCAATTAATATACTTCTATCCTCCTGATCAAATAAAGTCTAAATTCCAAAAATATAACATATCCTGACAAGGCATGTTACCCTTCCCCTTTATTAATACATAGTCTAGTAATTGATTCCATATATCCATAAAATTATTCTTCTTTAGCAATCCTTTTTTGCATTTGATACTACTAGTTAGTTTATCATTTAGGGCTATGTCCCAAACTTCCTTATACCAGTCTGTTATTAGGAAAACATGTTGTACTTTCCAATTTCTCGCTATCATTAGCCTGGCCGCAGTTAACAAGTTTACAATTAACTCCTTCGTATTTTGATCGCAAATAAGCTTCTCAGTTATTGATAACAATGCTAATTTTGGACAGACCTCTAAATTAGTACCAATAATTTTCGATATTTCTGTAAAAACCTCTCGCCAAAACACCAATACATTTTTACAACTCCACCACATATGAGCATATGTCCCTTTTTCCTGACATCCTCTCCAACATAATGCAGAACAATTATTATCTATTCTATTTAATCTTACTGGAGTTAAATACCATCTCCAAATTAGTTTATAAAAATTTTCCTTTATCCTAATTGACATCATTTTCACAATCCGTCTATCCCATATATTGTTCCACCCCACCTTCGAGGTCACCTCTTCAAATTCATTATCCCATACTGTCTTAAGCTGATCCTCTTGTTCTTTTGCTTTTTGGATCAATCTATATAAATCCCTTGTTATACCTCTTGTTGATGCATTACCTGGTAGGCCGTCTCTAGACATAACCATCTTTTCAAAATTAGTTAAATCTCTCTCGTACTCAGTTTTCCTTTTCCATTTCTTCGACCACTGTTCTAACTGTAATAAATTTAACCACGATAATCTTCTTCTCCCAACAATTTCCATTATTTGATCTCTAGTCCCCATCTTTTCCACCCAATCGGTCAATCTAATAACCCTTTCTTCTCTTAGTTTACTCTCCAGCTCTAATCTTAAGTTTTCAGGGAAATCCTTAAGAGCTACCACCAGAGTTAATGGAGATATCCCTGGTATAAATATGCTCTTCATAGTACCCCAAATCATTAACAAATTTCTTAGAAAAGGGTTGTCTATATTTTTAATCAATTTATTATTATTTTTTTGAAAAAAAATATTCCCCAAAGTACTACGTAGTTCACATGTTTCTAACTCCAACCACATTATTTCTTTAGGGCGTGCTATAATATCCACTATATGTCTTAATTGATTCGCTATATAATACCATTTTAAATTCGGCAAACCCAAACCCCCTACTTTTTGTGCTTTATACCATCTTGTTTTAGTAATCCTAGATTTTTCCCCTCCATTACAATATGTATTAATAATTGATTGCCAATCTTTAAGTTCCTTATCTGATATCGCATTTGGTATCATCCGAAATAAAAAAATTATCTTTGGCAAAATCTTCATTTTAATCAAAGCAATTCTACCAAACCAGGAAAGTCCAATTTTTTTATACTCCTCTATTTTATTCTTTACCTCATTCTTTAATTTCCTATAATTCTGATCTCCCAATTTATCTATATCTTTTGGAATTACAATTCCTAAATATTTAATTACATTATTAATCTTATAATTACTTTTTTTTTTTACACATTTCAATCTCTTCTTTTTTACTATAGTTAAACAACAAAAATTTAGATTTATCCCAATTAATCTGTAGCCCCGTTACTTCCCCGAACTCCTTTAAATGATTCTCCACTCTATCCATATTTTCCATAGGGTTTTCGATTGTCAAAAGAGTATCATCTGCAAAAAGATTTATTTTTATCTTCTCCCTAATCCCTATCCCACCTATATTTCTATCTTCTCTAAATACATTTGCTAAAATCTCCATTACCAATGCAAACAAAATAGGCGAAAGGGGACATCCTTGTCTAGTTCCTCGACCTAGGTAAATTTGCTCTGTTAAACCATCATTTACTACAACTGATGAAACATTTTTTGAATACAATTGATTAACTACTCCTCTAAATCTTTCTCCAAACCCCATAATTTTAATTAAACTTTTTAATGCTGGCCATTCCACGCAATCAAAGGCTTTGAAAATATCTAACGCTATTACCCCTGCTCTCAATTTATTTTTCTTTATTAAATATATTATATTTAAAACTCTTCTTGTTAAGTCTGCCATTTGTCTTCCTTGCATAAAACCACATTGGTCTATCCCGACATATTTAGTAATAAACTTGTTCATCCTCGCTAATATTGCTGTCATCAATTTTGCATCTTGATTTATTAAGGAAATGGGTCTATAGGAACCTGGCTCCGTTAAGTCCTTCTCTGGCTTCGGGATTAAAATAATCTTAGATTGCTTCCATGAAGAGGGGATCTCTCCCCCCTCCAAAAAAATATCATTAAATAACCTCTTTAGTCTTGGAACCAACATTTTCTTAAAGACCTTGTAGTATTCAGCCCCTAAACCATCCAGTCCAGGGGTCTTACCCTCTTTCAGTTTATTTATTGCATATTCTATTTCCAATTCTGAAAAAGGTTGTTCCATAATTTCTCTATCTTCATCCACTAGTCTAATTTTAAAATGCTTTCCTATATATTCATTAATCCTCTCTTCCGTACAATCTCCAGCCTTGTACAATTCTGAATAAAATTCATGAAATATTTTTAATTTGTCCTGCATTAAATTATGACCTTTCCCTTTTTTATCTTTAATTGCCCCAACTATACTTTTTTCTTTCTTTTTTTGTGTGGATCTTGCTAACATTTTCGAATTCTTATTGCTATTTTCAAAAAACTCTCTTTCCAAATAAATCAAGTTTCTCTGAACTTTTTCCAAATCTTTCTTTTCCAGCTCTTTCCTTTTAGCTTGTAATTCAGCAAAAACCTTGTTCTTCCTTTCCTTCAAAAACTTCATTTCCAAATCCCTAATCTCCCCTTCTAACTTTTTAGTAAACTGTTCTTGTTTTTTCCTTAGTATCACACCCTCCCTGATACTTATCCCTCTCATCACTGCCTTCATTGTGTCCCACACAACAGCTTCAGAGCAGACTCCCGAATCATTAAACAACCAAATCTCTCGCATTTCCTTTTCTATCTTTGCTATAATATATTTATGCTGTAAAATCTTACAATTCATAGAATCATAGAATCATAGAAAAGTAGAGTTGGAAGGGGCCTACAAGGCCATCGAGTCCAACCCCCTGCTCAATGCAGGAATCTAGGTCAAAGCATCTCTGACAGATGTCTGTCCAGCTGCACCTTGAATGCCTCCAGAGTGGGAGAGCCCACAACCTCCCTAGGTAGTTGATTCCATTGTCTTATTGCTCTGACAGTCAGGAAATTTTTCCTGATGTTTAGGTGGAATCTAGGTTCCTGTAACTTGAGCCCATTATTCCGTGTCCTGCAAACTGGGATGAACGAGAAGAGATCTTTGCCCTCCTCTGTGTGACATCCCTTCAAATACTGGAAGAGTGCGATCATATCTCCCCTCAGTCTCCTCTTCTGAAGGCTAAACATGCCCAGTTCTTTCAGTCTCTCCTCATAGGGCCTTGTTTCCAGTCCCTTTATCATCCTTGTTGCCCTCCTCTGAACCCTCTCCAGTTTGTCTATGTCCTTCTTAAAGTGAGGTGCCCAGAACTGGACGCAGTACTCAAGATGAGGCCTAATTCAATCTCCAACTCCTTGCTTCTCTATAATCCTTCTTTATTTTAATATCCATATTAACTATAGCATGATCCGAAACTTTTATAACACCTAATTCTGAACTCATCACTCTTGACATCAGGGATTTGGAAATCTATTCTAGAAAAGTTCTTCGTGGCTGGTGAATAATACGTATACCCTCTTTCCAATCCCTTTACCCCTCTCCAAACATCAACCAGTCCTTCCTTATTAATTATTTTATTTAATACCGTTATATTATTTCTCTTCTCTTGTCCTGTCGGATTTGATTTATCAATATTTTTATCCATCACCATATTAAGACCCCCAGCCATAATTACCAAACCCTTTTGTGGCTCCCCCATTTCCTTAATCACTTTTTGATAAAATTCTTCTTGATTTTCATTTGGTGCATACATATTAACCAATATATATTCTTCACCTCCCAATAATCCAAATATTATAATAAATCTTCCCTTAACATCCTTCTTTACCTTAATCACCTTAAAACCACATTTCTTTGAAATAATAATTGCCACCCCTCTTGACTTGGATAAACCATAAGCTCTCTCATATGTCATAGACCATCACAGTTTTAATTCATTTACCCCCTCCTTTGATTGGTGAGTTTCTTGTAAGCATATAATATCCGCCTTATCCTTGTTGAGGAGTGCTTCCATCCGTCTTCGTTTCAACATGGAACCCAGGCCTTTAACATTTAAAGTAGCAATTCTCAAGTATGAAGCCATCTCAAATCTTTGTCCATCTTAAATTGCTGGTCCCTATTAGTGATATAAAACACTACAACACACACCCTACCCCTACCCCACACCCTATTACCCCATTCCCTACATATATAAGCATTCCCCCCGTTACCATCCTTGAAGAAAATCTTCATGACCCCAGCCTGCCACGCCAACAAAAAAGTGGGGGGGAGACAAACCCACCCACCAAGCAACTGACCTGTAGATCCCTCCCAATTAATCTTTTATCCTTATTCATCCAGGTTAATACTCTTAAAAAAATAAATAAAATAAAATAAATTAGATAAAAAGGTATCATTATTAATCATTATATATACTTATTAAAATGAAAACAAAAAGCAACATATAAAGGAAAAAACCGAGAAAGAAAAAAGAAAAGAAAAATAAAAATAAAAACTAATATTAAAAAAATATATTAAAAGCACACAAAAAACTTTTTTTTCTTTTTCCTTTTCTTCTTTTTCTTTTCTTTTAAAAAAAGAAAAAAAACAAAACAAAAAAACAAGCAATCGAAAAAATACATCGCAACTCCATTAAGAGAAACTCCTCTTTCAGTTCCTTCCAGTTATTTGCACAATCACCTTCTCTTCTATTCTTCTCCTCACCACCACATAAACTTTTTCCTTCCATATTTCTCTTACTTAGCTGCTCCTTCCAACAGCTGCCCCTCCGCATCGCTCGAGGTTCCTGCCGTCAAACCCAGTTCTTCCAAAAGATCCATTCCTTGTATACAGGCTGTTATCTTGTATCTCTTGTTGTTGATCATAAAAAAAACACATCACAGGATAGCCCCAGTTGTATCTGATTCCATTTTTGGACAAGACCGCAGTACATGGCTTCATACTGCGTCTCCAGTCAATTGTTTGCTGACACAAATCATTAAAAATTTGGACTGGAGTACTTTGATATTGCAGTTGTTCTGGACGTTTCTTCAAAATTTTGGTAAACAATTCTTTTTTATAAAAACTGGCAAAACACACCACAATGTCACTGGGGGTAAGCCCCCCCCTTCTTCTTGAAACTCTATGGACCCTTTCCAAGTCTTGTTCAATCCATTCCAATTCTGGGGCAATCTCGGAAAACCATTTCAAAATTATTCCTCTCAAATTTTTCCCATCATCCCCACTAACATGTGGGAAAAGGCATATACGAATATTAGACCGCCTCTCTCTGTCTTGGATATTAATCATTTGTAACTCCAGTGCCTCAAATCTTAAATCTTGTTGCTGACTTTTACTTTGAAATTCCTGCTGTACATCCTCCACTTTGTCATCCAAGATCTTGACTTCCTGTTTCAATTGCTTAAAATCCTCTTCAACTTTCTGGAATCCTGCCTTCACACCCTGCTGAAGCTGTAGAATTTCTCCTTTAAGTTGAGATATTTCCCCACTAATTTTGTCTGCAAAGCGAGAGAGAATTGCCTCCATTTCTGTGGTCTGTACTTCTGAGGAATTTTTTTCCGGAGATGACAGAGTTGCTTTCTCTTTGGCATCCGCCATCTTAACACCTGATCTGGCGTCTTTTCTCTCAGCCATAATTAATTACTTTATCTCTACTATTGCAGAGACGAGACCCTGTTTTTTTTAATTCCGTTCCTTTTCTAATCCTGCTTCCCTCCTCCAGTTCACCTCTCTCGACTCTTTGAAGCCTGGAGAGGCTATGGTCAGAAGGATGAGTTCTTTCAGGACGATTCCAAAGAGGAACGCTTGGTTGTTGTTTTTTGCCTTTTTCCCATCCCCTCCGCATTAAAAAACCTTAATCAGAAGGAATACGCTCTCTCTCCTTATTAAAATTGTCTTTTTACAAGCCTCCAGCTTTCTGCTTGTTCTAATCTGGGAAGCAACAAGTTTAGTGCTGCGAGGCTTATCACCTCCCACGCTCTGCGAATCGCTTTCAGCTCCGTAAATCCATCTACAACTCTACAACTCTCTCCGGAGGTCAGCAGTATACATTCCAAATGATAAGTAAAAAAAACTCTTACCAAAGTAAACATCTTGGGAGGATTCTAACAAATGTCTAGTCCGCCATGGTGGCTGGCTCCGCCCCATGTTTTGTTCTTTATCCCAAGAATTCAACTCAGCTTGCATAGCCTGAAGCTATGGTTTAGCTTCCTTAACAGACATTTTTTCACCTCTTTGAAATTTTGAAGTTTCAAATGGCTTTTCCTGCAAATTCATCCTGATATCTCACAGGTTGACTCACCTGTTCCTTACCTCATCAGTTATCAGGTTCTTGTTCCAATAAACTTGCACCAATGATGAATAATCATTTGTTTAGCCTCCACTAAACCAAATGTGTATCAGAGTTTGTCAAATTTACCTGACTGTCTTTCAGCAAATGCTTCTCTATTCTGACTCTGACCTTGATGCATCTCCTGCATTAACAGAATTAATTTTGAAAAATGATCTCACCTTTTCATTCAGCATTATACTCAACACTTCTAGATAATCTCACTATCCAAGTGTTATTCATGTGAAACACAATATTCTCATTTCTAGAAAAATCTCATGTAAGCTCCCTTACAGATTTCTTCTATCTTTGAGGTGTATGTACCTACATATCAGATCCAAGATCCTGAAATGTTTCTCCAGAAGATTCCTCCTTCTACACTACTTTCTATAAGATGTACAGTTCAATACAGAACTAAAACTTCTATCATGTACATAATCAAAACATTTAAGAGCTTCTGCCCAAACCTCATTAGCCAAATTAGTATCACCTCTTCTGAGTGTTTGTTTACTCTTCCACACAATCCATGTGTTCAATACCACATCCTGTTAGAAATGCATCAAAACATGCACTGAATTGAACTTCCCCCCTATCTCAAAAGAAATAGGTAACATGGGTAATATGCTTGTTTCTCACCCAAGCACAAAACACCTTGACTTTGTTCAATACTCCAGCTTTCTATCTAACATGTACACAACCTTGTACCTCGTGTATTGATCAATTAACATCATGAAATAACGTGCCTCTCCTCTAAAAACCATCAGAGTACCCACAAGATCACCAAGAACAAATTTAATGAAATGACATGGTTTTTCAGCTTGCCTTCCAGTTTACCTGTTGAAGCTAGCATCCCTTGTTTATGTGCACAAAATTACCTTTCATGTGAAAATTACAATTTCCAAATGCTTTCCCCACCAACAGTTTGCATTTTCTTTCACAGGCCTGTGAATCTAAATGACCAAACATCATGTGATATGCATGAATGTACATGTCATACATATAAGCATTTAACCTTTTTATAGTTGCAATAGTACAACTTTCCATTTCTTTATTTACATCATTACAGTATGATAAAAGAAATAATCCATCTCTTAGCTTTGCCATATAAACATACCTACTAATTATTCAGTATTTTACATTTTGCTACAGAGAAATCCACAATATACTCAAGTCATATATACATTCAGTACATTTCCTGACATTTCCAGAGCATATATTACACTTTCTTGAATCCAAGTTATCCAGACTTTCAAGAAATACAGTTCCAAAAACATGACTGTTAAACTCCTGACCATTTGCATAGTCCTCTTTCTGTTTATTCATGTCCAACACAGAAAGCTTGGTTTAAACAATCCAATGTTTCTGCTCACACACAAAATAATGTCCATTTTGTTATGTCCTGGGTTAAAACACAAAGTTATTCCATCAGCAGCACCCCTGCTGATTTCAAGCTCCTTCTTCTGTGATCCCACATGAAAAAAATGAAGAACAGCTTCCCATTTTAAGCACAGCTTTCTCTGTTCAAAACTGCCGCGCTGTTTTTCTCCTGCTGTTTTAAAACCACGCCTCCGCTGGTTTGATACAGCCTCCCGTGTAGTATCAAGTTTCCCAAGATACGTTCCTGTCACACGTGACTTTGCTGCGACACACGCTCCAGACGCTTTACCCACGTCAGACGTAATCCACGCATTTGTAATCCAAGCCACTTGTTGATACAATGCAAAGGATAGCTGATCCGCTGCTGAGCGAAGAAGCAAACTGTAAAAGAAATATGATCCTCTCCTTGCTGTAGTCTCGATGAGTAGACACAGAGCCTCCTGGAAATATTTCCTTGCCCAATACAGCTCCTTGACAATCACTCCAGCAAGCTGTGGAAAACGAAATCCTTGTGTCCAGCGTTGTTCACTTTTCAGCCTAGTAGTTGCCCGAACCGGCACCCCCGTTCCAGCTTCTTTTCACAGTCAGTAGCCTTGGATTTGCCAAGCCTGGCACCTCCGTTCCAGCTGCTTCCAAAACGAAAAATCCTTCGTCTCTCTGTCCTGCATTCTTCAGTTGTGCTGCATTCCAAGCCGCTGTTATCAGCATCCAGCTCTAGCAACATCGCCTTCCCGGTTTGTTTACAAACCGTTCTTACAAATGTAAACATTTCTCTTAACCCTATAACTGCTGAATTTCTCTGTACTGCGTCCCTGGGCTTATCTGCCCATCTGAGATAACCATCAGGCTTATCTCTGGTGATCTGGGCCCATAACCAGATGTGAGAGCTGGACTGACCCGGGTTCAAAAGCTTCCCTAGCCAATGACCCTCAGTCCCAGTCACGCAGCTGGAAGGAGGAGATAACAGCAGTTAATAAAGATTAAAGAGTTTATTTGTAAGACCCAATTACATGGGATTAAGCCAATCAATGCATCTCTTACTCACTACATCATTGCAGATACAAATCCAATACCCCAGTGGTAAGGCTAGATGAAGTGAAGTCCAGAACAAGAGACGAGTCGAGTCGAGTCGAGAGGAGTGAGACGAGCAAGCAAGCAAGTGAAGCTGTCAACAAGTGTGTCAGCTTTATACCACTAGACCTGTACCTATAAATAGGATATTACTCACCCCAGTTGTATAACCTATTCATCAACATGTTTACCCCAAATCTGTCCCAAGGCTGCTGAGTCATACCACCTTGAGACTATGTCTGGTGACTGGAGACCTTGTGTACTTCATCTCAAGAGACAACCTCCATGTCAGGTGATAATCCTGATGTCAGGTGGTAATCTCGTTCTGCCTATGCAAAACCTAACAGCCTTACCAATCAGCGCCTGCTCAAAAGGCAGGTCCCAAACACACTCAGATGCTGGAAGCAATTGTTTGCTAATACAGCTGCAGCCGGACGCTCCTGACATTCCTGACCTCAGACTTCTGTACCTTTGATCTTTGGAACGACCCTGACCACGACTTTGCCTGATCCCAAACTGGTTTATGTTTGCTCTGTTCTGGACTGATATATTTTGGCTTCGACACTCGGACTGTGATAACGACTACGGCTTATCTTGAAACGACGGATTTACGACACTATCTCATTTTTACTGCTCCTGTACTGCTGTGTATTATTTATTATTATTATCGTAATTATATTGTTTTTAAAATTGTATTTTAAATGTGCTTTTAACTGTAATTTTAATATTTATATGGAAACCACTTAGAGGTTTTTTACAATATATAGTGGTATATAAATAATACAAATAAATAAATAGATGAATAATTGGTGAGCTGCCAATTGAAAAGCAAAGTGGCGAAGGGTTGTTGCCCCAAAGGGGGGTGGCGAGCATATCTCCCCCTTTTGGGTGTGATCTTCTAGTTTTTAAGTACAGGCCTGTGGCTTACGCTGGCTCAGCTTATCTGAGCATGGAAAGCTAAGCAGGGTCAAGCCTGGTTATTACTTGGATGGGAGACCCCTCCTCTAGTTTCCTGCATTGAGCAGGGGGTTGGACTCGTATAGCCTTGTAGGCTCCTTCCAACTCTATGATCTATCTATCTAAGGGTATTTTATTATAATTGTTATAAATCTTGTTGCTTCAGGATTAATTTTTAAATGAAATCTAATGTAGCATTTTAATCATTTTAATCTTGTAGTTGTTTTTAACTCTGTTACTGTAATTAGAACTGCTGCTGCTAGCTTTGCTGTTTGTTTTTTAATCTGTGGTCTTAAATCTTATATTTACATTATATTGTATTTTATGGTTTTAACTGTGGTAAACCGCCCAGAGAGTTTCGGCTATTGAGCAGTATAAAAATGTATTAAATAAATAAATGAATAAGCCATGTGATAATTGAAAGACCGAGTAACAAAGATTACTGAAGAAACTGTGGACATGTGGGTATATCTTAATATATCCTGTGGTACTTTATGTTCACTTTTGCTTAAATGGATTTCTAATATATCTGTTAAATATACTGCTGAAAGCTTTATATTATTATTATTATTATTATTATTATTATTATTATTATCATCATCATCATCATCATCATCATCATCATCATCATCTATTAATCGCCCATCTGGCCGGCAACCGGCCACCTTGGGCGATGTACATAGAATAAAAACAATAAAATACATTTAAAACAGTATAAAAATTTTAAAATCTTAACCCACCCCATATTCCCGCCTGAACAGCCAGGTTTTTAATGAGCGGCGGAAGCTCAGCAGAGAGGGGGCATGGCGGAGGTCACTCGGGAGAGAGTTCCACAGTACGGGGGCTGCCACAGAAAAGGCCCTCTTCCTTGTCCCCACCAGTCTAGCTGCTCTGGCTGAAGGGACAAGGAGAAGGCCGTCTGTGGCAGATCTTGTTGAGCGGCCCACTTGGTGTTGCTGGAGACGCTCCTTGAGATAGACTGGATCGGAGCCATATAGGGTTTTAAAGGTCAAAACCAACACCTTGAATTTGGCTCGGCAAGCAACTGGTAGCCAGTGCAACTCCTTCAGCACTGGCGTGATGTGGTCCCGCCGGCAGCTGCCTTTAACCAGGCGAGCCGCCGCGATCTGTACCAGCTGTAGCTTCCAAACCGTCTTCAAGGGTAATCCCACGTAGAGCGCATTATAGTAGTCTAGGCGAGAGGAGACCAAGGCATGAACCACTGATGGGAGCAGATGATTAGGAAGGTAGGGGCGCAGCTGCCGTATCAGATGGAGTTGATACAGCGCCGCCCGGCTCACAGCGGACACTTGAGCCTCCATGGACAGCTGGGAGTCAAGGATGACCCCCAAGCTGTGGATCTGGTCCTTCAGGGGCAGATGTACCCCATTCAGCACCAGGTCAACATCCCCTAACCTCCCCTTGTCCCCCACCAGAAGTACCTCGGTCTTGTCGGGGTTCAGCTTCAGCATGTTCCTTCCCATCCAGCCAGCCACTGCCTCCAGGCACTTGGACAGGGTCTCAACGGCCAACCTCGGTGAGGACTTGAAACAGAGGTAGAGCTGCGTGTCATCCGCATACTGATGACACCGCACCCCAAACCTCCTGATGATATCTCCCAGCGGCTTGAGGTAGATATTGAATAACATCGGGGAGAGGATGGAACCCTGCGGCACTCCACAAGTGAGCGGCCGAGGGTCCGAAGCCTCCTCCCCGAGAACTACCCTCTGGTACCTTCCAGAGAGGAAGGACCGGAACCACTGCAATACAGTGCCTCCCAAGCCCAACCCCTCCAGGCGGTCCAGGAGGATACCGTGGTCAACGGTATCAAAAGCCTCTGAGAGATCGAGGAGGACTAGAAAGGAGTATTCACCCCTATCCAAAGCCCTCCTCATATCATCCACCAAGGCGACCAAGGCCGTTTCCGTCCCATGTCCAGGCCTGAAGCCCGACTGGCACGGATCTAAATAATCGGCTTCATCCAAGTGTGCCTTCAACTGAGCACCCACCACCCGCTCGATCACCTTGCCCAGAAATGGTAAATTGGAGACTGGGCGAAAGTTGTTTAAATCCTGGGGATCCAAGGAGGGCTTCTTTAGAAGCGGTCTTATTACTGCCTCCTTGAGGGCTGATGGCATCACTCCCTCCTCGAGGGAGGCATTCACCACCGCCTTGATCCCCTCACGCAGTCTCTCCCTACAGCTCATTATGAGCCAGGACGGGCAAGGATCAAGGAAGCAGGTGGTCGGCCTCACAGATGAAAGCACCTTGTCCACTTCATCAGAAGGAAGAAGCCGGAACCGATCCCACAAAACTGGTCTGCCATTGGCCTCCTCCCGCTCACTCCCTGTATCCACGACGCACGATATCCCACTCCTAATCCGATCGATTTTATCTGCGAAGTGCTTCGCTAAAGCCTCACAGGAGGCTTTAGACTGTTCCATTGGGTCCGGAGCGACTGGACCAACCAGACTCCGGACCACTTGGAACAGCCTCCTGGGGCAGCACTCCGCAGATGCAATGGAGGCAGCATAGAAATTCTTTTTTGCTGCCTTCACCGCCACCCGGTAGGCTGAAGCTGCAGCTCTAACCTGTGTTCGATCGTCTTCGGAGCGGGAATTTCGCCATCGGTGCTCTAGCCTTCTCACCTCTTGTTTCAGAGCTTGCAGCGAAGGAGTGAACCATGGCGCCGCGTGAGCTCTGTTTAGGTGAAGAGGGTGCTTCGGGGCAACTCGGTCTAATGCCCTGGTGATTGCAGCATTCCAGTCGTCCACCAGGGTCTCGACCGAGCTACCGTTTGTGTGCTCCAATTCTCCAAGCGCGTTCAGGAATCCATCCGGATCCATAAGACGCCTGGGGCGGACCATCCTAATAGGTCCCTCACCCCTGCAGAGGGGTTGTGGCACCGAGAGATCCAACCCCACCAGATAGTGATCTGACCATGACAAGGGGGTGGTGGATATACCCCCGATTTCCAGATCATTTCCCCCCTCTCCAGACACAAAAACCAAGTCCAGTGCATGACCGGCTACATTAATCTACCGTACTTTAATCAGTAGATTATCAGTTTAAAGCTTTAATTCTTTGTATGCAAATTGCCGGGTTTAATTGGTGCTGTGAGTTAAGGGCACTCTTATTTTTGAGGCCACTTGGTTCATTTGTGTTACTGTAATACAGAAAGAAAAAATGGTTAGACATGGCCTTTGTAACAATATTTACTTTTGTTTCTGAAGTGAACTTATCTTGCACTTCTGATACAGTCATGCCTTGGATTGAGAGCATAATTCGTTCCGGAAATGTGCTTGTAATCCAAAACACTCTTATATCAAAACAAAATCCCCCCGAAAAAATTTGTACAGAGATTTTTAATTTAAGCCGTACTACAGTACTTGTATTGCAAGACGTCGCTTGTATATCAAGTAAAAAAAATTTAAATAAATATTTTTAAATTTGCTTGTCTTGCAAAACGCTCTCAAACCAAGTTACTTGCAATCCAAGGTATTACTGTATTTCAAAAGTGCCATATTGAGGTTCTGGTAATATACAAATTTATTTAAATGTAATAGATCAGTTGAACTGAAATGGAAAATGAATGTTAATCTAAAAATACTTTCACTGCCTTATTACAGCCTTAAAATATTATAGTGGTGGTATTCATTCATTCATTTGTTTATTACATTTCTATGCCACCCAACAGCTGAAGCTCTCTCGGCAGTTTACAAAGGTTTTTTTTTTTTTTAAGTATCAAAAGTATCATAAATATAATACTTAAAGGGGTTGCAGGGAACTTCTTTAAAATGTCAGCATCAAGTATCTACCTCAGTTCTATATCAGTTCAACGCCACCTTCAAAACTACCTTAATTAAAAACAAACCCTAGGCATGTTCCCTGCTTGAAAGCTTTTTAATATCCTGATGTTTAGCATGCTAATACACTATATGCTGCTTTTGTTTCTTTTCCATGTGGAAGGCATATACCTAAACATTGTATTGTATGAATTGGTTTTAACTGCCGAGAGAGCCTCAGCTATTGGGTGGTATAGAAATGGAATAAACAAGATGATGATGATAATGATGATGATGATGAAGGAGAAGCAGTAGTAATAGTAGTAGTAGTTCTGAACTAGTGCTTGGGCAGGGTAATGGACTAGATGAGGGAAATAAACTGAGACTCAATCCAGACAAGACAGATACTGGTTGTGGGTGGTTCATCAGAGAATGGTTCCTTCCATATTTACCTCCATGCACCCTGAGGTCATCATCGGAGGTGCTCCTGTCAAATGAGATAAGGTGGGCGGCCACAAAAGAAAGGGCCATTTCAATGATGGTGTCCCATCTGAGGAATGCCCTCCCCAGAGGGACTCGCCTGGTGCTTAAATTATGGTCTTTAAGGTGTCTGCACCACATTGGTTCTCTTTACCTTTTGTGGCTGGTTTTATTTTGGTTTTATCATGTGCTGTTTACTAATCATTGTTGCTTGTATTTTATGTTTTTAATTTACCTGTTTTTAATTTATTGCACTTTTGAACCACTCAGAGAACTCTGGTTTTGGGTGGTTCAAAAGCGCAATAAATAAATGTGATATTGAGTCTTTAATGTGTCATAAGAATACTGTTAATTTAATGCAATATTTGTAAACTAGATTATTTATCAATGCTTTTTAGGGTTCTTAAAGCTTATGGGCATTAAAACACCAAGGAAGAATCTTAAAAATACCCAGTGGTTCCCAATAGATTCGTTCATGTTATATTACTGAAATTATAGCCAGCAGGAGGATGAAAATAGCATTATGTAAGGAGTAATTTCTTGACATACTTATTTTTTGATGGGGGGCATACCCTCCAACATTTCACAGATGAAAATTGGGACACACATGTGAATTTGTATGAGGTATGGTTAAGCAACATGAAGGTGTGATTATGAGGGCGTGGCCAAGGGTATGGCCAGGCAACCAAAGGGCATGGTCAAGTACAAAAGTTATTAAAGGAAACACACAAAATCTTATATCTTATAATTATTACATTATATATTATTTTATAATATTTTATTAGTGGCTTTTGTATTTTTTTTTTAACCTTACTTAAACCCTTAATTGTTGATATCTGGTGTTTTTCATGGGGTGGGGAGTCTTGCAGGGCAATCTCTGTTTGTTTTAAAATTGTCAGGATTGGTCCCGCATTTTCAGTGCAGTTGGAGAAGGAGAAGAAAAGAAGGAGATGCGGAGGAGGGGGAGCTTTTGGGTGGGGGAAAATACAAAAAGACACATTGGGGTTTTGAACCCCTTCAGCGTTTTGCTCCAACACCTCTATAAACTCTGTTTTTTAAGGTCAAGGAGTAACTTTGAGGGTCTGAACAACTTTGTTGTTTGTTAACTCCGAAGTAGGTACAGATGTCTTCAATGGGTCTTACTTACCCTGGGTAACAAATTGGGACTTTTGCATAACAAAGTAAGAAGCCATGATGGCTTAAGTGTTTGGGGTACTGCGGGGCAGTTGGAGAGTATGGGGGGGTAGGAGCTTAATTTTGGGGTGTCTCAGCAGGAATTAGTAGCAATTTTGGGCCATTCTAAGATATATACGTATGCTTCCTATGAATTGTGAGTTTGATAGAGCTTCAACTACCTCATGTAGATTGTAGTGTTTGTTCTGTTGGCTGCACCCAAGGAAAACATAGAAAAGATATGTGTAGCAAAAAAAGAGCCACTCCTATCCCCCCCCCCCCCAGTGAATATCTAAATCAGAGGTGGTAGGGAGGTTTCATCTTTACAGTTTCTCGGGCCTCTGCCTAGGAGATAAGGATACATCTATTCAGAGATTTCCCAAAGTCTATACTTGGGCTTACCGTATTTGTGCTTGTGAGCGGGATGAGTTGTGGTGGGGGCAAAATATCTGCTCTGTACATATTTTTGTTTCAGATTGCATATGTTCCTCATGAAGAAATTTTCCAGTTGATCAAGCACTAGTGTTGACATTTTCAAGAGGAGTTTGATGTTTTGATCTACTGCTTTCTGGGTTTGAATTAATGAACACAACAATAGTATCTGCAAATAAAGCTTTTTAAGAACACTTTAAAAAGCAACATGTTTTGCTGAACATAATTTTTTATTTGGGACATTCCACAAAGATACAGTAAATCAAATAACATACATTGCAGCTTCAGTATATTATTATACAAAATTAGCATGTTTTAGGTGGAAATAAAATGGTTTTAATATCACTTCATGCTAATCTAGAACATCTATTCAATGTTACTTTTAAAGGATTGATGTCAGTGTTTTTCTGGGGACATCCTCTTCCTTGGATTATACCCCTTCAGTAACCAATGTTATAGAAACAAATTTTCCTAAAATAACAAAAAATTAACATAATAGAAAAACAGGAAAAATGTGAGCACAAATACTAGAGACTAAAAAATATTTTTCGTGCATTGAATTGGAACAAAGATTTGGGAATTGAAATTTTGTCAAGTAATAGTCCCATGAAAACATTATTAAACTTACTATATCTATACACACACACAATCTGACTCCAGTTCTCTGAAATACTAATAATCTTGTTATCTTTTCTAAATGCAACATAAACCATCTGATCTTGTATATGTTGGCCAGGATTCAGTGAACTCTTTAGAATCAAGCAAGAGGTTTGTGCTTTCCCCCTCTTTGAACAGCTAACAGCTGACTCTTGTGCCTTACTGCAAACTGCTTTACAAATTTCCTTGATTTTCAGAAGCAGTTGGCGATGTAGCATGGGAGGCTGCTGTACAAGAAAAACAAGTCTGTAGTCTTCATTGGCTGATGAAATTATTTTCACAGTTCTTTGGATCCTGGCCATTGTTAGCAATGAACTAAAGCCATAAATGAAAACTAAAGAGAGAGTTGAGGTTTTCTTTACAGTCCGCCCCCCCCCCCCCCGGGAAAAAAGATGTGGAAGTATATACATGAAGATATAAACATAGTGGCAGCAATTAGTGTGGGTAAAAGTCATTTACAAAATAGAAAAATGATACTACATTTTTACAAAATGTAAAGACTAAGCTTCTCTTAAAGAGTAACCTGGTTAATATTAAATATGAATAAAAGCATGTTTAGTCCTACAGTCAGTTTCTAAACTGAATCAATACCTTCTACCAGATACATTTCTCAAATATGAGGTACTTATACCCCACCTACTAAACTTACACATTTCATGTTCTCCAAATGAAAATAAAACTGCTCTACTTTGCCCAATAACTCAGTTCTTTCTTCAAAGTCTCAGTCATGGGCGTTTTATTTTTGATTACTACTTCATTTTTGTGAAGGTGGGGCAGAACAAAGCAGAAAGGAGCAATACTGCAAAGAAGAAAAGAACACAGAATTGACCAGTACACAAGTTCCTATATTCCCATACGTAACTTCACAAACTGTCATGGCTGCTGGTCATAACAAAGAATCTATGTGCCAGAGCTGAAGCCTCGACACTCACTGCTGATTGGGCTGGAGTAGCGGGCTTAGTTAGAGACTCTGGACCTTTAGTTTTCTTTTTAGGTCGCGTCTTTCCTTTTGACCCTCCTTAGTATGTTTATGGGTCATTTTCTTTTTAGTAGGGACTTCTTTGGACTGAGTCTTCCTCACCATAGTGTGTGTTAGAGACGGTTTTGGTTTAGCCATTGTAGCGTGCGGCATTGAGGGCCCAGCTGCAGAGAGTGTTTGCTGCCATAGGGTTGTTTTTAATTTTAACTCCCTCTGCTTCCTCATTGCCTTTGTGAAGGCCTGGCAATGGTGGCAGGTCTCCACTATATGTCCTTGCCCCAAACATAAGAGCTACAAAGAATGCCCATCGGCTGGGAGTAATTTAGCCCCGCAACTGACACATTTCCTAAAAGGAGCTTTTAAAGCCACAGCTCCTTGAAAAGAAAAAGGAAGAATATATTATAGGTTTTGTACTACTCAGCCGAGTCATAAAGAGAAGAACCTCCAAGAGCTACCAGTCGCAATGGCGGTCAAAGAGGAACTGAGGGAATGAGTGGGAGCTGCGCTCAGGAGCAGGCATGAGGGGGAGGGGCTCCCACCCATTTTACCTCAGCTAAAGAACTTTCTGAAGCATGTCTGATGAGTCATGTCTCCTCTCAATCTCGACATCGCATCTTGGAGATTTGTAGTATTCTCGATATCGAGGTGGTGATCGATATCAAGTAGAACGGTCATATTGTCTCCGATGAGAATATTCTTCTTGAGATCAAAACAAGTGCCTGGATGAAGACTCCAATCGAGACCGACTCCTGTAGAGGCGGGGAGACCTGGAAGCAGCAGAGGATTTGTCTCCGTGCCTTGTATTGATTTTTTTAGAAGCTGGAGTTGTTGTTAATGACTGTGCCGCTTTAACAGGGGAATCCAGGATCTCCCCTCAGAGATCGAAGCCACATGAGCTGTCAACACCAATGCACGCTGTGGAGTCGTTGGTGCAGGCTCTTTGATTTTCGGTGTCGAAGGGTCTTTTTTCTCAGAGACCGAGCGCTTAATGTAGAATTTATTGAGGGAAAAAATCTAGGATTACTAAAACAAGATGGTATAAAGCACAAAAAGTAGGGGGTTTGGGACTGCCGAATTTAAAATGGTATTATATAGCGAATCAATTAAGACATATAGTGGATATTATAGCACGCCCTAAAGAAATAATGTGGTTGGAGTTAGAAACATGTGAACTACGTAGTACTTTGGGGAATATTTTTTTTCAAAAAAATAATAATAAATTGATTAAAAATATAGACAACCCTTTTCTAAGAAATTTGTTAATGATTTGGGGTACTATGAAGAGCATATTTATACCAGGGATATCTCCATTAACTCCGGTGGTAGCTCTTAAGGATTTCCCTGAAAACTTAAGATTAGAGCTGGAGAGTAAACTAAGAGAAGAAAGGGTTATTAGATTGACCGATTGGGTGGAAAAGATGGGGACTAGAGATCAAATAATGGAAATTGTTGGGAGAAGAAGATTATCGTGGTTAAATTTACTACAGTTAGAACAGTGGTCGAAGAAATGGAAAAGGAAAACTGAGTACGAGAGAGATTTAACTAATTTTGAAAAGATGGTCATGTCTAGAGACGGCCTACCAGGTAATGCATCAACAAGAGGTATAACAAGGGATTTATATAGATTGATCCAAAAAGCAAAAGAACAAGAGGATCAGCTTAAGACTGTATGGGATAATGAATTTGAAGAAGTGACCTCGAAGGTGGGGTGGAACAATATATGGGATAGACGGATTGTGAAAATGATGTCAATTAGGATAAAGGAAAATTTTTATAAACTAATTTGGAGATGGTATTTAACTCCAGTAAGATTAAATAGAATAGATAATAATTGTTCTGCATTATGTTGGAGAGGATGTCAGGAAAAAGGGACATATGCTCATATGTGGTGGAGTTGTAAAAATGTATTGGTGTTTTGGCGAGAGGTTTTTACAGAAATATCGAAAATTATTGGTACTAATTTAGAGGTCTGTCCAAAATTAGCATTGTTATCAATAACTGAGAAGCTTATTTGTGATCAAAATATGAAGGAGTTAATTGTAAACTTGTTAACTGCGGCCAGGCTAATGATAGCGAGAAATTGGAAAGTGCAACATGTTTTCCTAATAACAGACTGGTATAAGGAAGTTTGGGACATAGCCCTAAATGATAAACTAACTAGTAGTATCAAATGCAAAAAAGGATTGCTAAAGAAGAATAATTTTATGGAGATATGGAATCAATTACTAGACTATGTATTAATAAAGGGGAAGGGTAACATGCCTTGTCAGGATATGTTATATTTTTGGAATTTAGACTTTATTTGATCAAGAGGATAGAAGTATATTAATTGGTCCCTTGAAGGGTGGGGGGGAGCACTTTATGATTTATTGTATGTTGATTATGTTATATTTGTGTGATAATTTTGTATTTTGCTAAATATATTTTCTGTGTTATAATTTGCTTTGAAAAATAAATAAAATATTAATGTAGAATTTATTATTTATTTATTTATTTCATTTTTATACTGCCCAGTAGCTGAAGCTTTGTGGGTGGTTTACAGCAATTAACAAGACAGTCCCTGCCCGCAGGCTTACAATCTAAAAAGACACTACACACAAGGAAAAAGGAATGGGGAGGGAAGAAGGGGGAATATTAATTAATACTCCTGGCAGGGCTGGTGGAATGGCCCTGCGCTCCCTCTCATCTCCCTCCTCTCAGCCTGCTGGAATGGCTGCTGGTGGTGACAGTTGAGGGAGGAGGAGCCGTCCATCCATCTCCGCTTGGCATCATTATCGATTTCGATGGACCTGCCAGTGGAGACTGGGTGTATTGCTCCAGTTCATGTCATTTGTAGATGATAATGTGTAGTGTTGTTATACAACAACAGATAATAACACCAATATGTGTCTCTCGGTTCATGGGGCTGCAATAGGGGGTCTCAGAGGAACTGAGGGAATGGGTGGGAGCAGGCGCAAGGGGGAGGGGCTCCCGCCCATTTTACCTCAGCTAAAGAACTTTCTGAAGCAAGCTCAGCGCAGGCGCAGAGCCCATATGTGTGACTGCACAGATGACCACTCGAAGAACTACAGTTACAGGTAAGCAACCTGTCCATCTCAGGGTTCTAGTGTAAAAAAAAGAGAGTAGATTCTGCAAGACTATAGTCTTCCCCCTACCCTGCCCCTTATCTAAGGTTGATTAGGGATGCTTTCCCTCTTGCAGCTATTGGGGATTCCTGATAGAAAAGGAGGCTGTGCTTTCCCAGGGTTAAGAATAACCTCTTGACAACATGAAGATAGGGAAATCCTATTTTCTTTCACTTCCTACGTAGTCTTCACTGCCTTAATACTTTTGTATTATACTTAAAACTGAGCTCTGCAGCTGAAAGAACTGGAAATGTTTTTGTCTTGTTATTTTGCTTCTAGAGAGAGTGTCGAGGGAGCTTTCCTAAGTGTCAGAGAATGGAACCCTCATATTGAAGGCACCACACAAAGTCCTTGGAGGACTACCCCTGAGCTAGACAAAATACTCACTTTATATCACTGATTAAGAATATGGATATGGAAATGTGGAGAAAGCCAACCTAAGCCCCCTTTCTGACACACACACACTCACCAAGGTGGGGGGAAGGAGACCCGGGGGGGGGGGAGACAGCCAGTCTCCACAGAGACCAAAGGGGACAAACAACATCTGCATAGAATCACCCCAGGGGGGAAGACAGGAAGCATCGCCAGGTTCGTCAATGCTCTCGTATATCAGCCCCATCTACATTAGACTTGAATACCTCGCCAGAGCAGACACTTCGGCACCCATAAGAAAGGACCATTCAAAACCACAGGATGGGACCATTAAGCAAGTGGCTTCAAAGGGACCCCACCCCACAGGGGGAAGGCGTCACCCCACCTGACCCAAAAGGTGCCCCTCAGGGAGGGTGGCAACCCACCTGATTGGCAACCCACCTGATTACGGAGGGAGGGGCTACCTGAAACACCAAGGTATAAAACACCCTGTGCAAGGGAACTGAGTTGTTGGACCTGATCAGCAATCTTGCCCCATGCTTGGGATAAGGGAACGAAGGGATCGGCAACCCCGGGTAGCAGCACCCGGCGTGCTCCAGCTAGCTGAAATCACTGGCCGCTTGGGTTGACCGGACCCCCGGGAAACCAAGCTGAAATCACTGGCCGCTTGGGTTGACAGGACCCCCGGGAAACCAAGCTGAAATCACTCAGAAGCCGCTTGGGTAGACCGGACCTCCGCCGGGAACCCAGCTAGCAGCATGCGGTTGACCGGGCCTCTACTGGAGCCCGAGCTGAACTAACTAGCTGAGAGCCCTGAAATCATGGTGTCCTTGAGACTTCTTGCTTGCTACTTTGTACCGTACTGATAAGCTGTATTGCTGGCGTGCGTCTGGGTTTGTGAAGGTAATTTTGTAAATAAACTTGTTTTATAAAATATACTTTTGTGGCTATAAGTTATCCCTTTGTTCTGGGCTAAGGGTGATAGTCGCTGGGGACCTCTGAGAAGGCCCGCCCTAGGACTCGCTACCCCCTTAGCATTGAACCCGCGCAGAAGACCAGGTTGTCGGTCTTCCACTGGAAATGATACATTCAGATGGCTTTTGCTTTTTTTTTTTATTGCTAGCCTGATGCTTGTCATTAGATAGTATTAACAGTAAATTATGAGGTACTTTTACATGTCAGTTATTGCTCACATTTATTTAAATTATGGTAGACTTTTCTGTTGAATCTTTCTAGTAGTTTAAGTGATTTATTATCTCCTTATAGTAGTAGTAAGGAAATTGAATGACGCTTTTCCTTAATAGAAAATTGGGGATAGGAATCAACAGATAACATCACTAATTTTACCAAGGAAACTCACTCCCTTTGCAAACGTCTAAGTAAACAAACTGCTTCCTGTAAAGAAATTCACAATAACACACCAGTTTTGTAGTTTGATTTTTAAAGAACTAAACACAGTTTGGCAGCTGCAGGGAGCTTGTTTTGCCCTTCCCTGCCAGAAAAGAACCTTGTAACTAAGAACTGGTGCCTGAGTTTTGCTTTCTTCCTCCTCCCTCCCAATCTCTTTTCCTTTTGTGTCATGTCTTTTAGATTGTAAGCCTGAGGGTAGGGACTGTCTAATATTAATCTTTGTAAGCCACTCTGGGAGCCTTTTTGGGCTGAAGAGTGGGGTAAAAATGCTGTAAATAAATAATAAATAATAACTTGGGGGCTATGAGTTGCATGTTTGGTAGGAAATCGTGGTAGTACTGGGAGGATATTTTGCATCTGATGAAATGGCCAGTGTTCATGAAAGCTTATGGAGAATAAATTTGTTAGTCTTTAAGGTGCCACAAGAAAAGACAATTCATGAAGATCTGCTCTTCTCGCTAATGTTTTGTTAAATTTTGTGGAATAAAATGGAGTTCCACTATACCAGCTACAGCCACAGTCTATACCTGGTATATCTATGAGATAGAACACCTATGACATAGACCAGAGTGAGCAACTTGTGGTCCTCTGTATGTTTTGGACTAAAACTCAGCCCTAGCCAGTATGGCAAATGGTGAGGGATGATGGTTGTAAGCCAAAACATGTGGAGGACCACTAGTTTCTCACCCCTGCTATAGACTAGTCTATGCGATGATGCAACACTATAGCAATTATGGGCTAGACAGCTGCTTTTACTAGAAAGCCCTACTCCTGTATTGTGGTGTTCAGACCATTGTGTCTTGCCCCGAAGATGGCTCTAAGGCATGCATGCCTCTTCCCTCTGCTCTTAATATCTTCTTGCTTACTCAATCTATTGTGCATGCCACTTTACCATGTTTTCTCTCCTCCCCCAGTTTCTATATTGGGTTTTCTCTCACACTTATTTTATGAACTTCATACCAATTAGTGTCATATTTATTTATACCCCATCTTTCTACCAAGAAAAATGGCACTCAAGGCAGTGTTGTCAGTGCATACTATTACTGTCTCCTATTTCTCTTCCCATTTGTGCTATATCACTTACTAGTTTTCTTGTCAAACCCCAAATCTCTACATGCATCTCTCACCTCTGTCCATTTTATCTGTATGATCCGCATGCCATTAGAACATTCCTTTACCTTGTATCTTTTGACTCCATTGATTTGTCCCTCAAACTATTGAAAACTTTCTATGCCTATTTCCCCCTCTTCCATCCCTTTAGCCTATTCTTTCCCATTCTTGATGTGGTCTAGCCATTATGAATTAAGTTTGTTGGGTAGGAAATGTCTTGAAATGTTGTGCTTTTGTATAGTGTCTGGATTATCTGTATGCACTTCAGAAATAAAAATAAGGCATAGTGAAGCTGCCTCATAAGGAACTACCTGTTTTGATAAGATTGTGTGTGTGAATAGGATGTACAACTTGCAAGCACAAGTAAGTCCTATGTCTTATAGGATGTACAAGAAGCAAATTATACTTGTAGAAGAGGCATGTGCATCCTTAAAATATAAACAAATAAAGTGGACTCTTGAATCACCAGGCACATGGCCACTTCCATTAGGAGAAATAGAAATGAAATCCCTCGGTACATACAATCAGTATGAGTAGAATTGGAGGGTGAGTGGTTTTCCCCAGGACTCATTCTCTTCTAGGACCTGTCCACCCATTTGCCTACCTGCCTCTTCTCTCTAGTTATATCATATTATGATAAGCAGTTGAAATAGACTAGGCTGAGGTGGTGAAATTATAGCACAACACTGACTGTTGCATGTGTTTTGTCTCTCCTAGTCTGTCTGAACATTCTTATCTAAGGTAAAGGAATACTACCCATTTTGGACCACACAGTATATGAAACTATTTAATCAGTATTGATCTTTAGATAATAATGAAGAATCATTAACATAATAGGCATGTTCAAACAGCACATATTCCAATGTTCTGGAAAAGAGAATAGGTGTGATGGTTATGTAAATGGACAAGAAGTTCATTCTATGACACTGAACCACTAGTAGCAGTGACTTGGTATGCCATACATACTTGAAAAATTGGGAGCATTAACTTTAAAAGTACACTTTCTGTCTTTCACAGAAATCCTATTGGTATGCTTATGGATCACTTTAAGTCTCTCTGAATGTTTTTTTAATGTGGTCTAAAAATCAGAAGCAAGCTATTTTAAAGGTAATGTGTGTTCTTATCCTTGTGTCCCTTTCTATCAATAGATGCCAGAAATTCAAATACTTTCCTTATTGTTACTTGTAGCACCTCACTATGAATATGGTCAAAATGTTAACATTCAGATGACACTAGTGAAGTTTTTTTTTAAATTACAGTATGCCAGTAGCATAATACAGCTGGTAGGTAAGCTCCAGAATTGTATAACTATATAGTACATTTTATTTTATTATTTTATTATTTACATTTATTAATCGCCCATCTGGCCGGCAACCGACCACCCTGGGCGATGTACATAGAATAAAAACAATAAAATACATTTAAAACAGTATAAAAATTTTAAAATCTTAACCCACCCCATATTCCCGCCTGAACAGCCACATTTTTAGTGAGCGGCGGAAGCTCAGCAGAGAGGGGGCATGGCGGAGGTCACTCGGGAGAGAGTTCCACAGTACGGGGGCCGCCACAGAAAAGGCCCTCTTCCTAGTCCCCACCAGTCTAGCTGCTCTGGCTGAAGGGACAAGGAGAAGGCCGTCTGTGGCAGATCTAGTTGAACGGCCTACTTGGTGTTGCTCGAGACGCTCCTTGAGATACATATCTATATCTGTAAGGAGACCAAAACGCTGGTTTATAAAGCCATTGTATTACCAACTTTATTGTATGCCTGCAAAACATCGGACTATCTATAAACGTCATTTCCACCTCCTTGAAAGATTTAATCAACGTTGCCTCTGGAAAATCCTGAGAATTACTTGGGAAGATAGGCGAACAAATGTCAGTGTACTGGAAGAAGCAAAGACTACTAGGGTTGAAAAAATGATCCTTCAACGCCAACTTCAATGGACCGGTCATATTGTTCGAATGTCTGACTGCTGTCTCCCAAAGCAGTTACTTTATTCCCAACTCAATGATGGAAAGCGGAATATCGGTGGTGGTCAGTATAAGAGGTTTAAAAATGTTCTTAAGGGTAATCTAAAAAAATGCAATATAAACATCGAAAACTGGGAAGCTCTGGCCCATGAACGATCTAACTGGAGGTTGGCCTTTCACAAAGGTTCTATGGACTTTGAAGAAGCCCGAGGGCAAGGTGAAAGGGAGAAACGTGCTAAGCGAAAAGCATGTCAAACGAATTCTTTACAGGACCATCTTCCATCTGGTAACCTGTGTCCTCACTGTGGGAAGCTGTGTGGATCTAGAATTGGCCTCCACAGTCACTTACGGACCCATTGCTAGAATCTACACAATTTTTAGAATTTCCTCTTTTTATAATTTTCTTTTTGTAATTTTATCCTGGAAGACAATCTTACTTGGTCACGAGTGATCTCCTCCTACTACTACATCTATAGCTTTTACAGAAAGTGAGTAAACAGGTGTGGTATGTGTTCAAGAGATACAGTTGGAAGTTACAAGAATGATGTGAAGGGAAATTCAGCATAGGATATAAATTTGAATATTGAATCGGAGGTCTTTAAAACTGTAGTAAGAGGGTTACTACATAACATATTAGACATAACATTTTTTAAACAAAAGGAAACAAATTTCTACATTACAAAATAAATAAATAAATAAATATAAAACTTCCTAGAAACAAATACCTATTCCAGGAAAGGAAAACCACTAAAATGCACTAGTACCTAAGACTTACCTTACTGGCTCTGCTTAGTTGGTAAATTTATTTCTAATAGGCAATGGAGAGAATTTAAATTCCACTACAGGAATATGTGACCCCTGTGAGGAAGAGCCATGACTCAATGGTAGAGCACATGCTTGGCCTGAAGAAGATTCCAAGTTCAATCCCTGGCATCTCCAGGTGGGGCTGGCAAGATTTCTGCCTGAAACCCTGGAGAGTGGCTGCCATTCACTGTCAGCAATACTGGGCTAGATGGACCAGTGGATCTGACTCAGTACAAGGCAACTTCCTATGTTCTTATGTTGGTGGTATAATCTTGATAATCCCAGCTGAGTTTTAAAAGTAAAACTAAACTTTAGTCCTAGGATCGGCAGATAACTTTGACAAAAATAATGGCTAGAGGATAATCTGAGCGTGGAAAGCTAAGCAGGGTCAAGCCTGGTTATTACTTGGATGGGAGACCCCTCCTCTAGTTTCCTGCATTGAGCAGGGGGTTGGACTCGATAGCCTTCTAGGCTCCTTCCAACTGTATGATCTATGAAATCTGTGAAAAAGCCCTAGGAGAATAAGGCCAGAATAATTGTTCTTTAGGTCATGATTTTTAACTCTGGGATTAGAAATATGCTAGCTTGCATTTGTAGTTTCATACTTAATGTAACAGAGGGAGAAATGGCTGAATAAATGGTTATTCAGACAACACAATAACCCACACTCAAGGGTTGAGTGTAGGTTGTTGAACTGTAGGTTGTTGAAATGTGGGTTATCGTGTTGTCTGAACCCAGACGAACAACAAACCATGGGTTCTCTTCGTGGGTTGTTCATGGTTAACAAACCATGGTTTGTTAGTGTGGCTGGTTCAGACAACACAATAATCCACATTTCAAGAACAACCCATAGTTCAATGGCAACCCATACTCAACCCTTGAGTGTGGGCTGTCATGTTGTCTGATCAAACGAGGTCTAATTGAGCATGGGTTAAAGTGCATAGATCTGAATGAACAATTAGCTTCCTGAAGTCTGCATTGTATCTGAGTGAATTAAGCCATTTTAGGTAGCTTAGAAATTTCATTGCTAACAGAGTAGAAATGGATTTTATAAATTAACTAAAGCAAACTGGCTTCATTAGTATTCCTGGTAAATACAAAAATTTCCTTCCTGAGTATACATATTCTCTTCTGCAGATTAAAGCATTTTTCTCTAGCCAAATTATGATGGTGTCAACAAACTATGAATATGAATGTGTGGAGGACCACAGCTGGTCCTTTGCGTGAGTTCGGGAGTTAAAGGGTTAACCGGCACTGAGAAAATGCCCTTTATGCGGCTTCCGTGAGAATTAAACTCAACCGTGGCAAGTATTGACACTGAATCGTATTGAGACAGGAGCCAGCTATGTTTATAACGCCTTTAATGGAGCGGAACTAATAAGACTACCAGGAATTTCACACTATAAACATCAGAGTTCATAAAAGTCAGTGGAGCGTAGTACTCCAATACACATACGAGATAGACGGCTTGCGAAATACAGAGAAGTAACTTCACAACAAAGAATCTGACTTACTGAGCTAGCATTGCCGTTCATCCATCCGGTCTCCGGGCACTGCACCCAGGGTTGGGGTAGCTTGGTCCTGACTGGAGCCAGGAACCTGATCTGTGCGAGCCTGCACCATACTTCCAACAACCCCTTGTTTTCCAGGATGTTCCTTTTCTACCCTACCTCGCCCCCTCCCCTTCTTTGATGACAAGTCGGGCTGGTTCCGCCCAGTGGGGCTGTGGCACCTTTGGAGTACTTGGGGGTACTTTGCAGCTTTTTGAGACTGCACCCCCCCCCCCTGGATGTTGTGCACTTCCTTGAGGGTAAATGCAAATGTGCCCTATTGAGGTGGATGCAGATGTAAGTATGTAAAACCCGTCTGCCCAGAACTGTGTCTCCTTTCCCTAGGGTGGGGATTATGCAGAAGGATGGAGGGAGATGGGTGGGCAGCAGAAAGGGAAAAAATGTCAGGGTTCAGCAAGTGTGTGGTTAGGCTTTCTCTTCACAGAATGCTTCTCTAATATGTACTTAACTTTTCCCCCTTAAGATTGAAAGTGATTTTGAAAGCAAGCTCACTATGATTTTACCCTGTGACTGAGCCTATGGCTGTAACCTGTTGTCACTCGTGTGTGTATGTGCGTTTGGTCTTTGTATATAAGCCGTTGTTTAAAATCAAGAATGACGCATGTAGAATATGCTAATGATTGTTTATAAATATAAGCTATTCTAAATATATTATGGTCAATTTATAATTGGTGTTTGTCTTTAGTATATGATAAAATATTATTCAATATTTTTACAACCAGATGTTGCCTATGGCACATGAAAACTGGTCAGATATTCAGCATTTATCTGAGATCGGCTGAAAAGGTCCTCTGCCATTTGGGGAGTATGAGGTGTGAGGAGAGGTTGTAGTGAGTAGGGAAGATGTGAGAAAGTAGGGAGTGGGGTTGTGGGAAGGTCTTGAACTGTCTCTATTAACTTTCCCATCTTGATCAGTGTTTAGTTGCCTTTCCTAATGCGGCACTTCTGGGCACCGTGGCATCCACAGACACTTCCCTTGGCTCCCACCAGGTCCCTGCTCCAATCAGATATAAAAAATATTTTTGGGCAGCGCCTGGCCTGCAGTTGTGGGCCCAGAGACATTCTTAGGCAATGAAGATGGTGAGCGGCTGAGGGCCAGGCACTTCACTTTGCAGTGTGCCTTGCCTACTAAAAAAAAGGGGTGGGGCGGGGAGAGGAAATGACAAAAAGAAAAAAGGAATACTGTGCTGTTGCCTGGTAAGCTTTGGGGGATTGGGAAAGGCAGTGGAGATTAGTGGGGGCATTGGAGGAGATGTGTGTTTGTATGATGGATGAATTGGATGTGTACTTTGGATGGATGAATGGATAGATAGTGGGTGGGTGTGAGAGGAGGAGGAGGTTGGTTGGGGGTGATCTTGAGAGCGTGTTTTGGGGTGGATGATCCTGAATGGGTCACTTCATATTCATGGTGAGATTCTTATGTTCATAGTACAGCTACTAAATCATGGCAAAGGTGTTTCTAGTTTCGAGCTTAAACAAATCATCTAGCTGTACTCTAGCATGTGGGTGGGTGACAAATCCTAATTTTATATATATACGTGGTTTAGGTCTGAACTTGTTGGGATTATTCAGGAAAGAAATCCTCAGATTGTGGTGAAGAGCTCATTATGTCACTATAACCCATAGTTATATTTAATTATGAAAACATGGGCATAGGGAGTTGCTGCATGTGTAAAACATCAGTTAAAATATTTCCGACTATTAAAACTACAGATAATAATTAGAAATGTGTGATATTGATGTAATAAATATTTTGTTTTGTTACAAATATGTAAAATAGTGAGGTCAAATTCTTCTCCTGGACAATACAATCTAAATATACTTTCTTTTGTGCATATTATTATATACACTTTGTTTTAACTTTAAAATACACTTAAGTTTCCAGTTGCTATTTTGTTAATTATAGTATAGTGCCATCTGGTGGATTTTCTACTTCTCTCCACTACATAGTTAAAATGGAGGTCTGCTGATATGAAACCTCTGGATTTAATCGGGTGTGTTCTCATGATACATTCCTTCTAGCGCTAAACCTCAGTAAACCTTCTCAGTATATTTGCATGTAAACAGCAAAAGCAAGTTTTTGCTTTACTAAATGGACAGCAGGTCTGTCTGTTACTATGATGCAAAATAAAGATACTTGTGTTAATTCCAACCTTTTTAGGTGCCTGTACATATGTTTGTGTCTTGAGATTAATAAATACTATAGAATTTATAGAGGAAATACCTCTGTGTTTTCTAGGTAAATTTTTAACATTCTATTGACACTAATCAAATAAGCTTTCTCTATCCACAAAAATGCTGTTGGTATTTTAGGCTGGAACAATAGGCTATGGCTATATTTGAAATGTGTTCATGGAATTCCATCTTGTAGCTATATATTTAGATAAGTCCAGTTCTCAGGGGGTCATACCAAGGTCTTTAACATACCCTCCAACATTTCACAGATGAAAATAGGGACACACATGTGAATTTGTAAGAGGTATGGTTAAGCAACATGAAGGTGTGGACAGGCAACATGAGGGCATGGCCAAGGGTATAGCCACCCATCTCAGGATGCTCCAACCTTTTAAGGGCGCTGACCACTCTGAAGCCACTTTGATCTCCAGGCCCATGATGATGATGGTGATTGCTGTTGTTGTCATTATTATTATTGTACCATCAATGTGCATGGTGCTCTACCGAGTATAAGAGAACAGTTCCCTGCCCCAAAGAGCTTACACTCTAAAATGTAATATAGAGGCAACAAGAAATGGTAGGAAGGGGTAAACCGGGGAGGAATATGCCATTTCTGTCAAACATAACTTTCAGCCTACTTTCCCCACATTGTGCAGGAAACTCCTTGATTTAAAGATCTCCCTCCCACTTTAAAAATGGATCCCTCCATGGTGGCTTTGTTCTCATTAGTACTTTTGCCAAAGAAATAATATTTAACATTTAGATATCTCTTGAGTGTGCAAAGTGGTTCACAGGCCCACCCTACAAGCTCCTACTTTCTCCACTCAAAAAAAACAACATGTGGGCTCTATTGTACGTTATTAAAAAAAAACACAACACCACTGTGATTGAACAATAATGCCAAAATGGAATGATGATGTTTGTTGCTGCTATTTGAGGTAGTTGGGATTTTTTTCTTTCTTTCTCTTGATGAGGGTGTGTTTTCTGCTAACTCCTTTTTTAAAAAATGCCAATGCATTTAAAAAACCCCAATCCAAAATCCCTGCAGAATAATCCTAATCATTGCTGTAGGGAGCTTTCTCCATTGCACTTCAGCATGTGTTAGAAAAAGACTTTCATATGGGGTACACAGGTAGAGCCAAGTAAATTTACCACTGCTCTGAAAACAGAATAACAGTGCAATCCTATGCATGTGTACTCAGAAGTAAGTCCTATTACATTCAATGGGACTTACAGGAAAGTGTGTATATTTTAAAGAAATCTACAACACTGACCATCACATCTTGTGGCAGCAAATTGATTATGCATTGTGTGAAGAAGGATCATGTAATTGAGGGAGAATTGTGAAATGCTGCTCCTTGCTAGAAGAAGAGGTAGCAGCAGCAGCAGTGTCAGTGCTAGGATGACTTTTCCAGAATTATATTATGATATAATATCTTATATATTATAATCATTACATTATTATATTATATATTATTTTATAGTATTTTATAAGTGGCTTTTGTATTTTTTTTTACCTTACTTAAACCCTTGTTGATATCCGGTGTTTTTCATGGGGTGGGGGTGTCAGTGCTTGCAGGGCAATCTCTTTCTTTTTGTTTTAAAATGGTCAGGATTGGCACAAATTCAACAGGTGAAGTTTACCCACACCCCAAACATGGAGCTTCAGAAAGAAGGGGAAGTTTCTTGCATTTCTGACACTGTATCGCACGAGCAGGGCTCTCCAACCTTGGGTCCCCATTTGTTGCTGGCCTACAGCTCCCAGCATGCCCAGCCAGTATGGCTAATGGCAAGGGATTCTGGGAGCTGTAGTCCAGCAACATCTGGGGACCCAAGGTTGGAGAGCCCTGTGTTAAGAGGCACAGAGTCAGCTCCTTGTTAGGAAATAAAATCTTTGGCAATATAAAGATAGGAATCGTGATAAATTCCTTCATTCACCTCTCCCTCGGTCCAGGCCAGTGGGTGCAGCTTTCCAGCAGGTAGAGCATGCGCGTGCACACACACACGCATCCTTGCAGCGTCTGTCTCTCCGTGCGGATGTTCGAGCCTAAAAAGAGCTACACTTAAAGGGGCCGTGCTATGGGCAAAATTGCAGCTAAGCTTGAAGTTTTAGCTTAGCTGCAATGAGTCAACGCACATTCTTTAAAAAAATGCTCTATTGCTTGTTTCGCCTACTCTGAACTTTCAAGTTCTATGTGGAGAGGTGGACCACAGCAAAGGACCAATGAGTCTTTGCCATTATCATCTGAGTGTTGGACTTGCCTGTATATACAGCTGCCAGTTGGAATTCTAGAAATGGGTTTAAATATAACCAGTTCTCTTTCAACCTGAAATACCAACAGTACTATTTGTGGATGCAGAAAGCATACTGTATTTCATTAGAGAATGGATGAAAATGATTTTAAAAGACATAACATTGCCTATTAGCATTCTGATTTGTAGTAGAGGTGGCCTCAACAAAAGCTGATGGACAATACTTCTTAAAGAGAGTTGAAAGTGGCTGAACAGTCGGATCTCTTTACGCTGTACAGCCATTTATTTTGTCATCTCTTGTCAACCAGGCTTTGTAGCATTTTGAAACAGAACACTATTTATTTATTTACACTTTTATCTCATATTTTCCAGAGGCGACAGTGGGATACATAAAATGACCAGATATCCCTCTTTCAAACTGCCTTCAACTTTGGGGAGGGGGAATATGTCCCCTGTCTGCCACAAAAGACTTTGATATCATTCCTTCTCATATCTGTTGCTTTCATACAATTTTTAAAGTAGAAAATAAATTCTTAATTCCAGCAACTTTTCCTTTTCCTTTACAGCTTGATAGCATATTGTCCCCTCCATCTATGCCATTTCGGAAATCAAGTAACCCTGAAGTTTCTTCTGGCCCTGGCAAGTCACTGAAATTTAAAAGGCAGCTCAGTGAAGATGGAAGACCATTTAGAAGAGGAAGCCTTGGAGGAGCTCTGACTGGTAAGGAAAATGACATGTGGAAACATCAGTGGATATGTTCTTTAAAGCATACTTATTCCTGCTTGTGGGCTTTCCATAGGTATTTGGTTGGATACTTTGATCTGATCCAGCAGTGCTCTTCTGTTCTTATGATGGTCTCACATGCTTGTTCTTAAAAACAGAGCTGTATTTTAGGAAATACACATAATCTGACACCACTCAGCATTTTCTCTACTGCTGATAGTGCGTCAGATGTCCCAGGGAAGATAACAAGGAATAGATAATTTGATGAGCCTTTCTTGTTAATATACTGTCTCTGTAAGTGAAGATTAGCAATTAGTACCCACCAGGGCTTTTTTTCTCAGAGAAAAGGTGGTGGAACTCACCCCCCCTCCCCTAGCCACGCCCCTACCCACCCCTAGGACCGCCCCCTAAAACCGCCCCTTTAGAGAACAGGGATGCAAGTAAAATTTGGGGGGGCTATAAAAGTAAATGTATGGAATTAAATAAAAAGCAATGCAGTAAAATGTGCAAAAAAATTGGAATACTTACCAAAAGTAAGCTCAGAGACATTTCCTTTTTGAAAGGTGTTTATTTATAAGTTTTGCAGTTACACATATTAATCACAGTTTAGTAAAGTGAATACATGAAAAGAAAGGGGGGGATAACAGGGGACCAATTACACATTGCCTAAGCAATGCCCGTTGGGGGGGGGGGTCAAGGAGTTAGGATGCAGTGGGAAGGTACCCATAACAATACAACAGCAGTCACACACACATTCGTTCAATCATTCACACTGATGCACCTTAAGCTTACTTAGGTCTCAGCCCCACCTCACTCCTGAGTTCAATTGAAACAAAAGTTTTGTATCATATAAAGCCCTTTCCAGTTTAAATGTACCATCACCTCCAAAAGGCTCAGAGACATTTCCAGATGATTTCAGCGTTCTTGTCATATGCATCTTCTCTGCTTCTCTCCTTGCTTCTGACATCAGTAGCAGCATGACGACCACGAAGTAGCCATGAATCGACATATTTAGAGGGATCAAAACAACGTAGAGGAGGACCATTAACTCTGATAAACAGTAGTCCTGAAATGGTTGTTGTCAGAAGGGAAGCTCTGTTGGGAGTAACTATTAAATTCATTTGTGAGAATCCTCTTTCACACTCACTGGATGAAATTGGGATACTTTCAATGGCATTTATAAGAGGGCACAGGTCATCAGGCAAGGTTTTCTCAATCAAATATTCTCTGAAAGCATGTATCATTTTCCTTTCATTCAACTGGAATCTAATGGACAAATTTCTAATTTCATCCTCTCCAAAAGTAAGCTTTTTCTCAACATTGTCAGGCCAATGTTTGGAGTACAAGCACCCTGGTGCAGTTGGCAAAAGCAGAATCATTTTCAGTGAGCAGTCTACTCTCTATTGAAGATTTTAATTTTTCATAAAACGCATCAGGACCTATGGGAGGGTCATTCTTAGCTTCTTTTCTGTAAAGGGAGATTCCCTGGAAACAGAGCTTTTCAGAGGCAACAGCTGCTTCTTTATAATAAGAACCTGGCTCTGTTCTTCTACTTTCAAAGAGTTGTACAACAGTTTGTATTTTTTTATTTGCCCTGTATAGATTTATTCTTCGCTCTTGCAACACCAAGCTTAATTCAGACAACTCTTGAAGAGCATCGCACATGAGTCCCAAATCCAATAAAAAGTTTGTGCTGGTAATTTTTCTCAATAGGCCTTCATACATACAGCGTTCAGTCTTGTCCCGGGCGGTATCTTGCTTTGCTTCTTCAAAATGACGAACCAACACTCTGTAGCTTTCCCACACTGCTGACACAGAACGAAAAGTAGATGCCACCCATCTCGTACTGAGAACTCGTCCTATTTTCAAAAGCTGCGCCTCTAGGGAGCTAGCACAGGCTTGCAGTTCTCTGCTGTTTTTGGGAGATGCATGATATAGTACATACAACTTATCCATAAAGGCCTTAAACCTATTAATTCCTGATGTTTGTTTGACCGTATCTCCAACTGACAATTCTAATCTGTGATTAGCACAGTGCCACAGAATAATTGAAGGAAATTTCTCCTTCAACAATGTCCCAACACCGCTCTTATTGCCTAACATCACGGCTGCACCATCACATGTAACACTGATCAAATGTTGTCTTAAGTAGTTGTCCATTATCCCATAAGAATGCAGGCAGTTAAGGAGAGAAGTGCAAATTCCTTTTGCGTTCATGCTTTCCAGTTGAACCAAATCAAGAAAGAAATTTACAGGGGAATCCATTGCACTGTTTGCAAGAAGAAATCGAACATATACAATCAGTGTAGATTTTTGACTTAAAGTGGTTGACTCATCAATAATAAGGGCGATTTTACTTTTTGATCTTACGACTTCATTGACCAAGTTTTTTCTCATTTCTTGTGTGATGTGATTCACAATATTAATGCAGGCATTTGTTGAGTGAAGAATGCGGCCCATATTAACGCCATTTAACTCCTGCAGATCTATTTCAGAGCAAAAACTATTGAAGGACTGGTTTTCTTTGGCTATCTTGTATGCAGTGCGAAAGATCTTCATAGTTATGTCTTTCTCTTGGGCCACGTGTTTTAAACAAATCGTTTCAAGATGTTCATTTTTTCGCTCCAAAAGAATTTTTAAGGCGGCCTTGTGTACAGAACTTTCTTTGTGCTCAAACATTTTTTTTCTTAAAGAAGTGAGCTGCTGTGATCGCTTGGTGCCATAACTGGTTACCTGATTATTTGCCCATTCCTTCGATATCTTCATGCCATTTTTTTTTTCTATGCCAAGACTACCAACTTTTTTGCACACCTTGCACCCAAGCTTCTGATCATGGAAGTCAAGCCAATCGAACTTCTCGCAAAAAGAGTTTTTTTGATCCAAAGTCCAGCAACTTGGCCAGGCAGTTTCAGGACTTTCAAGATAATCTGGATCAGTGCAAGAAGGACCAGCATCAAGTGTGTCTGAAGTAGAAGGCAGAACTTCATCAGAAGACACAGAATCCAATTCAATTGGTGAAGAAACACATGAAGATGCAGACTGTAAAACAGTTTGACTGCTCTGCGTTCCCTGTCCTGGTTCACTTATTCGTAATTTTTTATTGCCGTGGGCAAAAAAGCTAGTTATCTTTTTCATGGTAAAAAATTAGAAAAAAAATGTACTTCTTTCTAAAGAAGTCTAGTAGATGAATAGATGGGGTGATGGATGAAGATGATCTGAAAATATAGATGAAAACGAACTAACAACGAAGGTAATGGCTTCGTATATTGTAAAGCACTAAGTTGTCAGGTCATATGAATAAACTAAAAAAGGTTATGTACAGCAATGATAAAAAAAATAAAATAATAATCGACAAAGTTATTTTAATCAGGTTTTCTAATGATTTATAATAAACTTGATTGTTTAAATGGGTTGTAAAGGTAAAAAAATGTTTTCCCTAAATAGCTTCCTTTACCTTAGTGCAGTCCTCCTTCACTTACCTCATCCTTCCATTTTGCTTTTAAATGTCCTTATTTCTTCTGAGAAATCCTCACTTCCTGTTCTTCTGTCTGTAACTCCACACAGTAATGCGAGGCTTTCTCCATGGTGTGGAGAAAGCCTCCTGAGGGGGCGAGCAGGAGTGTCAGGACGCCCACTAACACACAGCTAAACACACGTTAAACTGTTTAACGTACTTGGAAAGTGGGTGGGGGGACCTATACTGGCTGCTACTCAAATACCATACAGGTTTTGAAATGGCTCTCCTTCTTTGTAAGTGATTACAGAGCCCTGACCTGCCTCACTGATCACCTTTGTCACATTCTTGGTCATTTTTTTTAGATTGGCTGAAGCTCAGTGTTTGGTGCTCCAGTGCTTATCAAGTGAACATGTTATGCTATTCTGTTGTATCACACAAATTCAACTAGGGAATCCCTTGAATTCTTGCTTTCGACACTGGAGTCAGCATCAGAATAAACACAGATGACCATTTCCTGTGTGGCTATGACTTAAAAATGTCCCACAGTGTGGATATGATTGCACTGGGAACAGGTTGTCTGTGGGGTCCAGCCGTGTATGGTCCTGGCTCAGAACATACAGCCTGCTTCTCCGTGGCTGTGGTTTAGGGCTGTGGTTGCAGGACTGTGAGACCAGGTAGAACAGAACACGGATCCCATCACACTGGACGCTTTTAAGGAGCAACCACACAGGAAGTGCTCATCTTGCACGTACAGCCTTACACTCTACTCCTTTCTCCAGCAAGGAATGTCTGTGGTGGATCGGATGACGTCTACGTCGCCTTGCATATGTGCAAAGGCATCTTTACAAAGGCCTCTAAGCTAGGCATGGGTGAACATTTTGTTTCAGTTCATTTTTTACCAAGAATTTACCAACATTCACAAATTGCTTCATATGTAGTCTTGTTCAGGCATTTGCCTGAACCTGTGAGGGTTTCAAGTGGCTAGAGTGGTGGGGCCGTTCACGCTGGCCCTTCCCACGATGTCTCCCGGTGCATGGGCCCCACCTCCCCTCAGTTCAGAAATTACCATGCTGAATAGGTAAGGTCTAAATGGGAACTCTACTTGATGGCCTGTAGGCCCCTTCCAACTCTATGATCTATGAATCTATGAATGTGAGTAGAACTCTCTGCCTGATGACCCCGATAAGGCAGGGTCTACCATCACGTGGAGAGCTCTACTTCCTTTACTAGCCCTTTTCAGGCATTCTTTATCCTGTGTTGACTGGATGTGCAAGGAGAACCCCTGTTCTCATGTGTTTCTGTTGCCCTGTATTCATAGAGGGCAGCGGTCTGGACTGGACAGGAGAGCCTCATCTATTTGTGGAGGCTCTACATGCGACACAGGGCCCTGATTTTCCAGGTTCCTGGATTGCGTGTAGAGCCACTGCGGATACCGGAGGATCTCCTCTTCAAAAGTGGCCCTCCGTGCATACAGGACGATGGATGCAACAACAGAGGGGGGCAGGGCTGGAGCGCTCCTCTCCTCACATTTTCATTCTACACAGGACGAAGAACACCTGAAGAGGGCTCCTGTCAGAGACAGCTGCATCAGTAATACCCACTGTGCACTCACAATATTTTCAGGGTAAAAAAAAAAGGATGTTATAATGCAACATTCATAATAGGAGCAGTTATGTGTCCAACTGCACACTGATGGAATAGCAAGCAGCAATGCTGGTACCTTTTCCTGTGAAGCACAGTGCAAATAACTTTTTTCCCCCAGCATGTGATGTGGGCAGGAGCAGGGCAGGCACAATGCTCCCCTGCTCAGGATGCCATGCACCACTTATTGGCCCAGCATCTGAGAACAGGGGTCAAGAAAGGGAATATTTTATGGCTTTGGAACTGACACAAGGTATCTCAAATAATCGTTGACTTAGGAGGGCTTCTTCACTGTCTAACGGGAGCAGCAGGGACACACCCAGTGAAGGATGCTGTGCAAATGGAGAGGGCAGCCCCAGGGTCACCCGGGTAAGGGGCTCTCTGGGCACCGTCTTGCTTTGTGAGGCATCTGGCAAGGTTGAAATCATGGCACCTGCTTCACGCATGGATGCGCCCTACCCTGCCTGACCTGAGATCATGTCCGAGAGTCCTCTGTGGGCTCTGGGGTGCAGCCTCACTTGGCACAAGATCTGGCCGGCAAGGACAGTGTGTCCCGCTGCCTATGACATACCCAGTCACCACCACCACCACCTCCCCAAATCAGGAGCCAAATGGTGGCGCTAGTCCTTAATCAGTGAGCTCATCAACTGATCTGAGTCCTGGAAACTGCCCAGCTCTTCCTACCTCTAGGTCACAGGGGTCTGCAACCCGCGGCTCCGGAGCCGCATGCGGCTCTTTCAAACCTTTGCCACGGCTCTGCTCCGGTCTGAGACTCCGCTGGAATGCTGGGGAAAAAAACCAAATATTTTTCCCCCTACCTTCCTCTGCGTGCCTCCAACCGGTCCAGTGGAAGACAGGAGGAGGGCTCCTGCAGGGAAAAAAACTTGGCAGCGGCAGCGGCATCCCCCCCCCCCGGAAGCAGGGACTCGAGCAGGCAGGCAGCGGAAGAGAGGAGAGCAGGACAAGGCTGCCTGCTCCACAAAAAACTTTGCCGCCGCCTCACATATGGCCTGATTCTGTTGGCGGGGGCAGCCCGATTTCGCTCTTCTGAGCGGCACGTAGCGTTCTCCGCGCCGCTCTAGCTGCCGCCGCCGCCGCTGGAGTCAATGCTGGAGCCGCTGAAGCCGCCGCCGCCGCCGCGTCACATCCAGCTGCTTCGGCGCGCTGGACCCCCGCGCTATGATTTTGGCGGGGGAACTTTGGCGGGGCGGGGGAACCTTGGCGCGGCAGCAGCACCCCCCCCCCGGGCAGCAGGGACGCGAGCGGGTGAGCGGCAGAAGAGAGAAGGGCTCCTGCACACGCCAAAGTTCCCCCCCCCGCCAAAAACATAGCGCGGGGTCCAGCGTGTCGAGGGACCAGCGCGGCCGGCTCGCCGCGGAGAGCACAAGCAGGCGAAGAGGCAGGTAGGCCTGCGTGAAAGCAGTAATAGTTATCAGAAAACAAGGGGGAAAAGATTCATGTACAAATTATTGGAAAACTAATAGCAATAGAACAAAATAATATCTCCATAAATTTATTTATTTATTAACTGCTTTTTTAACCCTGCATTTCTTAAAAACAATCCAAAACAGGTTATAAAGAAGAATAAAACACAAATTACAATATCGCTGCGGGGATGGGAGCGGGTGCCAAAATGAAGGAGTGGGTCGGGACCGGGGTATCATGAGGGGCCGGGGGACTCGGGGGGAGAGATTTTCATGAGTGGCTGTGGGCGGGGGAGCCACCGGGGGTAATTTGGTAAATGTATGGCCGGCCCAGGATTGAACCCCCCTGATCCCCTTGTGGTATTTTCATTGAGATTCTTCCCCCCCCCTCTAATCAGGGCACAAATGGATCAGGGGAGAATTAAATTGGCTGGGGGGGATTACAATCAGAGTGCCTCCAGCTGATAAAAAAATTCAACTCCCAGCATGCCCGGACAGCCTTTGGCTATCCGGGCATGCTGGGAGTTGTAGTTGTGCAACAGCTAAAGAGCCCCAGGGTAGGGGGAAGTGCTCTGTTTCCCAATCAGGGTGCCTCCAGCTGTTGCAGCTGCCCCTTTTGCCCCACATTAAAGACAGGCCTGAGTAGCACCCTCATCATCCACCAGCAACACCCTCCCCCCAGCAGTAGCACCCCCATCATCCACCAGCAAATCCTGCTGATGGATGATGAGGGGTGCTATTACCACATGGAGGGTGTTTCTGGTGGATGATGAGGGTGCTACTGCTGGATGGTGCTGATGACGGGATGCTACTGCTTGGGGGGGGATGTTGCTGGTGGCATCCCATCATCCACCAGCAACACCCCCATCATCCGTCAGCTGATAATTTCCCCTACCTATGCACCCAACATAATCCACCAGCTCTCACTGGTGGATTATGTTGGGTGCATAGGTAGGGGAAATTATTACATTTTATATGTGGGGCACAGGATGGGGCATTATTACTTTATGTGAGGGGGGCAGATTATTTTGCAAATTTTGCTATGGGGCCCTCTGATGGTTTTGCGGCTCCCAGTTTTTTTTTTCTTCAGAAACGGGTCCAAGTGGCTCTTTTTGTCTTAAAGGTTGCAGACCCCTGCTAGGAGCAGCCATGGGCATGAATCTTGTCGGCAGCAAAATCTGACCTAAAGAACTAAACATGTGGGCTGCAATCCTATGGTTTCCCTGGGCCTTTTGACAAAGCAGGAGGTCCATGGGTGAAGAAGGAAGTCCGCTCTCACATGCCTCCCCATAGCAGGCATGAAAACCTCTGCCGCACCCGCCCTTGGTGCTCTGATAACTAAGTGATAATAACAGCGCTTGATCTGACCAGCGTGGTTCCTTAGGCTGCAGGCTGAAGAGGCTCCACAGGAGTTGCCAGCGAAGGAGGTCTGAAGGGATGGAAAGCCCTCTCCCTAACACCCTTCACAAGCCACTTAGTCTTGGGGAGAGGTGGAAGGGTCGATCACAAGAAAGTTCCGGACGCTAGCCCAGGGACCAAGTGGAGGCTGGCCACGTCGTTGGCAGGCGGGGGTGGGAAAGAAGATGAGTGCAGTCACCCTTCTGGGCTGCCCTGGCGAACAGGACTTTGGTTGCGAGAGACAGAGCTTTACAACAGCCCAGCTGGAGCGCGGCAGGAGAGGGAGACTTCTTCCCCGGAGTGTACTGGTTGCAGGCATCGCCAGGACTATAAGCGAAGTCACTGGAGACCGAGCGCGCCCAGCTGCCAAGAGGACGAGAATTGGGCTGCAGCCTAGAGGGTCACTGCAAGCTCCTGCCCCGCCCGCCCAGCGCGCTCCCCATTTCCCTCTGCTACGAGGTGAGGCATCCCCCAAAGTTCAGCACGGACTCTTCCTATTTGGGAAAGGGGTGGGGCTTCCGTTGATTCAACACGGGTTTTTTTTTTTTTTTTACTCGCTTGGAGGGGGAAGAACTCGGAACAGGACTTTGCTAGCTGCACTTAACGCTGAAATGTACCTGCTGACAGATTTGCTCTCCGCTGGTTTTTCTATCTAGCCAGCCAGCAGTATATTATTATTACTACTACCACATGTGGCTGTGCGGGTCCGGGTCTCGGTACTCCGCTTCCCACGCTCAGTTTTCTCGGGCGCTTCCACTTCACCCGGTCGTGAAGGCTCCACCCGGCGACAACCCGGAAGCGGAAGCACGAAGCAAAGGCGCGCAATGCTTGCTAGGAGGCGGCAGGGGTTAATTACGGTCGGACACTGACAGAAAAAGGTGGCGGAACGCCGTTCCAGTGCGTTCTGCCAGAAAAAAAGCCCTGGTACCCACTGCCATCTCTACCCCCCTCTCAAACCATTTATACTAGTTGCTACTATGGTACCTTTGAGTGGCATAGTATAGTTTATTCTTTTTGTGATGTACTTCATTTTGTCTTCCTTGTAGCCTATACACTTCCAGGAATAACTCTGAAGGTTTGGAAGTATTTATAAACTTCTGTGTCCTGAATTTTTCCATATTCACTTTCTCCACACCACTCATGATTTGACAAATTTCTATTACATTCCACCTTGTCTTCCACCGCCATCCTAAGCTAAAAAGCCCAGCTGTCTAAGACTTCCTTTATTAAAATGATGGTCTAACCCAGGGGTGGGCAACGTGTGGCTTGTGGGCTGCATGTGGCTCTTGCTGAGCCCCAAAATTCTAATTTTTTAAAGCAAGCAAGTAAGCAAAATGCTGTCTGGAGCAGCCATTTTGAAGCTTTTTTTGGCCCTTTTGGCGTTCTGTAGCAATTCTGGATGTCATTTTATTTTTTTTTAAAGTATATTTTTTGGCAGCGGGGCGGGGGGGAAGTGCGGCCTGCAGGGGCAGAATTCGGGGTATACTGTATGTGAAAATGACCACTGGATCTCAGTGCTCCCTGTTCCCCTTTAATTAACTGAGTTGAGTCACATGCATGCCCTTGCCATCTATGCTACATGCACCCAATTAATTAGCTGATTAGGTTCACCTGTAATTCTACAGCAAAGCATAACTAACCAGTTAAATATTTCATTACATTAACGTGTGCAGTGTTGTTTGTTCAAACAGAACTATCAACAGGTGTGTATCAATCCAGGATTGGCTGGCTGATATGCAGCTAGTAATTGGGCATGGGGAAGCCAGATGCTATCCTTGTAAGGGTTATGCTATCAGTAGTGCCTGGCAAACCCTGAGAGGGTGGAGGGAGAATTTGGGAATGTAGAATGCGTGGTGGGGGTTCTGATAGCAATGCAGCAGAAAACTTGGGAGGGGGGCAATTTGAGTTTGGAATTTTTTATTGTGTGTGTGTGTTGTAAACAGGACTCTGTGAAGTACTGGGGAGAGGAGAGGTGGCATTACTGTAAGATGAGTCTTTTATTTAAATTGAGAAGGAAAGTTTCAAAAATTTCAAAAGGTATTTCCTTTATTTTGGTAAAATTGCTTTTCCTTCGTATTGCTGCCATGGTGAGAAAGGGTTAAATTTCTCTGAATGCAAGGCTTCCGGTGCTTTGCTTGGGGATGGGAGAGGGGACCCTTTCTTCAGGAAGGTACGAAGGAGTATTCCATGCCTTGTGTGTGTAGAATAGATCATTAGCAAGCAAGCAACTGGTGTGGTGAAGCTATGCCAGTACTACAGTGCTGCAAAGGTGTTTGTGATACAGGGAGGGAGTGGGCAAAGGAGGAGGGAAACAAACAATCCAGGGATTGAGAAAACAGTAGTTTGTTCGATTGTCTGCTAGACAAACCCTAGGTAGGGCAACAAACTATGGTTAACCATGGGTTAAATGAAATATGGGTTAAACGAACCATAGGTTAGTGCTGTGTGTAAACCAGGCCACTATCTTGTTTTGTTTTTCACAATCTTTTCTGATCATTCCAAGAATGATTTTTTCTGATCATTCCGAACATTTATTTATTTATTTATTTATTATATTTATACCCCACCTTTTTTCCTGCAAGGAACTCAAGGCAGCTTACATAGTCGTCGTTCTCCTCTCCATTTTATCCTCACAACAACCCTGTGAGGTAGGTTAGGCTGAGAGTCAGTGACTGGCCCAAAGTCACCCAGTGAATTTCATGGCCGAGCGGGGAATAGAACCCAGATCTCCCGAGTCCCAGTCCAACACTCTCACCACTACGCCACACTGGCTCTTCTACCGATCTATTCTGTTGCTATGATGCAGTTAATACTTCTAGTGATTTATCTTATTCCTAAGTTAAGTTCCCTTTACAAAAAAGATGGAAGGAAGCTTGTGACTTCAGATGTTTGGAAACTTAGGAGCAAGCTGCCTTTTTTTTTCTCCCCCTCCTTTTTACATTAGTATACTTTATATTTCTTTACATGTTGCTTGAAAAGTCTGTCAATATACAGAAAGAGATTTAACTATGTGGATGGGGCTCTCTGGAAACAATGATTTATGGGCTATTGAAAATAATAGAGATACTAATGCTTTGCCTATGTGCTTGGGCGTGGAGATATTTTCTCTACTTCCAATTACCAGAAAGGGTAGGAGGTAGTATGAACTGACTGTTGGACCAGTGAGGGCAACAAAGCCCACACTCCCTTATGGAAACACAGAAGGAAGGCACCTGATAATGTGGAGGAGTCATCATCATCATCATCAGGCGATCACTCGTGACCGAGTAAGATTGTCTTCCGGGATAAAAGGAGGAAATTCTAAAGAAGATTGTGTAGACTCTAGCGATGGGTCCGTAAGTGACTGTGGAGGCCAATTCTAGATCCACACAGCTTCCCACAGTGAGGACACAGGTTACCAGATAGAAGATGGTCCTGTAAAGGATTCATTTGACGTGCTTTTCGCTTAGCACGTTTCTCCCTTTCACCTTGCACTCGGGCTTCTTCAAAGTCCATGGAACCTTTGTGAAAGGCCAACCTCCATTTAGATCGTTCATGGGCCAGAGCTTCCCAGTTTTCGATGTTTATATTGCATTTTTTTAGATTAGCCTTATGAACATCTTTAAACCTCTTATATTGACCACCGATATTCCGCTTTCCATTCTTGAGTTGGGAGTAAAGTAACTGCTTTGGGAGACGGCAGTCAGGCATTCGAACAACATGACCGGTCCACTGAAGTTGGCGTTGAAGGATCATTTTTTCAATGCTAGTAGTCTTTGCTTCTTCCAGTACACTGACATTTGTTCGTCTATCTTCCCAAGTAATTCGCAGGATTTTCCGGAGGCAACGTTGATGAAACCTTTCAAGGAGGTGGAAGTGACGTTTATAGATAGTCCATGTTTCGCAGGCATACAATAAAGTTGGTAATACAATGGCTTCATAAACCAGTGTTTTGGTCTTCTTACAAATATCCCGATCCTCGAACACTCTATCTTTCATTCGAGAAAATGCAGCACTTGCGGAGCTCAAACGATGCTGGATTTCACTGTCGATGTTAGCTGTAACAGAAAGATAGCTGCCAAGATAGAGAAAATGATCGACATTTTCCAGTATTGTCCCGCCAAGCTGGATAGATGGCATCACCAAAGGGTTAGCTTGCATTTGCTGATGAAGCACTTTGGTCTTTTTGATGTTAAGTGAGAGACCAAGTTTTTCGTATGCTTCTGCAAAAGCATTTAGGATAGTTTGGAGATCATCCTCTGAATGTGCGGAGACCACATTATCATCAGCATACTGAAGTTCCACAACGGAGGTTGTAATTACCTTACTTTTTGCTTTCAGCCTGCTGAGATTAAAAAGCTTTCCATCTGTTCGATATATAATCCCCACACCAGTGGGAAGTTTCCCCTTGACAAGATGTAAAACCATGGCGATGAAAATGGCAAATAATGTTGGGGCGATAACACATCCCTGTTTAACACCTGATCCCACTTTAAATGGAGCACCATGAGAGCCGTTGTTGTCCAAAACCGTTGCCGTCATGTTGTCATGGAGAAGTCGCAAGATATTCACAAATTTATTGGGGCATCCAATTTTCATAAGGATAGTCCAGAGAGCTGTACGGTCTACAGTATCAAAGGCCTTAGCCAAATCGATAAATGCCATATAAAGGGGTTGATTTTGCTCCCGGCATTTTTCTTGGAGCTGACGTGCAGTAAAAATCATGTCTACTGTCCCTCTAGAGGGGCGGAAACCATATTGAGTTTCAGGGAGGATCTCTTCTGAAATAGATAGAAGACGGTTTGCGAGAATCCTAGCAAATATTTTACCTGCGGTTGCTAAGAGAGAAATGCCCCGATAGTTTCCACAGTCTGTTCTATCACCCTTCTTAAAGAGGGTGATAATTATGGCATCCCTGAAGTCTTCTGGGATCTCTTCTCTTATCCAGATTTTTTCAATGAGTTTATGAAGATGTTGTACAAGTTCGGGGCCCCCTTCTTTAAAGATTTCAGCAGGAATCCCATCTGGTCCACTAGCTTTGTTGTTCTTCATTTGATTAATGGCTTTTTTTACTTCATCCAAAGTGGGGAGTATTGCAAGTTCCTCTTTAATTTGTTTTTGTGGGATTTGCGAAAAAATCTCATTATCCACCTTAGATTTACGATTTAAAAGGTCATAATAATGCTCTTTCCAACGCAGTGCAATAGACTCTTTGTCTTTTAAGAGTTTGGTGCCATCTTTTGATTGTAAAGGGTTTGTACCATAGGTTTTTGGTCCATAAATGGCCCTTGTGGCCTTAAAAAAGCCCCGTGCATCATGAGATTCTGCAAGTTGTTGAATTTCCTCAGCTTTCTTTTTCCACCAAGCGTTCTTAAGTTCTCTTGTTCTTCTTTGGACCTCAGCCTTTGCGCTAGCATAGGTTTTTTTCTTGGCAGCGCAGTTAATATCATTTTGCCATATTTGGAAGGCTTTCCTTTTTTGGTCAATTATATATTTAATCTCATTATCATTTTCATCAAACCAATCCTGATGTTTCTTAGTTTCATATCCAATAGTTTGTTCACAAGCTGCAGTAATGGAGGTTTTCAGCTTAGACCAATGGTCCTCAATGTTGTCAGGAGGTTCCGTAGGTAGATGTTCCTTAAGAAGTGATTGAAGACGAGTTTGCTTAATAGGATCTTGAAGGACTTGGATGTTCATTTTACGCCTTGGTTTCCTTCCTTGAAGCCTACGTTGGGGAGCAATGTTGATAACCATTGTGGACCGGATTAGTCGGTGGTCTGTCCAGCAGTCGTCGGCACTCACCATGGCCCTAGTAAGAAGTACATCGCGGCGATCTCTAACACGGACAATTACATAATCCAGAAGATGCCAGTGCTTTGACCGTGGGTGCTGCCATGATGTTTTAAGCTTATTCTTTTGTCGAAAGAGCGTGTTTGTAATAGTGAGATTATGCTCTGCACATATAGACAAAAGTAAGAGTCCGTTCGGGTTGCTATTACCAACTCCGTCTTTTCCAATAGTTTCTGGCCATAAATCAGAGTCACGCCCGACTCTTGCGTTAAAATCGCCCAGGAGGATAATTTTATCCTCCTTAGGTATCTCTGACAGGAGAGTGTCCAACTGGCTATAAAAACTTTCCTTGATGTCATCATCAGCATCTAATGTTGGTGCATAAGCGCTCAAAATAGTTACCTGTTGGTTATTGGCGAGCTTTAATCGAAGAGTTATCAGGCGTTCGTTAATGCCAGTAGGAACTTCTGACAAAGAGTTCACTAGTTCATTTTTGATGGCAAAGCCTACTCCATGTATTCGTCGGTCCTGCTCAGGTAGTCCTTTCCAGAAGAAGGTATAACCTCCTTTTTCTTCTTTCAACTGTCCCTCTCCTGCCCTTCGAGTTTCTTGAAGTGCTGCTATGTCAATTTTAAACCGTCTCAGCTCCCTTGCAATAATAGCAGTCCTACGCTCAGGGCGTTCACTATCTATGTTATCCAGCAATGTCCGTATATTCCATGTTCCAAAATTCAAATGTCTTTTTCGACCGCTAAAATGGTGACCCCACTGGACGCGGTAATCCAGTCAGGGGAGAAAGAGGTAGACTATGTTTAGGGCACCTTTTCTAGCCCCCTCCCCATACGGGGTGAGCAGAGTGGATCCTAAATAGGGCTGCTCAGTCATGGATACAGCTGCCGAGCTGCTCGACTACCTCGTTCCTTGAACAGGGCGACTGAGTCTGCATCCACCGCCCATGTGCTGGTCCATGGCTAGGGGCTTCCAGATTCACAGTCCTGCCCCCGTCGCCGTTCGCCAGTCGCCATGGGACTTTTTTTATGTTTGTTTGGTTGGGTTGGGTTGGGTCGGATGGGTTGGGTTGGAAGACGCCTGTGCGTGAAACTGTTTTATGTGGGGAGATCGGTGCACAACGAATCACCACACAAACTTGACAGAGTACGGCAGAGATCCAATGGCACGGTTACCCTGACGATTGGAAAACCATTCTCTGCTGCAGCCTTCATCCGCCTTCACAGCCGTTGTAATTTAGGTTTAATTATCTTCCGCCTGTTCTGCCGTTGAGGACTTTGTTTTGGATCGTTCTTTGTCTGGTTCCTCTCCCCGGACCTTACCGCCATGGGTGACCCTACTGGGAGTACATAGCTCCCGACGGCATTGCTCACAGGATTCATCGGAACACGCAAGCCCACTCACCACTTCAAGGTGACGATCCGGCGAGAGTAGAGCAGAAATGGATGGGTCATTCCATGTAAAATCAACCAATGAATTTACCTGACTGTCACTGATTTTGAAAAAACTTGGTGAACTTGTTGGGTCTGCTGAGAAAATAAGCTGCTTCAAAAATTAGAGTTCTGGGACAAAAACCTTTGGAGATATGGCAATCAAAAATATGAAGAAAAACGTTAATTTTTGTGTGTCGGACAACATTAAAATTACAGTAATTCCAGTTCTAGAGAACCTAGAAAGTTCATTTTGGTGTTGTTGGAAAGCCTTTGAAATGCTCTTCCGTTTGATAAGTAACATAAGTGGGTTTTTTTAAAAAAATAAGTATATATTCAAGGTCAAATAGTAAAAATTGACCTTGAATTCTGCAAAAACTAAAAAAAAATTCCCCATGATTTTTGTTTTAGTATTTCATCTGACAGTACTTAATACATGTACCAATTTTCCAAATGGGGTTCTTAACAGAAAACGAGTTACATCTTTTGGGGCGCTCTGTGTGTATGCATCATAGTTCATATGAATTGCTATCTCACTGTACGTATCTTAAGAAAATATGCATTATCACTTAGGTTTTGAATAAAACATTGTACACAAGTACAAGCTACCCTGTCATAATTGTGCAGTTCTAAATTACCGGTAGGTATTCTTCTTCGCAATAGCATACTTTTGACATTTTGTGTAGAATAATGATACTTCCTCTGGGTGGTCATTCTGGTATGAAATCAATCAAAGAATATTTCCAACTGAAAGCAAATTGCTTAAGATTTGGTGAACTTGTTCTGCTTATTAAAAAATAAGTTGCAGGGCCTATTGTTTTCAGAAGAATGAGGTTTAAAATATGTGCTTTAAAAAAGGTACTCACCTGTATACTTGGGGAAAATATGTTCGTTTTATTTTTTAAAATAAATATACAGAAGTTTGACCTTGAATAATGACAAAAAACTCCTTTTGTTTCAAATAATGTTTAACATCCCTGGAAACATGTTCTCGATTTCAAAATGGGACTCTTACTAGCATAGTTATTTTGATTTACTTTTATGTGGGCTTAAAAAACCATTATTGTGCATAGATGAGATTTTCTATTTTACTTTTATATATGCTGATCAGATTTTATGCAGTTCAAATATTACTTGTTAACGTTTTGTTAACAAGTCCTATTTATTTATTTATTTATTATATTTTTGAATCGCCCATCTGGCCAGTCATCTGGCCACTCTGAGCGATGTACAGTCCAATAAAATACAAGGAAAAAAAATAGAGTGTAAAACACAATTAAAAACAGTACAAAACTTAAAAATCCTAACCCACCCCATATTCCTGCCTGAAAAGCCACATTTTTAATGCCCAGCAGGAGCTAATCAAGGAAGGGGCATGGCGGAGGTCACTGGGGAGAGAGTTCCATAAATTGGGGGCTGCCACAGAAAAGGCCCTCCTCCTAGTCCCCACAAGCCTGGTTTCTCTGGCTGATGGGACAGGAAGAAGGCCGTCCGTGGCAGATCTTGTTGAGCTGCCTACTTGATGTTGCTGGAGGTGCTCCTTGAGATAAACTGGACCGGAGCCATACAGGATTTTAAAGGTCAATGCCAACACCTTGAATTCGGCTCGGCAAACAACTGGTAGCCAGTGCATCTTGTCAACAATACTCTGTGAAATAATCCTTTTGCAGGTTTCCCCAGAATGATTCTTGATAAGAAATGGAGTACAGCACCACCAATGACTAAAAAGTGACTCACTCATTGTGTTCAACAAGTTGAAAAGTCATGAACACAGTGCAGCAGAAGTAGGGCCAGGCACTTGTCACGGGTTCAGGCCTGCTTTTTTCTTTCTTATCAGAATCTGTGAATAAAGCTTGATTTAATGTAGACATCCAAAGAGATATATCTCTACCCAAGCCTGGTTTGGTTTCAGCCTGAAGGCCCAGGAAGCTCCTGAAGGGAGGGGGGCGAGCTTAAGTTTCATTTCTCTGCAAAAAGTTCTGTTGTTAGTGTGTATAAGGGGGTGGAGTTTTTGTAGGGAGGTACTGTGCATGTATAAGAACATTCACATCTTCTGAACTATTCGGAACCCCGTTCTGGAAATCAGTACATAAACTCAAGGTAAATATGGGTTATCTGAGGGGAAAAAAATCAGCAAAAAAAACCATTGGGTTTTTTTTTGAATTCAAGGTCAAATTAAAGAAACTATGACATTGAATATTTTCTTTCGCATGCATGCTTTGTGTTACATATCAAATAAAAGGGTAGTTCGAGAGCTTTCATATGACAGCATGATTTACTTTCTAGGTCAATTTTGAAGGAAGTTATGATACTTTTTGTGTAGTCACAAATGCTGGAAAAGTTGATAAAAGGTTGTATGATTTTGAACAGTGTGTATCTGACTTTGAAAGGGAATTATGTCTAAATGATGAACATCTTATTTCAAGAATGTATAAGCTTTTGTTGAAATTTGAAACCGAGGAAGAGCAAGTGAAGGAATGTATGATAAAATGGGCTCAAAATTTTGGTTATAATATATTAATGACACAATGGGAAAATATGTGGCTAAAAGGTTTGAAATTTACTTTATGCTCTAGTCTTAAAGAGAATTTTTATAAGATGATGTATCGTTGGTACTTGTCGCCGGAGAAACTGGCTAGAATGTATAGCGGTGCATCAGATATATGTTGGAAATGTGAACAACAGGAAGGAACCTTTTATCATATGTGGTGGACATGTAAGAAAGCTAAAAGATTTTGGGTTGAAATTCATTTATTAATGCAAAAGATTTTAAGGATTACTTTTCAATTGAAACCAGAGGCTTTTCTATTGGGAATAATGGATAGTCAGCTAGAAGGAAGATATGGAACTTTATTTTTATACATGACAACGGCAGCGAGACTACTATATGCACAGAAATGGAAAGGTCCAGCAGTGCCTACGATAGAAGAATGGTTGGTCAAGATGCTGGAGCTGGCAGAGATGGCCAAACTTACATCACTAATTAGAGAAAGGACAACATCTGCGTTTATTATTGAGTGGAAACCTCTAATTGACTTTTTGCAGAGACTGGAAAATAATGATTTGTTTGTTTGTGGATTTATGGAATAATAAGTGAATTTGGGACAATGGGAAGAAAGAGATTTCTCATTTGGATTATCGAGTAAGAAAAATTATTGTTACTTGTATTTGCTGTAGAAGAAAATCGGAGGTCTATTTTGTTTTGTTAATTGTTATATGTTTGATATTATGTGTTTTATATAGAAATAAAAATTGGACACAAAAAAAAACAACAAATGCTGGAAAATCATGTTTTGGGCATTTTTTGAGCACACTGTACTTTTGAATCGTGAGGTATAATGACCTATAATTTGGTGTATGTTCATTTCTCATGATGGTCTACCAGTATGCCAGTTTTTTTTTTAAAAAAAATTGCAGATGGTGAGGTAAATTTTTCAAATTTTTTGGTTGATTTTACATGGAATGACCCGGATGTGAGGTGTGGCTGTGATGATGTGTAAGGCTGGCAAAGGGTTATAGTGGCAAAGTCAAATTGGAAGGAATGGGACAGACCCTACAGGGATCTCCCTACAGGAGGTATGTGCCCTGAAATAGTTGAGTTTAACTGAGCCACAGAATTTGGACCAGCAAAATGTCCAGCAGAAATTGGAGCTATATAGTTACACTGTAGAGTGGCGTGTGTAATGTGAGTTTGTGCGATATTTTTTGTTTGTTTGTTTATTTAGTGGCTTTATAGCAGGGATGGGAAACTTGGGCCCTCCAGGTGTTTTGACCTACAATTCCCATCAGCCCTAGTCAGCATAGCCAATGGTATGGGATGACAGAAGTTGTAAGCCAAAACATGTGGAGGGCCATCCCTGCTTTAGAGTGAAGCTCTAGCTTCCCATTGGGTGCATGTTCACTTATACAAATTCTTTTTAATGGAAAGCGTCATTATTACAAACCGATAATTTGATCCATCTTTACTCCACCTTTAGTTGCTTTCCCTTAATTGTAACAGTAGGAACAGTTATCCATTTCCCTGATGGGTCTGTTGATAGTTGAAGAAGAAATTCTAGAGTCAAATTCCCTGTATTCACCCTGCCAATCACACATACATTTAGCGACTTGCCTATCCGGAAGCTAGTATTGATCTCCAGAGAGAAGCTTGTCAATCATGTCACTGCATGAATAATAATCCATGAATTCTAAAGTTGAAGTATGTTGGGAGACGGATGGCAATTTTTAACATACATGGTGGGTAGCTATTTTGCTACTACTTTCTGAAAAACCATCATATATTTTTATAGAAAATTCCATATAGAAATTAAGTAAATTAACAGTAATTTATATTTTCAAATTAATTTATTATTTATGGCTGAACTGAATTAAAGTTGGGCTCCTAATTTTCTGTATAAAAATATTAAAAACAGAAAATGAAGCTATATATTTTTTCCTGTCATAGAGGAGCAAAACTAGTTAACTGCAAAGCTCCTTTGCTGCAGTGAATGAGTTTCATGAGCTGAAGTAACTTCAAAGGGCTTTATACAATCACTTGGGTTTGAGCTTAAATTGTCAGAATCAAGAATGCTCTACAGGCTTAGTTAGCTGTGCTGAGAAGGGAATTCATGATAGAAAATAATGGCTTTATAAATGAGTTGGAAATGAAGGGCATTGTGTCTAACCAGGCTCAAAGTGAACTAATTTTTTTATTTCCTTTCTATTACTCATTATACAGTATTATTGCATTGTAGTAAGACTTAAATTATTTTTGTGCTATAATTTTTTATTCATCTTACTCTGATGTTCTAGGATGCTGAAGTGGAATTTAACTAATCTATAAATAAATAACAAAACTTGAGCTTCTTATTATTAATTTACTGTGCTGTGTAGCAATTTCAGGTAGTAACTGAAATGGGGAGTAGACTTCTTACTTAACTGATGATCCTATAATTCCTTAATATAGTCAGTGTTTAGTTTATTTATTACTTGGTATATTAAAAGATTTATGAGCTGCCCTTTAGGGAACCCCGTCCCAGGGTGGTGTACAAAACTGGAAACCACTAAACAAAATAAAAGTGAGAACTTCAGCCTCTAATGCCCACAAAAAGCTCCTAAAGTCCAGTGGACTCTCCAGAGCACCATTCAGTTCAGCATGAAGGTCTGCAACTGGGTAGGAAAGGAAAATTAGAAAACATATTTTTGTGTATAAGTGTTTTGTGGTCATGCATGTTGCTCTTTGAAGTGTGGCCACTGTGTACTGCTTTGTGGGGCGGGGAGAGAAATATCAAGCAGAAAAGCAGCAGGGGAGGTAGGTAGCACTTTCTCTGCCCAACAGTTCACTTCCCTGCACCAAATCTTCCTCACCAAGTGAATTTTCAGGATTCTTTCCTCATCCTGCTACTTAATGGTGTTGGAAGGTACCCCCTTCCACACATGCAAACACATTTTACCTACCAGAAGATTTAATGTTGAGGATTTAAAATATATTGTATCTTTGCCGTACAGTTGGAAAAGGTACAAATGGTACAGGCCAACCATAATGATGAAGGGCTTGGAGTGCCTTCCTACCAGACAAAACTAAAGTGTTTGGGACTCTTCAGTTTAGAAAAAAAAGACTACTAGCAGAACATGATAGCTGATGATATAATTGGGTGTAGTATGGAGCAAGAGCATTACTAGGTGCTTAAAAGATTCAGGCTCATAGGATACTAATCTGCATATGCTAATATCCACACATGCGCGTGTGCACACGCACGCACACGCACACGCACGCACACACACACACACACACACTCTTGAAAGTAATTACTAGGATTTATGTAGATTTCACAGAAGGCAAAACCATGCAGTTAATTTCTCATCCAAATCACTTCAAATAAAATACATTCTTCAATTAATTTGTAATCCCCCCAATCATCCTAAAATAGTAGTTCCTCTTCAATTACAATTTGCAATGGTGTGGGGAAAATGCAAAAAACAGAGTGGGTGGTAGTTTTTCCGTTTTTTCACACACACACACACCTGAAAATGGCAACATTTTCACCAAAATGGAATTTCAAAAATTTTACAGAGTGCTAACCAGAAGCAAGCCAAGATCATCCCCAGTTTCCCATTGCCCATACAGATGCTGCTTTAAAATTCCCCTTCAATTAATTACTCCATCCATCAATAATCATTAACCAATAATCATAAATTGAATTCAAAATAAAATAAGGTAGTGTACGATTCCACTGGGTGGAGTCAAAATGCTTGGTAGTAGTAGTGGGAGGACTGGAGCAGTAGAGGAGGTAGAGGAAAAGGGGGCACGGAGGAAAATTAGGAAGAGTGGGAGAGGCTGGAAAGAAAGAACAGGTGGGTTTGGGGGTGGGGATCAGTGGGAGGGGAAGGATGGAGCAGGGACTGGGCAGCATGGAAGAGACAAAAGGAGCAGGCAGGGTGTATGGAACGATGGTGCTCTCCCTTTCTCAGCACTAGATGTGATGCAGACTTTTGACACACACACACCCAACACATACACATAGATGCACACAAAGGAAGACACAAGCAGAGCAAGCTAAGAAGCCCCACCCTAAGTACCATCTGTCTATGTTCCACAATACAGAACAGGGAGACACACTGATCAAGAAGGGCTATACTGCGTGCACATACACACTTGGAGTACCTCAAGAGTGACCTGTCCAGATTGTTTACCTTTTAGGAGGGCAATAAACATGTTTTCTCTTTCCTTAAATGCATATCTCATTGTCCCTTCCCCCTGCTTCTTTCTCCTTTCTCCACTTCTCTCTCTCTTTTTCTCCTGGAGGAAAATTGTCTCCATCCCATGCAATGAAGCTTAGGAAAAAAGTTTCTGTTGGTACCAATGGAAGGGTACCCCTCAAGCTTTATTGCCAAGTTTGGGGTAGGTGGGAGATGTGGGGGTTAACCCTTTCCTCCTCAACTGTGATCCCCTGAAATCCCGCACCTGCATGGCAATTAAACTTAGAAAAAAACCTTCCATTGGTGCCAATGGAAAGGTATTTTCCCCCTAAGCTTCATTGCCATGGGGGGGGGATTTGAGCAGGGGATGCAACAACATGTGGGGAGGTTATTCCTTCCCTCCCCAGCTGAAGTACCCCTTGAAAAATCACCCCCAGCACGGAAATTAAGCTGAGAAAAATAAATCCTTGCATTGTCATCAATGGACACTCACAACTGTGGCAGATAGATCCAGCACCCTGGGGATCAGATTCAGGGCTTCCCAGTGGCATCTGACTGTCTGATTTGTGTTGAAAGCAAGATGCTGGACTAGATTTATCCTTGAACTTGATCCAGCAGAACTCTTCGCATGTTCTTGTGCTGTTAGAGACGAGGACCCATTTCTGTCTCAGTCTGTTTTTTATATACTTAGTGAACGTTCAAATTATGTTTATGTAACTGAGGGGAGTTCACTGTGCACAGTTTCAGTGAATGTGCTATAGTAGGGAGGGAGGGAAATTAAATCCATTCATTAAAGGAACACAACCTCCCATGTATTTAGAACTGCAGATGGATTGTAAGTGTTCATAAGTGTGAGTAGATTTTGGTTGTGTCTCTTAGGAATGTGAAGTACTGATATGACGAGACAAGTGCCAAGGTGTTTTAGTACTGATTCTCTCCCCCCCCCCCATCTATTTGGTGCATTTCTCAGATGCAATGAAGTGTGATATCTGTTTAAGACACAGACTACTCTGTCCAAAATAGAGTGCTTCTGCCACTCACTTTTTAAGTCATTTCTGAAGTGTTTTCATTGATTGACTTTTATGGACATTAATTGTGGCTTAAGGGTTGGGCTGAATCTCATTTCTTCCTTTATTACAGATCATATTGAAAATTAGTAGTCACTTTTAAAGAGCAAAGAATTAAAATAACACTAATTGTAAATGTTAACTGGGCAATTATTCCAAACTGCTGTGAATATTTAAGCACCTCAATAATGTGTGCTAGATGGTTTTATTGCTGTGTGAAGAAGGGAAGGGGCATGAAAGTGCTGAATTTTGTTAATGGGGTTTTGCACAATTGTTTTTCTTGCAATAGCCAAGGACAACATAACGAAGTCAGCTGTAATTCTAGCTTTGATTGAATTATATCAGCTTTAACCAACAGATTGGAGGAAAATGTTCATCTCTATTTTAAATCTGGCAGAGAAAGTAACATTGTCCGTTAATTTTAACCATATGCAGCTGAGAAATGCACTTGACAGATGCTAATTTCCTTTAGTTGTAAGCAGCAAATGATGCATGAATTAAACAGCAGCATAGTTTTTAAAAATGCCTGCTGGTATTCCTCCCAAATAGGATTTAAATAAAGTTTCTTGATGTAACCACAAGGAAATAAGATAACAATAATGAAGTGTTTCAAAACAATGGTTTAAAATTAATCCATTTCCCTTTTATTTCCTTATTAATGGGGATATCTGTATGAATTCTGCATATACTGGTGTGAGAACAAACATTTAAACTCATATATTTTACATTATTTTTTTCTGGCTTGAATTAGAAAAAGCTGAAGACTTATAGTAATAAAATATGACTCCTTAGGGTCTTAGTTACTGGTGGTTAGATTGTGAAGAGATTAATTCTCTTACTGCTCGCACCCCCAAGTAAAATTTTATTTTGAAGTCATAGGAGAAAAACATTGTTTGGTGCAGATTATCTTACTCAGAATGTGCTTCTTAGAATCATAGAATCATAGAAAAGTAGAGTTGGAAGGGGCCTACAAGGCCATCGAGTCCAACCCCCTGCTCAATGCAGGAATCCAGGTCAAAGCATCTCTGACAGATGTCTGTCCAGCCGCACCTTGAATGCCTCCAGACTGGGAGAGCCCACCACCTCCCTAGGTAGTTGATTCCATTGTCTTATTGCTCTGACAGTCAGGAAATTTTTCCTGATGTTTAGGTGGAATCTAGGTTCCTGTAACTTGAGCCCATTATTCCGTGTCCTGCAAACTGGGATGAACGAGAAGAGATCTTTGCCCTCCTCTGTGTGACATCCCTTCAAATACTGGAAGAGTGCGATCATATCTCCCCTCAGTCTCCTCTTCTGAAGGCTAAACATGCCCAGTTCTTTCAGTCTCTCCTCATAGGGCCTTGTTTCCAGTCCCTTTATCATCCTTGTTGCCCTCCTCTGAACCCTCTCCAGTTTGTCTACGTCCTTCTTAAAGTGAGGTGCCCAGAACTGGACGCAGTACTCAAGATGAGGCCTAACCAGTGCCGAGTAAAGGGGAATTATCACTTCCCGCGATTTGGAAGCTATACTTCTATTAATACAGCCCAAAATTGCATTTGCCTTCTTTGCAGCCACGTCGCATTGCTGGCTCATATTCAGTTTGTGATCTACCACAATTCCAAGATCCTTCTCACTTGTAGTATTGTTGAGCCAAGTGTCCCCCATTCTGTACCTCTGTACCTCTTGCATTTGTATATTTAAATACGTAGACATGAGTTTGCTAAAGTTAAGTACTTTTTAATTCTTTTAATTTAAATGAGAAAATTATGATTTTATTTTCTCTGTTGACATGACTAGGTATTAAGAAGTCCTTACTTTTGGCTAGATAATGCCCAGATTCTATATTATTAAAACAATGGATGTTTTTTTGTTTTTAAAAAAAGTAATTTCCTTATTTCTGGAAAGAACAAAGAGAAGTGTTCAGATTCAGCTTCCTAGCATATATTCCTGTCAACAGAACTGTTCAATATTGTATGGTGTCTTGAAAATGCAGTATACACAGTGACTTAGCTAGAATATGCCATGTTTTCTTTAGAGATTATCTGATTGGTTATCCTTATTCCACATCCTAGGTTCCACAAAGTAATAAAGTAATCTTGCTAACTGTTTTACTTATAAGCAGCCATCTAATGTTTGTTTCTATAGTACCTGATATGTATATCACAAAAGGTCCTGATAAGGTCCTCAGTCTAAAAAGCAAGAAGTATAAGGGAAGGAAGGAAATGGGGAAAACAATACCCACATGGGGGGGAAAAGTAAATTTACAACACAAGTTATGTATCTTACACAAGAAGGCATTAGGAAAAACAACTGGTGTCAAATCATAAATAACGGAAACATTCCTATTCGTGAATCTCTTAATTCTTAGGATGGGATAAGTCAGTCCTTCATATAAGTATACAAAATTGGCCAACTTGCTATCCACATATATTTGTGTATCGCAGGGCTATTTTAAGTGATGGATTTAGCATGCAGCTTGCACAGTAGAAATTTTTACTTGGAGTGTATGACTAGCTGAATGATATTGGATTCAAAAGCTTGTAAGAAGAATTTGTGGATTATATCCTGCTGTCAGTTCAAATGTGTCCAGTTATAGCTCAAAGAATCATTTTTACCAATCTTCATTGTTCATCATGTTGCATGGAATGATATTGCAGACTATTAACTGTAGAGGAGACTGTGTCTTGACAACTTTTTCCCCCCAAACTCTTGGCAGGTAGGTACCTGCTACCAAATGCTGTTACACAACAGTCATGGCAAGCTGGAGAAACTTCCAATCTTGTCCGAATGCGCAGTCAAGCTCTTGGGCAGTCAGCTCCTTCTCTAACAGCTAGCTTGGTAAGTTATATTTTCAAAGATTTGTTTATTCAAAACGCTAATGTTAATATAATATAACATTATGGCTAGGAGTTTACTTGCACAAGAGTCAAATAATACAAAATTGTTTCCAAGAGACACAATAATTCAGGGCCTTTCACATAACTGTTGTCGGTTACTGTATATAATGGTACTAAACATGTTCAATGTATCTGAATTATGTTTGTTGGGGGAGCTGTAATTTTGAATTGCCTTACTTGTTTCCTATAAAATCTCAACTGGAAGCACATATTATGTGCTTTTTTCCATTTAAGTAGTCTGTTTAAGAAAAAGAAACAGTCACACGTTTTTATATTACGTGTTTCAAGTACTAGGCTTTTTGTAGGCATTCTTTTATTCTGTTACATTGTGTGCATATAACTGGCTTAATAAATGGTTCTCTGGTTATGTACTTGGAGTAGTAAGCTAATGGGCAAAACATTGTATAGTATATCATGTAGTACGTACTTGTTTTCTACAATTTCATGTTGTGGAGGGTCCTTCATATCTGAAGTTTGATGAATGTTAGGCATAGATTCAGCTTTTTCACTACCACCAAGGTCAGGAATGTACAGAGTAATCAGTACAGAAGTTTCTTGAACAGCATAAGCCAAATCAGGTCATATAGTAAGGCCCGACTCCCAAGAAAAGTTAGGTCAGGCTTGCTCTCAGGTCTGAGCAACAAGGAGACTCTACTACTCCTGCTGTTCGTGTTGCCTGTTACAGAGCTTCCTTACTTCATCTCTGCCTTGCCTTTACCTTGCCACTTCTAGCTCCCCCTCCCTCCCACATTTCTGGGGATGTGGCTGTAGGTAAAGCACATGTTTTGCATGCAAAAGGTCACAGGTTCAATCCCTGGCTCCTGCAGGCCTATCTAGCTGGGAAAGGCTCCTGTCTCAAATACTGGAGAGCCTCTGCCAATCAGTGTAGACAATATTGAGCTAGATGGACTAATAGTTTTACTTTGTATAATGCAGCTTTTTATGATCTCTTCACCTGACTTCATGGGAGTTGGCTTGACAGTATGCCAGCTTATACTACTTTGTTAGTTTCAAGTTGCATTTGTGGCATACTTTCTTAAAATACATTCAGTATATCACTGACATGAAAAATGCTTTTTTGATGGTGACTCTCACTCTCACCCATAGAACATGCTTTGAGAATGATCCTGGTAAGTTCTTGAGGTCTATAGTTACAAAACCAAATAGCTTGGGTTTATTGAAACAGCAAATAAATATTTATCAATAATAAGAAACTGCTAATGCTTATTAAAATGTCTTTTTAAACCCATAGTTATGTTTAATTATGAAAACATGTGGGTAGAGAGCTGCATGTGTAAAACATCACAGTTAAAATATTTCAAACAATTAGAACTATAGGTAATAAGTAGGACCTGCAACAAAAGGTTGCAGTATGGAGTGCTCCTGTTTCAGCCATGCTCTTCTCCAGGATACTCCACTCCATTCCCCCTTCCCTCAGCAATACACATTCTTTGTCCACTGAGCATGCTCAGTCCTCATTGAACTGTTTTTGTTTCCCCCCACTCCCTTAAGTTTTTTCTTTTTTGTGTGTGGAATTCTTGTTTTTTGTTCATTCGTTCTTTATTGATTTATTTATTTGCACTATTTGTATACTGCTAAATATTAAGAAAAATCCCTAAGCTGCTTCATATAAATATTAAAATCACATTTAAAATACAATTTTAAAAGCAATATAATTACAATAATAACACACAATAATACACAGTAGTACAGATGCAGTAAAAATGGGACAGCAGGGTTAATTTAATTATGGGCCAGGGAAAGCCTGATTGAACAGGTGTGTTTTCAGGAGGCATTTAAAAGATGCCAAATTTTGTGCCTCCCAAACTGCATGAGGGAGTTTTTCCCCGCAGGGTGGGTGCTGCTACTGAGAAGGCCCACCTTCGAGGTATTGCACAGCGGCATTCTGAAAATCTTAGAATGACCAGCAAGGCCTTCTCTGATGATCTTAATAGTCGGTTGGGTATATATAAGGGAAGGTGGTCTGCTAGGTATCCTGGTCCTAAGTTGTTTAGGGCTTTGTATGACAACAACATAACCTTGAACATGGCTCGGTAGCTAATAGGCAGCCAGTGCAATTCTTTTAACACAGGTCTTCTGTGAGCTTAGCTGGGTGTCCCAGTGAGCACCCTAGCTGCTGCAGTCTGCACTAGCTGCAGCTTCTGAACCAGGCCCAAGGGCAGCCCCACATAGAGCTCATTACAGTAGTCTAATAGTGAGGTTACCAGTGCATGGATCACCGTGGCTAGATTGTCCCTATCCAGGAATGGGCGTAGTTGGCATACCAACCAAAGCTGGTGGTGGGCACTCCGGGCCACCGAGGTCACCTGGGCCTCCAGTGACAGATGGATCCAGGATTACCCCCAAACTATGTACCTGCTCCTTCAGAGGGAGTACAACCCCATCCAGAACAGGCGAACATCCCAATTCCCGGACCTGGGAACTGCCAACCCATAGGGTGTCTGTCTAATTGGGATTCAGCTTCAGTTTATTAGCCCTCATCCAAGCTATAACTGCATCCAGGCACTGGTTCAGAACGTGCATGGCCTCTCCCGATTCAGATCTCACAGAGAAATAGAGGTGGGTGTCATCAGCACACTGGTGACACCTTGCCCCAAATCTCCTGATGACTGCTCCCAATGGCTTCATAAAAATATATAATAACATTGGGGACAAGATGGTACTCTGTGGCACCCCACAGTTCAGCTGCCATGGTGCTGAGATGCAGTCACCCAATGTTATTCCTTGGAACTGACCCCGCAAGTATGAGTCGAACCACTGTAGAACAGTGCTTCCAACTCCCAACTGATGGAGGCAGTCCAGGAGGATACCATGGTAAACAGTATAAAAAAATGCTGAGAAATCCAGGAGAATTAACAGGGTCGTACTCCCCCTCCCCCTCTCCTGAGGAAGGTCATCAGGGTGACCAAGGCCAATTGGTCTGTCCCAAAACCGGGCCTGAATCCAGACTGGAATGGATCTAGATAATCAGTTTCATTCAAGAGCACCTGCAGCTGAGATACCAGCACTATCTTGAGCACCATCCTCTGTGTAAACCATCCTTCTTCTTCGTGGTCTCTGTGCATCACACACATGGGCTCTGTGCCTGCGCTGAGCTAGCCTCGGAAGATTCTTTAGCTGAGTCAAAATGGGCGGGAACCCCTCCCCCACGGTGCTCGCTCCTAGCACGGTTCCCGCCCATTCCCTCAGTTCCTTTTCGACCGCCATTGCGACCGGCAGCTCTCGAAAGGTTCTCCAGGAATTTATTCCTCTACCGATCGGCTGAGTACTTGACTGTTTGACTTTTCTTCAACTATTCAACTATCCCCCCTTCATTCTTCACTTAAAAAAAAAAAAAAAAAACCCTCTTAGTTAATCTTCCTTCTGGCTTCCCCCCCCCCCAGAACGATGGCCCTTAAGGCCCCGTTCAGAAAATGCACCGAATGCGGCGCGAAACTACCCCCAGCGGATGGGCATGCCCTATGCCTCTTATGCCTGGGGCAAGAACACATTGTGGAGACTTGCCACCACTGCAAAAAGTTCACTAAGGTGACTAGGAAGCAGCGGGCATTAAAGCTCAAGACCTCATTGTGGCAGCAAACTCTATCAGCGGCCGGCCCTTCTCTCCCGCGCGCCACAACTTCAAAGAAGCCTTCCCCCTCGACTGTAAAAGTCACCGGGAAAGAGGAAGACCAAACTCAAAAGAAAAGGTCACACAAGGGCCCTACAGGAGAAAAATCTAAGAAGAAACCAAAGACCTTGTCACCGATCGGGTCGGTGGCTTCCAAAAAACAGGAAGCATCCAAAACCCTGACATCGCCGTCTTCAACTAAACGATCGACATCGGGGCACAAGGAATTATCGACCCCGAGGATCATTGAACTGGACACAGCGATAGATCGGGCAGAGTCCATCTCCGACGGAGAGATTTTAGACTCCCCGACAAAGACGGCTCGATCGCGTCACTCCACCTCACCTAAGAGAGGAGAGGAGCCCCAATCGAAGCCATCTGAACATCGCAGTCGGTCTGGATCACGAGCGTCCAAGAGACCCTCTATACGATCCAAAGACGACTTCACATACCAGGGGCGAGAGGACAGTGCGACTCGGCATCGATCGCCTCGACATCGATCCCCTCGATACCGAAGAGACCACGGGTCTCACAGTACTCGTCCAGATAGCTCATCCGAAGATGAAGCTACCCGACGTAGTACGCAGCGCGCCGGAGCCGAAAAGCCGGCAGATGCTAGCAGCCCAAGACGAACCGCTGCCGACATCGAAAACCCCCGCCATCGACACTCATCGGTCGACACCGAGGGCTCTCGCCGCCGGGATCTAAAACACGACGTCGAACACCGCCGTCACCGTAGCTCCCCCTTCGATGTCGAACGACGCCGCTACAGTCCTCCCTACGGTGTTGCACGCCGCTGCCGAAGTGTCTCGACCGACACCGATTGCAGCCCTCCCTACGGCTCCGAACATCGCCGCCGAAGGTCTTCAACCGACCGCAATCGTCCGGCTCTTTCACCCGACATCGACCGACGCCGCCATCGAAGCCGCTTGCTCGATGCCGACCGTCGCCACCGCAGATCGCGGAGCCACTCGGACGACACCGACAGGCACCGCCGTCGAAATGTCGAATATCAGCGGGAGGCATCAACACGCACCGTCGACCACCGACGCCGAAGTACCTCCTCCGGCAGCGTACGTCAGCATAGAGTCTCGCCACAAGGGGATCGCCATCGACGTCGAAGGAAGCCCATCGATACCGAATGACGCCACGGCTCCCCCTGTACCGATCGCCATCGACGTCGAACACCACCCGTCGATGCCGAACGACGCCGCGGATCCCCTATGTCGGACACAGTCGACACCGAGATTATCTCACGATGTCGACCAGCACGAACGCAGGGGTCAGACACGGAGTAGGAGTCCACGCGAGCGATATTACCACACCGCTCAGACTGCACGGAGCTCTAACCCACAAAACGGAAACCAGGCTACGAGTTCCAAAACTCGACACTCTTCGACTCAAGCATCCCCAAGAAAGGCCTTATGCAAAAAGAAGCACCTGGGGAAACCAGCTCCATCTAAAGACCTAGACCCAGAATCCTCGTCGGATTTACCATACTCAGACTCAGATTCCGCATTGTCTGGCCCCCTCGAGTCGTCACCAGATCTCCAGGTCGAATCGAGGGCGGCAGTATCACCTTCAGAGGACCTTGGGACTTTCGCCGACCACGTGCTGAGAATGACAGCATCCCTGGGGATAGAGACTGTCATTGAGTCGCCTGATGATGACGACCCAGTGTACAACATGATGCAATCGACGCAAACATTGCCAGCACTGGTGCCTTACCTGCCAGCACTACTGAAAGTCGTCAAGAATACCTGGAACAAACCAGCAGTGATTCCTCCAACGGGCAAGAGACTGGAATCCCTCTATCGCGTGCGCAAAGAGGATGCCCAATTTCTCTTCACCCATCCAGCTCCGAATTCTATTATAGTGGAGTCTGCCCAGTCCACCTCGAGTAAAATACCACACCAGTGGATCAGGAGGGCAAAAAGCTGGACACCTGCGCTAGACGCGTGTATTCCTCCAGCGCCTTGGGCCTAAGGGTCTCAAACTACCAGGCAATAATGGCAAGGTACCAACACTTCCTGACGGAAAAACTGGGCAACCTATGCGAGGACCTGTCAGAAGAAAAGAGACAACTGGCACGAGTACTGCAGGCGGAGGCCCTGAGCATGGCGACACTCCAGATGAACAACGCTAGACACCAAACGGACTGTCACGCGAGGGCACTTATCAGCTCAGTGGCACTCCGCAGACACGCTTGGCTCCGCTCAATGTTACTGAACATAGAGGCGAGAGCACGTATAGAAAACCTACCATTCGACGGTGAAGGACTCTTTAACACCAAAACTGATGACTCCCTCGACGCAGCCCAGAAAGCGAAGGTCACAGCGCAAAAGATGGGGCTTAACGCAGCTCCAAGGCAGAGGTACAAAACTAAACAGTGGACGAAGCTCCAGCCAACAGCGCCGTTCCGGCCGCGCTTCCCACAAAAAAGTCAGGACTTGCGGGGGCGAGACCGCCAGCCCTCTGGGCCAAGAAGGCCCTTCCAGCCTAAGTACCAAGGACCAAGGAAGGGCAACTCTTTCGGCAAACGGCGTCTTTGACTTAGCACGAATCGAGACATACTTACTGGACATGACTCAAACACCAGACGAGACAACACCACCGTTTGTGACAGCCTAACAAGATCCATCAAAAATGTCAAAAACAATTACACTATTCACGGACAGACTAGCCACTTACCTTCCATCGTGGCACCATATTACAACGGACCGCTGGGTCCTCAACATCATCCAACACGGGTACCAGATCGAATTCGATGTCCTCCCCCCCTTCTTCGGCATCACTACCACACAGCCCACTCCACCGTTACTGGAGGAGGTGGACTCTCTGTTGCAGAAGGGCGCCATCCAGCCTGTCCACCCACACCACCTCCAGGAGGGGCTCTATTCCCGGTACTTCACAGTGTCAAAGAAGGGAGGAGGACTTCGCCCGATCTTGGACCTCCGACTCGTCAACTTCTTCATAACACCGAAGAAGTTCAGAATGGTCACCATCCAATCGATACTGCCCTTACTTCGCGAGACGGATTGGTTTGCGTCGATAGACCTGCAAGACGCATACTTCCACATTGCCATTCACCAAGACAGTCGGAAGTACCTGCGGTTCAAGATAGGGGACGAGGCCTATCAATTCGTAGTCCTCCCCTTTGGCCTCTCCACTGCACCGAGAGTATTCACCAAATGCATGGCAGTGGTCTGTGCAAGTCTAAGGGCCAGGGGAATCCGGATCTTCCCCTACCTCGACGACTGGCTGGTGGTAGACTCCACAAAATCTCGTCTAGAGTCAGCTATCCGCACAACATTGCTCCTACTCGAAGATCTAGGGCTATGTCTCAACACCAAGAAATCTATCCTCACTCCGGCCAGGGAGATCCAGTTCATAGGGGCGGTTCTCAACTCGGTTCAAGGACGGGCTTATCTACCACGAGACAGGTTAGACAAGATACTTACCCTCTCAAAAAGTCTATACCAATCTCGTTCCACACCAGCAAAAACAATCCAACGTCTCCTAGGCCACATGGCCTCAACGATACAGGTCGTGAACTACAGCCCGCCTGCACACGAGAACCCTCCAGAACTGGTTCATCTGTGCCTTCAATCCACAAAGACAGTCCCCTTCCGCTCATCTTCCTATTCCAAGAGCGATCAAAGTGACTTTGCTATGGTGGATGGACAGGAGGAACCTGAACAAGGGAGTTCCCTTCCATCCACTAACACCGACAAGGATACTAACAACAGACGCCTCCCTCCTGGGTTGGGGAGCTCACTGCGCAGGACTTACCACCCAAGGAACATGGAATTCCATTCAACGCAAGATGCATATCAACATGCTGGAGCTACTTGCTGTTTGGAACGCCATGAAGGCGCTGGAGTCCGAACTATGGCCACCAGCACATCCAAGTGGTCGCGGACAATACGACCGTTGTGGCCTACCTCAACAAACAAGGAGGCACGCGGTCCATGAGATTAACAAAACTGACCCTCAAAATCCTCCACTGGATGATCCAAAGGTCCATCTCTCTCGTGGCGATCCACATCGCGGGCAAGGACAATACCCTAGCGGATGCCCTCAGCAGAGTCTCCCTGCAGTCCCACGAATGGCAGTTGGACCCGGACGTCCTCCATTGGATCTTCTCAACTTGGGGCCACCCTCAAATAGACCTTTTTGCTACCTCGGAGAACACAGCATGCCACCAGTTCTGCAGCAGGGCAGCTTCAGATCCAGAGTCCATTACAGACGCCTTTATGATGCAGTGGTCGGGGCATCTATTCTACATCTTTCCACCCCTTCCTCTGTTGACACGGGTCGTCTCGAAAATATGGAACGACTGCACAGACTGCATCCTGGTAGCACCATGGTGGCCCAGACAGCCGTGGTTCCCCCAGGTTCTCCACCTTTCCAGAGGGGAATACAGGTCACTGCCCATCACGCCAATTCTATTAACTCAGGCTCGGGGCGAGATCCGGCACCCAGACCTGAAGAGTTTGGCGCTCATGGCATGGAGGATACGTCGCTCCTAGTGCGAAATTTGCCAGTAGCAATCCAGGACATCCTAACAGCTGCACGCAAACCAGCAACAAGAGCATCTTATGCTAGGAAATGGCTGGCATTCTCAAAATTCGTCAAGACACAAGGGCAAGATCCAAAGACTTGCACAATACAGACTGTCCTGGAATATCTGCACACTTTAATGCTAAAAGGATTAAAACTTTCATCTATAAAAGTATACTTAGCAGCAATCTCGGCCAACAGACCCTACTCCACTACAGGGACAGTCTTCACTCACCCAATAGTGAAACAGTTCCTGAAAGGCCTAAGGAATACTATCCCTCCGATGAAAGACTTGACACCAGGATGGGATCTACCATTGGTACTATGCGCACTACAACAAAAGCCATTTGAGCCGCTCGCCACCATAGATTATCGATTACTAACATGGAAAACAGCCTTCCTTGTCGCCATTACCTCGGCAAGAAGGTCCAGCGAGCTATGTGCACTAAGAGAGGATCCACCTTACATGGTTTTTCACAGAGACAAGGTGATCGTCCGCCCAGACACCTCTTTCGTTCCAAAAGTAGTGTCGGAATTTCATACCAGCCAGGATATAATATTACCAGCCTTTTTTCAGAGTCCAACAATGGACCTGGAAAAGAAAATGCACGCTCTGGACGTCCGCCGTGCACTGGCTTTCTACAAGGACAGAACAGCCTCGTTTCGGAGATCGACGAAGCTGTTCATCTGCTATGGCGAAAATTCAAAGGGCCTACCTGTGTCCAGACAAAGGTTTGCCAAATGGATTGTGGAGACAATTAAGCTCGCTTACCAGTTAAACAACAGACAGTTGCCGGGTGCAATAAAAGCACACTCAACCCAGGTGCAATCAACATCCACGGCGTTTGGAAAGGGCATTCCTCTACAAGACCTGTGTAGAGCGGCCACTTGGTCTGCACCTTCGACGTTTGTCAAACACTATAAACTTGACCTCCGAGCCCGGGAAGCGAACGCTTTTGGCAGAGCAGTCCTATCATCGGTGCTGCAGTGACATGTGACGCCTTCCCACCACCGGTAAGTCAGCTTGCTACTCTGCCCATGTGTGTGATGCACAGAGACCACGAAGAAGAAGGACAGGTTGCTTACCTGTAACTGTAGTTCTTCGAGTGGTCATCTGTGCAGTCACACAACCCACCCATCCATCCCCGCTCGGCGTCATTATCGATTTCGATGGGCCCTCCAGTGGAGATTGGGTGCATCGCTCCAGCTCGTCCCAAAGATGAGAAATTGCGTTGCTGTTACGACCCAAAGGACATATAGGATGACACCAACGACGATCCCTCGGTTCATGGGGTCGCAATAGGCGGTCTCATAGGAACTGAGGGAATGGGCGGGAACCGTGCTAGGAGCGAGCACCGTGGGGGAGGGGTTCCCGCCCATTTTGACTCAGCTAAAGAATCTTCCGAGGCTAGCTCAGCGCAGGCGCAGAGCCCATGTGTGTGACTGCACAGATGACCACTCGAAGAACTACAGTTACAAGTAAGCAACCTGTCCTTGCTGATACCGTCCTATTATGTGTGGATCGTACTGTTTTGGCTACATAAGGATCCCCACTTAGATAATGAGTTCGTTATTAGTATATAGCAGGGGTGGGCAACTATGGTGGGTCTGGTGGGTATTTTTGCCCCTGGGTCACACTCCCTCCTACCCCCCATGGGCCACACTACCCATCAGGGGAAAATCAGCAGCAAACTGCAATAGTGTGCTAAAAGGGGTTTTGAGTGCTACATAGTGCTGAAACTGTGAGTTTAGTGACGGGGATTGTATGCAGCCCATGGGCTGCTTGTTGCCTACCCCTGGTATATAAGATCCTGCCCTCCCCTCTGTCTGTGTGTGTGTATTCTTGTAATAAACTGTATTATAAAATGTGCTATCCAGTGGAAATTAGGTGCAGAATGGCTGCTGGGAGAGGCACGGCCTCTTTAAGACTTGCCTGTTCTTCTTCGTGGTCTCTGTGCTTCACACACATATGGGTTCTCTGCGCCTGCGCTGAGATCGATCGGAAACTTCTTCAGCTGAGATGAGCTGGGCGGGAGCCCCTCCCCCCTGCGCGTGCTCCTTAGCGCGGCTCCCGCCTGTCTCCTCAGTTCCTCTTCGACTGCCTTTGCGACGAGTCACTAGGTTCTTCTTCTCTCTACTTTCTCAAATCGAAGCTGAGTTTGTTTGTATTTCTATTACTGTTTAAAACTAATTTTCTCTCATAAAACCTTTTATTGTTCTTCCTCTTTCAGTCTTTGCTCTTATTTTCGCAAAAAAAAAAAAAAAACATCTCCAAAAAAATCCTATCTAAAACCTCTCTCTCCCCCATTCTTATCCTGGTTACTATATTCTATTTTCTCTAACTACTTCCAACTATGCCACTTAAGGCACCCTTTAGAAAATGCCAGCGGTGTGGGACCAAAATCCCTCTATTCGTGCACCCGCTTGTAAAGCAGTTTTTGAAGGGTGTAAAAAACTTATGCCCTCCGACGAGGACTATTGTACCAGGGTGGGACCTCCAATTGGTCTTGAAGGCATTGACGAGGGCGCCATTCGAGCCCATGGCGAAATCGGACTTGCGCCTTCTCTCGCTGAAAACTCTGTTCCTAATAGCAATTACATCTGCAAGACGTGTAGGCGAACTGGCCACTCTCAGGGTTGATCCTCCTTATACTACTTTCCACAGGGACAAGGTCGTCTTGCGGCCAGACATAAACTTTCTGCCAAAAGTCATTTCGGAGTTTCATCTAATCCAGGACATTGTGCTTCCAGCTTTTTTCCCGTCACCATCATCAGATGTTGAGAGACTGCTACACAGCCTCGATGTCCGCAGAGCCCTGGCTTTCTACAAGGCGCGGACAGAGCCCATAAGGCAAACTCAACAACTTTTTGTCTGTTATGGCCCGCCAAAGAAGGGCTTCCCAGTATCGAAACAAAGGCTGTCCTCCTGGCTAGTGGACGTTATCAAACTAGCTTATCAGCTCACAGATCGTACTTTGCCAGACTCCGTGAGGGCTCATTCTACAAGGGCCATGTCGACTTCAACAGCATTCGGCAGAGGAGTCTCTTTATCAGAATTGTGCAGGGCGGCGACGTGGTCTTCACCCTCCACCTTCATCCGGCACTACCGCCTCGACGTTCGAGCCAGGGCTCAGAACGCATTCGGGAGAGCGGTCCTATCCTCGATCACCATCTGACTACCGACACCGACCCACCTCCGGTAAGTCAGCTTGAGACCACGAAGAAGAAGGACAGGTTGCTTACCTGTAACTGTAGTTCTTCGAGTGGTCATCTGTGCATTCACACAACCCGCCCTCCTTCCCCTCTCGGTGTCTGCATCGAGTTCGATGGATACCCAGGTGGAAATAGGATGGGCCAATTTTGTTTTGATTGTCGATCCCGATTACATCGCGGTTCGAAACTTATCAGTCTCGAATCCATCGAGATCGAGGGGGGTTGTATTAGAGTTACGGTATTCTGAATCAGCCTCTGTCCCGAGGGTCGCAATAGGCGGTCTCAGGGAATTGAGGAGACGGGCGGGAGCCGCGCTAAGGAGCACGTGCAGGGGGGAGGGGCTCCCGCCCAGCTCATCTCAGCTGAAGAAGTTTCCGATCGATCTCAGCGCAGGCGCAGAGAACCCATATGTGTGTGAATGCACAGATGACCACTCGAAGAACTACAGTTACAGGTAAGCAACCTGTCCTTCCTTGCCATACATCCAGTAGTTGTCTACCACAGTTATACTTCGCTCAGTTAGCAAATAACTTAATATACATTTCACTCATTCCTTGTGATATGAATATCACACCTGAATAATTTGTAAGCAAAGCATATAGGAACTGACGCTAGGTTACTGTTCTGAATATTGTACCAATATGAAGAAAGCTAAATTGACCTTTGAAAATTTTGGGTACAAACTCTTCCGAACTAACTGCATGCATATACCAGGGTTGCCAGCACCAGGGAATGGGTGGCCTCCAGATGTTGGATTGCAGCTCCCATCAGAGCTACCCAATAGTGAGGGATGATGGGAATTGCAGTCCAAGAACCTCTGGACAGCCACATATTCCCCATCTCTGACTTATACCCTCAGCTCCTGGTTCAAAAGGGAAAATCTGAGGTGTGTACTTCAAAAAATTTTTTTTACACTTAATTGAAATTGATGCTATTGCACAAATTTAGTCCCGTAGTCATCTTGATGAGAGAGAACAGAGTATAATAAGATGCAGGTGTAGTTGTTGCTGACATATGCACAACTATTAAATTGGCAGAATGTTTTTTCAAAGGAGGAGGATAGAAATCAAACAGTGGGACAAGCTAGTTATGGTGGAAAAATCCATGTGTGCTCAAACAAAATGTACTTGTAATAATGAAAGCAGCAGCAGAGCAGGTATTAATGCAGTTAAGGAGACTGAAGCATAAAACAGCTCTTAGACAGGACTTCTAGAGTTCTGGCTTGGCTGCTATTACATTCATTTACTTTCACATTCATTCTATCTGTTTGTAGATAGGCAGAAAAATTTGGAAAGTCACTGTAACATATGGTAAAATGCTATAAGACACTATGTTTCTAAACAACTTGAGAAAAATTGAGTGGTTTTTTTCATGGTCTCTGTGACTCACACATTGATTCTGTGTCTACACAGAACCTCATCTGGAACGTTCTAGAGTGGAGCTTTTGGCAGGAAGCCCACCCCCACCCATGTCAATGTGCATGCTCAGATGGTGTGACTCCCGCTCAGTTCCTTTTTGACCACTGCAGCAGCATCTAGGAGTGGCAGTAGCTAGAAGCATCAAGCAACAAACTTGCCACAGCAATCCGCACTGCCTGCAGCTTCTGGACCATGCATAAGGGCAACCCCACATAGAGTGCCTTAGAGTGGTTGAGATGTGAAGTTAATGCATGAGTTATTGCTAAGTTATCCCTGTTCAGGAGTGGCCAAAGCTGGCAAATGTACTCCTTGTCATTGCAACCACATGGGCCTCCAGTGACAGTGATGGTTCTATGTCTTGAGCACCCCCAGGCTACATACCTGCTCCTCCAGGCAACCTGTCTAATCCCAGGAACTTCCCACCTATAAGATCTCTATCTTACTGGGATTCAATCTCCGTTTATTGCCTGCCATCCAGTTCATCACTGCATCCAGACATTGGTTAAGGAGCTTCATGGCCTCTTCTGAGTCAAATGTAACGAAGAAATAGAGCTGAGTGTCATCACTGATTACACCATACTCCACATTTCCTAATGACACTCCCAATGGCATCATATAAATGTTGAATAGCATTGGGGACAAGATGGTACCATGTGGCACTTTCTGGCACAATTGCCAGGGGTTGAAAAATTATCAACTAGTGCTGCTTGCTGTAACTGGCCCTGTAAGTAGGAGAGGAATTATAATAAGATGGTGCCTCCTACCTCCAGCTCAGAGATGGTCTATTAGGGTACTGTAGTCAATAGTATCAAAAGTCACTGATAGATTGAGCTATAGGATTGTACTTTCCCTGTTCCTTTGATAGAGGTTGTCTATCGTAGAGTCTAGATTCTAATAAAGTTTTAGAGTAGACTTTTGTGGAAACACAACTGTGGTTTGTTCCTTTGAAAAGGGCTTTTAATCTGATTATTGATTTCCAATATTAGAAGCAACGTAAGTCCCATTACTCTTTCATTTCCCTGCATTACATTTTAACTTGATACTTGGTAAACCACGTGGTGTTTTCTATTGCTCAGTCAATGTTTTCCTAGTTGAGTGCTGTGCTGCTGCTTTGACCCGTATGCCTTTGCTGTTGGGAAAGAGCTGAGTATTAGACTGGCATTCCTCTTTTGCTTTTGAGAAGTATTTTGTACTCACTATTATCATTTGTACAGATTAAAGTAATAGTGAAGAAAGGAATGGTCTGTCAGTCTTGGTGTTTTCTGTACTTATTTAGGAGGAGAGAGCAAATCATAAAGGCTTTGTTAACTGCTGCTAAATTGTTATACATCTTGTCTGTTGTGAAAATGGTTTCAAACCTAATTATGTTAATTAGATTGTAATTGCTGGTAATTGCATGTATTCCAACATGTTTTATTCTCCAAACAAAAGGCATCAATTACCTGCCTGAGAGGTTATAAAATAATAGCTTAGGTATATAATGCAAATATAAATAAGTATTCCTGCAGAACTACTAATTGGAAATGTCATGTTGGCTTGTAAAACATGCCTTTCAGCAATATTGTTGAAATCCCTGTTCTGTTAAAATGGGCTTTAAAAAGTATTTTTAAAAGTCTAATAAATTCCTAATAATTGAGTTATGAGCACTAGAATTGATAGTGCCTACACCCTACATCTTTAATACAGAAATGTTAAAGTAGTTATTGCAACTGTCCTTTCTGAACTTCTTGACTCCTCCCCACTTCCCCCAAGCTCAAACTATGAGCCATGTGGCCTGTATTGCTTAGGTACTGCCTCTTCAATGTCCTCTGATCTCATAGATGTGGCAAAAGAATCTTTTTATTATTTTGTCTGGATGCTTTGCTCAGACAGAAGGAAATGCTCAGTGGCTGTCTGCTCACAGCTGGGGAATTCCTCTGAGACTTTAAGCCTCTTTTGAAAGCGCTGAATGATCTCTCTATAACCATTTCTATAAACAATGTAAACCAACATTTCATCAGAGAAGCAACATAGCATCTAGTGAAAATATCCAGTGGGTTTATTGTTTTTGTCTTTTTATAGCTCCACCATGGTGAACAGGTTGTTGTTGATGTTGTTGTTGTTGATGATGATGATGTTGTTGTTGTTGTTGTTATTATTATTATTTTCATTTTCATTTTCTATACCACCCAATAGCCGAAACTCTCTGGGCAATTTATAACAATTAAAAAATACAATATAAAATACACAATAAAACATTATTTAAAAATTTAAACCAAAATTTAAAATAACACAAATAGCTAAAGCAAGTTAATACAACATGACCAGTAGAAAAGTTAAAAAATAACCACCACCCCACCCTGTACTATTTAGGGTTGTTAAAAGCCTCAACATAGAGGGCAGTCTTAACCTGGCACCGAAAAGATAGAGTTGGCACCAGGCGGGCCTCGGGGGAGCTTGTTCCAGAATTGGGGGGCTACCACAGAAAAGGCCCTCCCCCTTGTTGCCGCCCTCCGAGCCTCCTTCGGAGCTGGCAGTTGGAGGAAGGCCCCAGATGTTGAGTGTAGTGTCTGGGTAGATTGTGGATGGGAGAGGCATTCCGTCAAGTATTGCAGTTCCAAGCTGTGTAGGGCTTTAAAGGTTAAGATCAGCACCTTGAATCAGGCTCGGAAGCATACAGGCAGCCAGTGCAAGTGGGCCAGAACTGGTGCTATGTGTTTGGACCTTCTGATCCCAGTAATGAGTCTGGCCGCCGCATTTTGCACAAGCTGCAGCTTTTGAACAGTCTTCAAGGACAGTCCCAGGGAAAGTGCATTGCAGTAGTCTAGCTTTGAGATTACCAGAGCGTAGATTACTGAAACCAGGCTATCCCTGTCTAGATAGGGGTGTGGCTGGGCCACCAGCTGGAGCTGGTAGAAGGCACTCCGTGCCACTGAGGCCACTTGAGCCTCAAGTGACAAGGATGGCTCAAGGAGAACCCCCAAGCTACGGACCTGCTTGAACTAAGGTTGAGTTAACGGGGCTGTAACTACCTTGTCTTCTCTACAGATATCTGAAGAAATCCAGTACTTCTGACAGACTATATTCACAGGAAACACTTCTGGCATAAAAATATTATTTCTTAAAGAATGGATGAATACAACTAGCAATGGACATTTTGTAGGGCAGGGGAGAAAAAGAAACACACCCGGTTAAAGGAGTTGAATAGATTTGCAGCAAATGGTATATGTTTAATATTTTTACTATTTTTCAGTAATCTCAATAACAGAAAAATATTAAACATTTACCACTTGCTGCAAATCTATTCAACACATTTACCCTGGTATGTTCCCTCTCCCCCCGCAGAATGGCCATTGCTTTGTATTCACTTGAAAAAAATATTGGTGGTGGGCAGAATCCTCCCCCCCCCAACCCAATGAAGACAGAGCCAAGGGATAACTGGGGGATGTGTTGCTCCTCTCCCCACCCTGCGTTTGCTGTTGTGCAATGCCAGGTCCGTTACCCAAAAAACATCACTCATCCATGACTTGATCATGGATGAGGGTGCGGACCTGGCATGTGTTACGGAAACCTGGCTGGACGAGGCCGCTGCTCCTACTCTGGCGGCCTTGTGTCCGGCCGGTTTCTCGTATGCCCAGCAGCCAAGGGTTGGGGGACGGGGAGGGGGAGTGGCTGTTATCTACCGGGAGTCCTTGGTCCTTACCAGACTCCCTCTCTGGGAGACCAAGTTTATTGAGTGCATGTACTGGAGGTTGGGTCCAAAGGGCAGTCTGGGGATTCTGCTCATGTACCGTCCACCCCGCTGCACGACAGACTCCCTGGCTGAGGTGCTAGAGGTGGTCTCTGATGTGCGTGTGCTGTCCCCCAGGCTATTGGTGCCTCACTGGGGCACCTCGGGACTTCATGGAGACCATGGCTTCCTGGGAGCTGCACCCTGTATTAACTGGACCTACCCATGTAGCCGGTCATGCACTGGACTTGGTTTTTGTTTCCGGAGAGGGGGGAAATGATCTGGAGATCGGGGGTATATCCACCACCCCCTTGTCATGGTCAGATCACTATCTGGTGGGGTTGGATCTCTCGGTGCCACAACCCCTCTGCAGGGGTGAGGGACCTATTAGAATGGTCCGCCCCAGGCGTCTTATGGATCCGGATGGATTCCTGAACGCGCTTGGGGAATTGGAGCACACAAACGGTAGCTCGGTCGAGACCCTGGTGAATGACTGGAATGCTGCAATCACCAGGGCATTAGACCGAGTTGCCCCGAAGCGCCCTCTTCGCCTAAACAGAGCTCACGCAGCACCATGGTTCACTCCTTCACTGCGAGCTCTGAAACAAGAGGTGAGAAGGCTAGAGCTCCGATGGCGAAATTCCCGCTCCGAATACGATCGAACACAGGTTAGAGCTGCATTTTCAGCCTACCGAGTGGCGGTGAAGGCAGCAAAAAAGAAATTCTATGCTGCCTCCATTGCGTCTGCAGAGTGCTGCCCCAGGAGGCTGTTCCAAGTGGTCCGGAGTCTGGTCGGTCCAGCCGCTCCGGACCCAATGGAACAGTCTAAAGCCTCCTGTGAGGCTTTAGCGAAGCACTTCGCAGATAAAATTGATCGGATTAGGAGTGGGATATCGTACGTCGTGGACGCAGGGAGCGAGTGGGAGGAGGCCAATGGCAGACCGGTTTTGTGGGATCGGTTCCGGCTTCTTCCTTCTGATGAAGTGGACAAGGTGCTTTCATCTGTGAGGCCGACCACCTGCTTGCTTGACCCTTGCCCGTCCTGGCTCATTATGAGCTGTAGGGAGAGACTGGGTGAGGGGATCAAGGCGGTGGTGAATGCCTCCCTCGAGGAGGGAGTTATGCCATCAGCCCTCAAGGAGGCAGTAATAAGACCTCTTCTAAAGAAGCCCTCCTTGGATCCCCAGGATCTGAACAACTTCCGCCGAGTCTCCAATTTACCATTTCTGGGCAAGGTGATCGAGCGGGTGGTGGGTGCTCAGCTGAAGGCACACTTGGATGAATGAAGCCGATTATTTAGATCCGTGCCAGTCGGGCTTCAGGCCTGGACATGGGACAGAGACGGCCTTGGTCGCCTTGGTGGATGATATGAGGACGGCTTTGGATAGGGGCGAATGCTCCTTTCTAGTCCTCCTCGATCTCTCAGCAGCTTTTGATACCGTTGACCACGGTATCCTCCTGGACCGCCTGGAGGGGTTGGGCATAGGAGGCACTGTATTGCAGTGGTTTCAGTCCTTCCTCTCTGGAAGGTACCAGAGGGTAGTTCTCGGGGAGGAGGCTTCGGACCCTCGGCTGCTCACTTGTGGAGTGCCGCAGGGTTCCATCCTCTCCCCGATGTTGTTCAACATCTACCTAAAGCCCCTGGGAGCTATTATCAGGAGGTTTGGGGTGCAGTGTCATCAGTATGCAGATGACACGCAGCTCTACCTCTCTTTTAAATCCTCACCGAGGTTGGCCGTTGAGACCCTGTCCAAGTGCCTGGAGTCAGTGGGTGGCTGGATGGGAAGGAATATGCTGAAGCTGAACCCCGACAAGACCGAGGTACTTCTGGTGGGGGACAAGGGGAGGCTAGGGGATGTTGACCTGGTGCTGAATGGGGTACATCTACCCCTGAAGGACCAGGTCCGCAGCTTGGGAGTCATTCTAGACTCCCAGCTGTCCATGGAGGCTCAGGTGGCAGCTGTGAGCCGGGCAGCGCTGTATCAACTCCATCTGATACGGCAGCTGCGCCCCTACCTTCCTAATCATCTGCTCCCTTCAGTGGTTCATGCCTTGGTCTCCTCTCGCCTAGACTACTGTAATGCGCTCTATGTGGGGTTACCCTTGAAGAATGTTCGGAAGCTACAGCTGGTACAGAACGCGGCGGCTCGCCTGGTTAAAGGCAGCCGCCGGCGGGATCACATCACACCAGTGCTCAAGGAGCTACACTGGCTACCAGTTGCTTGCCGAGCTGAATTCAAGGTGTTGGCTTTGACCTTTAAAACCCTATACGGCTCCGGTCCAGTCTATCTCAAGGAGCGTCTCCAGCAACACCAAGTGGGCCGCTCAACAAGATCAGCCACAGACGGCCTTCTCCTTGTCCCTTCAGCCAGAGCAGCTAGACTGGTCGGGACGAGGAAGAGGGCCTTCTCTGTGGCAGCCCCCATACTATGGAACTCTCTCCCAAGTGACCTCCGCCATGCCCCCTCTCTGTTGAGCTTCCGCCGCTCATTAAAAACTTGGTTATTCAGGCGGGAACATGGGGTGGGCTAAGATTTTAAAATTTATACTGTTTTAATGTATTTTAATGGAGAAAAATGTTTTAATGTATTTTATTCTGTTTTATTTTCTGTACATCGCCCAGGGTGGCCGGTTTGCCGGCCAGATGGGCAATAAATAAATGCAAATAATAAATAAATATAAATAAATACTTAGTGGCCACTGAATGCTGACACTCCATTGAAGAAAAAATGGAAAATTGGGTGGTGGGGGCAATGGAATGGATAAGTATGATTAATAGATGGAAATCTTCATTTGCTAGCCAGACTGCCTGTAGGTGTCAGAGTTCATGCCTCTAGTATGCATTTACTTTACAAATCCTTATACCTACCATTTCAGACTGGGATTGGAGAAGAGAACTAGCAGTGTTCTGGCATTCTTGTTAAGTTTATTTTTATGTTTTTAAATGAAAGCTGAGATTGTAATGGACTCAGGAAATAATTAAACAGGAAATAATTCTGTATAAAGGCTTTGAAATATTGAAACAAATACTTCCATGTTAGCTGCCATCAATTCAGTAACTAATTCTGATGTACCCACAACAGTGTACGTTGGTAGGTGAGATCAAACTATTTTGAGTTGTGGTGGGTGGAGTTTGTAATTAATATAGTAAAGTACGATGGAAATACAAATCTAATACTTGTGTAAGTTATGTCCACTAGATGGCACAAAAGCCAAGTGTGTACTAAACACCATATGTCATATAACTGAGATGTGCTCTATCCTATCCCTTTGTTTTGATTTTTCATCTGTTATAGTCAAACTGCAGTGCCAGTGAAGATACAGTGATTGTACAGATACAACAGCTGTTATATCAAAATGCAGGAAACCTGTGGAAATTCTAAAACTATTGTCCTATTTTAGCTGAGCTGAACACCCACCACCACCACACCACGCACAGACTTGCACACAAATATTTATAGATTTTACAGATGTACTAAAACACATATCAGCATACTTGACAGGATAACTAACTGTGTATTGTGGAGTGAGAATAATAGAATTTAACACACTCATGACTGAAGTTCAGATCAAAGATTTAAATACATTTGGCTAAAAGGAAGCTGAAGCAGAATTCTTCATTCAGTTCATGTTTCTGTCCACTTGTAGTGTCTACTTTTGATTATTTAGAATTGTAGAATGTAATTCACATCAGGTTTTCTGTTAATGTATTCCTATTCTTAGAATTTTGTCTTGTTCCAGACACAGTACTGTTTACTGTAGGGATGCTGGAATCCTGGTGCCTGATAAGGGGCCTGCTCAGTTCTAGCTTCTTGCAGAAATATAGTGCTGAGATGGTAAAGGTAGATGCATCCAAATTGTGGTGAATGGAAGTATCACATGGTAGCCTAATTATTTTGAAGCTGGTATCTGATGTATGTGCAACCAAAAGGGTTATTTTTTTCCACCTGGGGCCAATGTCACTAGCATTTTATCCCAGTACTGTAATGTCTGGCTCACTTGCAAGAACTGTTTCAAAGCTGTAGAACCTGTTTTGCAACATTTCCCACCTTCCTTCTCTCCCACCATGTTTTCTCTCCCCCGCCCCCACTTCCCTATTCTTCTCTTGCATAGATTTTGATGGGTTTTGCTGGCAGGAAAATCTATGATTTTTTTTTAAAGGATATTTTTCATTGTGCAGCTGTGAATAACCACACAATTTATTTTTAAGCCTGCATTCCAGCACAGCTGTGAAGCTGCACATGCAGTTATCAGACTTTTAAAAAGAAAGAAAGGTAGCTTCAAGAGACTAGAGAGACAGTCTGGCAACATTTTCAGTGGGCCAAAGTAGATGATGTATGAGTGTACAAAAGAACTGATGGATTTCCCCTCATCACATTACATACGTTACTATATAAAGTTAGCATCCATGATCAACATATGATTCCCATGTGTCTGTTTCTCTCTCCTACTCCCATCTTCCAATTTCTAGTACATTTTGTAGGCTTTTCTGTCTAGCAGCCCTCTTCAAACTTTGGATTGACTTACTAGCTAGCCATAATTTTTGATCACCCTTCTCTCACATCATCCTGGGCTTGCAAGGGGTCTGCCTATCTCTCATGTCATGCTGGGCCTGCAAGAGTTTCTTTTGTTGTTTCTGCCTCCTCCAGAGCTAAGTGTGATATATGTGTGAGAGAGGATTCCATGCCTTTCCCCTAAACTTACAGTTACTTGAATCTCAACAACATCCCTTGGCTGGAGTGGCAGTGATGCCCCAGTGTTTAAAGATGCACCAGGATCAACAGTTCTGGTGGAAAGAGTTTGCAGGGCCAGCCCAATACTTTTTGCTCCTGAGGTACTGAAGTGGTCACCTTTTACCTCAGACAAGGACAACGAGGACCAACTCGGGTTATTGGAAAAAGGTTTATTGTGCACAATAGGTCCTGCGGACTGAGTCGCAAAGCAGAACCCCGGGCGGGGCTTTTACAACCACTTTTATAGGATACATAAGTCTGGTCATTTGGCAACAATTCTTTACATTGGTCAGCAAGGTCAAGACAAAAGGGGTTTGCTTTAGGGGAGGGGGGTTTCCTTACAAGGAGACAGGAGGATGATCTTACAATCAAGCAGCTGGTAGGTATTATCTGATCTTGGTCACGTAGGCAGGGTGAGACAGCAAAACACCTCAACTCTTTTGAATCAACATAGCCATTGTCGGCCATTGTCAGTCATTGCCACAGTCATTACCCTGGCAATCTGTCTACATGCTTGGCTAGAATCTCTTGTAAGATTTTATTTTAACTATTTCGTTTCCTTCACTCCTCCCCTTGAAACTTCAACACCTATCTGGAGTTTCACCCTGGGGGATGGGGCGATACTCCCACACAGCCAGGACCTGGGCAGCCGCCCTTTTTCTGCCAATAGGCTCAGGCTATTTTGGATTGTCCGGACCACAATAGGGAGGATACAAGGGAGCAGGATGCAACCCATTGCGATTAGCCCTATCGCTTGCAACCCTGGTACTTGGGGAACCATCTAGAGAAAGCTTTTCCTAGATCGAGCCCTTCCTAGGTCTGGACTGGATGCATATGTAAGCCATAGGATTACATTCAAGCAGAATAACAATAAACATTGGCTACAGGTTATGCGTTTATACAATATAGAAATCACATTTTGAAACTACACTTTACCACATTCTCTCCTTTTGATTCTAAGTGAATGCACACTGAGGGTCACTTTTAATTAAGGGCTGATAGGTAAGGCTGGTTCAGACTGAGCTGGAGTTGACATCAGTTCATCTCGTCCGATCCTCTGGGTGTTGTCTTTGATGGTCGTCCCGTCCGAGGTCTGAGATGATATTGATGTTCTGGCACAAATTCTTCTGTTTCAGGGGAAGAGGTTTCTAGCACGTTCCCCCGAATTGTTGGAGGCGTTATTATGTCCTCATTCTTGTTTCAGGTTTGAGGCTTTTTATGGCTGAAGTCCTTGGCACTTCACAGCGTTAAGTACACTTCCTTTCGCTGTACTTGAATATGAATTCATTCACCTGGGACAGAGTGTCCCTCTGTGCTGGGCTGGTGCTGTGCCGCCTTCACCCGTGAATGAAGAGTCTTCACACATCTCACCAGGGCTTTGCAGTAATTCTGAATTGAATGTCTCATCAACATCTTACGACGGATCAGGTCTCACCACTTGACCTGGCCTGGATCTCACACACACAAGGGCCATGGGAGGTGCATCTGGCCACATCAGTCTTGTCTCTGTGCATACTTTGGCCAGCTTGTCTTCCAATATTTTAGCAAAAAGGATTCTTTCTCTCTGCCCGCTGCTGTGGCGTTAGCTCTCACACAGGGGCATGTTCTACTTACTTAGAATACATACAAACAACTACAAACACATATTGATAGGAACAATACTTAGGCATTTCAACAAAATCAAATTGTACACCACAAAAAAGGTCTTCAGGGTGAGGTTGTATGCTCACCCTGTCTTTTACAGGTTTTCCAGTATTATGAGCCTGGCACACTGTACACTGGACAAAGTACTGAGTTACTGCAGATGTAAAATTAAATTCAAACCACTCTTTTTGTTAACAATTAAACCAACAACTAAATCTGCTTTTCTGACTGACGCTGTACATAGTCTTTAGCAGGAAAGCAACTTGCTAATTTGTGACTTTGCTATAAAGAATGCAGGAGAAACTGACTTGTTTTGAGTAGGAAGGGACTCACAAGGCCATCAAGCCCAACCCCCCCACTCAATGCAGGAAACCAGAGGAGGGGCTCCCCATCCAAGCAACACCCAGGCCCGACTGTGCTCAGCCCTCCACACTTAGACAAGCTGAGAACCAGCATGAGCCACAGACTTTTATCTTTAGCAAGGCAAATCAAGCTTTTGAAAATCACATAAAACACAACAGGTCATTTGTACAACTTTTTGAAAACTAACTTAACAACAACAGAAGGATTGCAAATTTTTTTGGTATTTTGGTGCCATTGCGTTATGCTACACTTAAATACTTATTTTTCAAACGTGCTCTGTTAGCTTGCTATAAAAGCTACTAGACAAGCATACATTTTACTAAGCATACATCTTTAAAAGGACAATAAAGAGGGTAAAATTTCAGGAAAGCCCATTTCAACAAAACTGGGCACTAAAACGTACAAAAACTGAGTTAGTAGTTTAGATTTATCTTTGATAGCTGCACTTCTTTTATTGCTGGTAAATAATCATGCTCCCCCTCCCCTTGCTTACCCTTCCTTTTTGTTGGGAGCAGCAGCAAGGTGGCAAGGTTTCAAGTGACACAGCATTTTACAATTTTTCTGGATTTTTCTCTTTTACAACAACCCTTTGAGGTAGGCACAGCTGAGAGTCTGTGACTGACTCCAAGTTACCTAATGAGCTTTATAGCATTTATTGCTTCTCGAGGGAGTGGATATTGCAGCATATCTCCCTTTTCTTCTGTTTGAACCAGAGAAGTAGACTTTTAAGAGTCTTACTTCTTTTTTGGTTTTCCGCCTAACATTCTGCTGGTACCAAAGCCAATATTGGCGGAAAGCCCTGTTTTTTTCATTCCCCAGAGACTTAGCAAATGCCAGGAGAATTGGGACTACATTCTATTGTAGCCCTTAGTTTACACAATCCATCATGACTTAACAGAACCATTTCTCATTATTTTTTCAAGAAGTCAAGAAAACTTTTGATTTTTTTTTTTAATCTGCCTTGTTAAGAACAGAACTGCAAGTTACTTCTCAATATATATTTAAAGATACACATTTTCTTTTTTTTTGTTTGTTTTTTTGACACTGCTTTACACAACTTTCTTTCAAATAGCTTTTTTTTCAAAATCTTTACTTCTCATCACATCTTTTACAACTTTCTTTTGCTTGCATAACTTGGGCAGAGAGGGTTTTATTTCTTTTTTTATGCCCTTCTTGCTTGCAATTCTAATGTTTCTTTTGCATCTGCCCTTGTCTAACCTTTCTCTTCTCCCCCCCCCCCCCTTCCTCAGGGCAGAGGGGACAGTTTACATGCCTTTAAATAATCATCTCTTTTCTTTTTTCAAAAACCTTTTGGCTCCACTCATTGGTGAAGCTCTTGAATTTTCTGTGAAAAATAGTTAACTATTTCTTTTTGAGCTTATCTTGCATCAGCTGTAGTTTCAGAGAAAAAGTCTGCCTTGATCAGGGGCAGACTCTTTCTGACCTTTTAAAGCTAACACAGTTCAATTCCCAAAAGGTACTAACACTTTGTTTATGCTCAGAAAACCTGCATTCTCAATACTCAGACTCTCTTAATTACAGTTCTTAAAAAAAAAACACTTTAGCATCCTTTTTCGCTCTAGTGGTTAGCTGCTGATTCTCTGGGAGCGTGAATGGCCAATTCTTGCATACCAGGAAACCTGCAGTCACTTGAGGGTTTTTGTTTGTTTGTTTTCAATCTTTTGCAATTCGTGGCTGCTAATCTTCTCACATCTCTAGTTTGCCATACAAGAGGAAGCAACCTCGCATTTGCATAACCAGGAGCAACAATTATTATTTTTTTTTCCTTTGCTTACTTCAGAGATTTAACCCACACTCAAAACAAAATAAAAACCTTTTCAATTTACACCATCAACTAGCCCCACTTGGAAGAATAAACATTTAACTTGAACATAAACCTTCTTTTTTCTTTTTGGCTACACACATGGCTTGCAGTAGCCAGAATCTCATTTACATGTTTTTTCTTCCCCCCTTTGAGAATGTTTTACAAATGGATATTACTAAAGGCTCATTTATTTATTTATTTATACCCTGCCTTTTTTCCTGCAAGGAACCCAAGGCGGCTTACATAATAATCCTCCTCCTCTCCATTTTATCCCCACAACAACCCTGTGAGGTAGGCCAGGCTGAGAGACAGTGACTGGCCCAAAGTCACCCAGTGAGTTTCTACCCCTCTAAACAAGTGGATTTGTTGTTTTCACCAGTACAGAAATTGTGCTGGAGATTATGCTGACAACTGCAAGCATTCTTTAACTGTTTTCAATTGCTTGAGTTCTTAAAGTTCTTAAAGCATCATGAAGCACTTTTTGTCTGGTGAACCTACTTCGGAAGGCTTAAGGTAGCCCTTTTGAAATCTTACTTCTGTCTAAACATACCAATCATCTAATTGTCTTTGGAATTTGTTCTCTAGGGCCACCAGAAGGTCCCTTAGGATCTGTTTTTCTCAGGACCCATTTTTGGGCCAAGTACTTCTCCCTCTGCATGGCCATTCCTCAGTACAAAGAGTTTGCCACTATGTCTTTGACAAAGTCTTACTTCTAGGTAAAGAGGCAAATTCTTGGAGTACTATTGCTAACGGTGCCCCTTTTGGAGCATTTTGGTTCCCACCTATGATGTACTGTGGCACAGAATTCTACCTTTTGAGCTCACTTTGTGTGTGTGTGTAGTGCTTTGGTTTAATTCACAAACAGGCACACAACATTCACATGTCACTGGATCATGGGAGGGGGGGTTCAATCAGGCCCACTTGCTTTTGAAACTCTGCCGCAACAGAGATCAGGGCGTCTTGACCTGATTTAATCCCAGATCTTGTTCAGCGACTTATATGCATTCATCAGCAGGGAGGTTTGGAAAGGAGGGGGGGTGTCCCTGTCTGTTGATTCTGGTGGGACTCGAACCCACAATCCCCAGCTTCAACAGCTTATGAATTCTAATAAGCGAAGGAGAGAGAGATGGGCCTGTCTGTCTTTCAACAGCTTATGAATCTAATTCATGCACACAGACATTTTCACACGCACATGTATACTACCCTTATTGAAGGTTTCCCTCTTTTCTAAACCTTAAACCTTTCAACATCAAGTAACAATAACACAATGCAATAATCAAGAGCCAGAAGAAAATGAAAAGGAGGTATTTCAATTCATTTCTGCCCATTTCCTTGGAGAACTGTTTGATTTTGCTAGCAGCTATAACATATATATATATATATTTCTTTTCATTTTGGGACTTCTCACCTCTAGTTCAGATCTGAGGAAGTATGTGCTTTGGGTTAGGAGCACACTCTTTTCCTTTTCACTAAACACAGGACTGGTGGAGACTCCAAAAGGCACCAAAACTTTGCGTATGCTCAGGAACTCTTTGCAAAAAAACTCACAAACATTTTTGTTGTTGTTGTATTTCTTTAACACAACACAGGGTTCTTTGAGTACCCGTACTTCTTGCCATTCCTAGATCTTGTGTTTGACTTCTAATCCATTATGAATGTGATTAGCTAGTCTGTGCTTTTTTTTTTCTTTCTTTTTTTTTTTGGTTTGGCACGTTCCTCTTTTCTGGGCCAGGGCAGGGTCTCTTTCCAGGCAATCATTATGTGTGCCGCCCCCATCTTGCACTCCTTTTTAACCATGGGGTGGGTTTGTGCTGGCCATCCCACTCCCATGGATGGCCACTCTCTACCTTGCACAGGGTCTGGAGAATTTGGCGTTTAAGTTTTCGCCTGTAGTCTCTCCCAAACCCTGCTTTGAAATTCTTTTCCATGCATTGAAGCTGTGTCCTTGGGACGCTGCTTCCCTCCCACCCCATTCTCTTAATTCTAAGACCAACAACAAGAACAGAAACAGAAGGGTGGGGTACGGACAGGAGAGTAAGGGGTCTCTCCTGTTAGACGTTAAGGGATTTCACACACACGCTCCGCTGACCCGTGGCCCCGGACGTTCCACGGTCACCTACGGGAACTGCAGCGGCATTCACACTTCACCACACATACCAACACATTCCCTCCCGAGATCTCTTGTATTCCTTTACCAAAAGGGAGGCCAGTTCAGCCTTTTTCAGCTGCCTCGTAGGCCCAATCCTTTATTCCTTTACCAAAAGGGAAAGAACCAGTTCAGCTTTTTCCAGCTGCCTCGTAGGTCCAATCCCCGGAGGATGGCCAATCCTCCTCCCCTTGTTCCTATTCTCTCCTGTAGGAACCTTAGAGTATACTCGCCTGTTCCGCCGGTCCGGCCCCCTTGGTCCTAGTTCCGCACCGAGTTTTGTTGGTTCTTGGAGTCACCGTCCGACCACTGCCCCGTCAGGCCCCCTGTTCGGATTCCCTCACAGCCAAGTGCTGTGATGCGCGCTGGGAGCTCCGCAAGGCCTCTCCTTAGGGGGCAGAGGTGGGCTGTGCCCCAAGCAAGCTACAAAGCTTCCTTGCTGTCCCTTCGTGGTTTGCCAGATGAAGTGGTCACCTTTTACCTCAGACAAGGACAACGAGGACCAACTCGGGTTATTGGAAAAAGGTTTATTGTGCACAATAGGTCCTGCGGACTGAGTCGCAAAGCAGAACCCCGGGCGGGGCTTTTACAACCACTTTTATAGGATACATAAGTCTGGTCATTTGGCAACAATTCTTTACATTGGTCAGCAAGGTCAAGACAAAAGGGGTTTGCTTTAGGGGAGGGGGATTTCCTTACAAGGAGACAGGAGGATGATCTTACAATCAAGCAGCTGGTAGGTATTATCTGATCTTGGTCACGTAGGCAGGGTGAGACAGCAAAACACCTCAACTCTTTTGAATCAACATAGCCATTGTCGGCCATTGTCAGTCATTGCCACAGTCATTACCCTGGCAATCTGTCTACATGCTTGGCTAGAATCTCTTGTAAGATTTTATTTTAACTATTTCGTTTCCTTCAGTACAGAGCAAGATGCTCCCCCCATTTCATGTACAAAAGCTGACTGGACTGGCAGTTGCATCTGACTTCAATACTGGGGATGGGACAGCATCCTCCACTGCACCTGAAGGCAGCAGGCTAGCTTAGGGGGTGCAGGACAGGCCACATGGCACACAGGTATCTCCTCCAACATCTTGCAGCTGCCTCCTGGCATCAGCAGCTTGAGGCGACTGCCTCACTCTGCCTAATGGTAGGGCTGGCCCTGAGGAGATGGAAAGTCAGTCCCATACTGAATGAATATTTATTACGGTCATTGACCAGAACCAACAATAACATTAAAAACAGGGAAACAATCAATAAAACATGCATTACTACTATACACCATTACACCAGCATACATATCAAGTTCACAACAAAATTTTATGTCAAAATTATAACAGTCAAGCAAGGCCAGAGTCAGAGGTTAAAAAGGTGCGGCATGTTATGGCAGTCGCACAAAATTTAGCCACTCTATTAGTGATATGGCGAACCGTATCAGCAAGTAGCAGGGAAATTGGTATTGGTTTAAGACGACTAATGAGGGCGTTACATTTATATTGTACTGAGGAATTGTTATCGATCAATTACTCAAAGACCAAAGTGTTGGTATTTAGTAGGAGGAAAATCAAACATACTGGGAAGAAAACCCAGCTAGTTCTAAAGCTAGGTAATGTGTGGGGAGATGGCAGAGTGCAGCTGGAACTCAGTTTGTCTGATGTTGAGGAAAATTGTGGCCCTCCCGATGTTTCGGCCTACAATTCCCATCAGCCCTCACCATTGGCTATGCTGGCTAGGGCTGATTCGAATTGTAGGCCAAAACATCTGGAGGCCACAAGTTGTCTATCCCTGAGGTAAGGTAAAAACCTTAAGGTAAAAACCCTAAGTCCCATGACCAGTGACCACAGATTGAAGAAAACCGGAAAGAGGGATGGTTAGCTGGCTAGATCCCTGAACATTATGTCACAGGTCTCACTTGTAGCATTTCTGTTGCTGTCTTCTTAAAATTTAGCTATTGTACAGACTGTGGCTTCCTGGCTTCTGTGAAGGCTGGACTCCATTAGTAGGCTAAACCCATGTCCTGGATTTGTATACATATCATAGCTTCCAATGTGAAATTTTGCACTTAGTAGTGAAACAATCTTGTGTGACAAATGTTCTAACTTAAACATTGTGACCTGACAAACATTGTGACATACAGTAGGAAATTTGTGGGATTGATGTGAAGTTCTTTGGAACGTTTATATATAGTAACTGAAAAATCAAGGATTTATCCATCACCTAGGTAATTTTAAACTTTAGTGTCTGGTGTTTTATGTATAAACTGTTTTTATATGCTGTAAAACAATGGTGCATGCCTTCTCTTTCTTCTGGAGTTTTGGTCAAATAAAAATTATTGGTCTATATACCTTTCATCTGGAAAGAGAGTAACCTATTACCACCCATTAAGGTTCTTGAAATGTTTGACTTTACTGTGACTTTTTCAGTACTTATCACATATCTGTACATGCGATCTCCCTGACCTTGTGATTTTGCTCCTGGATTAAAAAGGCAGATAGGACAAACTGTGGAATCAGTGAGATCTCTCATACTCAGCCTAGTTTGAATGTAAAGCAGGTTAGAGTCTGAAACAGTTTGAGTCTGAAAACAGCAGGATGCATACAAATTACTTGCACATTCTAATCTTTTATATGTACATGCACAGGTTGGAGTCTTGCTCTCGCTGCAACAGTTTCATTTTCAGGAAATATAATGGCTAACCTAAGCCCTAAGAAAGGTAGGCAAAAATGTTTGCAGATAGACATTAGCCACCAATAATCCTATGATAGCCAGAAATGTAATGTTGGGAGTCAGCCTGTATGAAAGCAACATTTGCAAAATTAGAGTTGGTGAAGTAAGGCTGAAGTTTAGTACATAAAATTTTAATTTAATTCAAATCAAATTAAAATATTATGTTATCCCATGATCCATCCATAAGGTGTAGGCATACCAAATGTGTAATCAATTTGTGTTCTGTTTATAAGGGAAAATCCCTTCCAGGACTTGTCCAGTCATTTTAATATATGATACTACTAAAAATATTTCCCTTATGACAGGAAAAAATGAATTTGTACTTCCTAATAAGACAAATTTGCAAATATTTGATGGTGCATGCGCAGCCAAAGTAGAACATCTTTTTGTCTGATTGATGATATGAAATGTAAGGGGACAGTTTGGTATGTATCATATGTATATGAGGATGTCAGTGTTAAGTTGTCCAAACACACAACTTAAATGGATTGTTTTCTTTTTCAAATGTAAATTTTCAATACCCCAAGTCCTGGCCCTTTATTACATTGTGTTGGGCAATATGACAAGATTGGGGCAAGGAAGAAATTAAACCATCTAGTTGACTGAAAAAGATTAGAATGTGCAAGTAATTTGTATGCATCCTGCTGTTTTCAGACTCAAACTGTATATATTACAAAGCCCTATAGACCAAACTAATAAACTTTAAATGATGGGGCTAGATCAAGTTGCATACACATATTGATATGTTCTGAAATTGTTATTAAATATATTGTTTGAGTAAAAAAACACCCACATTTAGAATTTACAGAGGTTGTAGTGATAGAGGGGCAAAGATGGCGCCCCCGTACTGTGGAACTCTCTCCCGAGTAACCTCCGCCATGCCCCCTCTCTGCTGAGCTTCCGTCGCTCATTAAAAACCTGGTTATTCAGGCGGGAATATGGGGTGGGTTAAGATTTTAAAATTTTTATATTGTTTTAAATGTATTTTATTGTTTTTATTCTATGTACATCGCCCAGGGTGGCCGGTTGCCGGCCAGATGGGCGATAAATAAATATTATTATAATAATAATAATAATAATAATAATGATGTTGTTAATAATAATTTGTATGACAAATGTATATATATTTTTCTACTCAAGGGCAATGACTTCTAATTCTAAGTTATGTGTGGGTCTTGGAATCCCCCCCCCCCAAAAACACAACTTGATGTCTTTAAAAACATAAATTCAAATAGTAGCCATGGAATCTTGTAGGGACTGCATTGCTAGTGATGGGAACCACGGATGATGATAATCCTCCCAGTCAGCTGGTGAATCTGTGTTTTATGGGCAGCTTCTTGCAGCGCTGGAGCATTTCGTAATAGTGATAGTTTTTTGGGTTGCATTTCTGATCCCTGATAAAACATAAGTGACAAATGAAATAAAGGGCTGGAATTTTTATTGCTAGGAAGCACTCAAACAAAAGATAAACTTGGCAGAAGAATAACTGGAAGAAGGAAAGCACTAAAATACACTGTCCAGCAGAAGAATATTAAATTTCAAAGTATCCATATCAAGCAGAAATGTCTTGATTCTAATGTACTGTAGTACATTATTAAGGGAGAAATCCTATGGCCCCTAGACAGTGTCTGAGGGGCCATAGGATATTTCAGATTCCCATATCTGAGGTTGGAGACAGCAATCCGACCTTGGAGCTGGGAATCAGAACTCCAACCTGCTCCTCTTGGGGAGGGTGACCTCGGAGAGGGGTATTCTGGTAAGTGGGGAGGGGAGGAGACTAGAGAGGCCAGGATAAGATATATCCTGACATCTCTCCAACTTCCTTCCTTCCCCTCTGAAATGCTACAGCTAGCTGGCCAAAAAAGCTTGTCTAGCAAGTCCAGTCAACCACCTTTGTAGCTGACCCTTGCCCTTCATGGCTTATTACATCTAATAGGGAAGGGAAAGAAGATATAACAGTACTGACTAACCATCATGATTGCAGAAAATGATAGCAAAAGTCAAAAGACTCTTGCATCCAGATTTTAAATTGTATGCTGCTATACTGATGCTGCTAATTTACGAATCCAAATAGAAAACTCTCATGAATCCTCACAGGAATCTGGCTGACTCATTGCAGCTGTGAATTTCAGGCAGCTGCAGTTGTGCCAAGACTATCTCCAAGGAAGACACTCCTCCCATAACCCAGTGGGAAGGCTCCCCATCACCAAGTGAAAAACAGCTCTCCTCATATTTTAAGGCATCTTGTTTGAGATCCCCTACACACCTGGCATCAGCACTGTACTTCTGCACAACATATTTGAATAGAAGACAACGTGCTCTAGGAACCTTTCATCTGTGCTCCAGTCTGCAGGAAATCATTACTAAGTGGAGAAACAGAACAAGGGGTTTTATTTGATGCAGGGCAGTGAAACACACTTCATTTTTTTTAAAAAAATAAATTTTATTTAATTATTATAAACTACATACAAAACTATAAAACACAAACATACAACTAAAAGAAATCATAAGGTGCACCCTCCACCCGCCTAGGGACCAACTAATATACAACCATCCCCTTAATCAATTAAATTCCACATTCCAAAAATATAACATATCCTGACAAGGCATACTCCCCTTCCCCTTTATTAATACATAGTCTAATAATTGATTCCATATATCCATAAAATTATTCTTCTTTAACTGTCCCTTTTTGCATTTGATACTACAAGTTAGTTTATCATTTAGGGCTATATCCCAAACTTCCTTATACCAATCAGTTATTAGAAAAACATGTTGTACTTTCCATTTCCTTGCTATCATTAACCTAGCCACAGTTAACAAGTTCACAATTAATTCCTTCGTATTTTGGGCACAAGTGACTTTATCGGTTATTGATAACAAAGCAAGTTTAGGACAGACCTCTAGATTAATACCAATAATTTCCGATATTTCTGTAAAAACCTCTCGCCAAAATTCCAGAACATCTTTACAACTCCACCACATATGAGCATATGTACCTATTTCCTGACATCCTTTCCAGCAAAGTGTGGAGCAATTGTTATCTATTCTATTTAATTGTACTGGAGTTAGGTACCATCTCCATATTATTTTATAGAAATTCTCCTTTATCCTAGTTCACATTACTTCCACAATCCGTCTATCCCAAATATTGTTCCAGCCCACCTTCGAGGTCATCTCTTCAAATTCATTATCCCATACTGTCTTTAGATGGTCATCTTGTTCTTCTGCTTTTTGAATCAATCTGTATAAATCCCTTGTTATACCTCTTGTAGACGTGTTCCCTTCTAAACCATCTCTAGACATAACAATCTTTTCAAATTTAGTTAAATCTCTCTCATCCTCGGTTTTCCTTTTCCACTTCTTCGACCACTGTTCTAACTGTAATAAATTTAACCACGACACTCTTCTTCTCCCAACAATTCCCATTATTTGGTCTCTAGTCCCCATATTTTCCACCCAATCCGATAATCTAATACCCCTTGCTTCTCTTAATATACCCTCCAAATCCACTCATAAATTTTCGGGAAAGTCATTTAGAGCCAGCACCGGAGTTAAAGGAGAAATCCCTAGTATAAATATATTCCTCATAGTACTCCAAATCTCAAACAAACTTCTTAAAAAGGGGTTGTCTATATTTTTTATCATTTTATTATTCTTTTTAAGAAAAAGTATATTCTCCAAAGTATTTCGTAATTCAGATGTTTCTAACTCCAATGGCATATGTGTAATATCCTCTTCCAGAATATACTAGGATTTTAAAATAGTTTGTTTACAATGGCCTTTGACACTTCTGCAATGGTAGACATCTAATTCTACCATCTGACAGCTGAATGTGGTACTTCTGGAAAATGTATTCAAACTCTCTATTTTTGTCAACAAACTGACATGTACTATGTTTTGATAGTTTTAGAATTAGCTTTATATATATATATTTAAATTATATCTGTGTTTCCTTGTATAAAAAGACCTAGCTTCTCACACCTGGTCAAATGACGTAAGTATGTAGCAGACAGTGATTTTATTTTACCGCTTCCTCAATAGATATATTATTGTCCAGAAATGCTCTTTTCAACAGCCTTTTATTTTGTCCCACAAGTTTTTGCCTCCAGCACATAATATATTTATGTATGGGCACTACTTCTCAAAGTGATGCTTTCTGACAGGAAATCAATACTTTTTCATACTAGATTTGATAGTGTGATTGTCATAATCCTCATCGTAGGCTTTGCTAATGGCTAAATACTAACCTGTACTTTTATCTTTCTCTTTGGCCTTTGGAAATAAATGTACCTTTCACCTCTACTGCAAAATGCCCCTGTGTTTCTCCTACTCCTCAAATCTCTGCAGAATTTTTGAAAAATTCTGGGCAAGGTTAAGGTGTTGGGACAAAGCCCTTCGTGGCTTGGGCCACAGTATCTAAAGGATCGCCTTTTTCCATAGATCACCATCTGAGGCTCTGTTCCCAGTGCCCGACATACTGAGATTTGGTGGGTGGCTACTCGAGAAGGACTTTTCTGTAGTGGACCCCAAATTGTGGAAGAGATCTGTCTGGCACCTACTTGGTTGACCTTTCATCACCGGGCAAACCCCTTTTTATTATTCCAGGCCTTTTAAAAGAATTTGAACTGCTGCTTGTGCTGTTTGTAATATAGTTAATGTTGTGTTTTAAAAACATTTCCCCATCTTTTAGCTGCTTGAATATTACCTTAAAATTATTTAAAATTATTGTTGCTGCTTTTAAAGCTTTACATTTTAATGTGAATTATTATCACTATTTTTATCATTTCCTTTTATTGTGTATGTTGTCCTGAGAGCATGGCTACAGGAAGACTAATAAATTGAAATAATGCTAATACTGAGAATAATATATACTGGAACCAAGAATCTCGAATACCAATAGTTCCTGTAGAGAGATGGGAGCTTCTTAATGATATTTTGGCAGTTCCATGAATATTCAACATGTCCAGTTTTTCCAGTTGCACAAATCTTCCTTATGTTATTAGGGGAGTCTTCACAAGGTACCGTATTTTTCGCTCCATAAGACGCACTCCCCCCCCCAAAAAAAACTAGGTGGAAATGTCTGTGTGTCCTATGGAGTGAATACGGTAAAAAAAAAATTATTATTATTTTTTTTTAACTTTCCTCTGCTGGTCCGGAGCGGAGGACTCCTGGGCAGGGCGGGGGAAGCCCCTGTCAAACAGCTGATTCCCGCGGAACAGCTGATTCCCGCCGAACAGCTGATTTTTTAAATTTTTTTTTTTTTTTTTACTTTCCTCTGCTGGTCCGGAGCGGAGGACTCCTGGGCAGGGCGGGGGAAGCCCCCACCAAACAGCTGATTCCCGCGGAACAGCTGATTCCCACCGAACAGCTGATTTTTATTTTTTTTTAAAAAAACTTTCCTCTGCTGGTCTGGAAGAGCGGAGGACTCCTGGGCAGGGTGGGGGAAGCCCCTGCCTCTCAGCTGATTCCCCGTGGAACAGCTGATTTAAAAAAAATAAAATTATTATTATTATTATTCTGTTTTATTTTTTTTTACTTTCCTCTGGTGGTCCGGAAGAGCGGAGGACTCCTGGGCATGGTGGGGGAAGCCCCCGCCTCTCAGCTGATTCCCCGTGGAACAGCTGATTTAAAAAAAAATAAAATTATTATTATTATTTTATTTTATTTTTATTTTTTTACTTTCCTCTTCTGGTCCGGAAGAGTGGAGGACTCCTGGGCAGGGTGGGGGAAGCCCCTGCCTCTCAGCTTATTCCCCACGGAACAGCTGATTTTTTTTAAAAAAAAATTATTATTATTATTATTATTATTATTATTATTTTATTATTATTTTATTTTTATTTTACTTTGCTGGTCCGGAAGAGCGGAGGCCTCCTGGGCAGGGCGCCTCTCGGCTGATTCCCCACAGAACAGCTGATTATTTTTTTTAAAAAAATATTATTATTATTATTATTATTATTAATTATTATTATTATTTTATTTTTATTTTTCTTTCCTCTGCTGGTCCGGAAGAGCGGAGGCCTCCTGGGCAGGGCGCCTCTCAGCTGATTCCCCACGGAACAGCTGATTAAAAAAATTTTTTTTGGTACCATATGGTAAGTGCGTCTTATGGTCCGGTGCGTCTTATGGAGCGAAAAATACGGGTAATACTCAATGAGTCCTACATTGGCAGTCCCCATCACAGTATCAATCCCTCGCTTGACTTCTATAGGCTAAAGCTGGGTCTATACAGTGTAAGAGATCAATATATTAAAAATTAACCAAAGTTAGAGGCCTTTATAAATGAAAAACCTCAAGCCTCAAATAAAAACAGGCTAATTAAAAAGAGGAAGTAGTGATTCAGAGAACAAGAAATATAGAAAAGAGGAACCTAGAAAAATACAAGAACTGAACATTTGCTGACTTATTGGTTAGGAAATAGTTGCAAAGAAGTTTCATTTTGCGGTTAAGAGTGCAGAACAAGAACATAGACAGAGTGCAATTTCCTTACTGGTAGAGGTTTTCGGACAAAGGCTGCTAGAAGAAAGGAGTAATGAACAAGTGACATAAAGGAAAGGAAGGTATGGATAGATGTGAAGAGGTAGGAGTAAAAAAGAACAATGACCAATCAGAAGACATAGCATATTCAGTGTAAAATTATAAAAGCTGTGCACTGAAATGTATGCACTGAAAGAAATGTATGCACTGTTTTCTCTTCCAATTTTAAATTTTCTTAACAAGTACCATAGTACTATCTTATTTCTAGAATTGCCTTAAATATATTTGCTTTTTGTTAATAAACATTTTAAAATATATATTAAAAATGAGCAGCAGAATGAGAAAGCAGAGCATTGAAGTAGTAAGATGGGCTTCAACCTACCTTTCTCACCTAAAAAAATTCTGTGGAAATCTCAAACTAACAAATGAGAGGTTTTAGGTCAGCCATTTACTTAGCCTTTTGCCCGCTGTGATGGTTTCTTGCTTGAAGGAAATGATTTAGGTAGGATATTAGGAGTATGTTAAAAAATGTGATTGCCTTCCTGCAGTAAGTAGTTCAGTATATTCTATCCTCATGTGCTACCCAGGCATGAGAAATGTAACGTGTCCTTTGAGAATAGACCTAAAGCTTTTAGAAATATCAAATGAGGTGTAATTGTCAATTTGGTTGCAATTTAATCCTCACATAGGCCCTAGGGACACGCATTGTGGGGCATGCTGGTGAGGGTAGCAAAGGGAGTGTATTTTCTAAGGAAAGAATGTTCCCACTTCTTAAGGTCAGGAAGGCCTGCATGCTGTGAGATGTGGGGAGAAAGATGTGCTAGGTAGGCTAGTGTGACAAATTAAGCAGTTGAGCTGAAAAACATGGACCTGAAAAACATGGACCTGATGGACCTGAAAAACATGGACCAATGGGTGGTAGTTGAATAACAGACTAACTAGCCAGTTCTTTGGTTGCAGGCTTTAGAAAGATGCTATAAGATGGCAGTGCAATGGTGTCAGCCACACCGTATGAAACATAATATATAAAAATGCAATAGTGATGCTGCTGCAGTGTAAATAAGAATTATTTTGAATGCATGTGTTGATGGCGCGTGAGTGACAGCAGAGCCCCGCGTGTGCTGGATGGGAGATTTAAAATCCTGTCTGTGCATAGAGGCCCATTATTCTACACACAGATCTTCCAGATCTCACCCCCCTCTGCGCAGCATGCAGCGTGTCGGTTTGAAGCTGCCAGCCAGCTTGCCTGTAATCCGACTCCAGCTTCTAGCTTCCCCGGTTTGCAGACTAATCCAAGTAGCAAGGAAACACTCTGTAACACCACAGGTCTATTTCTACCTGTTTATTCACTTAGCAAGTAAAGTTCTACAGAGTATACATTTCCTAGTTACAGTCCATGTGCAGAGTACAATGCATAGCAAGCATTAATTCCAGTGGAGTAGGTTGAGCTTCACTCCACTTCAGCAAAGACATTACATTGTTGCAAAGTCCAGCAAGCAATAGCCAGAAGAGAGAAAGAATAGAGAAAGCAGTCCTGCTCTTCTCTAAAATGGCTTCAGACAGAAAAACAAGTTAGCACGTCATCAGAACATACAAACCATGTGACTAGCTCATAATGATCCCAGGGCCTAGCTTTCCCATGAGAAAGAACACGGGAAAGTAGAAAGACACAACACACTTGTTTACCGCCATTCTGTTCCTCTCCAAGTGTAAACACTGTGCTACAGCTGGTCAATGTGATTCATATCACAACATGTGTTTGGGAGTATGTTAGAACCCTATTGGGAAAATTCATGTTCATGTAACTAGTTATTTATTTATTATATTTATTATATTTATGAATCGCCCATCTGGCCAGACATCCGGCCACTCTGAGCGATGTACAGTCCAATAAAATACAAGGGGGGGGGAACACACACACACACACACACACACACAGTATAAAACACAATTAAAAACAGTACTGTACAAAACTTTAAAATTCTAACCCACCCCATATTCCCACCTGAAAAGCCACATTTTTAATGCACGGCGGAAGCTAATCAAGGAAGGGGCATGGGGAGAGAGTTCATAAATTGGGGACTGCCACAGAAAAGGCCCTCCTCCTAGTCCCCACAAGCCTGGTTTCTCTGGCTGATGGGACAGGAAGAAGGCCGTCCGTGGCAGATCTTGTTGAGCTGCCTACTTGATGTTGCTGGAGGCGCTCCTTGAGATAAATTGGACCGGAGCCATACAGGGTTTTAAAGGTCAATGCCAACACCTTGAATTCGGCTCGGCAAACAACTGGTAGCCAGTGCAACTCTTTGAGCACTGGAGTGATGTGATCATGCGGCAGCAGCCTTTAACCAGGTGAGCTGCTGCGTTCTGTACCAGCTGCAACTTCCGAACCGTCTTCCAGGGTAACCCCATGTAGGGCGCATTAAAGTAGTCTAGGCGAGAGGAGACCAAGGCATGAACCACTGATGGGAGCAGATTATTAGGAAGGTAGGGGCGCAACTGCCGCATCAGATGGAGCTAATACAGGGCCGCCCAGCTCACAGCTGACACTTGAGCCTCCATGGACAGCTGGGAGTCTAGAATGACTCCCAAGCTGCGGACCTGGTCCTTCAGGGGCAAATGTACCCCATTCAGCACCAGGTCAACATCCCCTAACCTTCCCTTGTCTCCCACCAGAAGTACCTCGGTCTTGTCGGAGTTCAGCTTCAGCATGTTCCTTCCCATCCAGCCCCCACTGACCCCAGGCACTTGGACAGGGTTTCTACAAATACTGGTAGATCCCTCAGCCTGTTGTCTAAACTATATAAAATGTTATCACCAACAAGAATGTGTGAATCCTTGTTATCCAGTGTGGCATAGTGATTAGAGTGTTGGACTAGGACTCAGGAGATCTGGGTTCTAGTCCCCACTCAGCCATGAAGCTCACTGGGTGACTTTGGGCCAGTCTGACTCTCAGCCTAACCTACCTCACAGGGTTGTTGTGAGGATAAAATGGAGAGGAGGATTATGTAAGATGCTTGGGTTCCTTGCAAGAGGAAAAAAACAGGATATAAATATAATAATAAATAAATAATAAATATGGTAGCCAGATTGCTAATAACCAATCCACTTTATTTATTTATTTATTTGTACCACCCCTTTCTACCAAGAAAAATGGCACAGAAGGCCGCTTACAATCTTAAATAAAACTTGATTAAAACAATAATAAAACAATGCATTAAAATACAATAAAAACACAGCGAACATGTTAGTTTGAGGTTTCCACAGAATGGGCAAGTGTGCACATCATGCTAAGCCACCCAAAGAATAGGCTACAATGGGTTGGTGGTTTGCTCATTACTCCTGACAGGCAGTCAGGCACTCTGCAGCTTGCCATGGCTTGCTTCCCCTCAGTCCTCCTGCATGCTCCCAGCCTGTATCCGAGGTGCCTTTGCAGCAGAAATTCTCGATTCTTAGTTCCCTACGTTAGCACCCTTTCTGCAATTGGTCCGTTGGGGTTGCTGGCTCATGAAGGAAACTCCCCCACACATCAGATCACCAAATGCTATAATTTTCTGAGTCCTTATGAATGCAGTAACTGTTAGCAAGCCATTATTATTATTATTATTATTATTATTATTATTATTATTATTTTATTTACAGCATTTTTACCATGCTCTTCAGCCAAAAACAGGCTTCTAGAGTGGCTTACAAAGATTAACAATGAGACAGTCCCTGCCCTCAGGCTTACAATCTAAAAGGCATAACACAAAAGAAAAAGGTATTGGGAGAGGCAAAACTCAGGTACCAGTTTTTAGTTACAAGGTTCTTATAGATTTTTTTTTTCATGGCAGAGAAGGCACAACAAGCTTCCTGCAGCTGTTCCTTCTTTTCCAATGTATGGGGACTAGGTTGGTCTCCCCCTTGTCGTGATGTTTATCCAGGGAGGCAGGGGGGTGCAGCCTCCCAGTGGCCCTTGTTCTCTGGCCGATGGATAAGGCCAGAGTCGGCAGTCCCAGAGAACTGTCAGTTGGAGCTGCGTGTTCCTTCTGGCAGGGAGGGGTGAAGTGAGCTCCCTGCAGCTGCTCCCTCTCCGGCTGATGTATGGGGTTTTATTCGGGATGTTGCACAAGTGCAGGAGTGCAAGACCGCCTGTCTACTATTTAGCCAGCAAACTGATATCCTCCTCTTGTCAATTTCATCCTGCACTTCGGCACTTGGCATGCTAGCAAACAACTTTTTTAAAAAGGCTGTTTCGTGGGCTACCGAAGTAATTACACCCACCCGAAAAGCTCCTCCTGCAGCTGCCAGCTGGTTTTGGCTCCTGCCCCTGTCGTGCCTGTCACTTCCTTCCACTGGTCTCCCTTGTTAACTGTCAGATATACATACAGTAATACCTTGGATTGCAAGTAACTTGGTTTGAGAGCGTTTTGCAAGACAAGCAAATTTTTAAATATTTATTTATTTATTTATTTTACTTGATATACAAGCGACGTCTTGCAATACAAGTACTGTAGTACGGCTTAAATTAAAAATCTCTGTACAATTTTTTTTTGGGGGGGATTTCGTTTTGATATAAGAGTGTTTTGGATTACAAGCACGTTTCCGGAATGAATTATGCTCTCAATCCAAGGCATGACTGTACAGGTTACCGAGCAGTGATAGGGCTTGGTAAAGATGCACAAATTTCAAGGCAGAGCAGGGAGTGAGGGGGATTGTTAAGCATACAGAAATTTAAAGGCAGAGCAGGGAGTGAGGGGTTTGGTAAATGTATGCAATTTTCAAGGCAGAGCAGTGAGTGAGATAGGGAAATATATGTAAATTTCATGGCAGAGCAGTGAAGTGGAAGGGAAAATTACGCAAATTTCATAGCAGCAGACTTTTGAATTTGTGCAAGACAGGAAGTCATTTTTAAAATCTTATGTACAGGCAATCCCCAGGTTACGAATGAGTTCCATTCTTAAGAATGTCTTTAAGTTGAATTTGTATGTAAGTTCGAACAGCATAGTGTTCTATATGTTAAAAATCGGCATTTACACAAATTGCGTAGTATACTACTCTATGTACTCTACGTAAACAACGTAGCGCCGGGGAACCCAGAAGTCCGTTCCTAAGTATGGGTTGTCTGTAAGTCGGATGTTCTTAACTTGGGGACTGCCTGTACATAGCTTTGTATATACCCATAGCAATGAATACATACGAAGAGTGTACAACTTTCTAGCAATTACTCATAGGCTTCAACAAAAGCAGACCAAATATCCAAATTAGTATCCATTTGAAGGTGGCATTTATATGCCATCCATTCAAATATTGAAAGTGTTTTACTGTCTGCAATCCATTGCATTACAGGAGGTGAGTATTTATCCTTCCAGTTTTGTAATATCAGTCATTCAGCTGTCAAAAGGGCATGAAGCATCCATTTACGCTGACCATTTATGTGTTAATTTTCATGAAGCAGGTAAGTAATTTAAAAGAGTGTGTACATCAGTGAATATTAAAGACTGTTCCAGTACAAAATATATCTTTGTAATAACCTCCCCAAACTACTGGGCATTGCCAAAACATATGTTTAAAAGAAACACTAGCTGCATTGCACTGCCAGTGATTAGCAGAATTAGACAATCCCTTATTAAAGTGATGTTGCGGGTCCAATATACAGGAAGCATTTTTTTTTTTTTTTTGCTGAATAGAACAGAGCCTAAGATCCTTAGATGCAATAGCTAAATGCCAAAGCGGTGATCCACTTATTAGGCATTTTGTAGTGTTGCAACTACAAGGCAATCCTCCTCCTCCTCCTCCTCCTCCTCCTCCTCCTCCTCCTCCTCCTCCTCCGACGCCACGGGAGGAGGAGCCCTGTTGCCCTGGTTCCTCCCATCAAAACAACGCCGGCGGGGCTCCGGAAACGACGCGAAGGTAGGTAGGTGGCGGGCGGGCGCGCGAGCGGGGGGGGAGGCGCGGCGGCGGTGGGCGCGCGCGCAGGGAGGCGCAGCGGAGGCGGCAGGTGGGGCAGGAGCGCGCCGGTGGCGAGGAAGGAGCGCAGCGTTCGCGCCCTCTTCCGCCACGCGCCCTAGGCAGCCGCCTGGGTCTGCCTAGCGGTAGCGCCGGCCCTGGCAACAAGCACTTGCAATTTTGCACTGTCAGGGATATGGCACTGCACGTCCAGCCCACTATGTTCTGTCCACACCACTGTGGAGAGCACACTATGTTCTGAAGCTCAGCACACATTCACTATAACCTTTGTGGTGGGTGTGCCTTTTTATCACCCCATTTATTATTTGTATCTATCTTTTAATTAGCACTAAAATGCTTTTCTGGTTATAAAATATTATAATATTAGTTAAATACTACTTAAATGAAAGAGTGTTATAGTTTTATAACACTATAATGCTCACTTAAAAAACAACAGAAATACTTTCTGGTTACTGTCATTTTAGCAATGTGTTTAATGGTAGTGACTGGGAAAGTTTTCAAAAAAATGTACTTCTTAAAACGTTGCATTATAGATCATAGAATCAAAGAATCATAGAATAGTAGGGTTGGAAGGTGCCTATAAGGCCATCGAGTCCAACCCCCTGCTCAATGCAGGAACCCAAGTCAAAGCATCCCTGACAGATGGCTGTCCAGCTGCACCTTGAATGCCTCCCATGTTGGAGAGCCCACCACCTCCCTAGGTAGTTGGTTCCATTGATGTATTGCTCTAACAGTCAGGAAATTATAGTGCTATAGCACTTTCATTTAAGTGGAATTTCACTAATAATTGTATTATACACACACACACACACACACACACACAGTCAGAAAAGCATTTTAGTACTAGTTAACTGAGGAAAAAACAATAATCAGGGTGATAAAATGGCACCCACTGCAGATGTTATAGTGAATGTGTGCTGAGCTGTGATAGGTTCATCTGCCCAAAATATCACTGACCATGTCAAAATCACACCCTTTTAAAAAGACAGAAGAGTAACACTAAGAGCATCTACACTTTTGGAGGTTGCAATATTTGTCTGTTTTTCTGAAGAAAGGTGGATTTTATGTGGTCTGAGAAAAAACAGAAGAACGGGGAAAATATTGGCTGACAATTGGATGATGGCTTCATGTTGATGCCACACAAAGAGTGAATGAACAAAGTCTGCAATTTAAAAATGAGTAACTACTGTGGAAATATCCTCAATCTGAGGAGCAAGAACAGTGTTTCAGGGCTTTCACTGGAAAATGTACTCGCATAGAGTGCAATCCTATGGTCTCTGGGAAGGCATCACAGGGACCATAGGAAGATGCAGATTCCCCACCCCTGCCACAAGGCCGTAGCCACAGCTGACCTAGTGTGGGGAGAATCTAGTGGGGATTTCCCCCAGCTGCCATGGAAGAGGTTTGGGGAGGGAGGAAAGGAGGTGTGACGGTGGGGACACACAGAGGAGAGCTGTGGGTCCCTTGATCCACAAGCCTCTGCATCACCCATCCCACACACCCACAGCAAGGTAAGTCAGCTAGGTGGGCTGAGAGGCCCATCTAGCTTAAAATTATTTTCAAGATAGAATGCCTCCATTGTTACCCCTGCTCCCCACTGCCCTGGCCTGGCCCTCCACGGCAGGGCTTTGGATGGGTGGGAGGTTTTGATTTCAGAGCCTTCCATTTAAAGAATGTCAGTCAGGTAGGATTGCACTCTTACTCTTGGTTAGTGCCTTTCCCAATGACTGCAGCTGCTCATGTACCTCTAGGTAAAACTTCAGGCTATGACACACAGGCTACGGGGAAGATACACCATTTTCATTTTGTAGAGCTTGTAGGGATAAACATAAATTAACTTTATATATGACTGTTTTATTGTCAAGGTAGAGAGATAGCATAAATAGTAGGGCCCCATCCAAATGTTACCGCACTTTGGGATAAATGTATAGAGTCCATGATTTCATACCTCCACTAAAACATACCTGTGCAGCCCCATCCTATGTGGGTGCCTGTAACCCTCCGAACCTGGAGGGTTACAGGCATCCACTTGAGGGCAGGAAGAGTGTGGTGGATAGGATTACCGCTACGCTCCCCTCGCACTCAAAAACATTTAGACAGCCGATTTCAGCTGTCTAAATGTTTTACCTCGCCTTGTGAGGAAGAGAGGCTGAGGCACTGCCTGCATTCCTCAGAAGCCAGCAGTGCCTCACTCCCCCCTCCCTGCCCCTGGGAATGCCCCCCATGCTGGAACCAAAGTCGGTCTTTGTGCCAGCTGCAAGGTGGTGGGGGAGGATGCTCTGCGCTCAGACACCCCACTGCGACCTTGGAAGGGATTTCTGAGGTTGCAGTGATGAGTCTGACTTCTCCTATGGCTCCCCAGACAAGGTCAGAGAGCTATAGAATTGTTCCCTAAATGGTCCATCTGAAAGGTGATACTTACACAGGTACTGCTGCAACTTTAAGTGTCAGCTGTAGAGTTCAGTTGAATGCTTTTGAAAGGCATCGCCAGTCTAGATCTGTCTTCCCCAACCTGGCTCCCTTCAGACATTTTGGACTGCAACTCCATTGCAGTCCAACTCCATTGGACTGCAACTCACTAACCATTGGCCATATTGGCTAGGACTGATGGGAGTTGTAGTTCAAAACATCTGGAGGGACACCGGTTGAAGAAGCATTCATAATCCTCTTTCTTCACTTGGAAGCAAACTTTGAAAGTTAAATGAAGGAACATGTTTCCAGATTTTATTCATACTCATGAATTTATTCATACTCCAGATTTTATTCATACTCTAACAAAAAGTGACTTCACTTTCTTTCTTAAGCGTTTCCTGGTTACACCCATATAGTAATTGCTGGAGTTTTTGAAGGTATACCCCAGGCTGTAAGTGGCATGTGTTTTCTCCTTATATTCAGATGGTATTTCTGCAGATTTTTTTCATGTGCTACCTTGACAATCTTGTTCCACCAGGTTGTCTCGCACTGGGAATCTAATAATTGGGGAGTTCTCATAGTTGTCCAATATGCCTTTAGACATATCCAGAGCATATTTGGGGGCGACATGGGGGGCTGCAGGGACAAGGAGGGGGAAATCCCATTGCATTTTACCCCATACTGCCTATTTCTGCCTGATAAAGGAGCATGCTTTTTCCAATACAAATATGAACACTTGTATATGGAAAGTAGTATGTGAAGTGGCGCTTGAAATGGTATCAGAAGAGTTATCTTCATGGTAGCTCATTAGTATATTTGAAGGGATCTTCTCTTAGTGGGGATTTAAATATGTGTTCACTAGAGTTTGTCCTGTAAATCTAAAGAGAGAAGCAGGACCCATTTTTGAAGCATAAAATGCAATTGATTTAGTTGGTGGATAGACTCTTAAATCCCTAAGCAATTTTTAATGACACAGTCTAATCAATTGATATCAAGCCTAATAGTCTGATGACAGCTTCAAAAAAAAAATCAATAATTGGGTTAACCTCAGCTGTACTGATAAGGCAAATCAAATAGCTTTCTCTTTTCCTTTTGAAATTCATTTGTTCAGAAATCATGAACTCAGAAAGATGTAGCTATGGTTAGGGGGTAAGTTGGTTCCCATTTTCTTTCTTTGACACTTTGTCCCCAATGTCTTCTCTGTTGAAATACAGAAATTGGAAAGCAGTAGGAGATAATTTCTTTATAATCTCGTGTTGTGACATATTATTGCTGTGGCAATATGCCAGCAATAAGAACTTAATATTCATCTCCTTGCTATCTTGAACCGGAATAAAATGAAAATGATCAGAGTAAACAAGTGGAAACAGAGTGTGAAATTATGCATAATGGGGGAAATAGTATTCTGTCTACTACTTATCTCCTGAGCATAGGTTAACTGTTTAATAACTGTATTTTATCGGATATCAATACTATGAATGTTAATACTTTAAATGCTTCAATATCTGTAAGCAGAGAATACTTCCTAGGAAGCTAAACAAATTAGCATTCAGGTTGTTGGAATAAATGCCAGTGGTGACTGGAAAGCTGCCTGTGCAGTTCTCATGTTCAGCAGTTTGTTTTCTTTGATGTCATTGAAACGATGAGAGCCAGACTTTGTTGTATTGCTTCAGTGACCGGCTATGCTTCAGTTTTTCACGATTACTATTGGCTTCTGCCTTCACTTTAGATGTCACTGCTGATTAACTCAGACATTTTGACCTTACAGCTTCCTCTCACAGGCTTGACCTATAGTTCATGCTTAAAACTGTTTGCTGTTAGCACAGGATGCCGGGGTTATTGTTTTTGAGCGTAACTGTGCTCTTGCAGGATTTCCTCTGTCGAATAGCTACTCCTTCCTAGATAAATGTGCTAGGTGTCTGGAGCCCACTTGCTGCTTTGTAACACAGACCTGCAAGCATGCATGAGCTCAGAAGTTGCTGAGTGAATAACTGGCCAAAGTCAGCTGACTATTCCTCTCCAATCAGATAAACTGTGATGTAAGTGTTTAGCAGCTGCTAGGATCTGAATAAGTATGCTGAAGTCTGAGGTAGTACAGCATGATATTGTTGTAGAAGGAATGAGGGAAGCGATGGACGAGTCCAGCATTCTGAGGAGGCGAGGGCTTCAGGTAGGATACATAGTTCATAAGTTATGTTTTCTCAATGAACAATTTTGTTATAAAAGTTTAATTTGCATTCATGTACTGTGCAAAAATGTGTTGCTTGTCATGTCACAAATACAGTATGATAGATGTCTCATCAGAGAAGGATTCCTTGTCAGAAGACTGCTTGCTCCCCTTACATGGGAGAGGTGAAATAACATGCTCTCTAGTAACATTTCCTTGTGCAAAGAAGTTTGATTGTTTTTTTTAAAATATTGGCTGACGCTAAAGATGTATAAGTGTAATATACAGTCAAATATAGTAACAGCATGTTGTTGACTGGTTTATAAAGACATTTTCAAAACGAATCTTAAGCATGGAAATATTTAGCATTCAAAGAAATGTGAGCAGCTGTTGATGGTGGTAATTCCCAGTATTAAATAACATCCATGGTATTTAGTGTGTTTTTTTCCATGCATGTTTGTGTACCTAGCAGTAATATTTGTTCCAAGAATAAAGCACAGATGTATGATACACTGTGATTTATTTCCGTTGTATAGGTTTGTGTTGTTTTTGTTAAAGTGGGAGCCAACTAGGCTATTGGGAGCTAATTTCTTGGAATGTGAATAAAACTATAGCAATCTTGGAATGCACTGCCAAAGTAATAACTTCAGACTGTTTGTCTTATCACTTAAGGTTTTAAAGTTAATATATATGTTCAGGCATGTTATATCTTCTGTTGCCTGGACTTGTGAATGCCACAGAATTTTAAAAACTATTTGTCTTGACAAGTTAGTGAATTAAAACATACAACACAGTATTTATATTAACTATGTTGGTGGAAGAATTTTAAACAAAGAATAAAATATAATGTTCACAGCTGAAGATTGATGTAGCACCACTTTTAAACTTCTTTGTTGTACTCTATTGTTAAGGAAAGAATATTGCTTAGGTCATTCATCTTTGACTAAACTTCCTTTCCTGGGTTTCCTATACAATCCTATTGTTTCAGTGTAGTACAAAGAGGCATTATATTATAGCCACTGTAGCTTTGCACATCTTTAGTGTGCTAGGAGTTTTAAAACTTCACAACTTAGATGAAAGTCCTTACTGAAAGATGCTTTCTAACTATTCAGTGTTATAAAGTGTGGCAATTTTCATAGATAAACAAAACTATCCCAAAGAAGATCAATGCTTGATAACTTAAGCCATTTGAGGCATTTTGATAAAAATGGATTTTTAGACTGTGTAGCCTTTTTAAAAATAATATGGGTTACTTTTATTTTTGTTAGAGCTATTGGAAACCAGAATAGTTCATAATAAAGACTGATTTTGAACTCATGTATCCTATTGTGGTCAAATTAGACCTTGCTTACTATAATTGGAAGTATCAGTTTCGCGAAAATGGGATTTAAATATATCTGGTTGTTACATTTTTAATGGACATAGCTCTTAGCTAAATTAAATACATTTTTATTGGAAAGAATGTTTCTGTGTGTCGGCATAAATGAAGTACTTTCTGTATTAACACCACATAATTCTTGCACTAACTTCTGTGGCATGCTTTAAAAATAAGTTTAAACAATGTTTGCATACTTATTTTCCTATTTATCAAATCTTTCTTTCATTTCTTTGCAGCTGAGAATTGATCAAAATCAAGCAAATGTCAGTTTCTCACGCCTAGGGAAAATAGAACAACTATCCCAATATGTCTTCAGTACCTGCTGAAGTCTAAAATTTCCTTGTTGTATTAGGAAAATGTGATTCCTTAAAACACGTGGGCATTAATTAACATTAATGCCCACGTGGCTAGGTATACTGACTTCACTGTGCCTGAATGATCGAAATGGTGTCTTAAGGAGGACCTCTACCTTGAGGTCTATCAGTTACTATATACTCCTCCATACTTCTAGTATTGTTAAAACTCTATGAAAATTCAAAATAATACATCTGACTTGGGATAAGGCCACTGCAGACTCAAGAGTGCCCTGTCTGTTGACCCGAGGACAGCAGTTTTATATGTGGAAATAAGGCAGTTGGGGTTACTGTTGATAAGTTGGAAGGCTTAGGAACACTTACACCTTCCTCTTAATGTGTGAGAAAGCATGAATTGAGGGGGTGAGAAGGGATGGTGTGAGACAGAGGTCTTCCTAGTGTGTACAAATCTTGGGTACAATGTATTTGAAGCTTCTCAACAGAAGAGCTAATGAGTTGTGCATGTTGCATCTATGCTGGAGCAAACACTGTGGCAGCACTCTTTTTAAAGAAGGGAGTGGTATAGTAATGAATGTGGAAAAAATACTCTTTTTTGCTGGTGCATCTATGTATCCTACTGTCCTGGCTTCAACTCTGATGCAACATGCACCTTAAGAGCACAGCATTTGTATGCAAATGCCTTTGATGTGGATGGTGCTCTTGGGGAGATATGGCTAGCCACTTCCTGATTAGGTTTATACCAGTCCACAATAAGATATAGGACATATCTAGATCATGCTTAAGAAACCATCTGATTACATTGACTAACTGACCAGTGAACACCATGGTGGAAACAATTCCATTAGTGGAAATGGGAAGAAGGCAATTCCCCCTCCCTCCTCTTCTTCCTCCCCAATCCGCCCACTTGGACCCATATTCTCTCTCATAGGCACATAATCAGGCCCTAAGAAAAAGACCAATCCCCTGCCAAAGGCTAAAAACTCAGATTAGCTAGGTGATAAATAGGTGGCCCCTGCTCTTGTGTCCCTCCAAAAGCGTAACCTCCCTTTGGTGTTGCCCTTTTGATGGTGACCCTGTGGGGCAGCAGATCTGCCACCATGGCAGCATTCCCTTTTTTGCTTCAGTTCCAGGAGGCTGTCTCAAAATGTTGCAAAGTTGGGGGTGGGGTGGGGGAGATGTTAGTAAACATCTTAATTTTTGTTCATTTTGAAAGGTTGTCTCTCATGGTGGTGTCAATCCAAGGCTTACACCAGAGAAACCAGGATTGTGTGTGTGTGTGTGTGTGTGTGTGTGTGTGTGAGGCATAGAGGGTTTATTTTTGTGGCAGCAGTTGAAGGTTTTATTTGGCTGAAGCAACATTCCCTAACAATGAGGTCTAATTGGGAACTTTATTAAAAACTGTGGCAGTGAGTTCCATAGATCCAAGCCTTTTTTCTTTTTCTTTTTTTTAAAGAAACATAGGTGGATCACCTACACGTTGTTTTGTTGCAAATGGTGGCAGTGGCAGGGAATAACCTATAGTGTTTCTCTTCCATGTGGGTTTTAGAACTGCATTTATTGATTGCTACAACTTCTAACCAGAACAAACCCAGGACTCTACAATAAAACCCAAACACAGGACTCTACAATAAAAGCCAAAATGTCAAGAATGCACATTTTCTTCATATATTATTATATGGTGACTCTAGTTATGTTCAAAACTGACATGACTTGGAGAATCCCTAACTGTCTATCAGTAAAAGATACATGAGAACAATAATCTTAATAAGGAATGTAAGAAATAAATATGCTGGCAATCTTTACAGAGAGGATTGAAAGCAATTTTTCCTGCATGGTTCAAAATGTCCAGAAATGTTATAGCCTTGGTCATACATAAAAGGCTTCCTGTTATGTAGTTTTTAGAAATGATTTTGTGGGAGTGAAGGCCAGATAACCTATGAACACCTTGTCTTAAATATTTTATTCATCATTCTAAAAGAAAATATTTTATTGTCTAAAATTTTTCAGTTTTTCAGAAAACAAAACAAAAAAGGCTCTTCGGGGGAAATGAGTAAAAAAATGTTCTTTCACAATTTTTTCCAGTTTTTTCCCCTGGGCCTTCACACATCTCTACATATCACCTCCCTAGGACTTAGCAGGCTCTCCAGTATTAATAAATAAGGGAATGATCCTGTGGCCCCTAGACATTGTCTGAGGGGCCATAGGATAGTTCAGATTCCCAGCTCCAAGGTTGAAAACAGCACACCGAGCTCTGCCCCCTTGTATGCATGGAAAGAACTGCACCAGCTGCTCTCCAAGGTTGAGAAAGCGACTTCAGAGAGAGAGGGGGCAGGGGACAGGGAGGGGAGGAGATTGGCGTGGCCAGGATACGAGGTATCCTGAAGCTGCTCCAGCCTCTTTCCCTCCCCTCCGAAATGCCCCAGCTAGACAGCCGAAAACAGCCGTCTAGCAAAAATGCAGAGCGGGAGGAGTGGGGAGGTGAAGATAGCCTCCACCGCGCCTCTTGTTCTGAATCCGAGTTCAAAGGCCCACGCTCAACACCATAGGATTGGGACCTAACTAATTATACCCAAGGTCTGCTCAGGTACTGTCACTGCCACTACTCCCTGTTTGCCATATTACCCTGGCTGGGCTAGGAACACGCTTGATCTTTATAAAATCGAAGACAGTAAACAGAGTCAAGGATCAGGCATCATTGGAAAGGTATGCATGAAGAGGAATCTCTGAAATCACACCACAGGATTCACTAAATATTCAGAATGTGGCTTATCTATTCCTAGGGGGGGAAAGGCAAGGTTTATAGATAAAAAACAAGGATCAACATACAGAACATAAACTGAAGAGTAAAAGAAATAGACTTGATACAATCTCTAGCTCCACTAACTCAAACCCTTGGGTAATTGAAAGGGTAGTTCAACTATATATGTATGTGACAAAAGACCCCTTTTACCGCCACACATGGGTCAAGGGTGGAGTCGTGGTGTGTAATCCTTCCCGATGTCAGGCATGGGACATTCTCTCCCCAACCCTGGTCTGGAAGGGGAGGCCTATATGCAGACAGCTGTATGTGCCCTATTCCTTCAAAAATTCATGCGCTATGCAGAAACATCGGGGGGTAATATCACATGTGCAGTGTTGGGAGAGGGCTACACAATGTGGTCCAACTGATGTGTGGAGGAGAGCACATTCAAGAATGCCCACATAGGGCTCAGATTGAATCCACCTCCTCCTCTTCTCTCACGCTACCAGCATACTGCCAACTGACGACGATGACTACTACTACTACTATTATTTATTTATTTTTAATATTTATATTTATATTTATTTGTATCTCACCTTTCTCCCAACACTGGGACCCAAGGCGGCTTACAGCCTTTAAAACTCATACAATTAAAACAAAAATAGAAAAATACAAAAGTTAAAAATAGAATTAAATCGTCAATAATATTAAAATTATGTGTGTGTGTATATATATATATATCTACTATATAAATGTGAAAGTTTGCTTGTGGGTGGGTGTGTACGGGCGTTTGCATGCGTTGCATAGGCTCCTACACGGTTGGACGGATCCACCCCAAACTTGGCATGCATACTCTCCATCACCCAAGGACAAAGACTGGTGGGTTTAAGTCTCCGAAAAACCCTCGCTGCGCCTGTATGGCCCAAAATAGATGAGAGCCAATGGCATCCCTTGGAAAGTTCGCAGGGGCCATTCAGGAGCGGCTATGCAAATCACTCCACCGACATTTAGAATGTTCGTATGAACTGCCGCCACAGGGGCCCAATCAGGAGCGGATATGCAAATCTCTCCTATGTCAAAACAGAATGTTCATATGAACTGCAGCTTGGGCCTACACGGGGGGGGGGGGGGGAGGAGCTGGGATTTCATTGTTGGGTAGTCCCAAGGGGGAGGGGGCAAGCAGGGATTTCATTGTTGTGTAGTCCCAAGGGGGAGGGGGAACAGGGATTTCATTGCTGGGTAGTCCTGGGGAGGGGTAAGCTGGGATTTCATTGTTGTGTAGTCCCGGGGGGGGGGAGCAGGGATTTCACTGTTGTGTAGTCCCGGGGGGGCAGGGATTTCATTGTTGTGTAGTCCCAGGGGTGGGGGGAGAGCAGGGATTTCACTGTTGTGTAGTCCCACCCCCCCCCCGGGATTTCACTGTTGTGTAGTCCCGGGGGGGGAGCAGGGATTTCATTGTGTAGTCCCAGGAGGACACACAGGGAATTAATTGTTGCGTAGTCCCGGGGGGGGGGGAAGCTGGGATTTCATTGTTGCGTAGTCCCGGGGGGAAAGCAGGGATTTCATTGTACAGTACCGGAGGGGGGAGCAGGGAATTGAATGTGTAGTCCCGGGGAAGGGGGGGAAGCTGGGTTTTCATTGTGCAGTCCCGGGGGGGGGAGCAGGGATTTCACTGTACAGTCCCGGGGGGGGGAGCAGGGATTTCACTGTGTAGTCCCAGAGGAGCAGGGATTTCATTGTGCAGTCCCGGGGGGGGAGCAGGGATTTCACTGTGTAGTCCCAGAGGAGCAGGGATTTCATTGTGCAGTCCCGACGGAAAGGGAACAAGGATTTCATTGTGTAGTCCAGGGAGGGAAGCAGGGATTTCACTGTGCAGTCCCGAGCGGGGGAGCAGGGATTTCACTGTGTAGTCCCCGGGGAGCAGGGATTTCACTGTGTAGTTCCATGGGAGCAGGGATTTCATTGTGCAGTCCCGACAGAAAGAGAACAAGGATTTCATTGTGTAGTCCAGGGAGGGAAGCAGGGATTTCATTGTGTAGTCCCAGGGGGGGAGCTGGGATTCCATTATGTAGTCCCGGGGGAGCTGGGATTCCAGGGAGAGCTGGGATTCCATTATGTAGTCCCGGGGGACCTTTCCTATGGAGCGATTCAAAAAACAGTGGTCAGCTACCTTAAGGAATTTCGAACAAATAGTGCCTATAGGAAAATGACGACCCATGCAACGCCAGGTAAAAATAAGCTTATATATCTATATCTATATATATCTTGTTAAAAACAGTACAATATACATAAGAGTATATTCCAACTGTGTATTCCAGAGTATATTCTAGGGTAATATGGCAAACAGGGAGTAGTGGCAGTGACAATACCTAAGCAGACCTTGGGTATAATTAGTTAGGGCACAATCCTATGGAGTTGAGCGTGAGCCTCTGAACTCGGATTCAGAATGAGAGGCGCAGTGGAGGCTATCTTCGCCTCCCCACTCCTCCTGCTCTGCATTTTTTCTAGATGGCTGTTTTCGGCCGTCTAGCTGAGGCGTTTCGGAGGGGAGGGGAGTATATTCCAACTGTCAATTCCAACTATGAGGCCATGCTCTCTCCCTGATTCTGCCGTGGAGGAGGTGCCTCCCTCTTGTTGGACAACTCCTCAGGCCTAGCTGCCAAACCTGCCATATCTCTTTGTTAAATACCTCCTGATGGATTACCTATGCCAGAAGAGGGGTGGTGTGACCCTGCTAATTCCTTTGGACATCTTGCCACCGTTTTGGTACTATCAACCATGGTATTCTTCTGGACTGACTGCTCAATCTAGGGATTGGGGGCACAGTGGTTCTGGGGCACTATTGTTTTGCCTCCATAGCATTTAAGCTACACTGTGTCATAGGTCTTCATTTTGTCCTCCATCCTCCCTAACATCTACATGATACCACTGTGTGGTGTCATCTGGAAACTAGAAGTGAGGTGTTATAAATATCCTGATGGCACTCAACTCTCCTTCTGCTTTGCATGTGATTCAGGTAAGCCTGTGATGAACTGATGCACGGAGTCAGTAATGGCTTGGATGAGCACAAACAAACTGAACCTCGATCCAGATGAGACGGAGGTATTGTCAGTGGGTGGCTCATCTGACTTGGAAGATGATGTTCAGGCTGTACTTGATGGGGTTGCACTTATCTGGAGGCCAAAGTAGCTTCTGTGGCACAGAGCACCTTTCACCAACTAAGGCTGGTGGCAGCTGTGAACCCCTCCAAGACAGAGATAGCGTGACCACTGTTATCCATGCTCTGGTATGCTTGAGATTGGGTGTCATATGTGAAACTGCTGTTGAAGGCTACTTGGAAACTTCACTTTAGTATTAAAAACAGTGTCTAGGTTAAAGCATTTGAGATCTGGGTACCTGCCTTCACCCACATGAGCCTGACCAAGTATTAAGATAGTACTCGAATACCTTCTCTCTGTCATCCTGCTTTTGAAAGTCAGGTAGGTAATGACGGGGATAGAGACTTTTTGGTTGTTGTGCCCCAATTCTAGAATATCCTTCCCTGGAAGGCTTGCCTGGTACTGAATCTGATGTCCTTTTAGTGCCAGGTGAATATTTTTTTTAAAATTACCCTATATCAGGGGTGGGCAACTGAATTCCAGCCCTCCATGGGCTGAATAACACCAGGGGGTGGAGTCATGCCCCCTGAAATAATTTGCTCCCTGGGCGATCCACCTGATTGGGAAAGGCCCATGTGCAGTGAAGCCAACCAGTTTTGCCCGCCCCACACGTTTTTCCACTGGGTGAGGATAAGGTGCAAGTGAAGCACGCTCAGCCAGTGGTTGCAGGAGTTCTTGGATGAGTGTGCACCCATTCTCCCACAATGGAATTTCCTCGTTATCTCTGATAATGAGGTTGTCCACCCATGGCCTAGGCCAGTGATGGCGAACCTATGGCACGTGTGCCACAGCTGGCACGCAGGGACCTCTCTGTGGGCACGCGAGAGGAGCGAGATCAGGCAGGGGTCCCGGGTGCCTCCTGCTGCGAGGATTCCCCCGAGGGACATGAGAGCAAGCGGGGAGGGCAGCTGCCGCTTTAAATGCTCGGTTGGCTGCTCTCCGCCTCGCGCGCTCACTCTCTGCCCTCCTCCTTCTCATGCGCCCTCCTCCTCCAGCCTTGCCTGCCTGCCTGCCTGAGAAGGGGTGGCTGGGCTGCCACTTTAAATCTCCACCTCGTGCGCTCACTCGCTCTCTGCCCATGGGGGGATAGAAGGGGCTGTGGGGGTGTGTGCTGATGTGGAGGAGTCAGGAGACAGCCCTTGCTGGGTCAGGCTCAAAAGACGCACTGGCAGCTTGGAGGTGGTGTGATTTAAGCTGTGGTGGCTTGTGCAATTCAACTCTAAACTAAAACCTCGGTATTCAGGTTTAATGGCAGTGTTGGCACTTTGAAATAAATAAGTTGGTTTTGTGTTGCAGTTTGGGCACTCGGGCTCAAAAAGGTTCGCCATCACTGGCCTAGGCCATTAGGTGAGTGAGACATTTAGAGCTTTCAGTTTGTTGTGTTTTTATTCTGACTGCTCCTCTGTTGGTTTCATTGATTTCTATTTTGTTTTTAAAACACATACGCCACTCCAGGAGCCTTCACGTTGAAAAACAGGACATCACACTTTTATAATAGATAGATCCTAGTATTATAAATTTTTCACCAGAACTTGACACATCATTACTGAACCTGAATAAACATATTTTTATACTAGCAAGAATTTGTGGCCAGGGTGATCAGGAAGTTGTTTTAAGGTGTGAGCCTATGCATCTTTAGACAGAAAAAAAGTCCTACAACTCCCAGCATGGCTGGCTGGGGAATGCTAGGAGTTGTAGGACATTCTTCTGTCTAAGCATGCATAGGATTGCACTCCTAATGGCTCACTTTCTAAAACAGGCTTCTAAATAGTAGTTGTAGGCCAGTAAGAATTACCGTACTAACAGAAAATCAGCAATATTTTGGTAAGGACAGGGTTTTCTTTCAAGTTGTCTGTGTGATACAGATTACTAACACAGGATCATCATCATCAGGCGATCACTCGTGACCGAGTAAGATTGTCTTCCGGGATAAAAGGAGGAAATTCTAAAGAAGATTGTGTAGACTCTAGCGATGGGTCCGTAAGTGACTGTGGAGGCCAATTCCAGATCCACACAGCTTCCCACAGTGAGGACACAGGTTACCAGATAGTATGTTATATGTTATATCCCATAACATATATATGTTATATCCCATAACACAGGATATGGGATCAAGCAGTCAAGAAACTTTTGTAGACTGGTAATTTTTATGGACTTACTTATAATGTGGTTTTAAGAATAAGCACTTTTGCTTATTTTTTAATTGCTATCTTCCTTGAGTTGACAGTGGTAGAGAATGGGTTCCAGACGCAAATAACTAAATGGCAGAGAGATCTTAGCGTAGAAGCTTTCACTACATGTCTACAGGGCTCACCTCTGCCCTTCAGTCATATTCCCTATCTTGCGCATCCTTCTATCTGTCACTATGTTGCTCCTAGAGCAGTGATGGCGAACCTATGGCACGGGTGCCACAGCTGGCACGCTGGGACCTCTCTGTGGGCACTTGAGCCATTGGTCACCAGATCGCGAAAAGACCATCCCCTTCTGCAAAACACTAATCATCTTGTTCTTTCTCACAGTGTGGAACAGAATGATTTTATTCTAGAATTCCTGTTACAGAATTCTTTTCTACATTGTTATCACATTTAAAAGATTTTGAAGAATGATGCACAGAGCATGGCTTGGAGGTAAAGCCCTAACAGTTGACCTGAGTGCTGCATGTGTTGCTCTCAAACTAACGGACTATGAGCCAAGGTTTGACAAATTATCAGCATACATGCAATAGCAAAAATCACATTAATTGTGCAAAAGCATGCCCAATGCAAACTTTTACCTAATGCAGTGTTTGCAGTCCAAGACATAAAGTGTTTAAAATGTGTTAAGCACGTTTAGTTTTCTTGTTTATCTTGCTCATCCTAGTACAGGTTGACTTTGACTTTTACTAATCCGACACCTGTAGAAGCAGGGAAAGGACTCGGGGTAAAGCTTGCCCCATACAATTTCAGTCTGGCATATAATCATATTACAAGTTGAGAATCCCTTATCCAAAAATACATGTGCCTAAATATTTAAAAAGTTTGTATAAATTCCCTTCAGGCTATGTGTACAATGTAGTACTATAATAATTTTTTGAGTTGATTTTTTTTTCAACAAAAAACTGTTTGTATCATTGAAAGCTCTATTATTGTGTTTTTCTTTTTAGACAAAAGATGTTAATTAGTTCGGTCAACTGTATGAGTTGTTTTTCTAAAACTAAAACCTCGGTATTCAGGTTTAATTGCAGTGTTGGCACTTTGAAATAAATAAGTTGGTTTTGTGTTGCAGTTTGGGCACTCGGGCTCAAAAAGGTTCGCCATCACTGTCCTAGAGTATGCTTCTGCAAAATACATCTCTATATAAGTTTGCGCACAGAGTTTGGCCTTCCTGACATTTGGCGTTTTTACTTAAGAGAACACTTCATGTACACCTCAGTGAGCACTTAATCATGAAATGAGCTAGGTTGCAAGACAAATACAGTAGGAGTTGGGCTTTTCTAGCTACCGGTACTTTCATTCTAGAAGTTATGGCCATCATCAACTGAAAACTGTAACTGTTACAACTGTGGTTTGACAGTTTAACACAGGTTGTTGACAATCCTTCATAAATATCCTTTAAATGTGTTTGTGTCTTAAACACATTTTACAGTGCGAATTTTGGTGGCAGGAAAGATGAAGTTTCTGCTTGGCAGTTCTGTTCAGTGTATTATGTTTAATAAGAATGGAAATTTCACAATACTCCTATTCTTGTTACTAATGCCTGGGTGCTTTTCCCCAGTGTTACTCCAAAATAGCTTGTGACCAAACAGGAAGTACCTCATAAAAATACTTCCTGTGGCAGAGATTTAAAGCTATTGTCAGTTTTGCTCACTGCTAGCTCACTGGCATTTCTGCTAGCTCACTTTGAAGATTGTGGATGATTAGAGTGTGACTACCATCACACTGTGATTGGAATTAGGGGCGTCCTAATCTGTGCTCTGTTGTCTCTTGTGGTCATCTACTCAAAGATGTAATGAGAAAGTTACCGGTAAACAGTTGTATCACCCTCCCAATAAGATTGGTGTATTTGATCTTAACTTTTATTGTGAATTTGATAGTGAGTTGATCGCTTATTGCAGAACTTCTGTTTTAAAGGTTGGTTGTTTTTTTAATGTTATCAAATATTTGTATTGTTATTGGTACAATAAAAAAGTTACTATCAAAAGAATATTACCACCATTCATGAAGTCAGTGGAGTCTCCTGGATTCTAGGAAGACTGAAATTGTTAGGCCATACCATGGGTTGAGTAGTAGACATATAAGAAATGTTGAGTAGTAGACATATAAGAAATTGTTAAATGAAGGTATTCTGATAAATTTGTAGAGGACTCTGTCTTGGTGGAGGCATAAGGGAGAGTTTTGGTTACGGTAATTTCCAGAGATCTCTAAGAATGAAAGAAGGGAAGCATTTAGTGTATCTCTTACAAGCTGCATTGTAAGTATGTGAAAAGACAAAACTGTAGATTGCAGTAGGTGGAGAAACGAGAAAAAAGAGAAAAAAGCAATGGGAGAATAAACGATTTTACACATTTAATGTTGTGTCATAGTGCAGTATCATATGCCTCAATATCTGAAAATGATCAGTCTGTATTAGTCCACAAATGGGTTAAATTTGGTGCTTTGTCTTTGTGCACTATGGGTTGGCTGTATCGCCGTACTAATACCAGGATGTGTGGGGAAAGGATTGTGAAAGGTCTGAGTTTAGTTTTTAAATTGTAGAAAGGCCCAGGCAAGACAGTACTGTAGCTTGCAAATCAGACAAGGAAAGCTATTTACCAAGTCCCTCTTCACAGGCATAGAACTTGTCAAATACCAAGCTTCTTACTGTTCATAATTCTATGTAAATTTGTTAGTAGGGGCATAACACCTTTTCAATTCAGTATTCCAAAGTCTGTTGTCCACCACCCCTGCACTGTTGGATCTCTCAAATCCAGGGTATATTTCCAGTTGGGGTATTTCCTTACACACGTTCTTGCATTTCTACTCCTACCTAGGTGGTTCATTTGTTTGCTACAGTCAGGCTTCTGGGTCTTTCCCTCCGCAACAACCAACAACCATTCTAGCCTTGTTAATATGATTCTCCTTATGTACTTTCCAAATACGTGTATTTCTAGCTTTTCTGCCTTGCTGTAAGATCTGTCACAGCATTTATCCCAGAGCTTTGGTCTCATTTCTCATATACTTCCAGCACTCTATGCTTCAGTGCTGACAATCACCTCCAAATTAGTTTGGGTGGAAGCATTCTGATTCCAAACAGTGATAGAGAAAGTCCATTGTACAACATGAGGGAGGTTCCTTTGGGACAGTGTTCAAAGCAGACCAATCTAGATCCATTAATTTTGTTCTTCCAAAAGACTTTTCCAGGAGAATGAACCATTAGGAGATGATTCATCTGGGTGTATTTCTGCTTGAATAGAAAATATTCTCAAATTGCAGGTCAAGGTTATAGTTAAATGAGTTATATGAGTGGAAAAGGGGGTGAGGCTATGCATACACCTGGAACTCGAACAGCCAATAAGACAAGTTGCTCATCATTCATGATTAAGAGTGGTTTACTTCACTGGCTGTGTAAGCTACAGCAGTGAAAACAACAAAGGAAGTTGCAAGTGTGTGTACCCTTCCCATAGAACACAAACAGTTCAGACACCGAAAAAGGAGTCTGAACAGACAAAGCATTCAAAGCAGCAATTACATCAAATAAAAATTGCTTGCTCATAAGAAATTGCATCACATACAAAGATACAAAAATATTGTTATAAATGACAACATTTTAGATTGTGTTTTGACACAGTTTTTAGCATGCCTAGTCTCTGGGATCTAGGGTAATTGCATGTCTTGGTGGGAAAGGAAGCTCTGCATCCTGTTGCTTTATTGCAATTTTTTTTTGGTAAGGTACTGGAAATATACACATTACTATATGCATTAGTGAAAAACATGTTTTATGTTTGAGGAAGTGAGATAAGAGAAAATTCCAAAGACTATGTATGTAATTGTTTGTAGATTTAATACAGTGCTGAGAATGTGTTGACTTAATCAGTGTTTACCATAGTAATAGCATGGTGAACATAAATTGATGGTACAAGAAAAGAAGTGTTCATTAGTCCCTTTAAAAAAGGTAAATAGAGGTTTTTATGTGCAAGAATCACTGAGGTTTTTAATACACCAGAACAGAACTAAACACTGTTTTCCCTGGGGGCAGGAGGGCCTATTTCTTAGCTGTATATTCCACACGGCTTTTTTTTTTTTTTTTTTTTTTTGGTAATGGGCTATACAACATTAAAATTCTTAATATTCTCAGTTATGCACTTGAGCATACAGAATATGCCTAGGCAATCAAACTTTTGAGCCTACAAAAGTTTGATTGCCTAGGCACGTTCTGCAACCATAGCTGCATGTAACCTAATATTTTTATGGTAGGTCAGAAGTTCAGTTTTCACTGTTTTGTAGCTAACTAGATACATATACAGGTTTCTATGGGCTCTGTGCTAGAAGCTAAAACATCTTTATTCTTTTATAAAAACAGGAATGTTCTGCTTTGTTTTCATAATGCTTAAATGATGCACACCAATAGCTGCATTATGAATTCCTAAAGCCAGTTAATGTTGTGGATTTCAAATCACATAACTTTTGACCCCATCCCCAACTCCCTACAATTTTAAACTGCACCTTTGCCCACGAAAGACAGGAGTCAAAGTGTGTATCTTCCCAGTGGGTGAACGTAGCTCAGGGGTCTCCGGGTTTTTTGGGTCAGTGGACACATATGGGATTTTGAAAGAATATCATAGGTGCACTCACAAAATGGCTGTCATGGGGAGAGGTTTGGCCATTCATAAATTGGTTGCCATGGTGGCATGGCATGGCTGATTACAAAACACTCATTTCCCAGTAGGCAAACTAGTGAGACTAAAAGAAAAGTAACTTGTCCAGGAATGTAAGTACAAGGCAGAGGAGAGATCTGAGCTTCAAAACACAAAAGCACTCTTGAACCCAGAGAAAAATACTGTGGGAGTGAAGTACTTCATTTTGTGGCATGTCAGGCTCCCAGTTAAAAAATCAAAAAATATCTATATATATAAAAGAAGGTGACCTGACTGACTGACTGACTGACTCATCAACGCCCAGCTCAAACCGTGTAGGTAATCTAGGAACGTGAAATTTTGAAGGGACATTGCTTTTATGACGTAGACCCCCACTAAGGAAGGATTTTGGGAAATTCCGTTCCTAAGGGGGTGAAAAGGGGGGCAAAATCGCCCCACTCTCATATCTGCAGTTCTGCAAATAGGCCTCACCTCATAATTGCTGCAGGAGCCAACTTGCTGCAGCAGCCAATAGCAGCAGTTATGCAAATAGCCCATAGGACACTTAGAATGTTCGTATGAATTCCTGCAAGGACCAATAGGGCTGGGTATGCAAATCTCCCCTAGACCATTTAGAATGTTCTCTGAGGGGGTGAAAAGGGAGGGAAACTTTTAAAATGACTGACTGACTGTTGTGTGGGGGGCATTGTCGCATAGGCTCCATCACGTTTAGACGGATCTACCCCAAACTTGGCATGGTCACTCTTCATCACCTGTAGACTCTCAGGATTAACCTGATTTTTCTTTACGAACAAATATTTCTGTCACAAAAGTTTTCTGCTGCCAGCACCCAGTCTAAACGTTACACTTTCAGTCAGAGACACTGCATCTTTTCCATACATGTTTCTTTTAAAAACAATTATACCAAATCCTAAAATCCATGCGAGCGAAGCTGCGGGCAACAGCTAGTACAGTAATACCTTGGATTGCAAGTAACTTGGTTTGAAAGCGTTTTGCAAGACAAGCAAATTTTTAAATATTTAATTTTTTTTTACTTGATATACAAGCGCCGTCTTGCAATACAAGTACTGTAGTACGGCTTAAATTAAAAATGTACAATTTTTTTGGGGGGGATTTCGTTTTGATATAAGAGTGTTTTGGATTACAAGCACGTTTCCAGAACGAATTATACTCTCAATCCAAGGCATGACTGTATTATATAAAAATAAGGAGGGGCAGGGAGCCTGGGAGGCACTAAGACAGGTGTCTGCGAGCACACGGGTGCCCATAGACATCATGGTGTAGAACCTAGACATAGCTTCTTCCTGTGTTCAGAGTGCCACTGACAGAAGTACTAATCAGTGAGTTGATTACAAGTCCTGTTTTGCCCTTCCTATCATGCATGCTTCATGTGGGCTATCTGCCTTTAAGAAGAAGGAAAAATAAATAAATCACTATACCTTGAAAAGTATACCAAGAGAAACAGGGGAAATGGCTTCATAATGATGCAGGAAGCCAGCGAATCAGTGCTGTGCACAGTTGGGTTCAGCTGCAAACAGGAAGGATGAGTTTCTTCTGAGTTCGCTTCTTATCGGAAGCAAATACATCTGAACAAAATGTGGCCTCACTGCTCAAATTAATTACATCTGGATGCACCCTTAGTTTCTGATTAGTTGTCTTTTCTTTTGGCACAACAGAGTAGTGTATTTGCTTGCATTGCCTTATGTTTTCAAGACATTTACCTATCAATACGTTTGCCAAGCCATCTCAAATGTTATTTATTTGTAACAGTCTATCCAGCTATTATTAAAGCTATTAAACTTCACAAAAGGGTAACACAGTTTCCCATGGGTTCACTCTTTCTGTAGTCTAGTGGCCTCATGCAACTGAAAAAAGAACTGTTACATTAATGGCTGGAGTATTTGGCATTTGGCCAAACTAAATGTCTGTAGCCCGTATCGTATTTCTCATTAATGCCCTTTTATAATTGCACCAACATTTCTTGATAATGTGTACAATATGTTACAAAGCTGACTGTTTGGTGTTCTGTGTGAAAGGAAAAGCATAAACCTAATGCTCCTTCATGTCAAATCCTTTAGCAAGCAATATGTCTCTATAGAGGAATCTGAGGATGGTTTGAATCCGATTGCATTGCATTTTGGGAGTGATACCAAATGCTATTATTCTAGTCTTCTGCATACCAGATAGCTGTACTTTTCAAACCAACCAGAGTATTCCTTGGAATTATGAATATATCTCCATTAATTTTCTGTTGATACTGCTGCTGCTAAATAACAGAAGGAGCTGCTATCTCTGAGATAGTTCATGTGGCTGAATCTGGCAGTCGGGAGAGTATTGAAAGGGAACTGTTAAGGAAGGAAGCCTTCTGGATCTTTAATTTGGACACTAAAGCCCCACAGGGACTTAATGTAAATCTGGAATTGTCATGTTATTTGTAATGGTGCCAAAGGAGGTGGGAGGTTTGAGTACAATGTTGTTTTTCTACGAGTCAAAGGTTGTTCTTCTTTTATAATTAATATTGTTTATGATGACTGGGGGTCTGCTAATGTCTTATGTATGAAAAAGTCATGGCAAGGGTTAATGGACATGTAATGAGTTAATAGCCAGAAAAGAGTATAAAAGTAATTGAAAGTTTGACCACTAGAGGACTCTGAACACATGAATGAGAAAGCAGTATGCTGACAAGAAATGTAAGTTTGGGGAGGGGCCTCTGGTAGGCAGGTTTGCTAACGGGGGTTAGCTTGTTGTAAAATGCTTATTTGTGTTATGATAAATTTCTTTATGTTTAGAACAAAATATGAAACTGTAAGCAGTCCAGGACATTGGAGAAATTATTTTTTGTTTAAAGTAATATTGAGGAAGTATCCCTGAGGAAGACAACGAAACGGGAATACAAACCGGTTTCCTGTAGGACTATAACCTCAAAGTGTCAACAATTACATATAACCTGGTGGTCTGTTTACCATTTGGTAAGAAGAAAAAAGAAATAAGAAAAAACAACGCTGGTTATAGGAAGGACTTTATTCTGGACAGCCAGGACTTTTTGAAAAAATTGAAATAATTGTTTTGAGAAAAAATTGAAATAATTGAATTATATACATTGTATTTAATGTTCATTTGTAATGAATAGAAATTTGTAAAGTTTAAAGAACTATTGGATTTATTTTGATCACGGAGGCCTAGGCTTTTTGTAACTATATCTCTGAGATAGTAGCATTTTCTCTATTTTAAAAAAAGTTACCTAGATTATTTTGTGTGGCAAGTTTTCAGATTGAATTGGGTAGATTTAAAATTGCTTCAGTTTCTACCTTTCAGCCAACACTTTTAGACTTCCTTAACAAGCTACATATTTTCATTCAGGTTATGATTTACGGTACCCTGCAATGTTTAACTGTTGAATTTGCAAATATGTTTTTAACATACTGGTATAAATAAACGTGATTTTTACATGAACTCCCATTGAGAAGATATATCATGTTCATGCCATTTCTCATTGCACAAAACTATAGTTTGTTAGATTGCAGCAATGCCAATTATCTGTCTCAGTAACAAAATGATCTTTGGGAAATGGCCGTTATTGAGAGACAATTTCTTTTGAGCTATTACATATCCAGACAGCTTTGTTAAATCATAAATTAATTACTGCATAGAAAATGTCTTATAAACTCTCTAAAGATGGTGGAAAGTGTGTACATTTTTATGTTGTATCATGTCGTATATTTGAAGTGCTGAATAGGTTTGTGGTAAATGAGGGGTAGGAAATAAGAACAGTTTTGATAGCTTATTGATATAGATTCATTTCAGCAACTTGATATTGATGTAGTCTCAAGAAACAATTGTATAAACTAATAAACTATAACTTCAGAAGGGGACTTCATCTGGAACAACAGCTAAAGACCCTCCATTAAACAGCTAAACATAAGGGCCTATTGCAGTGCTGTGTGTGTGTGTGTGTGTGTGTGTGTGAGAGAGAGAGAGAGAGAGAGAGAGAGAGAGAGAGATTGCCCTATCAGCTGTTGCCAAATGTTGGACCTAATGGTTAGGCTTTCAACAGCTTTTGAGAACTGGATTCAAATTATGTTAATTATGGGTGAATTCTTAAGACATACCCTCCAACATTTCACAGATGAAAATAAGGACACACGTGAATTTGTAAGAGGTAAGAGGTTAAGCAACATGAAGGTGTGATCAAGAGGGTGTGGCCAGGCAACATGAGGGCATGGCCAAGGTTATAGCCACCCAACCCAGGATGCTCTAACCCAGGGCTCTCCAACCTTAGGTCCCCAGATGTTGCTGGCCTACAGCTCCCAGTCAGCATGGCTAATGGCAAGGGATTCTGGGAGCTGTAGTCCAGCAACATCTTGGGACTCAAGGTTGGAGAGCCCTGGCCCTGACCATTCTGAAGCCACTTTGATCTCCAGACCCATGATGATGATGGTGATTGCTGTTGTTGTCATTATTATTATACCATCAATGTGCATGGTGCTTGACCGAGTATAAGAGAACAGTTCCCTGCCCGAAAGAGCTTACAATCTAAAACGTAATATAGAGGCGACAACAATGGTAGGAAGGGGTAAACTGAGGAGGAATATGGCGTTATTTCAGTCAAACATAACTTTCAGCCTACTTTCCCCACATTGTGCAGGAAACTCCTTGATTTAAAGATCTCCCTCCCACTTTAAAAATGGATCCCTCCATGGTGGCTTTGTTCTCATTAGTAGTTTGCCAAAGAAATAATTATATTTAACATTGAGATATCTCTTGAGTGTGCAAAGTGGTTCACACTGCAAGGTCCTATTTTGTCCACTAAAAAAACACACATGTGAGCTCTATTGTACTTTATTAAAAACAACAACAACAACACTGTGATTGAACAATAATGCCAAAATGGAATGATGATATTTGTTGTTGCTATTTGAGGTAGTTGGGATTTTTTCTTTCTTTCTCTTGATGAGGGTGTGTTTTCTGCTAACTCCTTTTAAAAAAATGCTAATGCATTTAAAAAACCCCAATCCAAAATCCCTGCAGAATAATCCTAATCATTACTGTAGAGTAGAGAGCTTTCTCCATTGCACTTCAGCATGTGTTAGAGAAAGACTTTCACATGGGCTACACAGTTAGAGCCAAGTAAAATTTACCACTGCTCTGAAAACAGAATAACAGTGCAATCCTATGCATGTGTACTCAGATATATGTCCTATTACATTCAGTGGGACTTACTCACAGGAAAGTGTGTATATTTTAAAGCAATCTACAACACTGACCATCACATCTTGGGCAGCAAATTGATTATGCATTGTGTGAAGAAGGATCATGTAATTGAGGGAGAATTGTGAAATGCTGCTCCTTGCTAGAAGAAGAGGTAGCAGCAGCAGCAGCGCCAGTGCTAGGATGACTTTTCCAGAATTATATTATTATATCATATCTTATATATTATAATTATTACATTATTATATAGTAAACTTTTTTACTATAAAAAAAAAGTTTAAAGTAGCTTGCAGTTGCGGGAGGCAGGGAAATTTGGGACTTTGCATGACAAAGTGAAAAGCTGGGATGTCTTAAGGCTTTTCATGATGGTCCCGCATTTTGGGGGGCAGTTGGAGACTTATGTTAAGATCAATCATGGAGGGCCAGTCAGAGATTAGATGTTGGGGGCTGTTCAACAAGTGTTTCATTGGAAACTGGATAGTGAAACGGTGAAGAGAAAATATAAAAAAGTCAGCAAGAAAGGAATCAGCATGAAGCTAGCATTGTGATCTTGATAGTAAGAAACTGCATAGCTACCATTTTCTTTTGTTGCTGTTGCGTTACGTTATTATCAACCTAGCACATTTAAAAGGCTATGGTTATTTTATTTTATTTTATTGTTAAAGTTTAAAAGCCATCCGTCATCCATAAGTGGTCCCAGGGTGGTGTACATAACATTCTAAACAGACAAATATATATAATAATGATATATTGCAAAATAAGAGGCATTAAAATTATTCAATCAGGAAACAAACAACTCAGTCAATTAAAAACTGATTTGGTTCTTAATTTTTAAAATTAAAACTGAAGGAGTTTCTGTTGGATAGATAGAAAGAAATAATGAGCAAATGTAATAAGACAAATGCGCTGGCTAGATGTTTTTGTACTAGAGAGTTGGGGGGGAAGTATTAAAAACCTTTGTCATGTGGTTATTTACTAAATAGTATATAGTTACTTTTTATGCTTGGGATTTTCAATATGCTCTATCTTGTAATTTAAAACAATATTGAATGAAACTATAGTTTTTTGTTTATTCATAAATGCTGAATTTAAAGTAGATTAAATAGTTGATTTATTTTGGGGTGGGTGGAGACCTCTTGTGTTTGTCCTTTTTTGTTTTTTTGCCATAACTGGAAGTGATCTTTGGTTAATAGAAAATTTTCTAAGAATAACTGTGCTTGCTTATATGCTGTAGAGAAGATTGGAAGTCAATTTTAATTTTGTTTATTGTTTGTTGTATATGTGTCTCTGTGTTGTTTTTTTATGATTAATAATAAAATTCTTCTGAAAAAAACCCCCTGATTTGGTTGTTTTCTGGTTGAATGCCTGAGCAACATCCTATTGTCCAGTGCATTTACTTTTGACTAATGCATTGTGCCGAATCTGGATGGGTTGTAGGGAAGGTGATCCAATACTTAGCTCAGTTTTGATCATCTTTCTCTGCACCCTTCCAGCTCTATCATACCTTTTCTGAGACTGCATTGTTAGAATTGTACACTGTATTCCAAATATAACCATACAGAAACATTATATAAAGCCATGTCCAGTCCCACATATGGGTATCTGGTAAATTAATCTACTTGGAGTCTGGAATATCACTGAATATGAGACTATATAGGAAACTGCTCCTCCAAATGTGGAGGATGTTGATGGAGCAGCCCAAGTAGCAGCTGTGCAAATCTGTGATATAAAATACAATATAACAATTAAAATGGAGAGCTGAACATTCTTTATAAAGCCAGCAGGAAAATACACTCATAGCAGGGGGAACAATACCCTGGTCAGCCCAAAGACTTTGGAAAATAAAAAATTGCTGAAATTTAAGGGTGGGTAAAAATGGATGATTTATTATTATTTCAGATTAGCTTTTAAAATTTAAATGGAATTTAACTTTTTACATGTAAATACTGAGTTTCTCTTAAATAATAGCGTGGCTAGTATTAAATAATCAGAATATAAGCATGTTAGCCTTGCAATTAATTTTGAAACTGAATTGGTGCCTTCTATCACATACATTTAATTAATGGAGGCTTTTCTATGTAAATAAAGAACCAATTTAATCAAATATGAATATTAATACTCCACCAAGCATAGGCATTTCATTTTCAACTCATAAAAATAAACTCCTCTAGTCTACCCAGTAATTGTTAGAGTTTACTCCAACCTATCAGTCATGGGCACCTCATCTTTGTTTGCTACTTTGGTTTTGTGAGGGTGTGGCTAGGCTAAGGCAGAGTGAAGCAGAAAGGAGCAACAGTGAAAACAAGAAAACACAAAATTATCCAGCGTGCAGGAGAGTGGCCAAGATTGAGCTGGCCAAGACAGACTGTATCTTGCTCACTCCTTGATGGCTGAGACAGCCTTGGTTTGTGGCCTTGTTCTTCCTCTCCTGTCAGGGGTCAGGGCTGTTATCAGATACTGGATGCAACATACCTGCTGTTTGATGGCCTGTTGCATTCAGCCGGCACAAACATTTTGGAGAAGGTAGACTGGGTGCTTGGGGCCACCCAAAAATCTACCCAGACCTCCTATGGGGTGAAGTGGTAAATTAAACATAAGAGTTTTGAACAATGTAAATATTAATTTTAAAGTACCGTATTTTTCCGTCTATAAGACGCCCCCATGTATAAGACGCCCCCCACTGGGCAGTTTCGCAACCGTGCGGTTCTCTCCTCGGCTTACTTCCGTGTATAAGACGACCCTCAATTTTTAGTCTAACAATTTTAGGAAAAAGTATAGTCTTATACATGGAAAAATACTGTAGTTATTTTTGATATAAAAGAAAGTGATTTTATATAATATGAGATCTTAGAACAGATAATGTTCTAATATTATACAGTCATGCCTTGGATTGAGAGCATAATTCGTTCCGGAAACATGCTTGTAATCCAAAACACTCTTATATCAAAACGAAATCCCCCCCAAAAATTTGTACAGAGATTTTTAATTTAAGCTGTACTACAGTACTTGTATTGCAAGACGTCGCTTATATATCAAGTCAAAAAAAAATTAAATAAATATTTAAAAATTTGCTTGTCTTGCAAAATGCTCTCAAACCAAGTTACTTGCAATCCAAGATATTACTGTACATGCATTTGGCAATACTTGCTAATGCCAAGAGCACGATGGTGCATGGCTATATGTTGATATTATGGGCAGCAGCTGCATTTGTTTTAATAGCTGTATTGGCTAGACATATATATAGGTTATAATCCGTCCGTCTAGAGTTGAGCACTGTGAAGACCTGTTGGTTTCAGTGGGTGAGTTAAACATGTTCTTAAATGTTTCCCATTGAAGCTGAAAATAAATCACTTCACTTTGGTGGGATTGCACCATTGTAATCATATTGTGATATTACTTGCTACATATACTTCAATATTAATATTGCAAGATTGTTACATTAAATTCTTAGAACCATAGTGAAAGTACACCTTAGTTAAATATTCTCCCTTTCCCTTCTCCAATCATTTTCCATTCCATTCCATCCCCTCCCATATTCCACCCCCCCCCCCTTTTGGTATTTTTCTTTCCCCTTTGCCACATTCTGTTCACTGTCAGGAAGGGACGCCTCAGAAGAGCCATTTCAGCTCAACCCGGCATCGCCAGAGAATAGTGGAACCTGCAGCTACAAAAGTGAGTGGACTTAAGGGGAACTTAAATATGCTAAACAAGGCAAATACTTCACAGCTAAAGTTTGCTCTGTATTTTAGATAAGCACTGTTCTTAACATTGATTTCCTTATTAATATACCATGATTGTCACTTAAAGACTAATAGTAGAACTAGTCCCAGGAATGGATACTTAAATTCTGACACTTCTTCCAAAATCTGGAAAAAGAATAGAATTCGTTTTGACATCTTTAAAACAGAAAAATGCTGTATGGGGGTGGGGTGGGTGGCACACAGCGTATCAGGTGCTAGGAATTTTCTTGTTTCTATCATATTCTATAACAGTGATGGCGAACCTTTTTGAGCCCGAGAGCCCAAACTGCAACACAAAACCAACTTATTTATTTCAAAGTGCCAACACTGCAATTAAACCTGAATTAAACCTGTTTTTAAACACAGCAATTAAACCTGTGTGAGTGTGTGTGTGTGTGTGTGTGAGAGAGAGAGAGAGAGAGAGATCTTCAGTGTGTTTATGCCAGATGGGCGATTAACAAATATAATAAAATAAAAATAACGCATGCGCGGCCTGCCTTTCTTCGCCACTGCCCTCCTCCAGGGACCCGGTCAGCCTCCTGGCCCGCTGTGCCGCCGCCCACGGAGTCTCCTGAGGCAGGACTTGGCCCAGCAGCCCTCTGGCCGCTCCAGCCTCTTTGCTGCCGGTGTGCCCGGGCCGAAGAAGAGCCCTGTGGCAACTGCAAGCTTGCTTCCAGAGGGGCTGCACCTCGGGCTGCGGACAGGCCGTGGAGGCAGCACCAGCTGCGGGGAGGCGGCCCATGCGCCCTGCAAAGAGCGGGCGCTCCCGTAGGCCCAGCCCACCGCGTCATGACCTGAGCCCGCGCGGGGCATGACGCCACCTCACGCTGCCAGCGGGGAGCGTTGGCGCCGCCCAGTGACATTGTTGCGGGGGCGACAGCAGCTCTCCAGGCCTGCCCACCCCGCCCCAGGAGGACCGTCTCGGCCCTTTCCCGGCAGAGGTGGTGGCCTGCGGGATGCCGGGCGATGCACGGTGGGCAGGAGCGGCTGCTCCTGTCGGCCCCACCTGCCGCGTCATGGCCTGAGCCCGCGGGCAGGGCGTGACGCCGCCTCACACCGCCAGTGGGGAGCATTGGCACCACCCAGTGACGTCGTTGCCAGGGCGACAGCAGCTCCCAGGCCTGCCCGCCCCGCCCCGCCCCGCGAGGACCTTCTCGGACCTTCCCCGGCAGAGGTGGCGGCCTGCGGGATGCCGGGCGACACGTGGCGGGCAGGAGCAGCCGCTCCGCCTGCCTCCGTCCTTCAGTGGCTTTGCCCGCCTGCTCTCGAGCTCTGTGCCCCCAAAGCCGCTCGAGGGCTGGCGACCTATGGCTCACGTGCCCACAGAGCAGTCCCTGCGTGCCAGCTGTGGCACGCGTGCCATAGGTTCGCCATCACTGTTCTATAATGTAGGATAAGATAAAACTGATTTAACTAGTAGATGATTACCCATGCTTATGTTGAAAACATCTTTAGGTTCTTTTCATCCTGGCTTGTGAAATCTGCCAGAACTGGGCTGAGTACCTAGACCTCCAAGGTGGCCAATGCCTCCTTGAGGGATGTTGGGGTTCCTGCAGCTTTGAAAGAAGCAGTGGTGAGTTCCCTGTTGAAGAAACCAAATTATGATCCTATGGTTTTGGATAACTACCACCCTGTGTCGAATTTGATATTCTTGGGCAAGGTGCTGGAACTGGTGGTGGCCTCACAACTCTGAGCAGTGTTGAATGATACTGATTATTTAGATCCATTCCAATCAGGTTTCAGACCTGGTTATGGGACAAAAACAATCTTGGTCTCCCTGGTTGATGACTTATACTGGAGAATGGAGGGAGGGAGTGCAACTCTTTTCTTCTTCTTCGTGGTCTCTGTGCATCACACATATGGGCTCTGCGCCTGCACTGAGCTTGCTTCGGAAATTCTTTAGCTGAGGCGAAATGGGCGGGAGCCGCTCCCCCCTCACGCCTGCTCCTCAGCACAGCTCCCACCCATTCCCTCAGTTCCTCTTCAACCGCCTATTGTGACTGGCAGTTATTTGGAGGTTCTTCTTTGTGACTCGGCTGAGTACCCATAAACTTCTTTTTTCATCTAGTTTTTCTTCATAAACTTCTTTTTCCCTCCTCTTTCTATATCTATATATATATATATATATATATATTATCGGTCTTTGCCTATCTCTTTTCTCTCTCTCTTGATAAGATGGCTCTTAAAGCCCCTTTTAGAAAATGTGTAGGCTGTGGGGCTAAATTCCCCCAAGCGGATGGGAATTCTTTGTGCCTCCTTTGTTTGGGCCAAACCCACGTAGTCGACACCTGCAACCACTTCCAGGCCTTCACAAAGCCCACAAGAAAGCAGCGGGCCCTAAAGTTAAAAACCTTGCTTTGGCAGCAGACTCTGTCAGCAGCGGGACCATCAATGCCACAAGCTGCAACGTCCAAACCAGCAACCGCTCCTTCTGAGTCTCCTCAGAAGGAAAGTGCACCGAAAAAGAAAGACAAAAAGGCGCACAAACATCCCAAGGAGCAAGGAAAGGAGAAAGAGTTTTTTTCAAAAAAAAAGCAGAAGGATAAGCGACCTTCTTTTAAGCCCGCAACTCCTGCCCAATCGGCCCTGAGTTGCACGGCTTCGACATCAACGGTCCAAGTCAATCGCCTAGCTTCGATCTCATCACATCAGATCAAGCTACTGTCTCTGGGACGAGATAAACCATTGGCACCTTCAACCCCGAAAAAATCAAAGGGTTCGTTGGGGCAAATCGCCTCTGTCTCCGAGGGAGAGATCCTAGACTCTCCAGTGGTGGCTACGGCCATCTCTCCACAAGAAGAACATGGCGGCTAGAGACAGAGAGGACATTCCAGCTCAACCTCCTCTCAACGCCGAGTTAAGAGTCGTTTGAGGTTTGAGGTCAGCTGGTACAGAACGCGGCGGCTCGCCTGATTAAGGGCAGCCGCCGGCGTGATCACATCACGCCAGTGCTTAATGAGTTGCACTGGCTACCAGTTGCTTGCCGAGCCGAATTCAAGGTGTTGGTTTTGACCTTTAAAACCCTATATGGCTCCGGCCCAGCTTATCTCAAGGAGCGCCTCCAGCAACATCAAGTAGGCCGCTCAACAAGGTCTGCCACGGACAGCCTTCTCCTTATCCCATCAGCCAGAGCAGCCAGGCTGGTGGGGACTAGGAAGAGGGCCTTCTCTGTGGCGGCCCCCACATTATGGAACCCTAGTGACCTTCGCCATGCCCCCTCCGTGATGAGCTTCCGCCGTGCTTTAAAAACATGGCTGTTCAGGCGGGAATATGGGGTGGGTTAGGTTTTTAATAAGAATTTTTAATATTGTTTTAATTATTATATTTTTTTGTGTTGTTTTACTGTGTTTTGGTTGTACATCTCCCAGGGTGGCCAGGTGACCGGCCAGATGGGCGATTACTAAATATAATAAATAAATAAATAAATAAAATAATTTCTACTGAACGCTCTTATACATCCCGGTATTATTATTGCTACCGGCAGGAAGATGTCCGTCGCCCTCACTATCGTACCCCACCTTGATATCGAAGGGACTTTGGAGACGCCGACATCGACACGGAGCGCGGGCATTACAACCCTACGACACCGACTATCGATACCGGCGCGAAGAAGTATTGATACTGCTCGCCACTCTCGGTCTCGACACAGCTCCGTCGATGCCGACCGAACCGCTTGATGTTGAAACCCGTTCAATGTCGAACACTTCCCGAGAGGATCCTATCGATGTCAACCGCTACTCTCAGTCTTGACGCCGCTCCGTCAACACCGAACGTACAACCCAGCGCCAAAGATCAATCGACATCGAGTCTAGCTCTCGAGCCCGTTGGACAGCTGTCGACATCGACTCACCTGAACTGCTCGATGTCGAAATTCAATCTCGATGTCTAATAACAACCGTTGACATCTGTTCGACATGCAGTGCTACTCCCACTGAAATAGGACCACACTCTTGACATCAACAAGCACCTGTCGATATCGAAAAAGGATCTTGACACCAGGAAAAAGAACTTGACACCGCCACAGTCAAAACACCACCTGTGGCAGAAAGACGCACTGCAACATGGCAAGCGTCTTCGTCTGACATGCTGTATTCTGATAGTGACCCAGAGATTTCAGGACTGCCTGACTCATCCCCAGATCTACAGGTTGAATCAAAATTGTCAACATCGCCAACAGAAGATCTTGGGACTTTTTCTGATCACATCATGCGCATGACAGCGGCATTGGGCATAGAAACCAAGACAGAGGAGCCTGAAATAGAGGACCCAGTGTATAATCTCATTCTGAATACACAAACATCACCCACGTTAGTCCCTTATTTGCCAGCGCTACTGAACATGGTTAAGAACACCTGGAAGACTCCAGCAGCTATACCACCAGTAGGGAAAAGATTAGAATCCCTTTATCGTGTGCAACCAGAGGGAACAGAATTCCTTTTTTCACACCTGGCACCAAATTCAGTTATACTTCAATCGGCTCAGTCATCATCTAATAAGCAGCGCACTACACCAACTGACCAGGAAGGAAAAAAAACTAGATTCCTGTGGCAGACGTGTCTATACCTCCAGCTCACTGGGATTAAAAGTGAGCAACTATCAAGCTATTATGGCAAGATACCAGCATTTCCTGATAGAAAAACTGGGTAATGTCTGTGATGATTTGCCAAATGAGAGGAGAGACTTAGCGAGAGCACTTCAGGTGGAGGCCATGAGTATTTCCATGCTGCAAATGAATAACGCCAGACACCAAACGGATTGCCACGCAGGTCTTTGATTAGTGCCATCTCGCTAAGGCGTCATGCATGGCTTTGTTCGACAGCCCTGACAATAGACGTCAAAGCCTGCACAGAAAATCTTCCTTTTGATGGCGAGGGTCTGTTCAATGTTAAGACTGATGACTCGTTGGATGCGGTCCAGAAGACCAGGGTAAATGCCCAGAAGATGGGTCTTGGTACCCTGCCGTGGCAAAAACAATACAAACCGCGGCAGTGGACCAGATTCCCATCTCCCGCAGCTCCATTTCAGCCACGTTATCAGCAGAGAGGCCAAGATACACATCCTCAAGACAGACAGACAGACTGCTGGGCCATGGAAGCCATTTCAGCAGCCAACATACCAAGGCACTAAGAAAGGCGGTGCTTTCAGCAAACAACGCCTTTGACTCCTTTGTTGTACGTCCCAATCTCACTTTCATACCGAAAGTAGTCTCAGAATTTCACACAGCCCAAGACATAATCTTACCAGCTTTCTTTCCAAATCCATCCACTGACTTGGAACAGAGGATGCATGCACTGGATGTCCACCATGCATTGGCTTTTTACAAATCTCGAACAGCTTCATTTCGACAAACATCGCAGCTGTTCATCTGTTATGGTGGCAAATCGCGAGGCCTTCCTGTGTCCAAGCAGAGATTTGCCAAATGGATTGTGGAAACAATTGAACTGGCGTACCAAATTGCACACAAGCAATTACTGGGGTCAGTGAAGGCACATTCTACCCAAGCACAATCAACGTCTGTGGCGTTTGGGAAAGGGATCCCTTTATCAGAGCTCTGTAGAGCAGCAACCTGGTCCGCGCCATCAACATTCATCAAGCATTACAGACTTGATCTTCGAGCTTGGGAAGCGAATGCCTTTGGCAGGGCAGTCCTCTCATTGGTGTTGCAGTGACGTATGCCGCTGTCCCACTGCCGGTAAGTCAGCTTGTTAATCTGCCCATATGTGTGATGCACAGAGACCATGAAGAAGGAGGACAGGTTGCTTACCTGTAACTGTAGTTCTTCGAGTGGTCATCTGTGCAGTCACACAGCCCACCCATCCATCCCCGCTTGGCGTCATTCACGATTTCAAGGGACCTTCTAGTGGAGACTGGGTGTACCGCTCCAGTTCATCTCCTTTATGGATGATAATGTGTAGTGTTGTTACACAACAACAGGTAATAACACCAATATGTGTCTCTCAGGTTCATGGGGCCACAATAGGCAGTCTCAGAGGAACTGAGGGAATGGGCGGGAGCCGTGCTGAGGAGCAGGCGCAAGTGGGGAGGGGCTCCTGCCCATTTCACCTCAGCTAAAGAATTTCCGAAACGAGCTGAGCGCAGGCGCAGAGCCCATATATCTGACTGCACAGATGACCACTTGAAGAACTACAGTTACAGGTAAGCAACCTGTCCTTCTGGACCTCTCAGTAGCTTTTGAGACCATTGAACATGGTATCCTTCTGGATCGTTTATCTGGGTTCGGCTTAGAAGGCATGGTTTTAAAGTGGTTCTGGTCCTTCTTGGAAGAGCAGTCTCAGAAGGTGGTGATGGGGGACTTTTGTTCCACCCCATGGCCGTTAGCCTGTCTCTTGTTTCCATCTACACATCCCAGGGAGGCTGTGGAATTCTTGAAGTAGTGTCTGGAGGCTGTTTTGGGATGGATTAGGGTGAAGAAGCTAAAACTTAATCCAGACAACACAGAGGAACTGTGGGTTGGGAAAACTACTCTGGATGGAGTTTTACAACTGGTCTTAGATGTGGTTGCACTCCCCACAAAAGTCCAAGTGTGTAGTCTGGGAGTCCTCCTGGACTCTGCACTAACTGGGGAAGCCCAGGTGGCTACAGTGTCCAGGAGTATGTTTTGCCAACTTAGACTGGTATGCCAGCTGTGGCCCTATCTGGAGAAGACAGACCTTTCCTCTGTTATCCATGCACTAGTGATGTCCAGGCTAGACTACTATAATGCACTGTATATGGTGGCCCCATACCTCTGGAATAAATTGTGATCAGGGGTCCATAAGGCATAATCAGTTCAGGCTTTTAAGAAGGATCTGAAGACTTATTTGTTTACTCTGTCCTTCCCCTGATTATGTTTTATTAGACTGGGTTATAGCTGCAATTGTGTTGTAGGTTCTGTCTTACACCATTGTTTAATGTTTTGTGGAACTTTTGCTGCGTTTATTACTGCATTGTTTTTTTTTATTATGAATTTTATTATATGCATTTTATTGTTGTACACCACCTTGGGAGGGCTCCTGCCCTGAAAGACAGTCTATAAATATTTTAAATATTATATACATCTGTAAATCATACAGGAGTCACAAGAAATTGTTGTTGCACAGTTCAGGTTACATTCCACTCAGAGAAAATTTCACAAAAACTTGAGTGTTAAATTTTTTTGGGGGGAGGATTTAATCCTTTGCACAGCCCCAAAGGGGTGATGTGTGTGACCCATCTGATGCTCCTTTCCCCATCATGTTTGTCCATTATATTGTGCCTATTTTCAGCACTGTGGGCTAGGAAATCTGGTTTTGTACACATCTAGGGCAGGATCCAACGAAGAGCAACCAGTAACATACATTGCATTGCACTAGTGTAAACTACTCTAGTGCAACACCAATAGCATTGTTCAAGATGAGCTAAATCCCTATCATCAGCAAGGAAGAGAAAAAAACAACAACCAACATTAGGAAACCTGGTAACTTATTATTATTTTTTGGTTATGGGTTATCCCATTGTGTGTAAACATATGCTTAATTTAGCATTGGGTCTATTTTATTTCTATTTACTTTTATCCCACTTTCTGCAAAGTAAACAACCAACCAAAATCATTATAATAATGGTAATATACTTTAGCAGCAGTGACATGTGATCATCTATTAGTAAAACAGTAGAAGCCCCATACAACAGCACTGGAAATTGCAGCCAGAATAAAGTCCAGTACTGGCAAGCCCCGATTTGAATGATACTTGTGTCTAAACATTTTGAAGGAAAAATACCTTTTAATGTGAAAATAGTTTTGGAAATGTGTTAGAATAGCAGCCTAATAAACTCTGACCAGATTATGAAGGACTACTAATGCATCATTTAGTCTTCCAGATTCAATATTAATATCAAGTACTTTTGCATGCTTTATTTAGCTTTATAAAACTATCATTACTGTGATATGTTAAGTGGGTCAAGATAGTTAGATAGAATATCTTGGGCATTAATTTCATCCGAGTGTACTTGTTGGGCTTTGGATTTATGATCCTTGGCGTGATTGGGACCACAGTTTCATATGCTCAGACACACTGGAGCACTAGTATGCAGGTAGTTTTGGGTAAATTTAATCAAAGCAAGGAACCAAAGGAAGAATCTAAGAGGAGAGGGTTAAACAAGGTAGCATTCCAGTAGGTAGGTAGACATCCAAGGAAGCGTGGTAGTTGGAGAAGGCAGTAGTGCAGTTCATTGCAGCAAGCTCTTTGGACTGAAGAACACAGAGATAAATATAGTATAACAATGTCCAACCCAATTCAAAGCTGTTTAAAAGTCCACGGGTAGTTTGCCAGCATTCATACCTCTGCTGCTTGCGCTGCAAAAAGAAAAAAGAAAAAAAATCAACGGGGAATGTACAGGGCTGTGGGGCCTACTCAAAGAGCAACACGTGGGTGGGTGTATGTATGTTTGCAATCTGCTGTATGCATGTGTGTGCGTGTACACACTCACATTAGTTCACACACATAATACACCCATCTATCCCTGTGTGCTGTTCAGGGGAGTGTGGAATCCATGGATGGATGGGGGTGTTACGTGCGTGTGAACTACTCTGTGTGTGCGTGCGTGTGCATGAATGTGTGTGCACGAGTGCAGTGATCCCAACCACTTTTTGCTTTGATTTGTCCACTTTTTGTGGGGCACCTGCCCATTGCTGGAATACAGCTCCAAGAAGGTTAGCCACACGGGAATGTGGAACTTGGACCAAAAGAGGTTCCCTAGCCCTGCCTTGGTATATGGGCAGGCTAATATGGAAGTAAGTGATCCTTCAACTGTCCTGGTTGCAAACCATGAGGGGCTTTAAAGGTCAACAAGAACAAAAACACAAGCCTTAAATTGTGACACAAAATGGTCCAGAAGCAACTGCAACTACTTAAGATTGGTGAAATATGCTCTCAATGTTTAGTCCCAATTAGCAGTCCCACAGCTATGTTCTGAATTATTAAATTTATATCCCACCTTTCCACCAAAAATGGTGCTCAAGGCAGCTAAAAACAATAAAATATGGATGAAAACAAATTCTTGGTTAAAATATAACAAAAACAAATCAGTTAAAAATGCAATAGAAGACATGCCTAATACCAAACCAGTTAAATTACCTTCAACAGCGGACCACCTAACATTCCAAAGGTCTGCCTGACTAAACATCTTTGCCTGCCACAGAAGGAGCCAACCTGCTCTCCTTGAGCAGGAAGCTCCAGAGCTTGGCAGCAGCCACTGAGAAGGCCCTCCTCTCTTGCAAAAGCCAGGCAGGCCCGAATTGGAGAATGTGGTCTTTCAGATAGCCTGGTCCCAAGTTGTATAGGGCTTTAAAGGTAATAACCAGCAGCACTTTGAATTGTCCCCAGAAACAGACCGGTAGTTAGTGATGGTGTTGTAAGAAGGTAGTGACATGCTGTCTGAAATCGGCCCCAGTCAACACTCTGGCCACATCATTATAAAGTTTCTGAACACTATTCAAAAGCAGCCCCACTTAAAGCATGTTACAATAGTCCAAGTGGGATGCAACTAAGGCATGTGTCACTGTAACCAGCTCAGACATCTCCAGGAATGGGTGCAGTTGGCACATGAGCCTCACATAAGAACATAAGAAGAGCCATGCTGGATCAGACCAAGGGTCCATCTAGTCCAGCATTCTGTTCACACAGTGGCCAACCAGCTGCCCATGGGATCCCCGAAGCAGGATCTGAGTGCAACAGCACCTTCCTGCCCATGTTCCCCAGCAACTGGTGTACAGAGGCAGTACTCACCTGTGCATCCTAGGCATCCAGGTTCAATGCTGAATCTGGGAGTACACCCAAACTTTGAACTTGAGTCTTCAAGAAGAGTGTAACCCATCTAGCATAGGTTGAATCCCTATTCCCTGATCTGCCTTTCGGCTAATCAGGAGCACCCCTGTCTTGTCTGGATGAAGCTCTAATCTGTTCACCCTCATTCGTCCATTACTGACATTAGACACTGATTTAGAACAGTGGATTTAGATGGAAAGGATAGATAGAGTTGGGTGTCATCACCAGCATACTACTAGCACCAAACTCCAGACAATCTCTCCCATCGGTTTCATCTATCCCCCCCCTCTCTTTCTCTCTCTCATGGGGACTGGATGGAACCCTGAGGGACACCACAGGCCATGGTGTTGAAAAGGAGTCCTCCAGCACCAGCTCCAGTCCTCAAGCTTCTATGTCCAGAAGATGTTGCAGTTGGCACAAAAGCCAAATCTGGTATAAGACATTCTGAGTCACAGAAGCCAGTTGGGCTTTTAGTGACAAGGCTATATCAGTGAGCACCCGCAAACTGCAAACAGGTTCTTTCACAGAGTGCAACCTCATCCAGAACAGGTTGAACACCACCACCAGGGCAGAAGCACTTCTGTCCTTTTACGATTAATTCTTTTTGGCCCTCATCCAGTCCATTGCTGAGCCCAGACACTCATTCAGTATTTTTTTGTGGCCTTACCTGAATTGGATATAAAGGACAAACTTAGCTGGGTGCCATCAGCATAATGAGAATACCTCACTCCAAATCACTGGGTGTCCTCACTCAGTACTTCCATGTAGATATTAAACAGGAGGGGAACAACATGGAGCCCGCAGGATTCTACCATAGATGTCATGGAGCCGAACAGCAGCTCTCCAGCAGTGCTTTCTGTCCCAAGTAGGAACAGGAACACTATAAAACGGTGCCTCTGACTGCTAACCTAGGCAGCCTGTCCGGAAAGATCCCATGGTTGACAGTACCGAAAGCCACTGAGAGATCCTGGAGAAATATGAAATATATCTGATGAAATATTTATGCAGGCTTGCACTTCCCCTGTCCTTATCCCAGCATATCCATCAGGGGGACCAAGGCAGTTTTCAGTGCCCAAACTGGACTGAAAACCCGATTGAAATAGAGATAATTGGTTTAATCCAAGGGGTCTTGGACTTACATTTCTGGACAGCATTGCATATGTCCAGTTTCCCACTCTGAGGCTACACCTGATGAGTGATAGCAAACTTCATGTTCCAAGTTCTAAGGGGGAGAGGTAAAAAAAATAATCTTCATTTTCATGGTGTCTTGAACTATTATGTATCCCAAATTTCAGCTATTTCTTTTGGAAGTGTCTCAACAGTTTTAATATTCCAATCAGTAAGTGAGGCGGAAGCATTTTCAGTGTAACTTTGTATCTTTTATATAAGAGGTAGGAAACAGTAGTAACCTGGTATTGGACTCTGTGAACACTTGGCTTCCTTGTGTAGGACATCCGCTTTCTTTCTTTTTAACCTGTAATGTTCAGTAAGGTTGAAATGGCTCCTGTTTTTCTTTCTGGCCCATAACTGTGGAAGCACAAGGAATACTTGACTAGTGCCTTCAAAGACCTAAGTTTGATATCTGATGTACCCGATGTATGCTTAATAGTGACAGATTATAATAGTTTGAAACTGAAAACCACTTGCCAAAGATGGTAATGATGAGATGTCTTCTGATGAAATATTTGTGGAGTGCTTGGAATGATATCATATGCATGTGTGTAAAATGTTTTAGAATTGGTCATACATATAATTTTTGGTCATGCATATAATGATACCATATGCTCGTGTGTGAAATGTTTTGGGATTGGTCATACATATAACTTTTTTGGTAAGACATATGAACAGGAACTGGCAAGGATCACAATATCCTTTTCATTGCTTTTTATTGGAAAATTGACATAGATGAACAATTCTACTGTACAGTGGCTTTTTGTTCTTTTCAAGTTTCTCTTGTAAGGCTTCTGTCTATAGAAATCATTCTAAAAACACCTCACTGGAGAGAAATGCTATATGGAAACAAGTCCTAGTATTACTGCCCTAACTAGCCTCAAACAAGAAAGCCAGATAGATTAATTTGGGGGAGAGCTGACATTATGGAATATTTTTTTTGTTACTTACTCTTTTCTTGGTTCTGTTTGGCTTCTGCTATCTCAGAGCTCAGCAGGAAGCTGTTTTATCTAGATTGTTGTGTCCCAAATCACGTTTCAAATAGAAGTTATTGCTAGGAAATCTGACCTGGCAGCAATTTACAACTGCAAGATGTTACCTTGATATCCTTTCTTGAGGCAGAGCATACATTTGAAGAATACCTTGAGTGGTTAAATGGGATTAGTTTAAGAAGATTTTCACTGCTCAGTATTTTTGTCTTCTGTCATAGAAGGGCATTATAAGGTTATAGAGAAGTGTCTGTTATTATGTCCCTGTGGATCTGGAGACTCTGAGAATGGACCAAACTCCTAGATAGCAGTCTCCATCTGCCCATGAGGAATAAATGGATTTTCCTTCTATTAGTTCAGATATCTTTCTTTAAAATAGGATGGATGTTAGAGCAGTTACTGAATAAGACAAACCTACAAATTTCTAGGCAGTTGCTACTTATGGTCAGCTAGTGCTAAATGTAGAAAGACAATTGTGGAAGTCAGGTTTCTGTTAGCTGAAAGATTTTTTCAATGTATTTTAAGTTCTGGTATATATGTGTGTATGTACATGCACAACTGTCTGGTATTTCAGCAATTTGTTGTGTTACTTGATTAGTGTAACATTTTACCTGACCAAACCAATTTGATAGTGTATTTTGTAAGATATTTTCTGCTTGTAATTTTTAAGGAGAATATGGTATATATTAATATGTCTATACATTCATTTGATAGAATAGCAAGAGAAACGAAGTTACTAAAGGCTAAAGTCTGTTTTAAATCTGTTATAGTATTTAAAATTTTTGCATTGCTGCTAGGTTTTATCTTGGTTTTTACTTTTATACTGTAGTTTTAAATTTTATATTGTATCTTATGTTGTATTTTATGGTTCTTCGTGGTCTCTGTGCATCACACATATGGGCTCTGCGCCTGCGCTGAGCTTGCTTCGGAAAATTCTTTAGCTGAGTAAAAGTGGGCGGGAGCCCCACCCCCTCTCACGTGCTCCTTAGCGCGGCTCCCTCCCACTCCCTCAGTTCCTCTGAGACCACCATTGCGACTGGTAGCTCTCGGAGGTTCTTCTCTTTACAACTCGGCTGAGTAGTACTGTGTGTGTGTGTGTGTGTGTGTGTGTATATATATATATATATATATAGGATATTTTTCCTCATAAACTTCTTTTTTTCCTCCTCTCTTCAACTATCTCCAGATAATTTAAAAAAATGCTTTTTTGCTTTCCTATCTTCTTTTTTTCTTCTTTCAAAGGAGCTATGGCTTTAAATGCTCCTTTTAGGAAATGTGTCAGCTGTGGGGCTAAATTACCCCTCAATAAATTATAAATTTATAATTATAAATTACCGTATATTGTATCTTATGTTGTAATTCATGGTTTTAATGGTTGTGACCCACCCACAGAGCTTTGGCTATTGGGTGGTATAGAAATGTAATAAATAAATAAATAAAATAAAGGAAGGAAAGTTTTGGAGCAATCAATTTTTTTAAAAAAATTAGGTTAACGTGGAACTCATTTTGAAGGATTTAATGTTCATTAAAATGTTCTAAATAATGGTAACGTGTGCATGTTATCTCTAGTTAAAGGGACAACTGATTTTTTTAATTGATACATGGGCTTCTTTTCCCATTAGTACACCCTGATGCACTAAATTAATATTCTGATTTTGGATAAAACAATATTTGAAAAATAGTTCCCATTTGAAATGCTAAATATGTGAATTTGCAAGAGACAGTGAAGAGTAATGCAACAGCTTGTAATTTGGCCTTCATCAGTGCCAAGGATCTTGCATGTTTTTGTTTATGCCTGTGTAATGGATAAAGGTATAATTAGTGATGCCACCAAAGATTAAAAATAACAGGCTTGGAATATGAATTTTCCCAGCATGTAATGCCCGGATGTATTAATAGAAGAGCTCCCTTGACCTGAAATTCATCCTCTGCTCATAATTCAAACCAAGAATATTGTGAGTGGTATGTGCTTATTTTGCATCTATTTAGTTTGCTTTCGTCATGCTAGGTGCTCAAAGCTGGCTGTCATTGGGAGGGCTCACACTACGCAGTGTGGCTTAGAAGCCACTCTACCCCCAATGTGCCCAACAGATGATCGGGAACATCGGAGGTAGGATGCCTCTTCCTTCCTCCTTGGTCTTCCTGCGGTAGCTGAAACCGAGCACCGAGTTTACCCCTCCTCCCTGCCGCCACTTGTCAGCAGCAGTGGGGAGGGGGGAACAGAGGAGCGGCCATCACTTCAGCCTACTCATGAGTAGGCTGAAGCGATGTCCGCTGCCTGCCACCATGCCCAGCTGAAAGGGCTGGCCATGGAGGTGGGCAGCAACGGGAGCCTCTTCAGCACTGGCACTGCTGGCCCAAAATGGCAGGCTGGGATGTTGGGGATCTGGCCAGCCATAGCCTGATCCCACCAGAGAGGGGTTGCTTTCGAGCAACCACTCTCTTCTGGGATTGGGCTGCTGGCAGGGGGGTAGGGTGGATGAGCCATGCTCTGAGCGGTCTCTATAGGGGACACTGGCCAAAGCATGACTTGTCCCTGCCCACCGCCAAGTTCTGCCTTCCCAAGCCCCCAGCGGGGCTTGCGGGGGTGGTGTGTGGTGGTGGGGAAGCTGATGACAACTGCCCAAAGTGCTGCTGGGGTACTTTGGGTGGCTATCATCGATGCTTGGGTAGAGCCGCTTGGCCAGAGCAGCAAGCTTTTTTTGCTGCTCTTCCAAGCGGCTCTGTAGTGGTTTCGGCTACCACTGCTTGTGTCATCCAGGTTTGGACAACATGGCAAGCCCAGGGGTAGCCACGAAACCCTATTACAAGACATGGCTTCCCAGGGTAGGCTTCAAAGCCACCCCGCAGGAAACATGCTCGGTTCACACAACATGCTAAGCTACAGCGGCTTCAAAGCCACTGTGGCTTAGCGTGTTGTGCGAACCCAGTCACTGTCATGTATTCAGAAATTAACTACTTTAACCCAGTGGTGAGCAACTTCTGGCCCTCCAGATATTTTGGCCTATAACTCCCATCAGTCGTTGCCAGCATAGCCAACAGTGAGGGATGATGGGAGTTGTAGGCCATAACATCTAGAGGGCCACTAGATGTTATGGCTCTAACCCACTTACTCTTAACAAACTCTGACTGACTAGAACTTTTACTATCAGGGGCTTGGGGGAAAGGCAGGGAGAGGAATCCCCTTATCTCTGATCTGTGATTGAAGATATCAAGGAGATTACTGTGTGTGCCACTCCCCCTTCCAATGAAGGGGGAGTGGCAGGCAGGGGAATCCCCTTGTTATCTCCAAGTACAGATTGGGGGAGCATTAGGGTGGCATTGGTTGTGCACTTGTCCTGTGCTTGCGGTGGCTTGCGCACTTGTCTGACTCACTCAAAGGACGAGTGGGCTTTGCTCATGGAGGATGCGAGGCATGAGCAAAGTCAGGCTGAGCATCTTCACCCAGTGGTAGAAGATGTGGGGCAGGTGAAGCAGCTTTGCTACATGTGGGCCTTCTCCAATAGGAGAAGCCCTGTGCACAACAAAGCCGGTTCCTGACAGGTGTGCCCAGAGGATCATCTTTCTAATGCACCCACTAGGGCACAAATGACAGTGGGGTGTGGCCCGCCCACCTGAAATCAAGGTGTGGGGCCATACCCCCTGTGATGTCATTTGGCCCAGGGAGGACTGGTTGGGAGGAAAAGACTCACAGCGTGGGGGTTTCGGTGCTGACTGAATGGCATTCACTCATGGTTGCTGAGGCAATGTACTGCCTTCCCCCACTCTACGTTTCCCAATCAGCATAGTGAGATCACACACTTGTCTGAGAAATGAATACATGCGCAAAAGAACGGTGAACCAATAAAAAGATTGTGAACAGGCCATTTACCTCTGGTCCCCCAAGCATTCTCTGTCGGTCATAATTGTCTTGATTCTGAATTGAGTTAAGCCTCCCATTGTGAGGTATAATTGGACATGTGAATACTTTTATAGGCAACTGTGTGCTCTTAAGTAGTAGGTCTTTAAGAAAGAATAGGTTTAGATGAATCATTGTATCATAATTCAAATATCTAAACATTGACCTGGTTTTGATTTAGCACTAAACTGTGGTTTAGTTTTATATATGCATGAGTCTCAGGCTTGTGTGCTCTCCCCTCCCACTGTCCGTGGGATGAGAGTTTCATAGAGAGGGCACTACGTATTTGAGAAAGCTCTGCTCCTCTTGACCGTTAATCTAAGATGGCAACAGTGTTTGAAGCTTATGTAACAGTGACATAAAGGTCAGAGTATCTGCTTTGTAAAGTAGGTAAGGTTAATCTACTTCCCTTGTGCTGCGTATATTCCCTCCCAAGAATAATCAAGCACTAAGAATCAAGGTTTCATGACAACAACAGGCTGAAGAGAGAGAAAAAAAGAAGATGCAGATTTCTGTATCTGAAAAAAATACTAAAAAGTAATGCTGGTATTGTATGTTTAGTTGATTTATTTACCAGTAGTAGTAGGTTTTAGATTTATCATTATTTTTATGTCTACCTTTCAAACTAGTATTAAACTGTAAAAATAATGATGCAGTTCTTGAGGTGAGTATATCTGGAATCTGTTCAGTTAATGTTTTCAAACATTTATTAGTCAATGTATTTACCAGTTATCCACAGAGATGGTATGTTACCAGCGGCTAGACTAGAGTGCAACAGGAGATCTGAATGTAGCATGGATTTTGTAACAGTGTGTTGCATGAAATGATTTCTTTTCTACATTGAAGTGGAAAATTCAGTCTGAACTCTCTACATGTTTTAGTTAATGAAACATGGTTATTTATTGATAAAAGCAGGCTAAAAATATAGAGCGCAACATTATTGTGAGAAAACCAGTATTTCTTTTTCTTTCTTTCTTTTGGATGAATTTATAACCTACCTCTTCACTAAAAAGTAGTGTTAAAGGCAGCTTACAATAAAAAATAATAAAATTGCAACAGTAAACAACAATGAAAAACAATCCTAAAAACTTGCAGTATACAAAGAACAGCTGAACAAGTGCCAATAAAACTAGATCAGCTAATAAAAAACCCAGTTACTATTAAAAGTTCAAATGAACAGAATGGATTTAGACTGGCATATAAAAGATAATAAATATTTGCCCTGGAAAATCTCCCTGCAGAGGAAACTCCACAGCAAGGGTGCCATCTATTAAAGGCCCTGTCCCTATTCGCTAACTGCCTAACCTCTGAAGGTGGAGGCACCTGAGAGAGGTTTACGAATATGATGGTAATTGATGGACAGGAAAGTAGCAGAGATCAGCATCAATGGCATTTAGCTAAAATGACAGCTAAAAATGTAAACTCTGTATTCCTGTATCTAATAGATACTGAGTACAAACATCACAGAATGGTTATATCCATCATACTGTGTTTGTGAGCTTCCCAGAGGTAGTCAGCCTGACTGCTGTTGGAAACATTTGACCAGATGGACCTTTGGTCTCATCTGGAAATGTAGGTTAAAGATGCATTGTTATCCATACTTACATGGGAGTAAGTCCCTTTGAACTCAATAGATTTACATTTGTGTAAACCTGCATAGGATTGCATTGTAAAAGAATATGTATTGGTACAAGCTTTGTTTCTAGAAATAGAATATTCTGTGGTGTTTTGGTGCTCATCAAGCCTCCTTGAGTGCCAGGTTTTGGTAGAAAGGTGGGGTATAAATCAAATAAATAAATAAAATCTGTTTGGAACTCAGATTTGGTTTAAGTGCACTAGAATAATACCAATAACAGAGAAAAGGTTAAAAATAATGTAGGCCTTACCTATGAGCTTATAATTTAATAGACACACTACAAAAGAAAACAGAAAATAGAGTGGGGACAGGAAAGCTAAGTTGGGTTCTAATTTCAATGGGAGGTTTAAATCCCTCATTTATATACTACAATGTGATAGTGGGAGTGTGAAAAGAAGAAAGAAACCATGCCTTTTTTGCCACTGTACTGAATGTTTTCAAGCTTATGATAACTGAGCATTTCGTTTTTATTTTGATTTTGGCACCGTGATACAGAAAGGAAAAATATGAAGAAATAGAAGTTCTCTTAAAAATGAAGTTAGCATACTGACTTACATATTGTTGGATGGCTGTTGGAGTTGTCATGCTTTATTTTGAGGTTTATTCTAAAATGGTATTTGCTGTGCTGGGTTTGAAAGTTGGTATTTCTGCACATCAGTATCCTAGATATGAAATTTTACTTTTTAGAAACTGCCAGAGATCTCAAACATATCTTTATTACTTTCTAGTTATTTTAAGTGTCACATCTGATCTTGAATTCCGATTTTTAAATTCAATGAAGATCAGTAAGAATTTTAAAAGCCTTAATGCAAAACTATGTATTTAACACTCACACAGCATTCATTCTGGAAAGTAGCATATTATTCAGACAGTGCACTAGTTAATTTTTATTTATGTAATCTTGCTACACAGTTGTATAAATGTAATTCTACTGTCTTGCATTAAGGCTTTTAGGGCACAATCCTATGCATGTTTAGACAGAAATAAGTCCTACATCTCCCAGCATCCCCCAGCCAGCCATTCTGCCTGGGGGATGCTAGGAGTTGTAGGACTTATTTCTGTCAAAATATGTGTAGGATTGTGCCTGTAAAGTAGTATATATTGGGTTGAATCTGGATTTAGTCATGCTTATGGTAGACCCATTGAACTCAATGAGTCCCACTGATTTCAGTGGGTCTACTGTAAGCATAACTACATCTGGATCTAGCCCAATAATATTTCATAGGTGTTACTTTCACATGTCATAAAGGTGAGCTGTCAAGGCTCTCTGGGGCATTTTATAATAAATGCCAGACTGACTATTCCCTAGTAGGCAGGATGTTTGACTTGGAATGTTTTGAAGTGAACAATTTAATCTCACCCCACACCAAATGTTTGGCAATCTATAATGAGATCCCTGATTGCAAAATTCTTTGCCTGAGAAGCACAAGTGTTGTATAGTAAAAATCTAGGAGTAAATCACTGAGGCAGTCTGTACTTTGGTATTATAAAATAGTGCACAAAAAACTATGCAGATTTTTAATGAAACTTAGTGCAGGCTAAAGATGGCTAAACCATTAATATGTGGTGTTTAGGTGCTTGATAAAAAAAAAGTATTCTTATTGTGCATTGGGAATTAATTGTTTAATGGTCTTTTCCTTCCTTTGCAGAAGGAGCTGAGCCTTCCAAGGAGGGGAAGTTTGTAAGTAACCAATGTTTCTTCCTTTCATTGTGTTCAATGCACTCTGCATGGGGCTTGACAGTTCTTCAATATGTCTCTCTTCTTTCAGTGGCCAATGCAATGAAGGTTAAATGTGGCAGTTGAATGGCACAAAGAAAACTAAGATTGTAAAGCAATGCCCTGAGGTCCTTATGCTCTGTTGAATGTTTCTACTGGTATAATTTAGTGATCTTTAGTAACGGAAGAGTTGCACACTTTATCAATAAGGCTATTAGCTAAAAATAAAAAGTTCCTTGGGATCCTATTATTATTTGAATTTCTTCTAGTAATTGCATGAATAGTTGACACTTTTGTGCACAGCTAAATATGATTTGATTTTAATATTAGACTTTAAACAGAGAACATTGTTATTGTGCGGCCTATATAAACATTGTAAATTTTAAAAAAATAATGGCAAAAGAAGTGAAATTAAATGGATTCGAACCTAGATTATTCAATATAATATTTGAACAGTGAAAGTATTTATTGTGTCTAGAGCCTTGGAAGCATCCATTTTTACTGGTTGGAAAATCAATGAATATATTCAAATATGCCGATACCTAATAGCAGGGATGTTGAAGAGTCCTTGGTCTCGAGTCACGAGTCGAGTCACGAGTCTTTGGACCCGAGTCTCGAGTCCGAGTCCAAGTCCTTGGTCCAAAATGGTGACTCACGAGTCACTCCCAAAGCCGACTCCACGAGTCCCTATTAAAATCAATGGGATTTCCCCCCAACAAAATAAGGCTATTTCAGATGTGCCTAGAATTTATTTAAGCCACACAAGTGTGCCTTTTTATTTCAAAACTCTGCAACTGATTTTGGAAAGAACAGACCAGGCAGACAAACCCAAAATAACCAGGCAGGCAGAGGAGGCAGGGAACCCCAAAGCAGGCAGGCAGAGGCCTTTGTCTTGGACAATTCAACTGTTGAACTGGTCAAGAAGAGACCAGGCAGGCAGAGGAGGCTGGGAACCCCAGACAGGCAGGCAGAGGCAGCCAAACCCAAAATGTCTGAAAGGTTGCATTTTAAAAAATGATTTTAAAAAATAAACTTGCTGTACTTCCTAAAACTTATCCATGTTGCATTTGAGGAACATGATTTTTTCTAAATGTTTGGCTCCCATTCTGGAACGGTGAGATCTCATCACAATTCCACCCTCACTGAACACCCGCTCCACTGGTGATGAACTTGCTGGAACCAGAAACACACTCAGAGCAGCCACACAGAGTAATCTCAGGTCCTTCTTCTGCCACTCCCAAGTACGCAACACATCAATCAAAATAAATCTTGACACACTGTTGGGGCTGCACTCCTGGTAGCCGTCCATAGTGGCCGAGCAGCGGCACACCTCGCTTCCATGCGCTCTTTGCTGGTGAATGCGCTCCTCTCCACTCCTTCTGGCACAGCCCAGGAATGTTGAAGAGTCCTTGGTCTCGAGTCCCGAGTCGAGTCTCGAGTCCCATTAAAAATATTGGGACTCGAGTTCGAGTCGAGTCAGAGGGGGGACTCAGTCCGAATCACGAGTCGAGTCCTCGAGTCCGAGTCCCCATCCCTGCCTAATAGTTAACTGCATTGTGTAAGTTTATGAACTTTGATTTCATTTCTAACTGTGCAACCCTATGTACTTTTACTCAAACGTAATCTCACTGTGTTCAACATGCCTTACTTCCAGGTTTACAGCTTAAGTGCATTTTAAGCTATTATATTTTAAGGCCTGCGTTGGTTGGTTGTGTTAGTTGGATGTTTCTTCTAAGAATGCATAGATAATTTTATACACAAAATTGATAGTGTACAGTGGGAAGCTGACCTATAATTGCAATTGATCATTTCTGTTACAGTTGCCCAGTACAGAACTTTGAAATTTCACACATTATACAATTCAATGACTTTAAACAAAATTTAACTAATAGTTTAGGGGTTTAAAAAATTTCTTTCCCCCCAATGACCCAGACATAGCATTATTTTGGGGCATTCTGGGGGGAAAATGGTAGCTGCCATAAAAAATAGCTCTATATTTTAAGCCAGGCCTATCCAAATTATATTTTAAGCCAGGCCTGTCTTGAGCTACATGCAGCCTACAGCTCTGTAGCAGGCTCAATGTACTTCAGAAACTCGTTGCAGCCCACTTGGGCCTGTTACCAAATGGCTATCCTTTAGTTCTCATAGCTTCATAGAACCTAAAGGGATGCCTTTTATTTCACAAACATGGCTTTCTGATGAAATTAAGTATAGCAATTATGCCCTTGGAGCCCTCTGTCCATCCTATGCACTGCTGGCGAGAACCGGGCAAGGCTGAAGGAGAACAGCCTTAAAAATAAAAACTTCAGCAGGATGGCTCTCTGAGCCCATCTAGTTGAGCTACCTTGTTCTGGGCAGGGACAGCGATAGACTGTATATTATCCTGCGTATCCTGCCCTTTCCCCTCCCTACCCCACCCCCCCTTTTTGACCTCTCTGAGGTCTTCCAAGGTCACTGTTGTGACCTCGGAGGAGCAGCTGTGGTGCTTTATGTGGTGGCTGGGAGAGGGGCATCCCTGATGTTGAATTCCCCCTCCTGAGGCCATAGCAATGTCACTGCCTTGGGAGGGGGAATCCAACATATCCTATGGTCCCTGGGATGCTCTCCCAGGGACTTTAGGATTGCTCTGCCCAATACTATAATAAAAAGAATCCATGGCTGTTATGCTTTGCCTTGAATGGGCTTTACACAGATGGTTTCTCCATTGTCTCTGCATTCAATTTCCATGGCTCAACAAAATAGATAATCCTTTAAGAAACCTCTGCTGTACTTGCCATTATTTGGGCAGTGCCTTGCTTGAGGTGTCCAAAATGTATACAATTTACATTTTGTTAGTGTAGTTTCTGAAATAGAAACCATAGTGATATTCCACTTGTCTAAGTATCTGGAAATAATGGAGAAGTACTGCCCACAAATAAGAAATAAAATCTAATACCATATTAGATTCTCATATATGCCAGAAAATTAATGTGTTGACAGTGACTATCAAAATTATGTTCTCGTAATAGTGGACACTTGCTGTGAAAATTAGAACATGTAGACTTTGTGCTGAATTTCAGCACTGGAAGTTGATCAATGGGGCTAAATCTCGCTATGTTTCCCTTGCGTTCTTCCCACACCACAGTGGGCATACAGTATCCTATTCTGTGCCAGGTCATAGCCAAAATAGATACTTTTGTTTACCTATGGTTTTAGTTACTAATTTTTTAACAATGCTTGGGCAGCTTGTATGGATGTAGTAAAGTTTATAAACTTTACAAAGCTGGAGAACGCATTCATTACATACCGTAATTCATTTGGAGACAGGTACCAGACTGCTTTTGAAGGGTTGACTGTGGGTTGTTGTTGAACTGTGGGTTGTTGTTGAAACATGGGTTATCATGTTGCCTGAACCCAGTTGAGATAACAAACCATCTGTAAGTGCTCACTTGCACACCTGCAAAGAACCGACCAAAAAAAAAAAAAAAAAAAAAAGCACAATTTTCAGGGGCCGGGAAAAAAATACAACCCCAATTGCGCTTTTTTGAAGCTCTGAATTTTTTTTTTTTTTAAAGCTGAGGAACAAGTGACAGTCCTTCCAAAGTGCCGTTGCGGCATTGGTGGAAGGGCAGTCACCAGCGTGATTGTGAAAGCAAAGCAGCAGAGGTTTTTGCCGCTCTTGCCAAATGGCTCCATAGCTATTCCCAACAACACCCGGTAAAATTGCCCTGCTGGGTTCGGCCGACATAGCAACCCATTGTGGGTTGAACAGCCCACAGAACAAGTTGAGATACAAGCCTTGAACAACAGAACTAAAGCCATGAGTTCTCAGGGTGACTTATTCCTGAAAAATAAGCCACCCTGCAGGAACTGTGCCAGGTTTGGATGACATGACAACCCATCATGGCTGGTTACCCATGGTGGGTTGTCGTGTTGTGTGAACCAGGTCTATGACTTTCCAGAGCACAGGCGGTAGACCAGGTGAAGACTCAGAGTTGTCATCAGAGCACCTTCCAGGCTGCCGGAAGATCCTTTCATGAAGGATTACTCAGGAGGAAGGGCCTACCTGGAAGAACGGAAAAATTCCAACTGCAGAAAATGAAGAAGCAGACCCAGCTGAAACCAGGAAGAGAGGTAGCTGACAGTATGTATATAAACCTTCAGACCTCTCCCAGTTATTGAGAGCTGGGCTAAAAAGCTTGAGAATTGACTTGGTTTCCAGAAATAGCAGTAGAAGGATCGTGAAGGATTGTCCCCTCCCATATATACCTGCCCAGACCCTAAGATCGTCCTCAGCAGTCTTTCTCTGGGAGCCCCTGCCAAAGGAAGTGAGGTGGGTGGCTACTAAGGAGAGGGCCTGTTCTGTCGTGGCACCTTGATTGTGGAATGAGTTTCCCAGAGATGCTCGCCTGGTACCTACATTGTGCTCTTTCTGGTGCCACGTGAAGACCTTATTTTCCCAGGCATTTTAGTCTTTCAGTTTCTGTTTTAAATCTGTTATTGCATTTTAATCTTTGCATTGCTGCTAAATTTTACTTTGGTTTTTACTTCTATTTTATGCTGTAGTTTTAAACTTTTATATTGTATCTTATTTTATGTATTATGGTTTTACAGTAATTGTTGTGTACTGCCCAGAGAGCTTTGGCTATTGGACGGAATAGAAATGTAATAAATAATAAAAAAAAAATGATCCAAGTTATTGCTGTTATTAACATTTATATTATATATTAGAATGTGGGAACTAAGTAGTTTGTGTCAAAAAAAATCTTTTTTAGAATTATGGCTTTGGAAAACAGTAATATTACATTTATTCATTCAATAACTAGTTTTGATACAATCCTTGCTATGAGTTTATTTTTATACGTTGGAAGCTCTTCTGTGCATTGTGGGTAAAGAATATCATGCCAAAATATGATGAAGGGTGCAATCCGGTGCATATTTAGACAGAAAAAAGTCCTACAATTCCCAGGATGCTCCAGCCAGCACTGTTGCCTGGAGATATGCTGTGAGTTGTAGGACTTTTTTTCTGTCTAAACATGCATAGGATTGCACTGTAAAAGGCTTTTTATTTTAGAAATATGGCAGAGGTTTTGGAATACAGTTGTACCAATGCTTCTGGTTTCAACACATTTTCAGACTTGTTTATCCTTTACTGAATCTCATTTTAATGAAATATGCCAAACTGTCATCTGTGAGCATTTTGCATATAATGATTTTGTTTTATTATCTTAATCAGTTTTCACACGTAGAAAAAACAGGCTGTTGCAGGTTTGCCACATAATGATCATAAACCTCATTATGTGTTAGTAGAGAAGTGGCTGATACCATCAGATGAGGTGCTGAACAGAAGACTCCAAACACATACAGCTTAATAGGAATTGTTAAGCTTCTTTTTTGCTTAAGGCTCATTCTGACAGTTTTCTAGAAGTTGATAAGGGTTTGTAATTGGTCTCTTTATCGGTGATTTTGAGTGTGGATTATTGGATTACTTTAGAGAAGAAGAGATAAAGGTAGGAAATAGAATGGAATCCTGCTACAACTAAACAATACAAGAACAATGGGACAGTATTACATTTTCTAATGCATAAGTCCGTATTTTTCTATTGTTAACTGTGTTCCGCTCTACATGTTGATATCTGATTTGAGATTTGGGTCCAAGTGAAGAAAATTTTGAGGTAGTTGCCCTAACAGCATAGCTGGCCTGTTTGAAATTGCAATATTGACACAGCAATGCTGAATAGGCCTTTCAGTCAGGTCTAAGATAGTATCCTAGGAGAATAGTAATTAACAGGGCTGTAGTTGGGCCTCTCCTCTGTGGTGTATTGTATGTACATGCATTGTTTGCTTCACAAGATGGAAGAAGGAAGTAGTGAAAGCTGTGAAGACTCCTGTTCTTTGTCACCCATGTGACAAAGAAGTTGTCTCATCTTCTAGACGATTAGGCAGCTAGTAATGTCTCATACAGGGGATTAAATGTTATTTAGTCCATAACAGTTAAATGAGAAATCAATTATAATTAAAGCTGAAGACAATTATTAAAAATGTAGATTAGCAGGTAATAAAATCCTTTACGAAAGAATCTCTTGAATGAGTTGTAAAATAGCTTTGGCTATTGGGAGGTATAGAAATGCAATAAACAAACACATTATCTGTCATTGTTTAGTGTTTGGGTTGCTTACTGGCATTTTGGAAGGAGAGAATAAAGGCCCTCTTAGCGGGAACACATTTCTACCACTATTGGTGTACCTACCAACTTTTAAAAGGGGGGAATTAGGCTTCTCCCCTGATTTTGAAACTTTGTCCCATTGTTGCAACTACTTTACCTATGAAGAAAGTTAAACAAAAAATAAACATAGTTAAAATAACTATACTACCAGAATTCATGTTTTGGTTCATGTCAATTTTAGGGAAGTGAAATCAACCGTGGTCAATTTTAGGGAAGTGAAAAACTAGAAGAAAGTATATGTCTTCAGTAAGCTTACCAACATAACAGCTCCCCTCCCAGATGGCTTGTTTGATCACCTACTATCAAGCAGCATGGATATCTTGGATGAAATTATGGTTTATAGAAAATAAAGCCAATCCAGAATATCAGAGTAAAATTGATATCAACTCCTTTAGAGCAGGGGTCCCCAACACGTGGCACCTCCAGTGGTGCCTGAGAAGGGGTCTCTAATGTGGTGCCCAAGGGCACCCCAAATTTTGTTTTTTTTAATTTTTATTTCTATTTTTTAAATATACATACCGGTACATGGGATTGTATAAAATGCATACAACTTTCTAGCAATTATACATAGGATTCAACAAAAGCTGACCAAATATCTAAATTAGTATCCATTTGAAGGTGGTGTCTATATGTGTCTGGCTTGAGGCTGGCCAGCAGCTAGCAGCTGGCTTTGCTTCTGGGAGAACTGCCAAAAGTACAGCTGAGATAAGATTAGGAAACTGTTGGCTTCAGAGGAGTAGAGCAGGGCAGAGAAAAGCGTGGTCAGACAGTCCAAGGATTCTAGCCGGTTAAGTCAATCCAAAGTCCAAGGGTCGAGCAGAGGCATCATCAGGGTCAGTCCGAAGTCGAGCCCAAGAATTTGGGGTTCAAGGAAAAGTTCAGGAGCAGGGTAAGGAATCAGGAACAAGAGCCAAGGAGGATATTGTTTCCCGATACCCAGGCTTCAGCGAGTGAGCGTTTTTATACTGCCTGCAGCCTGGGCACGCCCGTCCACCAGCTGGAGCTCTTTAGCAGCAGGCTGATTATAAAAGCCCCACAGGGCTGACTTCCTGGCTTGCAGCCGGACGCTGCGTCTGGGTGTCTGCGTTTGCTCCTGGCGTCTCGCTCGTCTGCACTGTCAAGGGCTCAGGGGCTACACCATCTCCGTGTCTGATTCTGACTCCTGCCGGGCCGGGGAACTCCCACGGGTCATTCCAGAGGGCCCTGCTGGCTCCTCAGCTGCCTGGTCGGCCCTGTCCTGAGCGGCAGTCTCTGAACTCGGTTCCTGAGGAGTGTCCAGGGAACTGGGTGAGTCACACTCATCCTCAGAGGAAGACTCCTGGAGGGGGGTCATGACAATATGCCTCCTGTTCAAATATTGAAAGCGTTGTAAGGTCCTCAATCCATTGAATCATAGGAAATGAGTGTTTATCCTTCCAATGTTATAATATCAGCCTTTTAACTGTCAAAAGGGTGCAGTAAATCGATTCATGCTAACCATTTGTTAATGTCCATGAAGCAGATAAATAATTTAAAAGAGTGTGTACATAATGTATATTAAAGGCTGTTCCAGTACAACATTTATCTGTGTAATAACCTCCCCACAAAAAGAAGCAACTACTGGTCATTGTCAAAACATATGTTTAAAAGAAGCATTAGCTTTATTGCACTGCTAGTAATTAGCTGAATTAAATAATCCCTTATTAAAGAGATGTTGCGGTGTCCAATAGACACAAAACATTTTTTTTTGCTGAATAAGATGCAGTCTAAGATCCATAGACATGACAAGTAGTGGCGATTCACTGATTAGGCATTTTGTGGTGGTTCGCAGAGCAGTTGCTCAAATTCCCAAATGTGCCCATGGGTCCAAAAAGGCTGGGGACACCTGCTTTAGAGACACTGCTTTGGCTTTGAAAATATACCTTTGAGAAGATATTAATTCAATTCCAGTGGAGCTCTTGGAATCTTGGGACAAATTAAAGAATAAACTCAGTCCAAGTATCTCACTTCCGGTTTACTTTTGGCAGGAATGTAGATAATTTTCAGCAATGGGGAAGTGAAATGTGTTTAGGTTTTAGAAATTGTAGAGAATAAAAAATGTGTAAGAAAGAGGTTATTCTACAAATACAGGGCTTGTGCATTCTTTGGTTTCAGTATTTACAGTTCATACTGTTTTTGACTTGGGAATTGACTTATACATAAGCAATGTTTGATGAAAGAATTAGTAACTAAAGGACTTTTCTCAACTATATCAGATCATATTAAATTTGAAAATATTTAATTTTGTGGTTTAGAGATAGGCTCATATCTCAAATCAGATGTGAAAAAATTAATGGAGGAATTACATGATTTAAATTTTTTGTTAATCTTAGGGAGACTCAGTACAAATTATTGTATGAATATTACCTTATTCCTCAGAGGTTGAATATGATCTGTCGTGTGAACATGTTCAAGTATTGGAAATGTAATGCACATTCAGCAGTTATGCCATGTTTGTTGCTTATGTTCCAAGGCCCAAGCATATTTGATTTAGATTACACATTATTCAGCAGATAACCAAGGTAATGGTGAATCATGATATTCTGCAAAAGTAGTTTATGCTTGCTGTTGGAAATTCCCCAGTGTTCCTACTATAGGAGAATGTCTTCTCCTATAGTGAGAATGTGAAAATACTTGGGATTGTACAGAAGATTAACAGAAATGGTTCAAAGCAGAAATAATTCTATAGAGGTTTACCTGTATTGAGGTAGAAGTGGTAATCTTTTTTAGCTATTGGAACTAAAATACAGATTTAGAGAGCAATCCTATGGTTCCTGGGCAAGCATCCCAGGGACCATAGGATAGTTCAGATTCCCCAGCACTCCAACCTCGGAAGGGAGAATCGGAGATCTGCCCCCCCTGCCCCGTCCCCTGCAGCTTGTGCAGAGAGAACCATGCCGGCTGCCTCTCCAAGGTCGGAAAGGTGAGAGGGGAAAAAAGGGGTGTTCTGGTGGGTGGAGAGGGGAGGAGACTGGGGAGGCCAGGATATGATTTATCCTGAGCCTCCTCCAGCTGCCTTCCCTTGCTCTCTGAACACCCTTGCTAGATGGGCTGAAAAGCTAGTGTAGCGAAAAAGTAAAGAACAGAGGATGGGAGGTGAAGATCGCCTCCGCCGCTCCTCCTGTCCTGACAGCTTCAGCCGGACAGATCATAGGAATCTTAGAAGCATCTGAGCTTGGAGGCTTCCAAGCAGTGAGGGAGCAATCAATAGGATTGCAGCCTTTGAAAGAGTAGATTTGTCAATAGTGTTGTGAATAATTTTGTTCTGAAGCTGCTGTTGTTGTTGTTGATAATTCTTGTATTCTATTTTCCCATCTCATTTAATTTTTGTATGTTTCTTTGTTTTTATTAAATGAAAATATGTAAAAAGAAAGCAAATACTTTCACAGAATGGATATTTCAATATTTGCATTCATTCAGAGCATATTCCCCAGTGGTCCCAATGAAATTGATTCTGTAGTAAGTTCTAGTCCAGCAAAATAATAACTTTGGTAATGGCTATCAAGTTAGCTGTTTTTTCTTTAATGGATTAGTTAAATTACAAAGGTTAGGTTTTAACTAATCCATTTTAAAAAGTGGAAAAAATGAGTGTGAATGTGTCATAGCTTGGTCCTACCTCTTGCAAGATAACCATGGCTTCCCAAAGGGGAGCAATACTGACTCTTCGCCAGGCCTTAGTAGCCTCCTCTATTTTATTAATTATTTGCCTGCTCAGAGATAACCATGGCTTCCCAAAGGGGAGCAATACTGACTCTTCGCCAGGCCTTAGTAGCCTCCTCTATTTTATTAATTATTTGCCTGCTCTCTGTCCTCTCCACATCTCTGTCCTCTCCACCATGTTCAAGCCCTTCAGCACTCTCCTCCTTTCCACACCCCTTAAGCAGCTGCTTTTGTCTCCTTCCCCCTCCATGCTTCTTTAGCAGGCCCTTCCCTCTTCCTGCATGCTATTTATGCTTCTTTAATTATGTATTCTCTCCTTTGCATGTCAAATGATTTCCTTTTGCCTCAGTGGCACCTGTTGCCAAGTGCCCAGGTGCCACTCAGGGCAAAAGGGAAGCATCTGCCTATAGAGGGCAAGGATTACCTGGTCATTAGCATATCAGAGAGGAGGCCAGGAGCTGCAAAATTTATGGACACCTTTGTTGGCTTGAACCACAATAGAACTGTCAAAGAGCTGCATGTGGCTCCCAACCCACAGTTTGGCTACCCCTGCCATAGATGATAACACAATCTTTGTGAAATAAGCAATATTACCACAGAGGGTGGACATCACTTTCATGCCTTACTCGTGAGTTTCCAGAGACATTGACTACTTCTGAAAACTAGATGTACTGTGTTCCTAAATGTGTGCTAAAAGACACCCCCCCCCCAATCATATTGTGAAGCTGAAAAACTGAATAGTATTTTACTTCGCCTATAAAATCTAGTCTAGGAACTCCCTATATAGTTAGCAGGTCAGCTATAGCAGCTGCATCTTAAAATGGAAACTTTTAAGTGGAAGGTCACACTGCTCTTTGACTTCATCAACATGAGACCAGCCCATTGGGCAAGTATGTTAATCAACAATATCATTGCTTTAGATCATAGAGTTTTTCATTGTCAGTTTCACTTTCAGTGGGCTTCTTAAACAAAGTCCCTTGTTGGTTTTTAAATGGAAGCGTGAGCAATTAACCCTTGAAATCAGGTTTTTCCCTGTTCACATAAGGGAAAGTTGATGGAATGGGAAAATGCAAATTTTGAGCTCCTTGGTTTTTCCTGCTCTTTGTATTAGCCTGCTACTGTAACCTGTGCGATAAAAGTTATCCTTGCAAGTAACATTTGGGTGAGGATTATCTTGCCTTAGAACTGGGATGTTTTTAGACAAAGTCTGTACTAATTCCATTTAGTTGTACATACAGGAGTCTTTTCCAGACCTTACAATGAACATGTATAGGTTGGGGGCTGGAAGAGACTTCTGTCATTTCCAAAGCTCTCTGCTACTGCTTCAGAAATAGTTGATATTGACAATATTGACATCTTCATACTACAAAGCTCCTTCCTATCTTGTAATGCTAGAATGGAGCTTCAGACATGATAGGATAGAGCTTCAGTACCAGATGACCTTCCTGGTAAAGGGTTAATGAAGAAGAAAAGGGCAGAATATGAATTGAGCCTGGAGCCTGACTAAGAAGCCCCTCAGCCTAACTCCCCATTCCCGGCTTAGGGCTTACCTACTTCCTCCCTCCAGCTATTCTCAGGCACACAGTTCTTCCCTTAAGTAGGCTAGCTTGTGGGTAGCAAGTATGCATCCTTGACTCCGACTTGCCAAGGAGCTATGGCAATCCTTCAGTTTGCTGCCCTGAACATGCATTTGATTTGAGAGGAGCCTGCCCTGGTTGCCTCTGTTATAATATTTTTGTTTGTGGATTATGTGAACACCTGAATTAATAATGGAAATATTTATTGTTGCAATATCAATAATTTCTCTTAACATGTAATACAATGTGACAAAAGCTGTGCCTGCCTTTGAACATATTGTCTGGTAATAAATTGTTCCTGATTCTTTGGAACAATAGGATATGATCTAGAGAATGCAAACGAACACATGTCAGAAATTCCTATCAACCTGAAAAGGGCAGCTAAGAAGCTAAAGAAAGAACACAGTGGATTTTAGTGCACATTCTATATTTCTCAGTTCACCTCTTCCTTTGTGCAGCGAGTGTTTTCCTAGAGAAGCGTATCATTATTAAAAAAGAAAAGAAAAGAATACCCTGCAGGTAAAAGGTCTCTAGCAATTGCTAACAAGACCCAATATATGAACCTGACAAAATTGGGCAGAAAACAGCAAGCAGGAAAAAGTCAAAAAGAAATAAAGTGGACCACCTGCCAATCTTATTTTATGCGGTACTTCAATGATGTTTTTTCAGTCCCTTTGTATATCTGGTAGACTGCTTCTGCTTGTATACACATCTTGTCCTTTGCCCTGGCCTGCTGATCCTGGATTTTTAAAACATTCAACTTTTCATTGTTTGGCTAACATACTGAGAAATAGTGAACAATGGAGCAAGAGCAGTGGGAGGGTTAGACAGAAGAACATATTTTAAGGACAGAAAGATTAGCTCATTTGATACGGGAAAAATTGTCCTAAACAAAACAAAATGTTAATGTGGGGTTAATGCTGATTGCAGTTACATCCTATAAGTATAGTGTCCTATAAATATTTGAATTTAGTATAATAAAATGTGTTGACAATACTCAAAATTATTTTGTAAGGAACATATTCTTATATACCATTGATATTTCTGAGATCCAGATTATAATTCTCATCTATAATGTTTGAAATTTATACAAGCATGAGGGTGCCTACATAGTTAAACCAGATATGTCAGACTTCACCCACCCTTATAAAACTAAACATGCTAAATTTTAAGAAAATCAAGAAGCTTAGCCCTGTACTGGGACACAAACATCCAGGGTACCTGGTGCCTAAAAGATGCCAAAGTAGACACCATGTGAGATTCCATGTGAAGAGAGTTCCACAGAATGGAATGCTACAACTGAAAGATTTCCCTCCCTGGTCACTACTTGCTTCACCTCTGACATTGGGGGCTCCTGAAAGAGAGCATTGGTGAATGACTGCCGAGTACAGGCATGTTGATGTGTGATCAGGTGTTGTTTTCTATTTTTGGATCTCAGGTCATGTAGGACTCTATTGGTAAGCTCCAGAGCCATGAACTGGAGTTGGAAATGGACTGTCAGCCAGTGGATCTCTTTCAGTACTGGCTGTTCCCAGTGGGCAGTCCTATATAATTGTGAGTTTGTGAATGGTGTGTGTGTGTGTGGGGGGGGAGAGGTAGGTGCTTATGGGTGTTTGTGCCAAAAGACTTGGCTTATGTGTGAAGTGCCTGAAAAATGTTAGGGCTAGAGGAATGTTAGGGCCAGGGCCAGTGGCAAAGATGGGCAATGTGGGGCTGTTGCCAATGGCCCTGGGGCTCAAAAGGACCCATGTCGATTGGTCAAGGCTGAATGTCTTTCAGACTATTCCTTTCTGAGCTCTCTGCAGTAGCTGTGCAAAAAAAAAGTGGGGGGAAAGAGAGATTCCTGCTACTGCTGCTTGCTCTCTCAACTTCTGGGTGTTCAGTGGTGTCCGTGCACAGCAAGCCAAAAGATTATCCTGCACATCAAGCTCCTCATGAAGAGGCACAAGGGGTGACAGACAGCAGCAAAAGCACTAGCTGGTCACTGAGTAGCCAAATGAGGTGATCTTTTAGGGTAGAGATAGGAGGAGGATGGAAGCTGTGAGCTGCTCATGTAGGTGAGTCTCAACTCCGCCCAAGCATGGCAGAAATTGGTAGTTGCAGCTGCAGTGTGCACACACCACCCATTGCCATCCATCCACAGAGCTGCACCTCCAGGAGCTGCACGAAGAGACACGGTGGTGGCTGATGAGCTGCCCAGACCTGCGGCTCAGCACAAGTGAGGCTGCTGCTGCTGCTGCTGCTGCTGCTGCTGCTGCTGCTGTACTACTCCAAGCCAGCTAGCCATCCAGTCACCTCTTGCATCTTTAGCATGAGGAAGTGCAAGACTAGAGAGGCTGCATGCCAAAGCCCGTCAGGCGAGCAACACAACTGAAGAGGCTGCTTAGCGAGGTAGTAGCACAGAGAGTGGAGGCTGCACCCACCCACCCACTCATTGAGCCGTGTGTGACACAAGGAAGCCATGTGTGAAACAAGGAAGCAAGGAGAAGCATTGAGGAGAAGAGAGCAACATTGACAGCAGGATGCTAAACACAGCTAACTAGGCTGTAAATAGAGTAAGTGGTGCATTATTATTATTTTTTTAAAAATCCAACCCTTTTTGTCCATGGTCTCTGTCTGGCACCTAATGTTTTTTAAATCTATTACAGTGCAATCCTATATATGTCTACTCAGAAGCAAGCCCACTAAGTTCAATGGGACTTACATTCAGATAAATGTATATAGGATTGCAGCTTAACTATATGGTAATATTTGTGAGGTCAGTCACTGAATGCTGGCAAAAATATAACACATGGTTTTTGGATTTTTCCTGCTGCTATTGCAATACTAGCAGTGCAATCTTATACATATTTACTCAGAAGTAAGCTCCATTGAGTTCAGTGGTATTTACTCTCGGATGTGTGTGCAGGATTGCGGCCTAAAACTACCAACAAGTAATAAAAGTGAAACTAGACAAAGGCAATGTCATACTTTTATAAACTTCCCCCGACCCTGGTGCTCCATTTTGTCTTAGTTGCTTGCAGTTGTTTTTTACTAGACCTCTTAGCAAGGTGATTTTACATCGTTTTTCACGAAAGTGAAGTTGTCCACACAATCCACTTGTCTGAGAATCAGCTTGGCTTCTTTGATCTTGCAGCTCAGTGGTAGAGCACATGCTTTGCATGCAGAAGGTCTCAGACTCAATCCCTGGCATCTCCAGGTAGAGCTAGGAAAGAATCCTTCCTGGAACCCTGGATAGCCATGGCCAGTCAGTGGCGACAATACTGAGCTAGACAGACCAGGTCTGACTTGATATAAGGCAGCTTCCTACGTCCCTACGATCCCAAGTGAGTGCCTCTGTAAGAATTAGATTAGTTTTGCCCATTGTTCTTTATTGGATGAATCAATTTGTGACTATAAGTTTTCAAAATCTTATGAGTAATTTGCAGTATGATTCTGATAAGTTTCATTGAATACTTGTGTAACCCTACTAGCTAGCTAATACAGGCCACAGATTAGTTCAGATATTTTATCCTATGTGGCTCTAAAATAATAAAGTTGCTTCAAGGGGAAAAAACCAGACAGATCAAATATTCCAAGATGTATCAGAAATTTGTAAAACAAAGTAATTTGCAACATGTACTAAACGACAGTATAATTCCAGTTTCTTCAGTACCCCTCCAAGAGAGTACACTGCACACAATCAGGGTGTGTGCAATCCATCAGAGCAACAAAGTAAACCCCCACAAAATACTTTAGGAGTTCTTAGCCCAATATAAGTTCACAGAGATGCTGAAGAGAGATCCTCTTGGTGGTACTGGAGTTTGGGCCTGTAATCTGTAAAATTAGGGACAAGTCTCAGTAAATAAATCCCAGCCACAGGCCTCCCTTCTGTGGAGTTTCTCCTGCAGCTGGCTGGGCTGATTCATTCAGGTATCTTTGCTTGTTACACAATAAAACAAGTCCCATCAGCCCCAGCCAGCATGGCCAATGGACAGGGATTATAATCCAAAACATCTGGAAGGCATCACATTGCCTATCCCTACATATGTTACGTTTGCTTTACGGGCTTGACGTTTGCCTTGTGGATCCCAAATACATTACATAGCAATGTTGCTGCAATGCAAAATATGATACTTAAAACCTTTGATTGTGCTGAGGGCTCGAAACTACATAACTCAACCCATAACTTGGAGAACATCTTCCTTAAAAAAAAAAAATGTTTAGAGAGGGGGTTGTCAAATTCCTGCTCTTGGTGTGAATAGAATGTCATACACTTATTTAGAGGTGATTTTGTGGTTTACACAATCCCCCCTCTAATTATATTGTCTACCCGCTGTCCCCCAAGATATTTGAAGTTAGTGACTTGTTCAATTTCAAAACAAACGAAACCATCTAAGTCTCACCTGCTTTTTAGCCTCTTTTCCCAGAGTCCACCACCTTAATTTTTGCACAATTTATCACAAGATGTTTCTTCTTGTAGTAATAATCAGATGTGCTTAGTAATCATTACAGTCCTCATTGGTACACTAATGTTTTGAACAGGGGCTGGAGAATGATGGAGAACGGGGAATGGAGAAGGGCTACAAAGTTATTCAACAATATTACTCATATTAAAAGTTAAACAGAAAGTGTGCTAACAAACAATGGCTTCAGTCTTCCATAAATGGAAGAGTTCCTCCTGTTCATAGATGGGACCAAAATCTATCAGAGTGTCCCGCTGGCAGAAGGGGGGAGGCTATTTTTGTCAATTCCCTGTGCTGCCCCTTCTGCAGTTCCACTGAGTCCCCTAACCCTCTGGAGCAGATTTTGGGTGGTAGGGCACAAGGGGCTACAAGAGGAAGGGAGAAATGGGAATTCTGCTCAGTGGATCCTCCCAGCAAACTTAAGATCCCAGCCAATATACTTTCTCCCCCCGCCCCACAAAAAAATAAAATTTTATATCAATATACTTTCCTACTTCTCTCTTGCTCATTATAATGACTGCCTCAGCCATTTGGCAACGCTCAGCAGAAGTATCCTTTGTCTTCTGAGCAATTGACCTGTACCAAACACATGCATTGCTCTAACATCCTGATGAATGAGATACTTCAAACATATGGGAAGGTCTCCGGTTTTAACATCAAATATAATAAAATAGAATTACTTCCTTTTAGATTAAAAAAATGGTTTAGTCTCTAATTTAGAGGTTCCTAACCTTGGGTCCCCAGATGTTATTGGATTACAACTGCACAACAATTAGCCATGTTGGGGGATATGATGGGAACATACAACAAGGGACTATGTTTAAAATCCTGACAGAAACAAAGCATAGAAACTTAAAAGTCAAGAATTGTATATATAAAATATAACCATAAAATATAGTAAAATAGATTAAATTTTATAATGCAATGTAAAAATTTCCAGAAATATTTTTTAAAAAATTATATATATAAAACATGTATAAGACAGAAACAATTAGACCTGTAAAATACAACGTCTTTAGGGCTGAAGATGATAATAATGTCCTTTCAGACTTGAGGACCTTTATCTCTAGATGGAGTATTATTAGTGCCAAAGTTTTTTTGTTTGATGCTTCCAGAGAAATGTCCTCACAGCATGTAAGCTTTCTTTACTCTTGTGTAGAAGCCAAACGCGTTTCGGCCCAAAGGCCTTCTTCAGTGGCTTAGGAAAAATACAAAACCCTGTAGTTTTCACTTAGGTCAATATACAAGCTAATGCTCTGTATTTCTCCAATTCAAGGTTGGTTTCATCTACCAAGCTCCTGAGGCAAAACGCTCTCAAACCAAGTTACTTGCAATCCAAGGTATTACTGTAGTAGGAAATTGTATGTGAATTGGGCTGCCAAAGTTTCTGCAAGCAAAGTGATGAATGTTGAAATGATGCTTTTAATTTCTGAGATGTTTCTGTCTCTGACTTTTCTGAATCAAACCAGCAACAGGTGCTTCAAAGTCTTAAAACATACAGTAATACCTTGGATTGCAAGTAACTTGGTTTGAGAGCGTTTTGCAAGACAAGCAAATTTTAAATATTTATTTATTTATTTTTTACTTGATATACAAGCGACGTCTTGCAATACAAGTACTGTAGTAGGGCTTAAATTAAAAATCTCTGTACAAACTCTTTTGGTGGAATTTCGTTTTGATATAAGAGTGTTTTGGATTACAAGCACGTTTCCGGAACGAATTATGCTCTCAATCCAAGGCATGACTGTACTTGTGCATGTCATTTGAATCAATAATATGAAATACTACTTGTGTATACTACTATCGGAGATGGTTTGAGCTTGCTGAGTTAGTGATGTGAAAGTGATATTGAAAGCAGTTCCATTATTCATTTGTTTCCCAGAAAAATGGGGGATATATTTGAAGAGTCTGCAGCTAGATTATAGAACTATGAATGAATGACCTGTTGACAGCCATGGGAATGGATAGAAAAGAGAAGGCAAGATTTGAATTTCCCCAGGCAGAAAGATTTGAGGTTTTTTTTAAGTAGATGGCTGTTAGCTGTCACTTTAATAAATCGTGCCTGAGTGAAGTGAGGCAAAGGCGGGAAAACAATCTTTCCTAAACCCCCTCCATTTCCTTGGGTCCTATATGCAACACTAAATTTAGCAGCATCAATACAATTAAACTTAAACATAATCAGAAGCTCTGGGTTGGGCAATGCTATTTTAATTGTGCAAGCTTATGTCAGCCTTGAGGTAAGTTCCCTATGTATGATTAAATCACTGGTCCAGGTGCAAGATGGGGAATTTCTCAACTTTTTAGAAAGGTCACAATTTTGAGTAGCCATAGGCTCAGCATTTTTTTAAAGTGTTTTGTGCACCACAAATTACCCCTTTTGACATTTGTGATTACCTTGGCCATGAGAATCTCCAGTCTTTTGTTCTCTGCCTGAAACAGCTATTGAAGCTAGCTGGGAATTGCCCCCAGCCCCTTTGTGTATTTTCATTCCAGACCTGGCACCCATTGTGTGTCTGAAACTTTTGTTAAAAATAGTAGAAAGATCCTGGGCTCTGAGTCCTCAGAGTTCCAGTTACCCAATCAGTTCTACTCTGTTGCTGAAATCACGAAGGTGCCAGGGTTTACCCAATCAGTTCCAGGAAACTGAGTGATGCCACTGAAATCACTCAGTTTCCTGGACTACCCACTCCTGGTAGTATTCCAACCTGCTTTTTGGAGTGTGGCAAACTTCAGAGTTCTGTGGCCACCCAGGGCCAGGCATCTCCCCCTTTGGTTCTGGACAAGCCCAGAGAAACATGGTTGCTTCCATTGGCCCTTACAAGCCCAGATAGAACCACCGAGGCATGGGACATCATTATTCTGCTACTCCACTCCACCATCTTTTTTGCTCATACTCCTCGGAGCCTGGCCACCTAGATCTTTGCCCTGCAGTGACCCACTGCAACCTCCTGGACACATTTTTCCTCACTGAGACTCTAGGAGTTTCAATGGATCCCAATCTTCAACTTCAGGAACAGGTTACTCAAACCCAGTGAAAGGTATCTTTCACAGCTCTATCCTATTTTTAGGAGGATCTTCATCTACAAAATGTAGCCTCCTATTCTCTTTCCTATTGTATGTTGTGAAACCCCTTTCTCCTCACTCTTGCAAGCTCAGCCCCTTTCTTTCTTTCCTGATTTTGGTTAGCTCCTACCACCGCAATGTCCTTGCACCCAGAAGCCCAGCCCAGATAGTCTGGATGCACCTGCAGCCCTTCGTTTAGGCACCAAGAAAACTCAAGCTAATTTCCCCATCGTTCAAACCCAGTGCACATCTTCCATTTCTCAGTTGTATCTGTTGGTCTGCATGTTTTCTGTGTGTAATTGCCAATATTTTGCATTTTGTAATGAATGCTCTACCAATTAATATCCCAAGTAATGAGTGTACATTTTAAATTCTTGTGTATTATTAAATATCCCGTTTTGAAGAACCCTCTGTGTGTGTGTGTGTGTATGTGTATGTGTGTGTGATTGGGTCCTTCCTGCCAAGACACACTATTGCGAAAGTTAAAAAGCACCTTAACGAATGCGTGTCTTAAGAATGTGTACAAGTTCATGTCTAGAAGAGCACCTTCAGTAACATGATGGACATTTGTGGAGAAGCATTTTGGTCTACAAAGAGAAGATGACCCTGAGATAACAGTCTGGAGAGTGAGTAGCAACTTATCAAAATGCAATTAATAGCCAGGAAAGGGGGGGACGGGACACAAACTAAAATACAGCTTATTTAGAAGAATAATGTATAAAGTTCTTAATTTTGCTTTTTAATTTGCAATAACAATAAACTCTACATTGTGTTATGATCATTCCCTTTTGTAGGACAACTGAAGCAGAGAATGATATCACTCAAGCTTTTGCCACAGAGTCTGTGGCTGAGGTGGAAGTTGAACCCAAGGTCTGGCCAGGGGAGGGTCCATAGCTCAGTGTGATAGAGCACATGCTTTGCATGCAGAAGGTCCCAGGTTCGATACCTGGCTTCTCCAGGTAGGATGAGGAAAAAATCCTGCCTGAAACCCTGGAGAGCCACTGCCAGTCAGTGTTGATAATACTGGCCTAGATGGACCAATCATCTGACTCAGTATAAGGCAGCTTCCTATGTTCCTATGGTTCTTCCAATTTAATCAGCCACACTGGCTTTCTGTTTTCTTACCTTGCTGTACAGTTGCTTGAGTACCAATGATATTTTACCTTTGTGAGGTAGTATTTATAAATGAATAGAGATACATACTTGGCAGCATTGAGGTCCTGATCTAAAAGAGGCACATGTATATTATTGATTTATGTGGAGAAAGCCAACCTAAGCCCCCTTTCTGACACACACACACTCACCAAGGTGGGGGGAAGGAGACCCAGGGGGGGGAGACAGCCAGTCTCCACAGAGACCAAAGGGGACAAACAACATCTGCATAGAATCACCCCAGGGGGGAAGACAGGAAGCATCGCCAGGTTCGTCAATGCTCTCGTATATCAGCCCCATCTACATAAGACTTGAATACCTCTCCAGAGCAGACACTTCGGCACCCATAAGAAAGGACCATTCAACACCACAGGATGGGACCATTAAGCAAGTGGCTTCAAAGGGACCCCACCCCACAGGGGGAAGGCGTCACCCCACCTGACCCAAAAGGCCGCCCCTCAGGGAGGGTGGCAACCCACCTGATTGGCAACCCACCTGATTATGGAGGGAGGGGCTACCTGAACACCAAGGTATAAAACACCCTGCGCAAGGGAACTGAGTTGTTGGACCTGATCAGCAATCTTGCCCCATGCTTGGGGTAAGGGAACGAAGGGATTGGCCACCCCGGGTAGCAGCACCCGGTGTGCTCCAGCTAGCTGAAATCACTGGCCGCTTGGGTTGACCGGACCCCCAGGAAACCAAGCTGAAATCACTGGCCGCTTGGGTTGACCGGACCCCCGGGAAACCAAGCTGAAATCACTGGCCGCTTGGGTTGACCGGACCCCCGGGAAACCAAGCTGAAATCACTCACAAGCCGCTTGGGTAGACCGGACCTCCGCCGGGAACCCAGCTAGCCGCTTGGGTAGACCGGACCTCCGCCGGGAACCCAGCTAGCAGCATGCAGTTGACCGGGCCTCTGCTGGAGCCCGAGCTGAAATAACTAGCTGAGAGCCCTGAAATCACAGTGTCCTTGAGACTTCTTGCTTGCTACTTTGTACCGTACTGATAAGCTGTATTGCTGGCGTGTGTCTGGGTTTGTGAAGGTAATTTTGTAAATAAACTTGTTTTATAAAAGATACTTTTGTGGCTATAAGTTATCCCTTTGTTCTGGGCTAAGGGTGAAAGTCGCTGGGGACCTCGGAGAAGGCCCGCCCTAGGACTCGCTACCCCCTTAGCATTGAACCCGCGCAGAAGACCAGGTTGTCGGTCTTCCACTATTTATTATTTAGATTCTGCCTTTCCACACACTGGCGTCATGGTGGCTATCAATCAAGATAAAATACAACATAAAACAATCCTAAAAAATCTATCTTATGTATTGATCAGATTGTTGCCACGGAGCACAAATAATCTGTTTGAGGAGGAAGAGTATGCCTGGATTCAGTCAAACTATGACTTTAAATGAGTGATAGGTACTCTGTAAATGACTCTGAACTGTGTGCATAGGTGTTGGAGGATACGGTTAAAGGAGTCAGTCCTAAACTGATTAGGACAAAGCAGAGTTTCCTCCTTAAGCGCAGCCTACTTTATTGAAACTGGTTTCACCATGTGAGTTGCTAAACTCTTGTCTCTTAAGGCTATCAAAAGGAATGGAATGTCCACACAAGGTTTAAACTAAAGACATTTATCAGTTCTTACTTACAGATCACTCACATATATGCAGGATGCATATAGACAGATTAGTTTCATTATAGAAGATCTCTGGCTGGAAGCCAGCTCTGACTTGCATCCTCCATGTTGGAAGAGGGAGAGAGCTGAGAGCAACCTAACTTCCACAAAGAAGCAGGAAGTAGATAGAGAGCAGCAGAGCTCTGGCCAGAGAGGCCGGAAGTGGGGAGGGCAGGGATAGTTAACCCATTCCCCCCACTCCAATCAGTGGTTACATCACTTTGTTGATTTTAAGCAGGCAATATTACTATTTCCAACAATAGGTCCCAGGAGGTGGCTCTGGGGATCTAGTTTGTTGAGCTACCTATGTAGAATCAATTTGCATGAATGGTTACCAGTCCAGCGTAGGATCAAGGTGCAGAAGCTGCCTGTTTGTGGTGTAGATACTTTAAAATAGTAAGGCAGGGAAACATTTTTAGAACCTGAATTTAATTAACTTAATTGCTGCATGTATCTACTGCATTTCTGGTAATACACTCAAGGCGCTTTACAACCTAAAACGTTAAAGCAAGCAAACAAAAAATATACACAAGTTACATAAAGAATTGATAGTCATAGTATGAGTTTCATGGGCCTGGTCTTCAGCCTTCTCCTAGGTCATACCATTACCATCCTTTAAATATCCTCTGAAAAGGTGAGGAATGGGCTGCCCATGCTGGAGACTTGAAGCCACCTTGATTCTTCTTTATATCCGATTCCAGAATTCTTAATGCTGAATCTGTGTTGGTCAAGCTTATCTGTAGAGCCATGATGCCTTTAAAAGAGCAATGGCCTCACAATTTCTCCTTTTGTCTAGTTACTTCAGGTCTTAAAAATATTCATGTATTTATTTTAAAAAATTATACTGGGAGATTAATGAGCTTCCTGTTGGATTCTCTTTCTTGGTCAAATCTTGCTTTAATAAAATATTTATAACCTTTCCTTTTTTAGCAGTCAAGTACAAGCTCCTCCAAATAAGATGATTAACTTTCAGTCATGAATTAAGGAACAGCAGTGTTTCATCATAAGTTTCTCCCTAAAGCTTGCAGTAATTTTCTGCATGCAATGGGAAGGATTAGACCTGATCTCCCTGGGATTTTCTGCAGAAACAGAATAATTTTGTGCATTTGGAAAAAAGGATAGTGGAACAACAAGACAGCCAAATCCTATTTGATAAGACCGAAAAGGGTGGTGTATTTTAGGTCTGTGTTGTGTGGATTGAGCTAATCAGCTACACTCGAACCCAGGGCTACTTGAGCCCTTACCACAGTTGAAGAGTAATGTTTTAAGGGTGTGGTGCTGTACTTTTTCTTTTTTTAATCTGATGGTCTGTGTGGCAAGGGGGACTTCCATTCACCTAAAGTGAAAAGTCTGCATGTTAAAAAGGAAACTGCATCTTAGAATATTAGAAGTGAATTCCTTGATATTCAGACTTGAAGCCTTCTTTCTGCTAGCAAAATCAGTGCAGTGCGCTTTGCGGTTAACCTGGAAAAAAGCAGCTGACATTTCTTCATGACAGCTAGAAGTGGAAGGACCCAAACTTGCAGTGCTCCCTCCCCCAAGAGATTGTTAGTCCATTCCTTTATAGTGGCTCATTTGGGCTCTCTGTCATCACCAGGATGCTGCCACTGAATGTGTGTCATGGTTACAGTAGAATGTGGTAACGTAACAGCCATGAAAGCCCAACGGGAAAGGCTGCAAATTCCAGGGCTGACCTTGGAGTAAGTATTGTCTGCCTTTTAATATTTTAATGCTTTCTGCATGGCACTCGCTTTTGTGCAAGCTGTAGTTATTTAACATGTGTTTGTGCTGACAGGCTCAGAGCACTGCAGTTTTAGGTCGCAGGAGCATTTTCAAAATGCATTGCAGTTGCTTTTAGCAAATGTGTGAGCCTGAAGCAAGGATATTGCAGTATATTTTTGAGTAAATTATGCTGCATATTTAAAGTGGCTGCATCTGAATGCATGAATCTGGGCATCCTAAAAGCATACAGTGAAATAATGCTTCAGTAGGCCATGGTGTTCCTTTATTTTCCTCCCCCTCTCTGTTACTGTTTGTTTATCCCAGTGCTGCCTTTTTGAAGGGCCTCTTTCTCTGCTGAATAATAGAGAGCTCTGCAAGAGATTAGAGCATAAGAGGAATGCTATTTGTGAAAATTCATTGCATATTATCCATGTTTTACCGAGTAGCAGAATATTGGTGAATTGCATTCTGAGATTTCTGCTTGGTATTCTAGTCTTTGCACTAAATATGTTTGGTTAGGTAAAAGCTTTGTTTACTTAGTGATCTTTTAGAACTGATGGACTCATCTGAACGATACCAGTTTGCATTTAGAAAGCAGCTACGTAAAAACATGCATATTTGATTTATAGTGAATATATTGGCCATAACCTCTGATTCAAAAAGTGTCAGCACGTTGGTTCTAAATCAATCAGACAAACCACAAAATGTCTTCATTTTTGTCCCACACATAGTTGCTGCATGGATATATGTGTGTGTGTATAGACACATGTTGTATTCTCACAAGATTTTATTTTGTTTGGGGTTGAGTAATTTCATCTACCAGTTCTGATGTATTGCAAAAGAGAACAGGTCAGCTGTAAGGTCAGGTTATTTAGCTATGAACTATTTTGCTCAGTGACAAAGTATTATATAAACTATTTTATATATGTCTGTATGTGCGCAGTGCCATTTTCAGTAAGTTTTAACTGTTCCAAAAATAATCCTGTTACTAAAAATGGCATTCTGGTAGTACAGAGCACTGATTATTAAAGATTGTAATTTCTGTTGGTGCTTGCTTTAGGCTGTAATCCTACTCACTTACCTGGGAGTAAGACTCATTTAATTCAGTGGGACTTACGTCTGAGTAGACAGGTATGGGATGGGATATATATATAATACCCTGAAAGAATTCTATAAATGCTTGTACCTAATTAATTAATTTGGTTATACCTAGTTATAAAAAGGATGGACTCCAATGTTTCTCATATGTGAGGATTTAGGGTTTAAGTTTAACTTTACCAGTATATAGTAAGAAGAAATTCTTTTAAAAAAAATAATAGGGAATGTTTTTTGTTAGACTCAACATTTTCATCTTTCTCATCATTTCATTACAAGTTTTGACTATTAACCTATATTCAAGAATATCATTTGCTTTTAAATTACAAACTTTCCAAGTTAAAAAAGGGTCCATTATGTTACTTTACCTGTTGTAATTAGAATGTGATAACATTCCAATCTTAGCTATTATTTTGCTTATTTTTATATATCCTTTAGACACTTGGCGTCAGCTGGAAAACTTGCAATTTGTTTGGGGAGGGGGTATTATTCTCTTGAGCTTTCTGTTCCACCAATATCAGTAATAAAAGTGGTTAAATTGCTGGACTTTGTCTTAAGATGCAGGGTCTCCAAACTTGGCTGGATATTTGTCCTTGGTTGACTTGAGGTTTTGTAGGGAAAAGGTCTTTAATCCCACTTTTCAAACATTTTATTACTAATCCAAGTAGAAATATTCCTAGGCTATGTTCCTCTTGCCTACTGCATGGTTGTCTCTTCTGTTCCCATTATTTCTCTAGCCCAGTGATGGCGAACCTTTTTGAGCTCGAGTGCCCAAACTGCAACACAAAACCAACTTATTTATTTCAAAGTGCCTTAAATTTGGCAGGAAGGAGGAGGGGGCACTAGCTAATTGCGTCCCGCTCTGTCTCAGGGCATAGCTCTTCACCGGGCGCGCAACGATTTGGGCGTGCGCGTGCTGTGCTTCTGAGCTGTCTGTTCAGTTAGAAGGAGGGCTGGGTGCCTGCGCAGTCCGCTTCTGGGGGTGGAGATGTTGGAGTGTGCCTGCCTGTGGAGGCCAGCGAGGAATGAGTGGAGAGGAGTTACTATGGAAACCCGACGCTGAATGCAGAAGGGGACGGTCTTTTTGCAATCTGGCGACCAATGGCTCGAGTGCCCACAGAGAGGTCCCTGCGTGCCAGCTGTGGCACGCGTGCCATAGGTTCGCCATCACTGCTCTAGCCTGCTGCAACTCAGTTCTGCCCAATTTGCTTCTGATGTTTCCCATTGCTCAGTATTATTTGGATGACATGAAGTTTTCATATTGGTGGCTTTACCTATTGCCATTCCTTTTGCCATTGCCATTATGGCTGGTAGAGTTATCCTGGAGAAAGACTGGTAGAATTTTAAGAAATCCTCAGTATAAACAAATTGTGTCAGATTTAAAAAATAAATTGAATGAAATTATCATAAAGGCTAGATTTATTAATTATATTTTTTATCTGCCCAATAGCAGATGTTCTTTGGATGGATTACAAACAGATACACCTATATTAATCTAAAGGTGCTTTAGTGGAATTTATACAAGCACAGTGATAGTTGGCATCTTTGTAAGCCACTTTGGAAGGCTTTTTTCGGTGAAGACCAGGGTAAAAATGTTTTTCATAATAATTTTCTGCAGACAGACATATTAAAATTTTACATGTGTCTTTATGGGACAAGTACTTGAGATTTCAAATATACACAATTCAGTGATGCGATTCTGTGGGTGCCAGTCATTGCACGACTTTTTCACAAATGGCATTTTCAAAATAAAAGCTGAGATCTATATTTCCACTTTACTTGATATTGTTTTATTTTTATTTGCAGTCTTTATTCCGTTCACTATTTTTGGGGAGGTGTGGTAGTTTTCAATACTTAATTCAGAGTGTACGCAGTACAGTATCCTACCCAATGATTATTGCTAATTGAAATATTTATCTAAGCATGGGAATTCAGAACTGGAGGCATTCAATTCTCTTCCTTTTGTGCTTCAGTTTGTTTTGTGCCAATTTCATTTTTATGAGAAACGTTTATAACTAGGTTTGTTAAAAAAAAAATGCTCTATGTGTTTGAATGCTTTCTTATAATGAAAACATTTGCATACTTAACAGGGTTCTTTTCTCCTGTGTTTTTAATTGAGAAGTTCCTGAAAGGCGTAGGATCTTTGGCAGCCATAGAGTGTTTTTTTTTAAAAAAAATTGCTTGGAAGTGCTAAAGATGGAGGTTGCTGCAGATTTCCCCCTCTGTTTTTAGTATGATCACTTTTAATTATTTTAACACATTTGTTTTTGCATCGAGGTAGGAAAGACTAACTGGCTATCTACTAATTGTCTTTAAGGCCAAGCCCCCTCAGTTCAGTCATACTAGAGTACATTTACTGAGCTTCTGTTTACTAGAGATGACGTTATTTTAACTTTCAGTCTCACCCCAAGAAGCCTGAGCCCAACCCCAACAAGCCCTTGCAGTCCATGCAGTCCTCTGTTCGCTTTTCATTTTTGGAGGTAAGCAACTATACTTCCATTTTTGAAGTTCTCTTCCTTCCACATTGTAGGGGGGGAGTAAATAATTAAAACCTTTATAATGTATGATAGCCTAGCAAATATTGGTAGCTATAAATGTTCCTTCCAAACTAAACTATTTTATATGTATGGCAAGATCGTATTGGTAGAATCAGAAATGTCAGTAGTGTGTTTGGATTAGAAGAAATGCAGAATTTATAGATTGCTTACTTATTAATAGATAATGGGGCAGTTCAGATGTTATTCAACTCTTCCCTCCTGTGGAACAGCTGTGATGAATAGGGTAGCTACTTACATATCACCAAAAAAGAGGAACTGCACCACTAAAAAGGAGAACAAAAAAGGATATAGATTTGTACAAAATTTGCGTATGCTAATTTATAAGTATAGATGAAAATTTAGAAATAATTACAATAATTTAAATAGAAATACAATACATCTCACCAGAGTGTGGAAGTCCGTGACCAGGTGACCCGTGTGCTTGCTTAGTTAGTCTGCTGTTCAGGTGCTAACTGTTGGTGGGCAACTTCAAGGCCCCTGCTCTCCTTTTTTCTGGCTCTTTAAACTGGACTTGGACTGAACAGCCCTTCAAACAGAGAACACTGTCAAATACAGGACTGTGCTCTGTAAAGTATGACTTAATAAGTCGTGGTTTCAAGTTGACTTGTTTCCACAAACTATGGTTAAGGCACTGTCAGGTTCAGATGAAATGAGAAGCTATGCTGAATCAGCAATGGAAGATAACACTTCTGATCTCTTGCAGCTGTTCTGGAGGAGGGATGGGAGGAGCGTGTGAGTAGGAATGGGGGAGAAGTTTGTTCAGTTCACATTTTAATGCGGCCTTACCTCATTTTGCAATTTTGACGTGAACTGAAAGTCTGTTATCCTTCAAAATTTGCGCTTTTCTGAATATTGCAATTGAGTTCCAATCGCTAATAAAAATGTACACATGTATGTGTTTTTAAGAAGTGCACACAGAAGCATATATAAGTACATACGGTATATGTGCATATATATAACGTTAAAAATATGTTGTATTAGTAGCATTACTTGGAAAAATCTGTATATTAGGCAAAATTGCATACAAAAATGTATGTACAGGGAGAAATGTGCAAAATTTGTATGAATTTTCATTCGAGCTTAAAATATATATATATATGGAACGAACCAAGTTTAAGATTGGAAAAATGAGAAATTCAAATGGAGAGATTTCTCTATCGCTATGTGTGAGCCTAAGGCTCGCTGCAGCTCATTCCAATACTTTTCAATTCTTGTGACTGATGACTTTGCATTGACTTTTCTGTTCAGTTTACAGTGTATGCCAATGGAAGTGTGTCCTAACTGAAACCCATGAGTTAGTTTGACCGTCTTTTCCAGAAATCATTGCCCAGAAAAAGTTATTTGTCCTTCTGGTGGATCTTGATTAGTATTGCCAGTTCAAAATTTTAGGAGTTAATATCATCATCATCATCATCATCATCATCATCATCATCATCATCATCATCATATTTTAATATTCTGAACTATTTTAATATTTCAAAATTATGTTCTGTGCATCTCTGATGTTTTGGGATATATTTTCAACATAAAACACAACTGGTAGTAGTAGTCCCCAGCCATTGGTACTCACCATTCTAAACTGATTTAGGGCTAATTGACATTTACATGCATATATGAATATTATGTTATGTCTTGGCAGCAGAACACAATTACAGGCTCTTTCACAGCTTTGTGTTTGGGGCAAGGGAATGTCCATATACAATGCTACACATTTAAAAGCTATGCTGGGCACAGGCACATGCATGATTGTACTATGGTGATGATCTAGTATAGCACTGAATTAGACTGAGATGGGGCATGGTATGGGATTTGGACCAGTGTGTTTGCCTAGCATCCTGAAGACATTTCTCATAGCTAATATTTGATAGTCAGGCCTAATAATTTGTCTTGAAGGAGGTAATGCTGCACTGTTGCTGAAACTAAATAGGTATGAATCTGATCATGGGAGACTACAGAAGGTACTTTGAAAGTGCGAAACAGATATATATGGGAAATATGTAATGCAGGGAAAAGGCTGGATTAACAGACCAGGAGCCTCTTGAAGCAAGGACTAATAAAAACTTATTATCAGTTCAGATAAGAAATACAGCAATCACAACTCCCTTTTCTGCAATATTTACAGATAAGAAGAAACATTAACCAACTGACTTGTAAATATGGCTCCCTAAGAGAATATACTGATTTTGAAATATGATCTGTTCTAAAAGTCAAAAGGGATATTGAGTAGCATCTACAAACTAATTGCGAAGATAGAATCAACAACAAACTACTATCAAGCTAAGTGGGAAAAATATCTTACCAGGGAAATAACACCAGACGTACAGAAAAATTATGGATCAACATACCTCAGGTGACATTAAGTATGAATATCAAAGAAACCTTTTACAAGCTGGCTTGTTGGTGGTACCTTATCCCTTGTAGATTGAGAAAAAATTAAGTTGGAGCAAGCTATCAGCGTTGGTGCTGTGGGGCGGCAAAGGCTGATATTGGCCATATCTTTTGGTCCTGTTTAAAAATCAAAAGCTATTGGTTCTGATTTGAAATGAGATCAAAGAAATGACAGGGTATGACAATCCTGTATTGCTTGCTTAAAGGAATACGTATAGGTATGTAAATTACAAATATATCAACAGAAAAGATATTTCTCTAACATATATTATAATAATATTATATTATAATATTTTCTGTTGATATGTGTAATTAAATAATAAAATGAATATTTTAATAAAGGCAATATTTGGTAGTGAAGCGTTAGACTGTCCATGTATCTGTCATATATAGCTTTGTGAGATAGAACTGATACATTTGCTTTGTGCGATATGTATATCTATGCCTGGCATACTCTATAGCAGGGGTAGGCAATTTGGTACTCTCCAGATGTTTTGGATTACAACTCCTCAAATCCCTGACAATCATCCATCCTGGCTGAGGATGATGGTAGTTGTAGTCCAAAACATCTGGATGGTACCAGGTTGCCTGCTCTACAGCATAACAACTGCATGTATATATAGGACAGGTGTGCCAATCTCAAGGTGCTTTCCATTGTAGAATTTCATATCAATTAATGGACCATATTATTTCTCAAAAGTCAGGATGCCTGATTTTAACAATGGACTTCCACAGGCCCTGCCTTCTGGGGTCGGGGAGAAGTTGGCACGTGGGGGAGGGATGGGGAGTCAGCACAGACAGGGCACGCTGGCTGCGGCTGGGTCAATGGGCTCAAGCGGGGCGGGGATTTGGGGGTCTCATTTAAGCCCCTGTTTTCCCACCCTTGGCCTCTTCCATTTTTTGGCTCCCTCCCGTCCCGCCCTGTTAGCAGTGTAGGCTCCTCTGGTCGCCTGTTTGGGGGCCTGAGTAGGAATTTTGGTCCATTGTCTTAATTGGCTGAGGCAATGGGCATTTTCGCCTACTCTACACTGTGAGGCAGGGTGAGGGGACAAATATTTTTGATTTGGCAAGTTTTGATTCGATCAATTGGATCGTAGCTTAAATTGGTCGCATTTTGCGAGAAGTGCGGAAGTAGGCAGTGGGGCTTAGGGTTCTGGTGATCATCCAGTGGCACCTTTCAAGGTGACTGGCGGTTACCCGAGGCTTCCCTTGCCAATGTCTTGCGGCTTGGCAGGAGGGAGATTGGGCCGCCTTTGGGGTTTTACCTTTCTCACCTACATTGGCTGTCTCGTGGCGCCAATGGGAGACGACACTGGTCAGACCCTCCTAGCTCCACTATGGAGTGCAACTGGACGGTGGTGGGCCATCCCACCTCCGATTCAGTTAGGATGACTTTGCTCAAATCTGATTTTTCCTGGCCAATGGCCAGGAGTAGATTAGTACCTCACTTCGCCCTTCACAGATCTTTAGTTCAATAAATGTGGCCCTGATTTTAAACCATATATACTTGTGTCTGACTCTTCATTATCTCACTTATACATGCGCAATGCAAATCTTCAGTAATATGCAGCTTTATGCTGTGCATGACAGCATTCTTATAAGCAAAGTGGCTTCCCCCCCCCCCCCGAAAGATTTAGAGGCTAATTTATTATCATATAAAAATACATGATAAACAAAACTTCAGCTTAGAATAATAGGTAAGAAATTAGTTGTGTATATTTTCAGTTATTTACAAAATGAGGTAAATTGTGTTGGAATTGCTGCATGTTAAGAACCATTCACAGCATTGTATGAGTACAAAAATGTGGAAGTAAACTGAATGACTTGGATGCAGTGAGTATCAAATAGTAAGTAAAAAACAAAACAACTCAGGGTGAGAGTTTTGGAAGCAAACATTTATTTTCATATTGTTGGTTAGACAGTGATGTCTTAACGGAACAAGGACCTATTCCTAAACTGATAAGTAACATTGCATCCTAGTTATTAACCTGCCAGAGAGCTTCAGCTGTTGGGCGTATAGAAATGTAATAAATACATAATACATAAATAGTGTATCTTTGAGGCTCTTTATACTTCATTTGTTTCTTGTGATGTATTCCTTTGAATGTTGACCCATCTCTCATTCAAATGTTTGTGCCCCTGATTATGCTATGCTGAGCAGTTCCTTGTGCTGCATAGGGAAGGCTTGCTCAATTCTTGCCTTATTGCAGCCACATTTTTAACAGAATATCTTCAGTTGTTCAGTTGAATTTCCAGAATATCTGAACAGTAAATTTGCACATGCCTATTTTATACATCTAGAAATGGGTGATGGTAGTAAACTATGAATCAGATGTAAGATAAGTTTACCTTGATAGGTTCTTTGGTTTTTCAACACAGGAAGTAGATATTTGGGGAGGAAAACATGGTGAATGGGGAAGGTAAGGCAAAAGGACATTGCTGGGTATGCCAGATAGAAGAAAGCATAGTGGTTTAGCGTCAGAATTTGTATTCATAACTGTGTATGTTCTCCAGGATCTGATGTGGGCATGGATGAGCTGCTGCTCCCCCCCCCCCGCTGCATCCCACCATGCTCAATTGAAAGCTGTTTTGAAGGGTTCTCTGACCCTCAGTAGAAGATTTGGAGGTTGTAATAAAAGGCTTCTCTGGGAAGGGAGGAGTCTAGAAAAGCCCTATGTGTACACACACTTCCACGTGTGGCTGTTTGGGTATTGGCCATTGCTTTAATTATTTACAACTTACCAGACAATGCCTTGTTGCTGAAAGTGTGAATAGTTTCCATTAAAAAGTATTGTATTTGAGATGTCGTTTGTTGATATGAAATTTGTTGGTGGTTGATTTCAGTGTATCTACTCTAATAACTTCCACACACACCCAATAAGTCTGTAAAGTCTGCAATAACATAGAAAAGAAAATTTGAATGATTTGTTCATAATATAAGTTTACCTCTGTAAAGAAAAATGCCTGAACAAATAACATACAACACTTAATATCAAGTGAACAATAATAATATGAAAGGAGGAGAGTCACAGAAATGTAGTAGAAGAAATGCAGTGGAAGGCAAACATTTATTTAAATGACAGAGTAAACAACAGTGTTGAACAATCTGTCAGCTCTGGGTTTGCTGGTGTGCATTGCAGGCAGTGGTAGTAGTGATGGCTACTCATTCTTAGTCTGAAGCAAAATCTTGTAAACCAAGTACAAGATAATCTCACAGAATTGTCACCGCCTATCCAACTGATAGACTCCCACTTTCTACCTCAGACAGAAACTACTAATCTAATGCTCTAGACTTAATTTTAGTGGAAAGGCAGGGAAGGTATACATTTAATAAATAAGACAGGATGGAGGGCTGTATCAATAGCGCTAATTTAGAAATACAGCAGTCTTTTTTATTTTATTCAGGCTTTCTTCATAATGAAGAGAAATCACAGAAGGCCTGGAGTGTCTGCTATCCAGTAACTGGGAAACTGTTCTGAAAGGAACCAAGATTTTGGGCTTTCTGTGGGTTGAAAGCTTTTCTCTTTCTTCCTTGTCCTTGGACACTCCTCAGTGAGCAACTACAAAATCCCTGGAACTCTAGTCCTGCCCTTTCCTCCCCAAAATCTGTTAAATGTCTAGCTACTCTGGTGGTCCAGTTCTCAGTGTCAGGATAGAAGAGTCCCAGCAAGATTTAAAAAGTCACTGTGGTGCTACAGTTATCGAAGGATGAACATTTGTGTGTCAAATTACCTTGAGAAAATTCATGGCTATGGAATTCATTTGCATTTTCCTGCCTTTACTTCAGTTGAATTTCATATGCCTACAGTTTGCAGTATGAGGGAGCTAAGAAATGTATACTTTTCTCTTGTGGTGTTTGTAAACTTAATTTGATGCATGTATATTTTTATATTGGATTATAAATTAAAGTGAGTGACTAGCTTTTCAAAAGTAGACACTTCCAAACAGTGTTATACATCTAACCAAGTAAGCATACAATTCTGCTTTGTTCTGAAATATGACCTAATTTTCTGACGCTGTAAATTTAGAAAGTTTTAAAACAAAATTAATTGACTAGCTTTATAATTAATTTGTACTAATTATTGCCAACTGTGCAGGAAATATCACTATAATTTCTGCTGATATAGCAAGTGTCATAATTGAAACAGTGTGGCAGCTACCAGTTGAATCCCTTATGACATGCTGGTTCAGTATGGCCAGAAAATTATTTCCACTTTCTCTCTTGTCATGCATCATACGTGACCCCTCCCTATTTCCATGCTCCACTGCCTCACTTCTCAGCTTGTCTACATTGCTTGTTAATGAAAATATATTTTTTTTAAATTGCCACATGCTAAAAATAGTCACAGGCTGGTATTAGTTCTGGCTAGGTCGCCTGTGGTGCCATTACACTAACACACATGCTGTTCTTAGCACACAAGTTGGTTAAAAATTAATGAAAATGTTTAAGTGGGCAACTTGATTAAAATCATTTATTTAAATTAAACTTTTCTTGCTGATTTAAATCATTGATTTAATTTAAATCCGGGTGATCATTGATTTAAATCACCCGGATTTAAATTAATCCACCCTGATATGAAGTCTCCCTCGCTTAGGAACATAGGAAGCTGCCTTATCAAACCATTTGTCCATGTAAGCTCAGTATTGTCGACATTGACGAGCAGCGGCTCTCCAGGGTTTCAGGCATAAATTTTTCCTGCCCTACCTGGAGATGCCAGGGATCAAACCTGGGACCTCCTGCATGCAAAGCATGTGCTCTACCACTGAGCTATGGCCTCTTCCCTTGTGCCTGTGCTTTTTGTTTCCATTAGCACAAAGCTCCAAAAATGCAAACAGGTGGTAGGAAATGGAAGAAACAAAGGAAGAGCTAGCTGGAGAGAAGGGAGGTGAGAATAGTATATCTTCCCATTCTAAACATTTGTTTGTGAGCAGTCCAGAGTAATTACTTTTAGACAATTCTCCCACCATTTTACACTGGTTGGAAACGTACCTGATTGCTACTGCAGTTTCACCTGGCTAGGAGATTGACAGTATGAGAATAAGAGTAAAGCAGCGGTACAATGTGCATTGTAAGTAGTTTGAAGTGCAGAAAATGGCTCTGGAATTGGTGTGTGATGGTGATTTGTTAATATTGGGGTTGTATATTAGTGTTGCTTTTGCCTAGTGGGCTTAATGAGGAGGGTTTCTTTAAAGATATTCTTAATTTGGGTGGTGACCTCTTATTGTGTATATGATACATAGAAATGATATATCACAGACCTAAATATTCAGAAATCATGAACTTGACTTAAATTCTGTGTGTGTTGGATCCTTTTAATGGTTTTTGGGTAGTTGTTTATGCATTTATTTTGATTTTTGTTTTTTTGTTTTTTTTGCTTCCTTTCAGGGCAAACGAGCCTTCTCAAGGCAGCCCACAAACACGAAGTGTAACACACATATAAAATAATTAAAACTAAAAGAGCAATATGGAGATCTCCCAAATCCAGACCAGTACAACACATACAAACATAGGGACTTTGCCATTCCTATGGTCTGTTCTTTGGTATTTTAAATACAGTACAACCCATTTAAAGGGGATATAAATATTTCATATAATAAACTGGTTTTATTTACAGTCTACATGTTGATTAAATCAAGCTATCAGTTTTGCTTGAATTAGGATTTTACTAAAGAAAGCTAGGACAGCTTGTTACTAGTGGTAGGCGAACTTAGCCCAACAGAAATCATAATTTGCTTGTCAAGTTACAAGTTTCACTGTCCAATTCCAGACAAAAGTTCTCAATTATTTTGAGATCTCATTGTGCACATGAACATCAACATCTTGGGAAGTGTAGTATGGCATCATGACGCCATGCACCACTACATTGTGTTCTCCCCTCTGATTTGCTATTTTCACATGCCCTACTGTTTACCTTACCGTTGGTATGGAACCGCTGAAGCCAGAGCGAGCAGCTGCAGTGTGAGCAGGAGCTGTGGAAGAGGCATTTCCATAAGTTGAAGCCCAGATCTCCTCGCCCGCCAGCCGCCATGGGCTATGCACCTCTCTCTCGACCGCCTCCTCCTTGGATTCACTTTCCAGCAGCCCTTACAGTGCCATCCAGCAGCATCCAGGTGTAAAGTAAACTTTTACTTAACAAAAGAAAAAAATCTGTCCAAAAATAAAGAGAAATGGCCTTGGTTGACTAGCTGGATACAGAAAGGAAACAAAGCCACGAGTGAAAAAGAAACAGCGAGCTAATCCAAACTTTACACTGATTGATTTGGAAAACAGTAGCTAAGGGATTAAGTGACATCATTCCATGAGCATGAACTTTGCAGATGGGACGTTTACATTTCCCACAAAGTGAGAGGTGAAAGCAACCATCATCAGAACATGCGCAGAAATGTCAGAGTTTAGATGGTTTAGTCATGCAGACAATGTCATAACCAATCCCTAACATACTAAATTTTGTTAGAGAGCCATTTAAGCTTGGTATACATATGGGCATTAGGAACATTCTACCAACGGACCATCTACTTTCCAGTTTCAGCAGCATCCCCATTTGTTACCCACCAAGCTGAACAAAGAAGCCCACTATTCACATCTTGTGACCTGCCAGGAACATTTATTTATTTATTTATTATATTTATACCCCGCATTTTGTAGTTCCAGGCAGGTAACAACACAAGAGACTTTGAGAGCCCTGGTGGGCCACCGGTTCTGCAGGCCTGTATATGTTTCCTTATTTCAAGCTGAAATGTGCAAGAAATCTCTCTAGCTGTGGCCTGGAATGTATTCAGCTTTCCTGTAGTTTTTAGCATTTTTATTAGATCTGAGAAATCATTAACACATTTTATCCATTGAATACTATCTTATGAATAAAATTTAGGTATTAGCAACTGTGGTGACTATGGCTGAGCCTTACAATGTTAAATGAAGTTGTCACTTGGAAATAATTAAATGTAGCATGTTTTTGCTTTGTTTTATCACCCTTTTGTACACCTTTGAGAGAATTGATGTTTATTTTAAAGTTTTATCTTTGTGAAGCAGTTGTACTGTTTCTCTTCAAGTACCTTAAGAAGTAGAAGTTTGAAAGTGAAATGTTGGTTATATAACCAACCTCACAAACAGCCCTATGTATTTGTGTTTCTAGTATACTTTTATCTTGAAGATATGGGTCATGGGTATATGGCTTGCTGGCTAGCTAGGTCATTAGAGAATGAAAATCACTGTTGATAGGACTGTGCTTAAGCAAATATGCTATCAAATTTAGAAAGGTAAATCAAAATAAAAATCTTTTAGGTAGTCGGTATATCCACATTTCTTTTATTTACTTTTATTATTTATTTATAACATTTTAACCCTGTTTTTCAGTCAAAAAAGGATCCCAGAGCGGATTACAAAGATGAATATGACAGTCCCTGCCCTCAGGCTTACAATCTAAATGACACAACACAAAAGGAAAAGGGATTGGGGGGGAAGAGGAAAAAAGCAAAGCTCAGGCACTAGTTCTTGATTTCAAAGATCTTTCTGGCAGGGAAGGACAAAACAAGCTCCCTGCAGCTGTTCCGTCTTTTGCTGATGTATGCAGTTAGGCTATTGTCCCCCTTGCCATGATGTTATTCCTGGGAGGCAGGGGGTTCAGTCTCCCAGTGTCCCTTGGTTCTCTGGCTGATGGATGAGGCCAGAATCTGCAGTTCCAGGGAACTGTTAGTTGGAGCTGCAGTGTTGTATCTGGCAGTGAGGGTGAAGCAAGCTCCCTGCAGCTGCTTTGTCTCTGGCTGATGTATTGGGTCAGGTTAATCTATTTCAGTTCTATTTCAGCAAATTGCATAGCTGCTGCTGCTGCTGCTGCTGTTGTTATTCTTTAATTTTATTTTTATACTGCCCAATAGCTGAAGCTCTCTGGGCGGTTCACAGCAATCAACAAAAAATACAATATAAAATACACACAATAAAAGCATTATAAAAAATTTAAAACCAGAGTTAAAGAAACGACACAAATAGCTAATACAAATTAATACAATGTGAACAGTAAAAAAGTTAAAAATAACCACCCCACCATGCACTGTTTAGAGTTGTTAAAAGCCTCAACATAGAGGGCAGTCTTAACCTGGCACCGAAAAGATAGTAGACTTAGTACCTGGCTTAGTAAATGGCTTCCTATTCAGTTTGTCCACACCATGCATAATTTATACACCTCTATCATGTTTCTGCTTACTCACCTTTTTTCTATGCTAAACAGTCCCAGACGTTGTAAGTTTTCATCATAGTGGAGTTGCTCCAGCCCTTGCAGTGCCTTTTTCTGCACCTGCTCCAACTCTACCATATCCTTTTTGAGATGCAGTGACCAGAACTGTACACAGTATTCCAGTGTTCCAAGTGTGGTCACACCATATATTTGTATATGGGCAGTATAGTATTGTCAGTTTTATTTTCAATTCCTTTTTTAATGATGCCCAACATGGAATTTGCCTTTTTCACAGCAGCTGTACACTGGGTTGACATTTTCATTGAACTATCCACCAAGATCTCTTTCTTGGTCAGTCACCACCTTTTAAACGTCCAAGTAAATATTGTCAACCAAATCACCTCCATCCACATTTTTATTGACACTCTCGAAGAACTGTAAATGTTAGTGAAACAGGGCTTACCTTTGCAGAAACCATGTTGATTCTTTTTCAGCAGGGCTTGTCCTTCCATATGTTTGATAATTTTATCTTTAATAATGTTTCCACCAATTTACCTGGTTCATACGTTAAGGTAACTGGCCTGTAATTTCCTGGATTGCTCCCTGGATCCCTTTATTAAAATTGTTGGTACATTGGCCACTCCCCAATCCCCTGGTACAGAGACTGATCTTGGGACATGTTACATATTTTTGTTAGATGGTCAGCAGTTACACATCTGAAATTTTTAAGAACTCTAGGATGGATAGTATTTGTTAGCTTTCAATTTGTAAAATCTAGAACTTCATTTCTTTTCACCACTATTTGCCTAAGTTCATCAGACTCTCTTCCTGAAAATATAAATTCAGGCACGGGTATCTGCCGTACCCCTTCTGCAGCGAAGACAGATGAAAATAATTCATTCAGCTTCTCTGCTATCTCTATCCTCTTTTAGTACTTCTTTAATTCTCCATCTCAAGATATGCTTGGGGATGATAACATGTTTCTTGTACTAAACTATTTTTGAAGACTGGCATTATCAATCAAAGTGATTCTGTGGAGGAGTCTGCCTCCTTTAATTTTATTATTTATTTATTATTAATATTTATTTATCGCCCATCTGGCCGGCAACCGGCCACCCTGGGCGATGTTTCTGGTTTGCTTGACATCATGTTCTCTTTGACATACTGAGTGAGACCACCCCCAGTACGCCCTTCCCTGTCCTTTCCTATAGAGTTTGTATCCCTATAGATTTTTCGTATGCTCATTGCCTGTTTCCTCATGATTCCTGTTTGGACAATTGGAAACATTTTCACCTTCGTGCCCTAGGGATGATTCAAACCAAAACAGGTGTTTCCTAGCTCCTGCTGGGTTCTCCCCAGGGTCCTGTTGAAAAGCTGCTCTGCCATCTTTTTTATGTTTAGCATCAGCAGTTTGGTTCCATTCTGGGTCAAATGGAGCCCGGTTTGTACCAAAATGTTCTTCAGTGCCTAACAAATCTCAGCCTCCCTGCACCACTGTCCATGCATTGAGACTCCTCAGATTCACCTGTGTAGCTTTCCCTGAACGTAGAGTGCCCTGCATTTAAGAGAAAAAGGTCCTGGCTTTCAATCTCTTAAATTTGGCTTCCAGGACCTCACAACTGTTATTTCCCCACATCATTGGTACTAACATGCACCATGACCACAGACTCCACCCCATCACTATCTACCAGGATATCTAGCTGTTGTGTGATATCTGCAACCTTCACACCAGGCAGGCATTTTACCATGCGATCTACACGCACATCACAAGCCCAGCTGTCTATGGCTATAATGATTGTATCTCCCACTGTTGAATGTCCTTTGCCCTCTGTTGAAGCATTCTCTACGCGGGAGGATATCTGTTTTTCCTCCAGGGAATTGGGTCCCTTCTAAGGGATCATTTCCCCCTTCCTCACAGTGATGCCCTTTCCCTACATTCTCAGTGACCTCTGAGGAGCTGTCGCCCAGTGACTGGAAACAGCTGTCAGGTCTTGAAAGGTCTTATGCACATAAACCTCTCTGCCTCTCTCAGCTTTTCCAGGTGAGCAACTTTGGCTTCAAGGGAATAAATGTATTCCCTTGGGGCCAGGAGCTTATTATACCGGGCACACACTGATGACTTCTGTGCACTAGGCAGATAGTCATACGTGACACTCAGTGCAATAAACTGTATAGCTCCCATATCCCTGTTGGCTTTCTACCTGCATAGCTGTTTGTTCTATTGTTGTTGTTCAGTTTGTTTACATGGAAAACAAAATTATTTGCTAGCAGAAGGCAGAGAAGGGTTGATTGCCCCGGCCTCCTTGCCCCTTGATGTGTTGTCACCAAGGCTAAGACACTTTGTCGCTGGGGTTCCTCCTTGCATTCAGTGAGCTGGGCTCCCTCGCAAGCCTGCTTACTTTTATATTCCTGTGTCAAGTCCTGCAGACACACACACTATCATTCTGACACAGGAGACTCCAAATCAGTGAGACTCTTTTATTGCAGCAAATCCCACAGCAAAAGCTTAACGGTTACACTCTTCAGAAATCATATAGCTCGTGACATTTTGCTATAGACTCCATATGTAATTCCACAACCTTCCAACATCAACAACTTTACCATATGAGAGATTCATACAACTTGGTTTCCTGCGTTGTCTATTTGGCTCAGGGTACAAGGAAAGGAACTTGAATGCTTCCTGGGGAAAACCTTTCCAAGCATTCTCAGACAGGAGTTCAAGGAAGGGGATCTGAGCAACTCCCTGCTGCTCTTGAGATGAGGGAAGGGACTCGAATGTGTCCTGGGGAAAACCTTCCCAGCATTCACAGACAAGAGTTTCTAGGGGAAGGCCTGAACCACTCTGCACCCGTCCAGAGATCAAAGCCAACTTTGCAAACTACATTGGAACCTCTGTGTTATGTGAGTCAAGGCCTATTGACTCTGAGAGTCCAAAGCAAGATTAAAAGCAATCCAAAGTAATTCCCCACATGCAGAGATTTTAGCGTCGAAAGCCCCCACCTTTGGAATCTCTGTGCCACATGGGTTCAAGCATAGGAAAGTCCAGGAGACACGATTAGCTGGGCTCTGGGCTCCTTGACGTCAAAGACACATAAACCTTAGCCCACAAGAATGCACAGTCTATGAAAAGTATGACAGCACTTTTCATGGCAGGTTCTTAATAATAAAAGTCCAAAGTGATAAAAGTCCAAATTAGGTAAAGTACATGTGCAGAGTTCCTTAAGAGGCTCTGATGGTAGTAGATCTAAACAGAGAGGATTCCTTTCCAGCAGTGAAGATGAGAATGTTTCTAGCTTAAGACTCCAAAGGCTGCACCTTTGGAAAAGAAAAGGTGTGGCTCCGATAGCCCTCCTACTAAATAACAAGGGATTGTAGACCATCAATGAAGTCCCTGTCCAAACAGGGTGTCACCCTTCTACCCTTCAGGGATGAGGCTTTAGCCTGTATGACATCACTGCAAACCACCACCACCCTTTTCTGTTCGTTCATTCATTTATTGCATTTATACCCGGCTCTTCTGCCAGAAAAGGCTCTGTTATGTTCTCACAGAGGCTGGTAGCTTCTATCCTTGCCAAGACCGAAGCTGCAGCTGGATGGGGGAAGTATCTTGACTTCCTCCTGCTTTCCCCTGAGAACACTGGCAGAGATTAGCTCACACTGATCTTGACATTCCACAGACCGACTAGGCCCAAACCCTTGCAGAATACTTTTGATCAGATTCCTGCTAAAAACTATAAGGCCCACTGCAGTGTTGAAGCTGGGCCCTGACACTCTGGTTAGCTTTGCCAACCACTGATGCAGCCAGTTAGGTTCACTGAGGAATAAATGATAAATATATTTCAAACGCCATTGTTTTTAGTTATGGCATACCCATATATGTGTTAATAATATCTTGGGCTATAGCTGTATTAGATCCATTTAAAAAAAACCCCTCTGTATAGAGAAAAATATTACTATTAATATTTAATAGGATATACTGCATTGTTCCGAGTATAGGCCGCTCCTGATTATAAGCCGCACCCTTAACGTTTGGTGCTATTTTAAAATTTTCTGATTAATTTTTCAATTTTCTGAGCGGCACGGAGCAGTTCTCTGCGTCGCTTGAGCCCGCCGGACTGGTGTCGTTGCTGGTGCTGCCGCCGGCAGCTGGGCCCCGGGGCGAGCGAGCGAGTGTGCCCTCAGAAGGCCTTTCCCGCCTGCTTCCTGAGATGGCGGTGGCGACCAGGGCCGGTGCTACCATTAGGCCAACTAGGCAGCTGCCTAGGGCGCAGGGCTAAAGAGGGCACCAGAAACACCTTGAACAAAAATACAGCGCTCTCAAGTGGGGGGGGGTAAATATCTGATCTTGCCTAGGGCACCAAACTGCCTTGCACCGGTCCTGGTGGCGACCCTCCTCCCCGGCCTCAGCCACCCGCGCTGGGCTATCATCATGGCCAGTGAAGAGTTGGCTGGTGGCGGCAGCAAACTTCACCTGAAGCGCAAGAGGCTGCCGGAGCCGCCGGGGGATGGCCTTGCTCCTCCTCCTTGCCGGCTGAGGTGAGCTCGGGCAGGGAAGCGGAGGATTCATTCCGGCGCCTCGCCCGCAAAGGCGGCGGGCTCCGCCTGTGTGTGAGAGTGCGGGGTGGGTGTGTGCTAATTTGAGGGGGGTGGTCTGTGTGTGGATGTGAGGGGGGTGAGTGTGTGTTTGAGAATGTGAGAGAAAGGGGGACTGATTGTGGGGGGGAGTGAGTGAGTGAGAGGGGGGTCACCTGTTGAACAAGGCTGCTTGTTACAACCAGAATTAAAATATAATAAAGGGTAATTAGTCTGTACCAAGGGAATTTGAGCTAACTTTCCTTAATGGAAAAGGAAGAAGGTGGTAAATGGAATAATTTCAGTGAATTTTAATGAAGTTACTTCATTATCTGCATTTTGAGACTATCAGTACTGATGATGCAGGATTGCTACAGCATTCATAGTACCATATTGTTCCGAGTATAGGCCACACTTTCCCCCCGGTATTTTTATTGTTTGTTTTGTTTGCAACATCCCAATTGTAGGCTGCATCCCTAGTTTAAAGACTTACATGGGGGGGGGGAAGTGTGGCCTATACTCGGAACAATACGGTATTCACTTGTAACATTAGCTTCTTTAACCAGCTTCTTTATCCTCAAATAACCGAAATTAGAATATGCAGCTTTTTTTTCAAATGTTTTTTTGAAATATAAGCATGCTTACCTGGTAACAGTCACTGATAGTTATCTATGAATGATTGGTCTAATCCTGTATTGCAGCGCTTATACTTGAATTGCTTTTTAAAATAAGTGTATGTATTTATTAACAGTATTTATAGGCTACCCTATAATAGACTTCTGAGGACTGCTCACAACATGAAACAAAATAATTTAAAATTAAATAAAAGTAAAAGCATTAAGTATAAAACAGCATTAAAACAGTTGCAGAGAATAGTTCATATTATACTTAAATACAAGCCTACGGAACTTGTGGCCCACCTACTGGGGCTCTCCAAGCCTCCTGTTTTTGTTTTCTGCAAAATGGCAGGGGCTTGTTGTAAAGTATATGGTAGGCCACAATAAATGGATGGTAGGCTTATTTGTTCAGCTTGGAGGGCAACAAGTTGTGCTAGCCTACTTTAGTAAAAAAAATATGTTACTAAACAAATCCTTATCCAGGCTAAGGTATTGGCTGATACCTAGTTTTAATCACCATGTAGCCTGGAAGTAACATCTGCCCCGCCTCCAGTAACTTACGGTAGCTTGCAACTCACCTGTATTTGTGACTGCACAGAGATCATGAAGAAGAAAAACAGTGCTAATCTTTGATTGATTGTTTGAGTGGTCAACTGTGCAGTCACAACCCATCCACCTAGTCCACTGCTGGCCTAGTTGTAGAAAGTTCTATAGTGAGACTCTGAGCTGGAGCAGAATGTCCAGCTCAGAGTCTTGGTATAGAACTTTCTACAATGCAGCTAATGTATGTATGTCTGAATAAGAAACCATTCAAAGAACTACAGTTACAGGTTAGCAACCTATTTATCTCCCCCAGGGACTTGCAGATTGATCAGATTAAAAATGCAAAAAGTAACCAACCTACTTGCCATGTTAGGCAGGAGTATTTCCATTTTTTAAAAGTCTTGCTTTTCTTTTCATAGCAATCCCCCCCCCGCCCCCCCCGGGCAGGACGGACCAGCTCTAATGAAAATGTGCAGTTTGAGATCACAAATCAACAAATATTTTAGAATAGGTGGGCTTGTATACTAGCGGCTGCTCATACCAGGACTGAAGACAATCCTAAGCCCACTGCCCTACCTTCTCCATTATGTCTGGGTTTGCATGATTAAACAACTAATTGTTTTGGAGCATGTAAATGTGCTGGCTTTCTCCCATTCACCTGCTTCTGATTTGCTAAAAAATCCAGGGATGCCTGTTCCTGGGTTGTTCTGTGCAATGTCTGAATCTGGAACTCTGGGTTCTTGAGTGAGAAACTTCCTCAGCAGCCCAGAGTTCTGGGTTCAGACATCGGGGAGAACAACCCAGGAATGGGGCATCCTGTCATGCCCCCATTGGAGGAATCCTTCTCAGAAGAGGAGGTAGAGCTCCCAGGGATCAAGAGCACCCGGGAACAGCCCATGTCAGAAGACCAGGAGGAGCCTGGGCCCTTGGAGGAGGTGGCCGCATGTCCATCCCTGACAGAGACTGAGCAAGCCCCTGGCCCCCAGGAGCATTGTTGCCTCAGGAGGCAGGCCAGTGGGCTCCCTTAAGAAGGAGTGCTCGATTACAAAGGAGAACTCCTCGAGAAGAAATGACTCTTGTGAATAGGACCCTTGCCAGAAGGTTATAATGAACTACAGCTGAGGCTCAGCAGGCTCTGGCTATATAAGCCTTCAGTTTCAGCCTAGCCAGTGCTGGAAACAATGCCTATTGCTGCAGCTCCTATATCTTGTACCCTGACTCATGTTTGGACCTCTGTGTTATTGACTTTTGGACTTCTGCCTGACACTGCCTTTTTGGAACTCTGATTATACTTGATTGATATCCTGCGCATTTGACCTTGGTTATGTCTCTGACTGACTTCTCTCAGGGAAATCCATGTTTGCCTGGTAAACTGTATTTACCTAGCTTTGGGTAGGAATATACGAGGATTCTGTTTGGGGTGTGTGTGAAAATGTTAGGCTCTGAAATTTGTGCAAACTTCCTGTGCTTTAAAAAACAAACAAACAAAAACCCTTGCGCATAATATTGGTGGGAAGAACAAAAGGGGGGGTGGAGAAATAAAAAAAAGCATGGGAGATGAAAAATAATAACTGAAAATAATAGTTTAAAAATGTGTCTGATGTGTGCAAATCGTGTAACCCTAGTGGAAAACCATAGTGCTGATGCCAAACTAGACAAAATGGACAATGACAAGTTCTTTGTGAAGAAGGGAGTATGGCAAACTAACAAGGAAGTAGTGAGAGGATGAAACTGACAAGAATATTTACCAAGGGAATATGCTGTGCCTAGGGTTACATAATGGACTTGCAAATGTGATAAAATATTAAAAATAGTGCAAACCCATTTACGCAGATTTAAAGATTCAGACCAAATTTGCACAAAAGACCTCGTTTGCTGAAATCACCATTCGTGCAAATGGTGCTACAAATACACAGATCTCAGTTCTCAATGTGTGCAACTATTTTGCGCACATTTCCAGAACTGGGGGGAAAACATCTGGCATGGTCCATTTCTGATCACTGCAGAAATCTGATGCTGCAGAGGTCTGTCAGGCTCAAACAAAATGGATTCCCAGCATCACACATCCCTAGCTTAGATTTACCTAGCCAGAACAAGACACATCCCTGGGTTGTTTAGCAAAGTGGAAGCTGGTGAGCGGTCGGGAGCTGGCTCGCTCCTGCGTGCTCCCAAGCAACTCACAATTAACAACCCTGGATTGTTAATCGTGCAAACCGGCTCAATCTCTTTTTTTTTGCAATATCAAAGAACAACTAATACTAGATCAGCCCGACTTCTTTCATACCATCTATTAATTACCTTTGCTCTGTTCCTCCAGCTGATCAGCAGGCAGCTTCAGCCTGTATAGCATTGCCCCAAGGCTTAAAAAATATTTCCAGTTTCTAAGATTTGCATTCAGGAATCAATCTGACACAGACTTTAGAAATGTGTAGCTCCAGCATGAAATTCTTAGTAGCTGGAGTGAACAAGCATCTTGGAGTTTTCTGGGCCATGGTCTTGTTTGTCATGGAACACTTCTGTTAGCCAAGAATGATTATGTTGTAAGATATTTTAATAGTAATATTTGACATTAGTGAATATGACACTTTTTGGTGGATGAGCCGTAAATCATCATCTTGTGGACAGAGAGCTTGTGATTTGGTGGCTAAAATCGTACAAACTATGAAAAATTATATTTAAAAATTCTTAATTGTAAAGCAAATAATATGAAAATATTATCTCAATTTCCATGCTCCTGGGTGTGGTACTAGATTTAAAGAAACACTTAAACTGGAATAATCTTACAGAATTTAACTAACTTGAATTAAGTTAAAACAAACAGTGCAATCCTATGCACAGTTACTCGGGAATAAGTACAAATGTCTTCAGTGGGTCTTACTTACCAGGGGGCCTGGTCCGAGTCAGCAGGTAGAGCGCGCGCACGCGCACACACACATCCTCGGCCTATTCCCTTCCTGCTTAAAGGGTCCATGGGCAAAATTGCAGCTAAGCTAAATAGCTTGGGGGAGGAGGCAGGGGAATTCCTGGCTCTGCATAACAAATCGGGACTCTGTATAACAAAGTAAGAAGTGTGATGGCTTAAGTGTTTGTTGGACTGTCCCTGCAAATTCGGGGCAATTGGAGAGTATGCTATAAGCTTCTAGGTTTCAGTTAAAGTGTATGATGTATTTACCCTTTCAGGTGAGAGGAAAGAGGGCAGGTTACTCTAAAAATTATTCCATTTTCCTTACATGTTCTTCTGAAAAATTAAGCTACCGGTAATTGAACACTGGGCGGTTAAAACTCCAAATTACGTATTATGAATTGGGTATTAATGGCTGCATGGATGTATGAATAAGGTTGGTTATCTCAAAGGATTTGGGCCCTTATGGTGTATTGCTTAAAATATATGTTCTCCTTCCTAGGTTGCTCTTACCTCCAGATAATTATGTTTTTGGCCTACAACTCCCAGCATGCCCCAGCCAGCGTATAATTAAATGAGCATTGAATACATCATTGGGTTTAGAAATGAAGTCTTAACGCAGAGATAGTAGTAAACTGTGACCACTAGAGGGTGTGAGAGGTCAATTGTAATTAGGGTAAAACAGAAAGGACTTGTGGCTTACGCTGGCTCAGCTTGTCTGAACATGGAAAGCTAAGCAGGGGCAGGCCTGGTTATTACCTTGGATGGGAGACCCCTCCTCTAGTTTCCTGCATTGAGCAGGGGGTTGGACTCGATAGCCTTGTAGGCTCCTTCCAACTCTATAATCTATGAAATCCACTATAGTTCCTCTCATGAATTTGGTTGGCCATAATTAGTCTTCAATAATGGTCCTAGTTTCAGCTGTGATATCTTTTGGAATATATTTCCAGAAACATATAACATGGTGGCCGGGTGACTGGCCAGATGGGCGATTAACAAATATAATATAATAAAATAAATAAAATAAAATAAATATAACATATCAGGTATAAAATTATAAACTTTAATATCATATTTATACTTGAACAGTAATAGATGAAATGAAATATAGCTATTATTATTATTATTATTATTATTATTATTATTATTAAGTACAGGAATTAGTGCTAAACACTTTTAAAATACCACTAAGATGGTAAACACATTTCAGATATTGAGATCAGGTGGTGTCCCCACACTCATTTTACCTTCCAAAATAAACCTGTAAGGTAGGTTAAACAGAGTGTGTGATTGGCCCAGTGAACTTCACAGCTGAGAAGGTATTTGTATCTGGCTCTCCCTGGGCTAAGGCACTATTCTTATCTTTGGAAATTGTCTGAAACTCAGTGCAGATTTTATTAGAATCAAATTGTGTAGGGTCAGAGACTGTCATTGTGATGCTTCAAACTGCCTTGCTACTCCCTAAAATTAGCATGCTAGAGTTAATTTTGAACTCAACTCTGGCATTCCCCTAGTCGTTCAAAGGAGGAAGCACACTTCTCAGGCCTGCTCCCAGCTCTTCCATGCCATGTTGTGGAAACGTTTAGGTCTTGCTAATTCCAAGGAGTTGGTGCACCCAGAGTGACCCAACTATCCAGTTTAGCACTGTTGAACTGCTTTGTATTTTTGAGTTCAGTTTGTAGAAAAGCAAACAAAAAGTAATGTTGGGATGGAGGAAAGAACAGGGATTGTGTGGTATTAAGCAGTAACCATTGGTTAGAGGGAGGGGGGGGAAACAAATTTGGGTTATGTTTCAAATGTTTCCAACCCCTGCTAAGGTGGATTCACATCTATGAAAAGGAATAACTAGAGTGCATTAGCAGAAGAATCCATGCAATGGCGGTAACCAGTTCCAGCCTCCCAGGGTAGGACATCGAGCTATGCACCTCTTGCACTCTCTACACTGGCACTATCACTTAGCTAATTCACACAGAAGGAGCACAGAGACTTTCTACTTTTAGCATTTACAACAGGGGGACACAGCCGCCTAGAACCCCAGTCTTTGCTGGCCAGCACTTAGCCCACGCTTCTGCCCCTTCATCAGTGCCTGCCTTGGCCCTCGTTAAGTGTAACCCAAATAGTCTAGGCAGCAACGAGGGGAGAAGAACAACTACCCACCCCTTGAATGTGCAGATAGGAACAGCAGTCCAGTAATCCAATTAAGCAAGTTTATTAAGTAAAGGGCAAGAATAGGGTAGGGGAAAGAAAGTGGTGAGAATACACTAGAAAACAAATCCTGCACCAGAAATCCTGGTCTACATAGATCTATACTGAGCAAGCAAGTCAGAGTAGTTTACATCAGCGTCCCTCTTCGTACTACTTAAAGCACGGGTGTAGAACCTCAGGCCCTGGGGCCAAATCCAGCCCTCCAGGGGTCCCAATATGGCCTTCTGGGGTTCCCCAGATGGCCCCACCCTGTTCCCTTGGTCCTATCCCCTTTCCCCCCAACCCCCAATTGTTTGGTAGCTTCCTGGCTTTTGTGCATTTAACACACACACCCCATTCTGAAAGATTGAAATGCCTCTCCTAAGCTTAGTTACTGACAGTAAGAGCTTTAAGCTATAATATGCTGGTTCATTTGATTTTTTGTCCCCATCCTCAGCCCCACCCACCATTGGTATGTAGCCCCCAAAAGCTTCTCTGAAATGGAAATCAGTCCACAGGCTGAAAAAGGTTCTGTACCTCTGACTGTGTCATGGTCAGTGGAGGGGAGCAAGGAGAGGAACAACTCAAAATGAACACTGTGACATGTTTTATGCTGTTTGGCAAGGAGTGGGTTTGATTGACACGTGTAACTGAACTGATTAATGGCTCTCACAGCATGTAGGCTGGAGTTGCCCAGGGAAGGTGTAAATTGACAGAGAGATGTTTAATCCTTCCCTGCCCGAAGATGTGATTCCCATGAGTGGAGCATGAGCCTCTATCAGTATGTCCCATATTTATTTATTTCTTATATTTATTAATCGCCCATCTGGCCGGCCACCCGGCCACCCTTGTTTTACTGTACAGTTGTTTTATTGTATCCTTTTCTGTTAGCTTGGGAGCCCAATCTGGAATAGTTTCTCAGAAACTTAAACCATTCAGTTAGTAAGTAATTGAATCCATCCATCCAACTATCCATAGTGGAGCAGATAATGGGAACTTTTGTTCAAATTATGATCAAAATATGCATGAATATTCAGAATAAGATACATATACACTAGGTACACTGTAGTGGACATACAATGGTTGTGGCCAAGTATTCGTACATATGTCCTGGTCCACGGAAAGATATGATACTGACTGATTATCTGGACCCATTTCAGTCAGGTTTTAGGCATGGTTTTGGAATGGAGACTGCCTTGGTCGTCTGTGGGATGACCTTTTTCATGATAACGACAGAGGGTTCTCCTTGATCTCTCAGTGGCTCTCAGTACCATCGACCATTGTATCCTTTGGGGAAGGCTGTCAGAATTGGGAGTTGGAGTTACTGTTTTACAGTGGTTCTGTTGCTATTTGGATGGCCAACTCCAGAAGGCTTTCCATTTTTAGCTGGGTGATTGTTGTTTTGCCTCACAGAGACTCTGTTGTGGTGTCCCTTAGGGATATATTTTGTCTCCCATGCTTTTTACCATGTAAATGAAACCACTGGGAGAATTTGTCTGGAGGGTTGGAGTGAGGTGTCATCAATATGTGGCTGACACTCAGCTCTATCCTTTTTTATCTGATGCAGGTAAGGCAGTGACTATCCTGAACTAGTGCTCGGACTTGGTAATGGATTAGATGAGGGCCAATAAACTTAAGATTATATACGTTTGTATACATTTAGACAGTAGGCTGAGACCTTCCTTTCCTAGCAGGCATGTAATCTTTAATTTGCTGTCTTTTAAAATCATTTTTACTACTGGCCTTTCAATATTTTTAAGATCTTAATTTTTTAATATTTTCTTCAGTTGTATGTTATGTGTTGGTTATGATTTTACCAATAAAATTAGTAGTTGTTTTTTAAATTTTAAACCACTCCGAGGACATGTTTCAGTTGAGCAGTATATAAATCTAATAAATAAAGAATGAATGAATGATGCTAACCAGCCAAGCCACTTGCCATTTTGTCTCTGAAAGCCAAGCTGTCTGCTATGTGGTTCGAGGCTGCATCAGACCATATGCTAACAAAGGTGTACGTGCAAAATGTGCTGGATTGTTGTCTGATGTTTTAACCTAGTATTATATCATAAAAACGTAAGTGTTAATAACAAGGGTATGCCATGGAGAATGTATGAGTAGTATCGGATGCTTTCACTCCAGCTTACCTGCACAGCTGCCTATGGTATCAAGGCTCTTGTGTCTTGCCTTGCTTGTTGTGTTAGCACTGTAGCTTTTGAGAAGGCTAGAAGGGAGTGGGGGCAATTTGGTGGGCAATTTTCACTTCCCTTCTTTTCACTATTGTTTACTAAAATAAGTCAACCATGCTAAAACTGAGCTCAAAATTGACATACGGTATTGGGGGGGGGGGAATCTGATACAGTTTTCCACCTCACTGTGTAATTGTAGAAATGTATTTGCATTACAAGAGAAGTTCACAAGTTGGAAATTGACCCTTTCACAATGGTTAATTCTTTTAAATATTGGTTAAAATTGCTTCCAGTTTTGAAGACCTCAGGGTAAAAGTTGGCAAATATAAGACAACATTTCACAATAAAATCTGAAGTAGGTAAATGCAGACTTAACTGTGGACATTAAATACCAGTAGCTACAAAAGGTCTCTTTTAGTTTCTATGTACTCCTTTAGTTTCTTCCTCCTCCAAATATGGAGTTTCAGAATTGTTGAACTACAAACAAATCATTGAACCTCTCAGCAAGTTCACACCAGGTATGTATATGGATGGTATAAAGAGTGCATTGTTTGTGAAACCCAAATATCACAATAGATTTCATAGATCATAGAGTTAGGAAGGAGTCTACAAGGCTATCGAGTCCAACCCTGTGCTCAATGCAGGAAACTAGTGGAGGGGTCTCCCATCCAAGTAATAACCAGGCTTGACCCTGCTTAGCTTTCCACGCTCAGACAAGCTGAGCCAGCGTAAGCCACAGGCCTGTTCAATAGGAGCCTACAAGGCTATCAAGTCCAACCCCCTGCTCAATGCAGGAAACTAGAGGAGGGGTCTCCCATCCAAGTAATAACCAGGCCTGACCCTGCTTAGCTTTCCACGCTCAGACAAGCTGAGCCAGCATGAGCCACAGGAAATAGGGGAGAAGCTTGACTCAATATTGAGAGCTGAAGCCATAAAGCAGGAGTTGAGCTCATTATTAGGCAAGGTGCGCTCTCTCTCTCTCTCTCTCTCTCTCTCTCTCTCTCTCAGTCTCCTATTTGTAACATGGGGGATAATTATACTGACTTACCTTATGTGATTGTTGTAAGGATGACAGCTAGGTAATGCTTGTGAAGCATTTCATTTGAACACGTAAAAGTGACCTACAAATGTTATTATTTAGCCAAGTTTATCAACTGGTTGCTAGAGGGATAATAAGTATAAAGCAAATAAGGACCATTTTACACTTTTAACTGTACAGATTTACCACCACATGGAAGGCAGGACTAGCTCTGCCTCTCTCACTGCATAATGTCTGAAATGACCATGAGAAAACACCTTTATATTACAAATAGCAATATATATTACAAATATACAAATAAGGTTATGTTTTTATCCGTTGCTTCCCATAGCCTGTATAGGCTACCTCTCACAAACCACATAAGAGGTGGTAAACCTGGACATGGATTTTATCGCTTCAAACTGCAGGTGGAGGATCACATTGTGCAATGTTTTGCCATGAAACAGTTCCTACACACAGAAAACTAGATGTCAGTAAGATCTTTGTTTAGTTTGCTATATGAAGGTGTTTATATGGGGGTGGGGGTGCAGGGAGGAGACAGTCATATGAATCTCTACCTAATGTTTGCTGTCCAGAGAGCGTTTTACTAGCTTGACTGCTGCTTGTGAGAATTAGGCCTAAGATTTTCGGGGGGGGGGGGATACAGGACAAGGAAAGCAAGGCCAGCCATAGATACTGATTATTTATTTATTTATTATATTTATCAACCGTCCATCTGGCCGGTCACCCGGCCACCCGGCGATTTTAATAGTTTGTTTATTAAAATAATTTAATTTTTAAAGTAGTGAGGAATACACACCTGCCTGTACAAGGGGCGACTGGGGCAGGAGAAGAGCTGCTGCTTTTGTGGAGACAGAAAGTTGTATGATGTACCTCTATAGTGCATTGTGGGCAGAGTGGAAGAGGTACCATTTGTGTTTTGCGGACAAGAGTGGAAGAGGAATCATTTGTATTATGAATCTTTGGTGAGGGTGGGGCAGAAATGTACATACAAAATAATGACAATGTAATACCTTATTCTTCCCAGAATTAGATCTAAATGGCCTGTGACCTTTTGAAAACGGACCTGTTGTTGGTTGTGCATGTTGAGGGGAGGAGGAAGGACTTAATGGCCTGTGGCCTGATGACATTTGTAATGTTAATATAGTTAATGTCAGTAATGCAGTGGTAATGCAAGAAGGGAAATCTGGGAAAAGTGATAAGAGTATGAACCAAAGCTAACTGACAGTGTGTGGAATCAAGCATACTGAATCCAAATGTGGTGGTTATGAGTATAAAGTTGGAAATGCTGAAGATAAAGCTGTATTTGTACTGGGACTAGTAAATGGGTGAAGTATCAAGGTGCTACAAAGTGGAAAAAAGTATGGGGTGCTTAGCTATAGTGATTAAATAGTTTCTCCTGCCCCACCCTGAATTCTGGCTTTGGGGCTTTTTTGTTTATTTTTGTTTTAAGGTAGGATGTTTTGTTTTAAGGTAGGAATGGATATTGAGTTGTGAAAGGGGTGGCCAGCTCCAAGTGCACTTTCCCATTGATGGTTTGTTTCCCTCATCCATCCACAGACAGGAAACTTAGCTTTCCCAATTACAGTAAAGTCCTTGGCAGTGCAAGTAGGGTCAGATCTGTTACTTACGACGATAGATTTTAGAATATTTGAACATAGCTTTCCCTGATGTCATTTTCCTTTAAGATAAAAAATAATAATTCATTGATTTTAGGCATGTACAGAATTAAGTAGCATGCTCCCTTCCTAAATTGTCTATAGGATGAGCAGAGTCATACAAATAACAGTTTTGGGAGGTTGGTGTGTGTGTAGATAATGTGTATTTCTGTTTTGAGGATGGCTGGTGATCACAGATGGGTAGGCATCAGTTAAATGCTTCTGACTGCAGGCAAAAATATATTTGTAAGTTCCTGCCGCGACCTCTGATTTGAGTTAGGTGAAATCAAAACTTTCCACTGCAGATATATATTTCTTACAGAATTTTAGGAATGATATAAAAAGCAGAGAAAGTGTTTTCTTCCTTTTGTGGCAAATGAGATCCCAATTTCTGTCTCAGTCCCTCAATAATCAGTAAGATGAGATCAACAGTGATAGGTGTAAGTCCTGGAAAAAGTCCCTGAAAGATGAGCTCATTTCTAAAGTTTCTCGGGGATACAATGGTGTAGTCTTTTAGTTTTGTTCTTTCTTATAACACAGGGGTGAAAACTGAATGTTATTTATTTAATGAGAGTTTTCAAACAGAATTGCATGTTAACATTATAACCAAGAGAGCTATCAAAAGAAACAAACATTACAGCTCCCCCTTCTGCTGGCTCTAAATGGTATCTTCCAAACAGATGACAAGGTACCTTTGGCTGAATCACACGTACAGGGACCGGATTTTCAGCAGGACAGGAGGCTAAAAACTATTGTAATTTTTATTTAAAGCTTGGCAGCATACACATTTGAGAGTATAGAGGGAAAAGGAGAGAAGTTTTTTGAATTGCTGAGAAGAGAGTTGTTTACTACTAAGGAAGCCTAGAATACTCAGTTGGCTTGCTATGCTTTAAAACTGCATTGAGTGGAGTTAATGTTTACATTTTCAGTGGGGAGAAGGATAATCAAGCCAGGATTGTTTTCCTTTTCCCCCTCTTTTGTGTTCCCCTCCACCCCACTGAACCATTAGTGTGTTTAAAGAAAGAATATGGATATGTCTGATCCAAATTTTTGGACTGTCCTCTCAAACTTTACATTGCCTCATTTGAGAAGTGGAAACAGGCTCCGTCGAACACAAAGGTAAAAACTGAATTCAGGAAGCGTTTATACCTACTTGTATTGCCTTTGTTATAAAGTTTTTAAAATGTAAACAATTCCGGACCAAATGCAGTTGCCAAATAGCATGTAATGCAGGTAAATACTACTTCAGTACTTCCTGCTTCTTTGTTTGAGGTTTCATGCTACTTTTAACACTTTGAACGCTATAATTAGCTTGTGGGCTATGGCTACCTTAAATATAGGGAGTGGGAAGAAAGTTTCTGTATTTGAATTTGTGTACCAATAGAACATAATCATTAGAAGTTTTATTATTGTAAATATTAGGAAGAACTATTTTATTAAGGAAGTTCAAGTGTGAATTCAAGTTCTATCAAATTCATATTTTTCAGAAAAAGTTTCCTAACTTCAAAAAACAAAAGCTCATTAGCTGCCACTTTATTGATAATATGGTCTTTTTGTTTTTTTGCAAGGTGTTTATTTTTGGCAGATAATTAAGTAGAGAAATTTGACTTGTAAATAAAATTACGATTAGAACCACATGAATTGAAATTGTGTCAGTCTGGCACATTTGCTTAGTGAGGTGCCTGTGATAATATGATAATAGAATGTGCGGAGTAAATGTTGATAGTGTTAAAATATTATACCAGTTCTATTCAGTTTTTCTAATTTCAAACGTATGTACTAATTGGCCTATGTTTTGTTAGAATTTCAGTATATAGTTTTAAGGTAGTCTCATGGAACGACAGCGTCTCTCATTTCAGTTTAATCAGTAACAGAATATTAGAGCAGATCTGAAAGTATACAAGTTCAGTGTATTTGTAAAGACAGAGTTGAGAGCAGAAACTAGGAATATGCTACAAGAAATAGTGATTAGAAAACAACTAGCAAGTAGTTTTCCATACTGTCCCTTAGTACTTAGGCTAGTGTATATGATTTACTTATGTGTAAACAATCTCTTGCCTTTTTGGAAACTTTGATTACTATCTGTACCCATTCATCCATGCATGTACTGAGCCCAGTGTTAATAGCTACAGTTAGCTGGTTACAGGACTACACACATTACATTTTGTAATTTAATATTGCTCACTAATGTCATATCTGTGACTGGTGCTAAAAAGATATATTAAGAAAGTAACTCAACTGTTCCTTGTTTCAGATGTCCTGCTTTTTGGGGAACACCTATGAAATCCCTTTGGTGTACTAGGTGAAGATAGGACCTCTTAACCAAGGCCAAGTGGGGAGAATAGTGAAAGTAGATAGGGGTATGCTTATGTACTCCAGTTGCTGGGAAACATGGACGGCAAGGTGCTGTTACGCTTATGACTTGCTTGTGGATTTCCTGTGGGCAGCTGGTTGGCCACTGTGTGAACAGAATGCTGGACTAGATGGACCCTTGGTCTGATCCAGCAGGGCTCTTCTTATGTTCTTAGGGGTGTCAACACTTATTTATTTTTATTTATTTATTATATTTATACCCTGCCTTTTTCCCTGAAAGGAACCCAAGGCGGCTTACATAATCCTCCTCTCCATTTTATCCTCACAACAACCCTGTGAGGTAGGTTAGGCTGAGAGTCAGTGACTGGCCCAAAGTCACCCAGTGAGCTTCATGGCTGAGCGGGGACTAGAACCCGGATCTCCCGAGTCCCAATCCAACACTCTGACTACTACACCACACTGGCTCTCACTTAAATCTCTTGGGATTCTTTTTGTAGCTTTGTCTCTTTTAATTATTCAACTGTTTCTAGGAATATAAGCTTTCTCTAAAGAAGTACTTCTATACTTCAGTTTACTGCTTGCTCAGTATTTTAATGTTGTTTGTGTACGCTTTTGTGTAGAGACTTTGTAGAACTATAAGAAATTTTTAGAGAAATGAAAAAGTGAGACTCAAACTCCACCTCTTCTCAACAGGTTCATATTACTGTGTTTTGTCCATGGCCCTGAACTTTGAGATAAAGTTCAGCATTCTTTATATACCTAAAGAGGTTTTCTAAATGGCCTGCTTTTGCTTCTTAGAAGTTTTAAGTGATAAAGTTCCCTTAGTTTTTTAAATTTGCATTTTCTAATTAATAAAGCAGCCTTGCAAGCAGCAAAGAGTGTTGTCAGCATCCCCACCCTCTCATACCTATATGATACAAGGCAGCTTGAGTACCAGATGGAGCTCTTTTTTCTACAGTGAAATGTTGCTGGGCAAGTGGCTAACTACAAATCTAGCATTCAAGATGCTGGAACTAGAATGAAAAAGAGACATCCTGCTTTCCATCTCCTAGATCTATGGCAGAAGTAATGTTTCTGATTTCCAAACCAGATTTGGGGATCGGAGCATGCCATGGGTTTACATCAGGGGTGGACAACTTGTGGCCGTCCAGAGGTTTGGGCCTACAACTCCCATGATTCCTTACCATTGGCTATGCTGGCTAGGGGTGATGGATGTTGTAGGCCAAAACCTCTGGAGGGCCACAAATTGCCCACCCCTGGACATGGTCACTCACCTTCTTGCACACAAATTCTTTCAAGGTTCCCTTTAATCCTAGTTTAGTATTATGTCTGTGTAGGCAATAGCTATGGTTAAGGCTAACTAGAATTGCCTGAAACTCTGGTTTGCAAACCCACTTCAAACTATGGTTTCAAGGTAACCAGAGAGGAGTAGGTACCTTCAGGCTGTGGGCATGTTCCTGAACTCCAAACTCTGGTTTGCACATAGGGCTTTATGTTGGTATTGAGTGCTAGAAGAGCAGCATTAAGAAATGCTGGAATTTTGCAATAAAGTGAGATGTTGAAAATGGTTAGCATTTAAATGTTGGGGTGAATTTTAGATACTTTAAATTTAAATGTAAACTCCTTGCTTATTTGAAAAAGTGAAATTTGGAAAAATGGGTCTTTGGTAGGGAGCAAAGTGGGGAGCAAAGTTTAAGGAAGGGGCCATAGCTCAGTTCTACAGTATATAGGTTTTGCATACAAAAGGTCCCTGGTTCAGTCCTTGCCATGTGGCATCTTCAGGTAGAGCTGGAAAAGAGTCATGTGTGAAACCCCAGAGAGCTGCTGCCAGTCAGTGCCAGCCTTGACCAATCTGGTGCCCTCCAGGTGTGTTGGCTCTGGTGGCTGGGGATATTGATGGGAATTGTAGTCCAGCTCATCTAAAGGGCACCATGTTTGGGAAGACTGGTGTAGACAATCCTGAACTAAATAGGCGAGTGGTTTGGCTTGGTATAAAGGCAGCTTCCTATGCTGGATAAATACTTTCAGCTATTAACAACTATCAGTGAGAGACTGCTTAAAATAGGGACAAATGGTAGTCGTCTGAACATACTGGTGTCATCAAGAGTCTTTGTTTTCCCAGTTTGATTGAAGAGATTAGTTTTCACCCTTTGCTACGCCTACTTTAGAATTGTTGAGTACCACATCTGAACCTTCAGTTTTTAACTGAAACTTTAGAAAATCATTCTGCTTATGATACTATCTCAAATTACAAAGTATTTTTACGTAAAATAGTGGACCCAGATCACGCATTCAATGAAAAGCTGAGTGTGCAAAGAATGTGTTACATACTTAGCGACAAAAAATGTGTTCCCTTCACATGGGTACTGAAAGCCTGTTTCCTTGCGGCACATAGCAGTTTGGCTTTTTATCCTGAATGGGACTAACTGTACTACTTGGAAACACACCGTTGGAACTGTTAAAAGGCAACTATGCAAGCTATTAATAACTTGTTTTAATGTCACATCAGAACTCAAGCAATGTCAGAAGTAAGCAATGCATTATTTTCTTTTGTGTTCTCTAACCTGAGCCAATGGAATATTATACAGAATCAGTAAGGGCTTACCCTTGATGATTCTGTATAATACTCGATTGGCCCAGTCAGTGTGGAAAATAATTCTTATGAACATTATTCACCGATTTTCCTCTGTGCTCTCTCCCTTGCATTGCTCTTCTACATTCCCATCCTGCACTGCCCGTCAGCTATATTTCCATTTTAATGATTAAGAGCACTAGACCTCAAACATTTATGAGGAAAGAAGTCCTCTCTTCAGCATGGTACAAGCCATTTACCTCTTACAAGGCCTTGAGCTATGAGGCTGCAAATAAAAAAGTCTACCCTGGGTTCTTGAACCTTGAGGTATAGGTGATGTTTCTTGTAGTTTCATGACAGGATCTTGAGACCGGCCAAGAGAGCAACATATGCAGTCATAAGAACATAAGAAGAACCATGCTGGATCAGACCAAGGGTCCATTTAGTCCAGCATTCTGTTCACACAATGGCCAACCAGCTACCCACAGGATCCCAAAGCAGGACATGAATGCAACAGCACCCACCCCCCGCCCATGTGTCCCAGCAACTGGTGTACATGGGCATACTGCCTCTTTGTGGCATGCTCTCACAAGACTGTACTATTGATCACTTTGTTTCTCCTCTAACCCTAATGAACCATTAAAGTTAGAAGGAAATGTGGGAACCGCGTGCATTGATTCTCACAGCTATGGGTGGGGGGTGAGGCTTGTCTTGTGTAAGTGTTTATTCGGCAGATATGACGCAAGTGGCTATCTGAAAACCTAGGTTAAGCAAGATTCATTCTCTGAATTACTATAACTCCATTCTGCCCACTTCTGACTTTGTGTGTCATGGACCTCCTTTGGCTGGGCCAAGTATTTAAGAAATTAATTGCTTTAATCGCTGGCATATCCTACTTTCCATTTCATATTGCAAGATATACAGTAGGAATTGATGGGGGTCTATTGAGCATATTCTCGGTTTTGCAGCCCTTCTCTACCCCTGTATATATCTTCTGTCAAGCTCTTAATATCAAATTTTCCACTCCAAAAAATGATTGCCTGAATTCTCGTCATTTATTTATTACACAGATTTCTATACTGCTCTCCAATAAGATTATCAAAGCGGTTAACATAACAATATAACAATAAAATACAACAACATAAACACTGTTGAAAAATAAAAACAATAGTTATCACTCGCTGGGGCTGACCTCAGGGAAGGCTTGCCTAAAGAGGGAGGTCTTAAGCAGGCGCCTGAAAGTCAAAACTGTAGATGTTTGCCTATTGTAAATAGGGAGTGCATTCTAGAGGGCAGGTGCTGCAACACTAAATGCCCTATTACAAGTACTCCTGCCGTGAACCTCAGGAGCATGTAGCACCATCAGAAGCGTTCCTTCTGAGATTCACAAAAAACGGGCAGGACCATAAGTGGTGAGGCGATCCTGAAGGATTGTTGCCAACTGTCAATGGACTTTACTCCCCCCCCCCCCCTGAACAAGGCAAGTCAATAATATGTATCCTCTTCAAATCACCCTGGCTTCTGGATTGAGTTTGATCAATTCATCTTGCCTGAGAAAGAAGGCGGGCGGGGGGGAGATGACTGAGAAAAAAAGGCAATGGAGGGAGATGAACTACAGTTTTTGTGGTGAATATATTCTCTGTCTCCCAGGATGGGTGATTTCTATAATGTGTGTGCATGTCTCATACTCCCCTTTTCTTTCTTCAGCCATATTGTGATGGAGGAGAACGAGATATGCATTTGTTGTAGTAACTCACCCCCTCACTGCAGTCGTCCTGGAACATTTTATTATAATCATCCATCGTGTAAAGGACCTTCTGTTCTGATACAGTTGCAGATATTTATTTTGTAATGCATACTGCTAATCTACACATTTGGAAGTAAATCAGGTTTACTTTTAACCCAGGTTAAATTTATTCCAGTATAGCAGTTCCTAATATTATTCAGAGTCTCAAAGTAAAAACTTCTCTTTCTCGGCCTTAAGTGTTTATATACTGCTCCCAGCTATTAGTACTTATCAGAGGCAATATAACTCTCAATACCAGTAGCTAGGGAACACAAGCAAGAACATGCTATTGCACTCATCCTGTTTGTGGGCTTCCCATAGGCATGTGGTTGGCCACTTTGGGAAGAGAATGCTGGACTAGGTAGACACTATCCAGCATGACTCTTACGTCCTTATTCATTTTCAGAACCACTGAGTGTAATTAGCATTCTTATGCTTATCTAGACCTGTTGTGGTAGAACACTTAATCCAGAAGTTTGTCTTGAAGAAGTTATACAAGAGTTTAGCGTAGTGTGATCAATTAGTTCATCTGAGGGCAGCAAGCTTCTACAGCACAGACATGAAAGCACATGCATGCTGGAGTTCATTATGTTCCATCGAAGAAGGTGTGTGTGTAGGCCATTTTCAGTAGCAAATAACTGGAGTGTATTTGTAGCACTTCACCATTTCAAGCTTTTATATTCATACTAGTTCCGATTTTCTTCATAGCAAGTTTTATCTTTAGAGTTACCACAGTCTCATGTGGCAGTGATTTACAAAGAGAATTTGAGTCCCTTTTAACTTGCTTACTTTTAAGACTGTTGAGACTAGTGTTAATCACTATTAAGTCAACCAGTTTTGAAGGCTTTCTAGAATTTATTAGATCCCAGCCCGCAATATTAAAAATAAAAATAATACATTTCATGCTTACAAAATGTAACTTTGTATGTATTTTCAGCTGTACCCTTCTGTTCTATCTTGCCCATCTTAAATGCACCTTTCTTTGCTGAAAATAGTTTCCTCAGGAATATGCAGTTCTTATTGAAGTCTCTCAAGTTTTAACTTGACCAAAATAAGAAAAAATAGCTTTGTCTAGGTCTCTTTTCAAGTGTTTTTGTATAAAATCAGTTTGGTGACTCATAGTTTTATGAGCTGGAGCTGTGCTTCATCCTTTTACATATTTTCTTGATGCTTACCTTCACCCCTACCCCATATGTATTTCGCAATGAACCTGTTGTTTTTTAAATCTTCAGTAACAGTGAGTAAATCGTTTTGTTCAGTATTACACTCTCCTGCGGATAAATGTTTTGTACCAGATCTTTGGAGCACATTAGGAATCTTATATCATTAAATTGAATCAATCAACATCAGAAATACCCATTGATAATGTTTTTTGATAAAGTTGCCCAGGAGTATTCTGTGTTCAGAGCTGTATGAAATAAAGCCCTTGCCATGTAAAACAATGCATTTATCCCTGCTTGTTCAACATGATGCAGAACTATAATTCTTTTGCATCCATCTAAATATGGTGTTATGAATTTTTAAAGTTTAAAAAATGCTTTCTGTCTTGACCATGTCTTTAATTTTACATACAGGCAGTCCCCGGGTTAAGAATGTCTGACTTACAGACAACTCGTACTTATGAACGGGCTGCCATATATTTAAAATTTGAGTTAAATACTATGGTTCGTACTTATGAACGCACGCATTATACTTTGTGACACTTTGAAAACATTGCGCGACTTCTGTTCCAACTTATGTACACATCCGACTTGAAGACAGACTTACGAACAGATCTCATTCGTAACACAGGAACTGCCAGTATTTTAATTATCAATGCGCACGAAAGACATAGTATAGATATAATAAATAAATGACATAACATAACATAACATTAACATAACATAATTTGAAGGGTTGTATTTTTTGTTCCAGAGATGTTTTAATAAACTCTATGTCGGGGCTAGCTCCCCTCCCCCATTGTATTCGCACCCCGAGACCCCAACAGATCCTGTGGGAATGGATTCAGACTCGGAAGGGGAGGGTGAAGAGGTGCCGTGCGGCCGTGCCGAGACACCTGACCCTTCAAGGCTAGACTCAGCTCAAACCGATAACACAGGGAGGGAGGAGGGGCTGCAGTACTCCGTGGGAAAAGAGCTTTCGCTGGGAAAGGATGAAGGGCCATCCTTTCTTGCATATCTGAGAGAGGCGGCGCCTCCGTCGTCAAGAACAGCTCACGTCCCTCCGACATTCCGCCCGGTTGGCCAGCAAAGACTACGATCTGCCCGGGGGGACAGACCATGCTACGTTTGATGCTGAGCGCGTGGAAGGCTCCTCAGTTCAGGATCAACTGTTGCCTCTTCATGACTTTCCCCTTGACGAGATTATAGAGTTGTGAACCTAGGAGGTGTAAACCTGCTTTTTACTTTAGAGACTGCTTAAAGTGCTTTTGCAACAAGTCCTTTCTCTGTACTTTCACATTAAAAGCCTTTGCTAGACCAGTCCTGTGTGAAGTTACATCGCTTTGCTGGTGGGGAGGGAGAGACGGAACGTGTGAGACAGGACACTCATGCTGCCTGAAACAGAAGGAAAAGTAGTTAAACAAGTTTTGTGGCTGTCTGGTTTGGTTTTCACTTAGAAGGCTTATGCCAGTGAATATGACTAATGCTTTGCCACCCAAAGATTATTAATAAATAGGTCGTGCCTTTCTTCATTGGGGACACAAGAAGGGACATGTAGAAAACAGGAGACAGTTTTCTGTAATTCTGACTTCAGGTGTGATGACTCACTGTTTTTTCTCTGCTACTTCCTTATGTTAAAATGAGCCTAGCATGATGTAATGCTCTTCTCATATGACCAGTGAGGTGATTTCAGAGCTGAGCAAGATATGTTTCCATTTACACCATTCTCTATTTCGTCTTTGTACATTCAGGAGACGATGTAAGAGGATTGATCATTCATACCAAATCAGTTTGCTCCAGTAGATTAAAAACAGAAAGAGGCTTGCACAGTAGTAGGGCTGTTGCTATTCCTCCCCCCCCCCCCAGTGTTTCTTTGGCTGTTGCATGGCAAGCAGGAATCCAATATGTGAAGCTTCTTATATTGAATTCACAGTGTTGAACAGCCTTACTATTCGATTATTGCCAGATATGCAACTCTTAAAGAGGTATGACCCCACCATTAAGAAGATGAAAATCTCTTTAAAAGAAAGCAGTTAAAGGCTAAAGAGCTGTCCTAGGGGGCGAAGAAGTGGCAACACTACAGTATGGGTGAAATTACAAACTCGGGATATTTAATTGATGAGAATTCGTGTGTGTGTGTGTGTGTGTATGGTGGGATGAAGTTGGAATTTCCAGTTTCCCTGTATTGAAACTGGAAATTCCAGTTGTAAGAGGTAGGAGAGCATAAAATACTATCTGATCCTCATTATTCTTGTTTTAGTACGCCTGTATGAATAACACCATAGATCAGAGGTGAACAGGCTTACAGGATCTCCTTTTTTTTTTTTTTTAAAGAACCCTGAAAGCTACCAACTGGAGCCCAGTGCAGAAGCAATACATTTATTTATTTATTATATTTATACCCTGCCTTTTTTCCTGCAAGGAACCCAAGGCAGCTTACATAATCCTCCTCCTCTCCGTTTTATCTTCACAACAACCCTGTAAGGTAAGTTAGGCTTAGAGTCAGTGACTGGCCCAAAGTCACCCGGTGAGTTTCATGGCTGAGCGGGGGCTAGAACCCAGATCTCCTGAGTCCCAGCCCAATACTCTAACCACTACACCACACTGGCTCTCTGTCATCAAAACACAAGACAAACATACACTTAGAATTAAAGAATCCTGAGCCCAGGAATTTGTTTTGAGTACCAGAATTGTGAAGGGAGCCCACAGTCCTTCCAATTTAAAATCCTCTCCTGGTTACCGAAACTTCCTTCATTTCAGCAATATAATTTAGGACAAAGAGGAGGAAGTTATTTTGTTGTTGCTATTGCCAAACAGTTGGGAGTTGGACATCGTTTCTGATCTACTGCAAATCACCCAGAGATTTGCCGGTAGATCCAGATCTACCTTCTGCCTACCCTTGCCATGGGTCACTAATTAAATATTTCTCATCTTTCCAAATTTAGGATTTAATTGTTTCTTAATGCACATGTAGTATGCAGTTTGCTGCAGTTGGTTTCCTATTTCTCCGTCTAATTTGTGCTAAGTAAATTAAATCGAGTTTAAATGTTAATTCAACCTTCCACAGTTCAAGTAACCAACATCTCAAAGAGTAGGGAAACTTTAAAACTTTAAAGTTTTAAATTTTAGGGAATTTAAAAGTGTCTGCCTTCTCCCACCTCAGTTCCTAGTACCTGATTGATTGAGTGATTTTGGTTTGTTTTGCATTATTGTGTTTTTAATGCTGGCTCAGCTTGTCTGAGCGTGGAAAGCTAAGCAGGGTCAGGCCTAGTTATTACTTGGATGGGAGACCCCCTCCTCTAGTTTCCTGCATTGAGCAGGGGGTTGGACTTGATAGCCTTGTAGGTTCCTTCCAACTCTATGATATATGAAATCCAGTGCTTTTTTTCTGGAGAAAAAGGTACCGGAACTCTTGGATTACATTTCCTCGGGAGTAGATGGCGATTAAATTGTAATGCAATTAATAGAAGAAAAGGTGCTGGAACTCAGTTCCGGTGAGTTCCACCAGAAAAAAAGCAGTGCTTTTTTTCTGGAGAAAAAGGTACCGGAACTCTTGGATTACATTTCCTCGGGAGTAGATGGCGATTAAATTGTAATGCAATTAATAGAAGAAAAGGTGCTGGAACTCAGTTCCGGTGAGTTCCACCAGAAAAAAAGCCCTGATGAAATCTAATGGCATTAATACCTGTTGGGAAAAACTAAGAGTGGGGAAGCCAAAAGCAGTTTTTAAATACACACATTTCTATAAGTGTGTTGCCATCAGGTACAATAAATTGTCCCTGTGCTGTGTTTTGAACAAACACCTTGGAAATGAATTGCAATAATATTTGTCATGTGGGTTCCTCATTCAGAGACCACTACACATCTGAATTTTGCTAAACAGTGCATTGTAGTTGAGTATTTAGGTCAAATATTCTTTATTGTAAGGAATTGACTAAAAATAAGGTATTAAAACATAATATTTAAGTGTTTCTTTATACTGCTTGGCAAAGGTTGTGAAGCAAGTATCATTAAAGGAATTGCTTACCAAATTTTCCTGGGATAACAATCCCTGAACTCAGTCATCCCGTGGCTTGTTTATACATTCAAAGAATGACTCAAAGCTTGAAATGAGTCTGGAAAGAGGTCCTAGTAAGAACAAGGAACTTTAACTCATCTCTCTTTCTCTCCAGGAAAAGTGATAATGAAAAGTAAATGAAAGAATTTCTATATCAGATTGTTTGAGTTCATAGTTCTGTGGAAAAACACAATAGGTAAGATCCAGCATCCTGGTGATAGTATCTCCTGAATGGAATCCCACTCAGAACTCTTCCACAAGGGGATGGGGGAAGGAAGCTATTTTTGCCAATGCCCTGCAGGCCCCAGTGACAACTTCCCCACTGTTATGGAAGATTCCCCAACCCTTTTTCAGAGGCATAGGGCAATGCTAAGGGAGGGGGGAAACAAAACTTTCTCAGTCTGGGAAACAAATGCTGGATCCAACTAGAGATGTGAAGGCCTGGAAAAAAACCCAGTTGGTGGGGTTTTCCCCCAAGGACTGTTCCCCCCCCCCCCCCAGAATTGGCAATATTCAACAGCTTTGGATTATGAAATATTTTCTTTTAAGAATTTAAGACAAGATATTTATATATTGTTACCCAGCCTTTACTCCTCCCGCCCCCTAAATGATTTCTAAAAATTATGTAATAACATTTTTATAAAAAGACTAGAGATGTCTGGAAATAATGAAGCCATGGGGAATATGTTTTTTAATCCTCTCCGTAAGATTCTCATGATGGTTATTTCTTCCATTCCTTATTAAAATTCTTGATCCAATGTATCTTTTACTGATAGAAATTTTTGGGATGCTCCAAGTCATGCTCAGTTTCCCAACATCTGATGGAGTCACCATATCATAATGTGAAAGAAAATGTACATTCTTAACAGTTGGGTTTTGTTCTACAGAGTCCTGTCTTTCTTTACTTGCCTTCCTTTGCCTCCAGTTCTTACTTAGTTTGCTCATGAAATTATCATGTTTGGTATATTAAAAAGTTTCCAAATATGCTGATAATTTTATGAGCAGACCAAGTTATATATAATATAACTTTAGGAACATAATTACAGGTTTCTTCTTCTCACCCTAGCTCAGTTCAGATGGATCTTGTGTTGTTGTATGTGAACCTTACTATGAAATAATCTCTAAGTGGCATTATGCACTATGGAAATGAAAGAAAACTATAGGAGTGGGCTCAGGCAGTTCTTAGAAAACATGTAGCCAGAATGGTAGGATCATTCCTAAATCAAGGCAGTTTGGAAGGAAATATTAAAACTAATCCATTTGGTGACAGGTTTTATAACCTTCTGGAAAACCCACAAATTGTTTTATTTGGTTTCACATATGATATTGTTAGAAAGGAAAAGCATGATTTTATGCAATAATTAGTGATAGCAGCTATTCTATGTGTTGTAAAAATATTGGAGGAAAAGTAACATCACAAAAGGGAAAGGATCATAGCTCACTTGTAGAGCACGTACTTTGCATGCCAAAGTTTCCAGGCTCAATCCCTTCTATCTCCAGTTAACAGGTTCAGGTAGCAAATGATAGGAAATTCCCTGTCAGAGACCCTACAGAGCTGCTTCTAGACAGATACCATCCTAGGCTAGAATGACAAATAGTCCGCCCAGGTATAAGATGGCTTCCTATGTTAAATGTAAAATCCTGGGTTATTTTTTAGAAAAATATATTAATTTACTGGTCAGGCAAAGAGAAGCTAGCATAGTAGGATGGATACATTATGAACAAAGATATGTTTTAAAACTCATTAGAATACTTACCGTATGCTCATAATGAATTATTTGACACAAAAGCAGAACAGCTTTTGAATTGAAAATTGTATTGGATTATAATACAGGCTCTTAATACGTTTTATTTGTAATCATTGTTATTGGATATATTTTTGTTGTTTGATACATTTTCAGTAAAAGGAAACTGGAATTCTTAATGAGGGTTCAGTTTATTTTGGGTGCAGTGCAAATAGGTGACAGTAATTGTGCCTTGCAAATCCCCCACCGATCTTAATTTGTCCATGCCTAGGTAGTTACCCTGACATCTGGATGCTGCCCCTGCTTTGCACTTGAACAGCATTTATTACTTGCCTATATTAAGTAATCTTAGTTTCAGTCACATATGTTTATCTCCTGAGTAAGCGCCTTTTGGTCTGTTCTTAGCAGCTCTAATTAAAGCTTGATTTTTGGTAACATGATAGTATGTTAAATGCTTGATTCCTTAAGAGTGAAAGTGAAATAAATGTTGGAATTGGGGAGCAGGTCAAAACCTTTTCATATATAATTTCTTACAGATTTTTATGAAGCAAATAGGGAATACACAAGAGTGAGCCTGAGTGTAAAACAGGGTCAGAGGTAAAGGTGTTTTTATTGCTGATAGGAAAGTTTTCAAGAACTAGCTTTTGTTGATTAGATTTCAGGAGTTTATTTACTCAGTACTCTTCAGTGTTTGCCTGCAATATACCATAAAAGTGATCACAATAGAGAAAGATCCAAACCCCCTGCCCCCCATGCTTACTTCTGCCTTGAGGTAAAGGCGAAGAGGAACAAGAATATTTTGACAGAATGAAGGAATCCCAGCCTATTTCATCTTGAATTTCTAGTTAATTTTGTTAATAAGGCAAGATTCTACCCATACAATGATTTTATCCTGGCCTATTTGAACAAGCCAGAGTTTAAACTAACCAGAGTTCCCTCCTCCTTGTTGGAGAAGGAGGAGGAGCATGTGGGTCCAAGGGTTGCTTCTGCTCATGTGTGTAACTCAAACATGATTTAGTATTATGTCTGAACTAGGCCTTTGTCTCAGTTAACTTTTAATGACAAGCTTTAAATCCTATCTCAAGAGATGTATTCTGCTATTATGAAGCATGCCCATACTGTACATTGCATTAAGGGGGTTGGTAACGTTAACAGCATCATGCTTCATAGGCATATTGACTTCTGAACCAGTTATGATTTGACTTTATTGAGCACTTGTTCTGACTAAGTTCTTTCTAAAAACAATTATGTATTTAACAAATTTCAGTTGAACAGGCTCTGAGAGTGGCTTACAGTTCAATAAAACAAAAACAAGAATAGTTATTAAATCAAAAAAGTAATATTATAAAAAAATAAGAAAAGATGATATGTACCCAGAAATAAAGATCAATACTTCGCAATATTGATATCAATCAATACTAACCTACCTCACAGGGTTGTTGTGAGGATAAAATGGAGGAGGATTATGTAAGCCGCCTTGGGTTCCTTGCAAGAAAAAAGGCGGGGTATAAATATAATAAATAAATATATATATATATAAAAAAGAGAAAGACAATTTTAATAGAACATAAAGATAGGACAATTCATAACATAGAAAAAATCTGTTTGTACCTTAACTTAAAAATTATGATCCCCAAAATTTATAAATAATGACTACCTCTCTATCATCATCATCATCATCATCATCATCATCATCATCATCAGGCGATCACTCGTGACCGAGTAAGATTGTCTTCCGGGATAAAAGGAGGAAATTCTAAAGAAGATTGTGTAGACTCTAGCGATGGGTCCGTAAGTGACTGTGGAGGCCAATTCTAGATCCACACAGCTTCCCACAGTGAGGACACAGGTTACCAGATAGAAGATGGTCCTGTAAAGGATTCATTTGACGTGCTTTTCGCTTAGCACGTTTCTCCCTTTCACCTTGCACTCGGGCTTCTTCAAAGTCCATGGAACCTTTGTGAAAGGCCAACCTCCATTTAGATCGTTCATGGGCCAGAGCTTCCCAGTTTTCGATGTTTATATTGCATTTTTTTAGATTAGCCTTATGAACATCTTTAAACCTCTTATATTGACCACCGATATTCCGCTTTCCATCCTTGAGTTGGGAATAAAGTAACTGCTTTGGGAGACGGCAGTCAGGCATTCGAACAACATGACCGGTCCACTGAAGTTGGCAGTTGAAGGATCATTTTTTCAATGCTAGTAGTCTTTGCTTCTTCCAGTACACTGACATTTGTTCGCCTATCTTCCCAAGTAATTCGCGTTATTCTAGTTAAGGGCACAATCCAATGAGGCTGCCTGTAACCCTCTGAACTCAGGATTATGAGCATCCTATGCAGGGTGGGAGGAGTGTGGAGGTGAACATCGCCTCCACACTTCTCCCACCCTGCAAAGCAGCTAGATGGCCGATGTCGGCTGTCTTAACTGCAGTGCTTTGGAGTGGGAGGGAGGGTGAGGCGCCACCAGGATACGTCATATCTTGGTGCTGGTCTCCTCCCCTGCCAGCCCCCTGGAACGTCCCCTAAACCCCTTCTCCAAGATTGCTGTTTCGACCTCCGAGGGTGCTTCGAGTGCAGATCCCCAGCTCCAAGATTGGAGCTGGGAATCGAAATGATCCTATGGCCCCCTAGATGCTGTCCTTGTGTTAAGGCAAGATCCCAGATTTTTTGAGCCATTCAGTGTTGCTTTCCAGTAAGAGGCTATACAAATTCCTGCCACTATTAATAGATTTATTATCAATAAATTCTCATTTCTGTTTCCTTCTTTAAATAATCATGTGATATCTTGTAATATGCCCATTCTTTTTCTACTGTGAGGTGGTTTATCCCATTTTTAAAGAAAAGGAAGGTTGTTCATGATTTAACAGAAGAATATACACACACATACAGGCAGTTCCCGGGTTACGAACGAGATCCGTTCGTAAGTCTGTGTTTAAGTCGAATGTGTACGTAAGTCGGAACAGAAACTGTGCAATTTTTTAAAAGTGTCACAAAGTATAGTGCATTAGTTCGTAAGTATGAACCACTGTATTTAACTCAGATTTTTACGTATATGGCGGTCCGTTTTTAAGTATGAGTTGTCTGTAAGTTGGGATGTTCATAACCCGGGGACTGCCTGTATATCATATCAGAGTATAAATAGAGGAACCAGTTATCCTGATTTTAAACTATAACACTTAGATGGTTATAAGCTTCATGGAAATATGTATAACCTGAACAAATGGGGAAGGGTGGTCTAAAACCATCCATTTTAACTACCAACCAATAAGCAATTACATAATTATCAGGCATTAGATCCTGGATTCTATTTAGATACTTTTATTTCCATATTGGATCGGTTACCAAGCCTTTGTATTTTACCTGTTATTTGTTCATTATAAAATAATGAAATGATAGAGGTCTGCATTAAATAATTTCTTAAGTTTAAACCAACTAGTTAGGGATCTTCTGACCATCCCTAAATCTTACTATGTAGTCTGATTTTGAAACCATAGTAGGTCAAATAATCTCATACAAATGTATTCTTGTTCTGCTCAGACTATCTTATCTGCTTTATTCCAATCATAAGGAGAGGCCTTGATCAGTTTCTTTAACATTAAGATGAGATGATTGCTTCTTATGAAGTGAGTCTCTGGATGCTCTAGCTCCTAAAACCAATTGTTCCTCTCCATAAAAATTATGATATTTGATAATAATTAGTAGTATCAGTAGAGACTAGCAATTTAATGGGCAGAGAAACAATGAACTGTAAAGCCCTCTTTGGATCATCAAGGGATATATTTTTCCTAGACTATTAATTGTTAACTATGTTGCCAAACATGAAGTGTAGCAGAAAGTGATCAGACAAGGAGATAAGTTTTCTTTTGTAAACTTCAGCATCATTTCTGGCTGTTTGTTAGAACAGAACAGTAGCTCGGTCGAGACCCTGGTGGATGACTGGAATGCTGCAATCACCAGGGCATTAGACTGAGTTGCCCCGAAGCGCCCTCTTCGCCTAAACAGAGCTCGCGCGGCGCCATGGTTCACTCCGTCGCTGCGAGCTCTGAAACAAGAGGTGAGAAGGCTAGAGCGCCGATGGCGAAATTCCTGCTCCGAAGATGATCGAACACGGGTTAGAGCTGCATCTTCAGCCTACCGAGTGGCGGTGAAGGCAGCAAAAAAGAATTTCTATGCTGCCTCCATTGCGTCTGCGGAGTGCTGCCCCAGGAGGTTGTTCCAAGTGGTCCGGAGTCTGGTCAGGTCCAGTCGCTCCGGACCCACTGGAACAGTCTAAAGCCTCCTGTGAGGCTTTAGCGAAGCACTTCGCAGATAAAATCGATCGGATTAGGAGTGGGATATCGTGCGTCGTGGACACAGGGAGTGAGCGGGAGGAGGCCAATGGCAGACCGGTTTTGTGGGATCGGTTTCGGCTTCTTCCTTCTGATGAAGTGGACAAGGTGCTTTCATCTGTGAGGCCGACCACCTGCTTGCTTGATCCTTGCCCGTCCTGGCTCATAATGAGCTGCAGGGAGAGACTGGGTGAGGGGATCAAGGCAGTGGTGAATGCCTCCCTCGAGGAGGCAGTGATTCCATCAGCCCTCAAGGAGGCAGTAATAAGACCGCTTCTAAAGAAGCCCTCCTTGGATCCCCAGGATTTAAACAACTTTCGCCCGGTCTCCAATTTACCATTTCTGGGCAAGGTGATCGAGCGGGTGGTGGGTGCTCAGTTGAAGGCACACTTGGATGAAGCCGATTAGTTAGATCCGTGCCAGTCGGGCTTCAGGTCTGGACATGGGACGGAGACGGCCTTGGTAGCCTTGGTGGATGATATGAGGAGGGCTTTGGATAGGGGCGAATGCTCCTTTCTAGTCCTCCTCGATCTCTCGGCGGCTTTTGATACCGTTGACAACAGTATCCTGGACCGCCTGGAGGGGTTGGGCTTAGGAGGCACTGTATTGCAGTGGTTCCGGTCCTTCCTCTCTGGAAGGTATCAGAGGGTAGTTCTCGGGGAGGAGGCTTCGGACCCTCGGCTGCTCACTTGTGGAGTGCCGCAGGGTTCCATCCTCTCCCCGATGTTATTCAACATCTACCTCAAGCCGCTGGGAGCTATCATCAGGAGGTTTGGGGTGCAGTGTCATCAGTATGCAGATGACACGCAGCTCTACCTCTGTTTTAAGTCCTCACCGAGGTTGGCCGTTGAGACCCTGTCCAAGTGCCTGGAGTCAGTGGCTGGCTGGATGGGAAGGAACATGCTGAAACTGAACCCCGACAAGACCGAGGTACTTCAGGTGGGGGACAAGGGGAGGTTGGGGGATGTTGACCTGGTGCTGAATGGGGTACATCTACCCCTGAAGGACCAGGACCGCAGCTTGGGGGTCATTCTAGACTCCCAGCTGTCCATGGAGGCTCAGGTGGCAGCTGTGAGCCGGGCGGCGCTGTATCAACTCCATCTGATACTGGCAGCTGCGCCCCTACCTTCCTAATCACCTGCTCCCATCAGTGGTTCATGCCTTGGTCTCCTCTCGCCTAAACTACTGTAATGCACTCTACGTGGGGTTACCTTTGAAGACGGTTCGGAAGCTTCAGCTGGCACAGAACGCGGCGGCTCGCCTGATTAAGGGCGGCCGCCGGCGTGATCATATCACGCCAGTGCTTAATGAGTTGCACTGGCTACCAGTTGCTTGCCGAGCCGAATTCAAGGTGTTGGTTTTGACCTTTAAAACCCTACACGGTTCCGGCCCAGTTTATTTCAAGGAGCGCCTCCAGCAACATCAAGTAGGCCGCTCAACAAGGTCTACCACGGACGGCCTTCTCCTTATCCCATCAGCCAGAGCAGCCAGGCTGGTGGGGACTAGGAAGAGGGTCTTCTCTGTGGCGGCCCCCACATTATGGAACTCCCTCCCTAATGACCTTCGCCATGCCCTCTCCGTGATGAGCTTCCGCCGTGCATTAAAAACATGGCTGTTCAGGCGGGAATATGGGGTGGGTTAGGTTTTTAAAAGAACTTTTTATATTGTTTTAATTATTATTATATTTTATTGTATTGTTTTATTGTATTTTAATTGTACATCGCCCAGGGTGGCCGGGTGACCGGCCAGATGGGCGATTAATAAATATAAGAAATAAATAAATAAATAATTTGGAGATACATTTGTTTTCGTTTTTCTGAAGCAAAATAATGGATACCTCTGACATCTTTTCATAAGTGTATTCTAATGGCCACAATAAATTTTTAGAAGGAATAGATTTAATTAATGACCCTGTATTGACTAGCGCCCTAAGAGAAGAAGTAGAATGATCAGTAGAAAGTAAGTATACCAAATGGATATGGGAGAAATCGTATTTTTAAAAGCAGAGTCATAAAGGCATTAGTGTAGTGTAGAAAATTGACTAGAGGCCTCATTGTCTCAAATGCTCCCTGTCAGAAATGAAGTGACACCTTTATAGATTACTGGTCATAGATTTACTAAAGTATATTTCAATCACTAGTCCAGATTATGCAACAGGATATTTACAAACCTGAGGAAATTACCATTTGTAAAATTTTCTAACTGAAGTGTCACACACTTCCCCAGCCAAATGGAAAATCAAAAGATAGCACACACGCAAAATCCTACAGGAAAAGCATGAACCATATTTTTGTTCTTCCAGAGATGCTTCTAATAAAGTTACAAACCAAATTAGGTCAAATTTAAGATAGGATATGAGGTAAGGTTTTTTGTTTTTTTTTTTTAAATAGTTTGTTTCTTTGCATGCAAAGATAACTCATATCACTAGCCTGTTCTCTGTGGAATCAAATTTCTTTTTTTGTATCCAGAAGTGGAAACAGTTAATGTGCAAATGCTATATAACAAGTACTAGGTGGCAAACTTAACTGTTCATAAAATGTTTCATGATTATTTCCACATCATTAAAATCTGACTCCACTAATTTTTCATATGCTTCTCACTTGGGCTTTATCTAGCTTGAAAGGTAACATTTGAATTACCTTTCAGGGCAGTTCCCTAACTGTTTAGATTTGCATATGTGCTGTGATGCTAGATCTTTTACTGTGAAATAATTAAGGTTAATTCTACCAGTGTGACAAGATGCGTGACTTTAGGGAGGTAGAACTCTCAGTGTTTGTCAGTGTAAAAATTAATCAATGTTATGCTAGTAATTATATTTAATGGATCACTGCAGTATTTGGATGAAACTGTCAATGTAAATCTGCACTAATATAGAATGCAATGTGTAGTTAGTGGAATTTTAAAAAAAATCTCTGGAAGCTATATTTTTGTCAACAAAATAACTAGTGATTTATTCCATATTGGGAAAGCATAAGGAAATGCAAGGTTTTCTACCTCATGTAATTTTCTCTCCTGCTAATAGAACAAAGCCATAATATCTTTGAAATTCTCCTTCTGATCAGTTTTTCCTTGTTTTGGGGATTGGGTTTTTTAAACTCATTTTTAAAATTCAAACATGCTCTTATTCAGGGGCCCTGCTAACAACTTTGTTGAGGATAGCCTATGGTCCAATGGGAAATATGAAACTAGTTTGTCATAGTGTATGGACATTGGTGTAGCATAGTGACTAAGAAACTGAGCTATGAATAAGCTAAGACCTGACCATGGACTTGTCTGAGTTTCCCCACTGCCAATCCCCTAGTGGGGCTACAAGTGGGCTATACCCACTTCAGCAGGGTCTGCTGCGGATCTTGCTGCGAAGGGAGAAAAATGTTGCCTACCCCCTTTCACTTACAACTTTGGTTTGACTTGACAGCTCGCCCTTTGACAGCTGACACGTCAAAACAAAGTAAAAAAACAAAAACCTATTTGGAGCCTCTCTGGGTCAATATCCAGGGTGGGTACCTGCTGCACTTTGACAGCAGGTGTCCCTCCTGGACATCGCCCAGGTGAAGGCATCCCATTTTCGGACCTGTGGAGCTGCACACCTCAGCCGTTGCGCAAGTCTGACTTTAATTTTTTTTTTAAATTATGAAAAAATCCATACATTTGGGGTGCGATTTTTTTTTTTTTAAATTAAAGGTGACCAACCAGTGACAGACCCTCCAGTGTGCCGTTTGACAGAGGGGCTGTCACTGGCGGTGGCATGGGCGAGATCGCCTTGAGCAGCACAAGGTTTTTTTTGCCACTTTTGCAAGCACCTTGCTTGCGGCTTCCCGTACCCCATGATGGGATCGGTCACCCAGGTTCAGATTATATGATAACCCATTGTGGGTTGAACAACCCATGGGTTCTCCGGGTGACTTGTTGGGGGGGAAAACAAGCCAGGATATGTGTATTTAAGTTAAAAGGGGATTACCAACTAAACTACATAACTATTCAGCCTTCCAAAATTGTCATGACTCTTGTGAAGGTGTACACCCTTTCCCACTTAATAAAACAAAATCTACAAATGCTCTCATATATCTTTAAAATCATTTCGATTCGATAATCCCCCTTTTAACTTAAATACTACATGTTAATCTATCATTAATAGCAATATCTCATACCTCTTTATACCATTAGCTTTGTGTACTTAAATGCAAGAAATTATTTTTGTTTACACACACAGAAATAAAAAAAAAGTCAAAGAACATGGTCAACTGGAGAATATCAAAATGTAAAAATAATTAGCTTCTTTGAATAGATTTGCAGGAGTGAAATTGTAAGCTGGCCCTATACTCTTAACTAGCTACTGTGCAATACAGACTTCAACTGGACATGTGCAGAAATCTAACACAGAGCAAGTCTGAATTCTGAAAACTTCTAGGAAAACTACTTTCTCCTGCCCCCCCCCTTTTTTTCTTGAAAGAGATCCCAGAAAGCATCTGGGCTTCTGGGCATGTCAACTTAAGGGGCTGAATCAAATCACCAGGACCTCACAGTCAGCGTCCTGGTCAGGTATTTGTTTTGAAACTAACTTTCACTTAATATGCAAGAAGATGACCCATTGAAGGTCTCTTATACTAGACTAGAGTCTAGACTACAGAGTTTAAAACTTCAAGGTAATGGAAGTTATTAAGCTATGTGGAGGTAAATGTGTTTACCAAGGGTTAGCACTTTCCTGTTGACTAGTTTCTCAGTTAGGGGTTTCTATATCAAAGGACAATTGGGTAATTACTGTGAAATACAAATTTCCTAAGACGTACAACCTTGTATATGTGTATTGCTGCCTTTCTTCATGGAAGCAGTATGGTTTATATAGAAGATGTTTGATATCAACAACCAAAAGGATAACAGGCTTTCCCATCACAGTTCCTCACTTGAAATGCTTTTGGTTCTGACTAAGGGCCTCAGTATACAGGGATACCTGACATATGTTCCCCTCTGTTGATGATTGCTGCTCAAGACTTAGTCACCAGTTGATCTCAAGTCATTGCCATTTGCTTGTGTGTGTTGTTGTTGTTGTTTTAAGAAAAATGCCATTGTCCTCCTCAGGCAAGAACATGCAGACTCAGTGCCCCTTGAATGGAGGAGGAGACAGAGGGACAATGAGAGGCTAGGGCAGTAGGGCATGAATTTAGAAGCAGGCGCTGGAGTCAGATCTGGGAAAGAGTGAAAGGCATGGGTGCTACTAGCAGATGCTAGAATACTATCAATCAAATTTATTATACAGTCACGGACCCAACAAAAACAATAGCGAACATCATTAAATGGATAAAAACACAATCATTGAATCATTATACAAAAACACAACATTATTAAAACATACACCTATTTAAAAAATCTTAAGATAGCTAAAACCACCTCAAACAATGAGATTGGGGGGGGGGGATCCACCAAAAACAAGATCCTGCTATAGAAGTTACATTTATGTTGGAAGAATTGCCTTATGAGTCCTTAGTACAGAAAAAAGAAACTTAGCCACTGCCTCTGTTGTTGGTTTACACGTCCCTGCCAGGAAGTGTTTCAAGTACTGGTCTGGTGACCTTCCAGGACATTTCCTCATAATGGGGCCAAGAAGTCTGTTTCGTTCCTCCCTGTGGAGTCTGCATTAGAAAAAAATGTGCTTTAAAGATTAGACCGCCTCATCCCCACAACCACACAATCGATCTTTGTATGTTTTGCCCTGAAAGCGCCCTGCTAAAATTGCAGAAGGGAAGCAATTACCGTATTTTTCGCTCCATAAGACGCACTTAAAAGATTTTAAAAGAAGAAAATAAGAAAAAAAAATATTCTCCTTTCCCCTGCCCCGGGGACGCGCCGGCCTCTTCCCAGCTCCCCCACGCCTAGGCGGGGGCTTGCCCTGCTCCGCCCAGGAGCCCTCTGCTGTTCCACCGGACCGGTTGGAGGCACGCAGGGAGAGGTATGGAATTGAATCAGCTGTTCCGCGGGGAATCAGCTGAGAGGCGGGGGCTTGCCCTGCTCCACCCAGGAGCCCTCCGCTCTTCCCCGGACCGGTTGGAGGCGCGCAGGGGGAGGCATGGTAAAAAATAAATAATTTTTTTAAATCAGCTGTTCCACGGGGAATCAGCTGAGAGGCGGGGGCTTGCCCCACTCCTCCCAGGAGTCCTCTGCTCTTCCCCGGACCAGTTGGAGGCACGCAGAGGTAAGTAAAAAAAAAATATTTGTTTTTTACAATATTCACTCCATAAGACAGACAAACATTTCCCCCTATTTTTTTGGGGGGGGAGTGCGTCTTATGGAGCGAAAAATACGGTAAATCTTGCTCTTGAGAAAATATTGCGATATTTGGGGATGGTCAAAAAATCCAAATATCTAGCATACCTAGTAAGTTCGAAACTTAGACTGATATATGATGATGATGATGATAATTTATTTCTTAACCGCCTCTCCACTCAGATTGAGGCAGGGAACAACCATAACATAAAATACATAAGTAGTTAAAAACACAGCAAATATTATTAAAATATTCTTAAAAACCTTTAAAAAGTATCCTAAAAACTCTTTAAAACTCTTAAAATTCCACTGGGTAGGCCTGTCGGAAGAGGTCAGTCTTTATGGCCTTTTTAAAGGCCAAAAGACTGTCTAGTTGACGAGTCTCCTCCGACAGGCCATTCCACAATCTGGGAGCAGCAGAAGAGAAGGTCCTCTGGGTAGTACTCACCAGCCTAGTCTTGGCCAACTGGAGTAAATTCCTCCCAGAGGACCTAAGTGTGCGGGGTGGATTGTACGGGAGAAGGCGATCCTGCAGGTAACCCGGACCCAAACCATGTAGGGCTTTAAAGGTGATAACCAACACTTTATACTTCGCCTGGAAACTGATTGGCAGCCAGTGTAATGCTTTTAAAGCTGGTGTAATATGGGCACCTCTAGATGTACCGGTGACCAATCTGGCTGCCATATTTTGCACCAATTGAAGTTTCCGAACTAGGTACAAAGGTAGCCCTATGTACAGTGCATTGCAGAAGTCAAGCCTCAAAGTTACCAGCGCGTGCACTACCGTCTTTAGGTCTTCCAACTCTAGGAAGGGGCGCAGCTGGCGTATCAGCCAAAGCTGATAGTAGGCACTCCTAGCTGTCGCATTTATCTGAGCTGTCATTTGAAGCGACGGGTCCAGAAGCACCCCCAGACTGTGAACACAGTCTTTCAGAGGGAGTGTATCCCGATCCAGAACTGGTTGACACACCTCCAAACCCAGGTTGTGGCCTTTGACAGCAAGCACCTCCATTTTGTCTGGATTCAGTTTCAGTTTATTTTTCTTCATCCAGCCCATTACTGCCTCCAGGCATTCATTCAGAGGAGACACACTATCCTTAGCTGACGCTGTTACCGAAGGCATAGAGAAATATATTTGGGTGTCATCGGCATACTGATAACACCCCGCCCCATGCCTCCGGATGATCTCTCCCAGCGGTTTCATGTAAATATTAAATGGCATTGGGGACAGAATGGCACCTTGTGGCACTCCGCATAGCAGCTCCTTTTTTGAGGAGAAGCTATCCCCAAGCATCACCATCTGGAATCTACCCGAGAGGTAGGACCGGAACCACTGGAACACAGTGCCCCCAATCCCCTCAGGCGTTCCAGAAGGATACCATGGTCGATGGTATCGAAAGCCGCTGAGAGGTCCAAAAGCACCAACAGGGATACACTTCCCCTGTCGGTACTCAGGCATAGATCATCCACTAAGGCGACCATAGCAGTCTCAACTCCGTATCCTGCTCTGAAGCCAGTTTTAAATGGGTCTAGAAAATCGGTGTCATCCAAGACTGCTTGGAGTTGGAAGGCAACTGCCCTCTCAATCACCTTGCCCCAAAATGGAAGATTTGATACTGGTCTATAGTTGTTATAGTCCAGGGGATCCAGGGAGGGCTTTTTAAGAAGCGGCCATACCACTGCCTCTTTTAAACATGATGGAAGATTCCCTCCCTGGAGATATGCATTAATAATACATTGTAACTGTCTTCCAACTGCATTTCCTCCTTGGACGACCAACCAGGAAGGACAGGGATCGAGAGGGCAAGTGGTCCTCCTCACTCGACCAAGCAGCTTGTCTACGTCCTTGGTACTCACCAACTGAAACTGATCCAGTGTAATCCTACTTGTGGAGTTACTGGACACTTCATTGTCTGCCTCTACTACAACGAGGGCGTCCAAGTCGGCTCTAGATTTTATCTGTGAAATGATAGTTAAAGGCATCACAGTGAACAACTGTAGACTCTAAAAGCGGATTCATGGGGGAAGTTGTCTGTGTTAGACCCCTCACCACCCTGAATAGTCCAGCTGGGCGCGAATTCGCAGACGCAATGCGTGCAGAGAAGAAAGCTTTCTTCGCTGCACGTATTGCCACCCCATAGGAATGAAGATGTTCTCTATGTCGTGTCTTGTCAGATATGAGTCGAGTTTTCCGCCATCGGCGCTCCAGTCGTCGTCCTTTCCGCTTCAGCTCCCTGAGATCTTCTGTATACCAGGGTGCCCGGTTAGAAGCGGGCCGGAGAGGATGTTTGGGGGTGATCGTGTCAATAGCCCTAGTTAGGTCTTGATTCCATCTATCAACTAGGGTTTCAACAGGACTGTCGATGATACCAGCCATGGACCTGGTATGGTATGGAGATGGTATGGACCTGGAGATGAAATGGAGAGCAGGAACTACTAGCTTTTGACATGGAGTATTGAAGATCAATGTCTTTAATCCGTTGTTCTATGATGGATTTTATCACAGAGTGGTCTTGTGTATAAAGAAAATCCATAGATAAACCTAATAAATCCAGTTTGGTCATAAATCTTTTGGACCATGAACTTGTAAAACCGTCCCTTTGCATCAGATAGAGGTAGCCTTGAGATGGATCAGCATAGGTAACCTTAAAACAGTAGCGAAAGGCAAGGCACCAAGCTCTCCCTTCTATAGAGGCAAGGGCAGCTTCTAAGCGTAGTCCACCAGATGGCGCACACCTTGGCATTCCAAAAAGTGAATGAAGGAAATTTGAAAGGACTCTCAACAGTTAGATTAAATCCCTGAATCCATATTGGAATAGCATACAACAACTGAGCCACAATTTTTGCCTTAAATACTTGTAAGGCAGCAGGAATAAATTGTGCTCCCTTAGTATAAAATAATCTCAGTATTGCCTTGCTATTGTTCAGGGCAGCCTGAACTGCAGACTACCTATGGGAAACCCAGGAAAGGGTAGAAGAAAACAGAACACCGAGATACCTAAAACTCTTGACCTGTTCAATGTACTGTCCTTCTATTAACCACTTTTTTGTTGGTGTACGCCTGGAAAATACCATAATTTTTGTTTTATTGAAATTAACTGTCAGTAAATTGTCCTTGCAATAAGACATAAAGTCTCAAAGTAATCGTTTAAGACCCATCTTGGACATTAGAAGTGACATTAGAACGGCATCATCAGCATACAGTAGTAACGGGACTTTAGTCCTGGCCAGTTTTGGTGTATGAAAATCTGATGCTAAACATTCTCCCAACAAATCATTTAAACAGATTAAACAATGTAGGGGCTAAAATGCAGCCCTGGTGAACCCCCTTATTGGCTAAAATAGGTTTTGTCAGATTGCCCTCCAAGCCACATCTCACTCAGATGGTAGTACATTGCTATAAACTTTTAATAAGATATAACAATCTTTTATCTATAGTAGAGTGTTGTAGCTTGGCCCATAGTCTTTCTCTTGCTATTGTATCGAAAGCGGATTTGAGATCTATAAACGCAACAAGCAAACCATTGCCATGACTAATCATATATTTCTCAGCCAGGTGCTTTAGGACTAGACAATGGTCAAGGGTTGATCTACCCTTCCTAAAACCAGCTTGTTCATTCCCCAGGATATTTTCCTCCTCTATCCAAGAGGTGAGCCTTGAGTTTAGGTAACTGGCATACAGCTTCCCCACTACTGACAGTAGACTGATAGGCCTATAGTTTGATGGATCTTCTCTGTCACCTTTTTTAAATATAGGGATCACAACAGCTTCCAACCATGCTAGAGGGAGCTGTCCTGAATTATTAATATGGGAAAAGAGATTTGCGAGGAGGGGTGCCCACCAGTCTATATTGACCTTCAAGACTTCCAGAATTATTAAATCTGGGCCTGGGGCCTTTTCTGACTTGAGATTTTTAATTAAGATCTTTATTTCAAGCTGAGAAACTGGGTGCCATTCAGGTAGATGGTTTATCTCTAGAGAGTCTATATTTTCCATTTGGTGTTCCCTAGTTTCTGTAAATTTTTTTGAGAAATGGCTCTCCCATACATACGCTGAAATATTACAACTAGTTAAGCCTGAAGCTTCGCCCAGGACACCAGTAACCAATGACCAAAATAATTTCAATTTGTTATTTAACAAGGAGTCTATCAAAACCTTCAACCCATGTTGCATTGCTTGCATCTTTTTTTGTGCTGGGATTGACTTATAGCAATTTTTAACAGATAATATTCATGGGGTAAGATTGTATGATTTTCCTTTCTATATTGGAGATATACTTCTCTCAGTTGTTTTTTTACTGCAAGACAGTCCTTGTCAAACTACTTGGGAGGGCTCCTCATCAGGGCATTTCTTGAAGCAAAATGTTTCTGAGTTAAGGCAGGTTTCAAGGCAGACATCAATGTGGAGTAATTATTTAAAACAGATGTAGTCTCAGTGTCGCTTAAAATTGAAGATTTCAATTCTTCTCCCCAGGGGGAATTTAAAATACCAGCAACTTTAGTATTTACTGCTTCTGACCAATATAGTCTCTTATTCCTAATGGTTAAATCCGGGTCTCTATACTGGTGGTTGAAACCAGCATGTGCAGAGGTACAGTCATGCCTTGGATTCGTTCCGGAAACGTGCTTGTAATCCAAAACACTCTTATATCAAAACGAAATCCCCCCAAAAAATTTGTACAGAGATTTTTAATTTAAGCCGTACTACAGTACTTGTATTGCAAGACGTCAATATACAATATACAATACTTGTATTGTATATCAAGTTAAAAAAAATTAAATAAATATTTAAAATTTTGCTTGTCTTGCAAAACGCTCTCAAACCAAGTTACTTGCAATCCAAGGTATTACTGTAGGTAATAAGAGAGTAAAATTAAGAGGTAGATGGTCGCTTTCAATCCTATTCCAACAGAAAAGTCCTTAATCGTGTTGGATAAGTAGTAAGATATCAAAACATAATCTACAACACTACTGCCGGACCTAGAGGCAAAAGTATATTCTGCGCAGCTATCAAAGACATGGTTTCCATTCAAAATTGTGAGGTCAAGATGACCCACCATTTTTGTCAAGCATATACCACCATAATTAACTTTAGAGTCTTTTGAACTTCTATTATAATTAAAAACTTAAATCTCTGAATCAAGTATCCCCCATATACAAGAAGAAAAAAGTACATCATTATTGGGTCCAATTCTGGCATTAAAATTCCCCATTAAAATAAGATGAGCTCTTGGAAATTTTAATTCTATATCTGCTATATAGCTCTCCAAATTTTCCCAGACCTTTTTTGTACAACTCCTGCTTACAAATGGAGGAATATACACATTTTTAAATAAAAAAGACTGAGTTCTAAACTCCATTACACCAGCCACAGCAATTTTGCCACAAGGGTTAAGCCATGTAGTTGTTACTTGAAGAGAGGAAGAAAACAGCAATGCCAAACCAGCCTTTGGTCTGCCCTTTCCTCTTCTGGGCTCGGCTAGAATACCGTTCACTATGTATCCATTAAAGACAAGCTTTTTAGTAAGCCAAGTTTCCTGTAGTGCAATCACGTCATATGATCTGAAATATTTCAGAACATCAGGATCTCTTTGCTTAGATGACCAACCCGCTATATTCCATGACAAAAAATTTAGCTAGTAATCGTCCCTAACCTGTTGTTTATATGCGTGTTCCGATGAACCCTGCGAGCAATGCCGCCGGGAGCTATGTACTCCCAGTAGGTTCACCCATGGCGGTAAGGTCCGGGGAGAGGAACCAGACAAAGAACGATCCAAAACATAAAGTCCTCAACGGCAGAACAGGCGGAAGATAATTAAACCTAAATTACAATGGCTGTGAAGGTGGATGAAGGCTGCAGCAGAGAATGGTTTTCTAATCGTCAGGGTAACTGTGCCATTGGATCATTGCCGTACTCTGTCAAGTTTGTGTGGTGATTCGTTGTGCACCGATCTCCCCACATAAAACAGTTTCATGCACAGGCGTCTTCCAACCCAACCCAACCAACCCAACCCAACCCAACCCAACCAACCAAAAAAGAAAGAAAAAAAAGTCCCATGGCAACTGGCGAATGGCGATGGGGGCAGGACTGTGAATCTGGAAGCCCCTAGTCATGGACCAGCACATGAGCGGTGGATGCAGACTCAGTCGCCCTGTTCAAGGAATGAGGTAGTCGAGCAGCTCGGCAGCTGTATCCATGACTGTATCCATGACTATTTAGGATCCACTCTGCTCACCCCGTATGGGGAGGGGGCTAGAAAAGGTGCCCTAAACATAGTCTACCTCTTTCTCCCCTGACTGGATTACCACGTCCAGTGGGGTCACCATTTTAGCGGTCGAAAAAGACATTTGAATTTTGGAACATGGAATATACGGACATTGATGGATAACATAGATAGTGAACGCCCTGAGCGTAGGACTGCTATTATTGCAAGGGAGCTGAGATGGTTTAAAAATGACATAGCAGCACTTCAAAAAACTCGAAGGGCAGGAGAGGGACAGTTGAAGGAAGAAAAAGGAGGTTATACATTCTTCTGGAAAGGACTACCTGAGCAGGACCGACGAATACATGGAGTAGGCTTTGCCATCAAATAATGAGCTAGTGAACTCTTTGTCAGAAGTTCCTACTGGCATTAACGAACGCCTGATAACTCTTTGATTGAAGCTCGCCAATAACCAGCAGGTAACTATTTTGAGCGCTTATGCGCTAACATTAGATGCTGATGAAGACATCAAGGAAAATTTTTATACCCAGTTGGACACTCTCCTGTCAGAGATACCTAAGGAGGATAAAATTATCCTCCTGGGCGATTTTAATGCAAGAGTCGGGCGTGACTTTGATTTATGGCCAGAAACTATTGGAAAAGACGGAGTTGGTAATAGCAACCCGAACGGACTCTTACTTTTGTCTATATGTGCAGAGCATAATCTCACTATTACAAACACGCTCTTTCGACAAAAGAATAAGTTTAAAACATCATGGCAGCACCCACGGTCAAAGCACTGGCATCTTCTGGATTATGTAATTGTCCGTGTTAGAGATCGCTGCGATGTACTTCTTACTAGGGCCATGGTGAGTGCCATGACTGCTGGACAGACCACCGACTAATCCGGTCCACAATGGTTATCAACATTGCTCCCCAACGTAGGCTTCAAGGAAGGAAACCAAGGCGTAAAATGAACATCCATCCACGCCCTTCAAGATCCTATTAAGCAAACTCGTTCCTTAAGAAGTGATTGAAGACATCTACCCTGCAGAACCTCCTGACAACATTGAGGACCATTGGTCTAAGCTGAAAACCTCCATTACTGCAGCTTGTGAACAAACTATTGGATATGAAACTAAGAAACATCAGGATTGGTTTGATGAAAATGATAATGAGATTAAATATATAATTGACCAAAAAAGGAAAGCCTTCCAAATATGGCAAAATGATATTAACTGTGCTGCCAAGAAAAAAATCTACGCTAGTGCAAAGGCTGAGGTCCAAAGAAGAACAAGAGAACTTAAGAACGCTTGGTGGAAAAAGAAAGCTGAAGAAATTCAACAACTTGCAGAATCTCATGATGCACGGGGCTTTTTTAAGGTCACAAGGGCCATTTATGAACCAAAAACCTATGGTACAAACCCTTTACAATCAAAAGATGGCACCAAACTCCTAAAAGACAAAGAGTCTATTGCACTGTGTTGGAAAGAGCATTATTATGACCTTTTAAATTGTAAATCTAAGGTGGATAATGAGATTTTTTCGCAAATCCTGCAAAAACAAGTTAGAGAGGAACTTGCAATACTCCCCACTTTAGATGAAGTAAAAAAAGCCATTAATCAAATGAAGAACAACAAAGCTAGTGGACCAGATAGGATTCCTGCTGAAATCTTTAAAGAAGGCCCCCCCGAACTTGTACAACTCATTGAAAAAATCTGGATAAGAGAAGAGATCCCAGAAGACTTCAGGGATGCCATAATTATCACCCTCTTTAAGAAGGGTGATAGAACAGACTGTGGAAACTATCGGGGCATTTCTCTCTTAGCTACCGCAGGTAAAATATTTGCTAGGATTCTCGCAAACCATCTTCTTTCTATTTCAGAAGAGATCCTCCCTGAAACTCAGTATGGTTTCCGCCCCTCTAGAGGGACAGTAGACATGATTTTTACTGCACGTCAGCTCCAAGAAAAATGCCGGGAGCAAAATCATCCCTTTATATGGCATTTATCGATTTGGCTAAGGCCTTTGATACTATAGACCGTACAGCTCTCTGGACTATCCTTATGAAAATTGGATGCCCCAATAAATTTGTGAATATCTTGCGACTTCTCCATGACAACATGACGGCAACGGTTTTGCACAACAACGGCTCTCATGGTGCTCCATTTAAAGTGGGATCAGGTGTTAAACAGGGATGTGTTATCGCCCCAACATTATTTGCTATTTTCATCGCCATGATTTTACATCTTGTCGAGGGGAAACTTCCCACTGGTGTAGGAATTATATATCGGACAGATGGAAAGCTTTTTAATCTCAGCAGGCTGAAAGCAAAAAGTAAGGTAATTACAACCTTCGTTGTGGAACTTCAGTATACTGATGATAATGTGGTCTCCGCACATTCAGAGGATGATCTCCAAACTATCCTAAATGCTTTTGCAGAAGCATACGAAAAACTTGGTCTCTCACTTAACATCAAAAAACCTAAAGTGCTTCATCAGCAAGTGCAAGCTAACCCTTTGATGATGCCATCTATCCAGCTTGGCAGGACAATACTGGAAAATGTTGATCATTTTCTCTATCTTGGCAGCTATCTTTCTGTTACAGCTAACATCGACAGTGAAATCCAGCATCGTTTGAGCTCCGCAAGTGCCGCATTTTCTCGAATGAAACATAGAGTATTCGAGGATCGGGATATTTGTAAGAAGACCAAAACACTGGTTTATGAAGCCATTGTATTACCAACTTTATTGTATGCCTGCGAAACATGGACTATCTATAAATGTCACTTCCACCTCCTTGAAAGATTTCATCAACGTTGCCTCTGGAAAATCCTTGCGAATTACTTGGGAAGATAGGCGAACAAATATCAGTGTACTGGAAGAAGCAAAGTACTAGCGTTGAAAAAAATGATCCTTCAACGCCAACTTCAGTGAACCGGTCATGTTGTTCGAATGCTTGACTGCCGTCTCCCAAAGCAGTTACTTTATTCCCAACTCAAGGATGGAAAGCGGAATATCGGTGGTCAATATAAGAGGTTTAAAGATGTTCATAAGGCTAATCTAAAAAAATGCAATATAAACATCGAAAACTGGGAAGCTCTGGCCCATGAACGATCTAAATGGAGGTTGGCCTTTCACAAAGGATCCATGGACTTTGAAGAAGCCCGAGTGCAAGGTGAAAGGGAGAAACGTGCTAAGCGAAAAGCACGTCAAATGAATCCTTTACAGGACCATCTTCCATCTGGTAACCTGTGTCCTCACTGTGGGAAGCTGTGTGGATCTAGAATTGGCCTCCACAGTCACTTACAGACCCATCGCTAGAGTTTACACAATCTTCTTTAGAATCTCCTCCTTTTATCCTGGAAGACAATCTTACTCAGTCACGAGTGATCGCATGATGATGATGATGATTATGATGATTTATATCTAATTTTATTATTAACATATTGGTTAGGTGTCTCAGAAGATGGCTCTAGAGGATGCGTAATCTGTCAGTCAAGTTCTATAATTTGGTTCAATAACCCACTTTTATCCACATAAATGGATCCATTTCCTTTCTGGCATTTCGAAGGTTCCTTTGTAGCTATTGTTTTTTCTTGTCTCCGGCAAGGTTCATAATGCTAGAATACTATGCAGGTCAAGGCATGGGCAGAAATGGGTGCTGGAGGGAGTGGGTAGGAACACCAATTATAAGCTGCTGGGAATAGAATTGGATGTTAGAACATGTGGCCACCATTGTAGAACCATGCAGAACTGGTAGTAAATAAATAAGGAAAACTGCAGCTCCCCCAAAGAAATCCAACCATAAATCAACAGATAATTCTAAGTCCATTTCTTCCGATTCCTGTTCATCTTCACCCCATTAGTAGCCTTCTGATCCTGAGGTTTTTGTGCTTGTCAAACCCTATTTTTTCTTCGTTTTGACTGTCTTCCTCCATTCAATTTCTGGAGTTTTGCTCTGAAATGTTTTTGTTCAGTTCTCTCCAGTTCCAGTACTATAATTGAAATTATTGTGTTGTGTTTAAAGCTGCTCTCCTTTGTACACCTAGTCAGTGTCTAAGGCCTGTCGAACTTGGTGGGACATAGGTTTGAGTAAACATGCTCAGGAAAATAAGAAAAAAAGATAGCTGTAATCTGACTTTGTCAAGCGGAAGTCAGGCTCAATTCAAGACACACAGATTGAGGCTGCTGAGAACGGTAGTAGTCCGCTGAAGGGTCTGGGGTAACATAGGGAGGGCAAAAAGAAAGGAAATAATGACTCCTAGCAGAACAGGTGATGGTTAGGAAATGCTTGTGGGCTGTGAATCTGGAGAGAAACAGAAGCACAGTATTTGCCTAGCTCCTTAATCCTGTGTTGGAGCAGACTGTAGTACCTCAGCAAGTGATATGTGCTCTGTAAATATTGAGATAAATATTTCTTCACAAATTCTTGGACCCAGTCCCAGTACTGGAAACAAAGCTATGTGGTTGAGCCCTGGTGTGAACATAAACCGTTTTTTGCTCATTTTTTGCCTTTAAAGGCAAGGCAAGATGTTTGTGTACTGTGAAATTAAGTTTGCTGAAACTGAAAGTAACAATGGAAAAGGAAATGTCCATGCTTTGTGAATCCCTTGCTTAACATGAGTAAAGTACTAAATGTTCTGGCCCATTGAAGTTAAATTGTAACATTTCTGTGTTTGATACCTTGCTGGTGAATACTTGCATTACATGGATAATAAACTAAAAAATAATTATGTTTACTAAGGCAAGGTTTAGAAACAATGTAATGTGCCCCTACTCTGATTTCATATATGTTTTTATTGCAGGTTCATATCTTGCAGGCAGCCATTTTATGAAACAAGTGTTTACTAAAGAGTTCAGCTACACAATTCAGTAAAATCTTGCTTTACTTCTTTTTACCTTGTTTATCACACTGTAACTTCTGAATCAATAACTCTTAAAGACAAGCTATATTGTTAAACTAAGCTATATTATGTATTTATACATTATTTTAGTGGTATTGAAGTGTTCCTTTGGCTAAATTTAGTTGTAATATTGCAATATGTTTTATACCTACAACTGGTTAAATGACTAAGGGTGCAATCCTATGCAAGTTTAGACAGGAAAAAAAGCCTACAACTCACAGCATTCCCCAGACAGCATAGGATTGCACCTTAAAAGGCATAAGAAATGCTGAAAAGCTCTCTTAAGTTGGCTCTGATGCAGTGCAATATGAGATGCACAGCAAGTAGAAGACTGGAGACCCTGTTGAGTGTGCAGAAGTATTTGGGCATGTATTCTTTGGATTATAAGCAACTGTTTTACACTTTTCAAAGAGTGCTGTACACGTGCTCAAACAAGCGGCTGCAGAATCCCTTGTACACATATGGAGACTTCTCCCAGTCATGGCAACTTTATTCATGGAGTACTTTATTTACTATGTTGTATTTATGTAGAACCAAAAGCATTTTACTACGGTAGTGTGCATGTACTTATTTTTTTAGCCATGCTGATGTGTTAGATTAATATCTTATTTGTATCACTTCCTGTGCATACCTTTCATGATTTCTAAGTTTCTTTTCTGCCTATTATATACATTTTAAACAGACATAGATTCCTAGAAGTTTGGTGGGCTCATTTGAAACACATTTTGAACCCCACTGCAGTGGAGATAATTCCTAGCCCTAATCTATACTAGAAAGGTATTCATTAAGTTTTGTTAAGTAATAACTGTGAAGGACTGCTGCTTGCCAGCCCTACCAGGTAGGCCGCAGTACCAACTTACCCAGGGACTGCCACCCACCTTCCCGGTTCCCTTACACCAAATTGGTAGTAGCAGCCCAGCCTTGCAAACAAATAAGGAACACACAATTGTTAAGATGGAGTCTTTATTAAAACAAAATTAAAGATTAAGCAGTGTAGGGTCTCCAATAGTCCAATACATATAAAAAGTATTCCCTTATAAGAAAGGGCTAAAAAGAAGGTAGGAAAAAAGGGGTGAGGTAGGTTGTTGTGAGGGAAGGGGAAGGGGAATAAAAAGGGTCCCTAAAAGATTATCTAAACCCCCCAAAAGTCTGCAAAGAACCTCTTGAGCCAAACCAGGCCTAGCTCTCCCAACTATCCTGAAATCCTGGCATACTTGCCCCTGATGGAACTTCTGCCCGAGGAAGAACAAAGCCATCCTCCTGACCAGACTCTTTTATCTGAAACTGGGACTCCTTTTCTGCCACATCTCCGCCAATCCCATCATCCTGCTAGGCAGAACTTTCTCGCCTGATTCATGAAGGAGGGTTCCCTACCCCTTCCCAGCTGCAGGTACTTTCACATGACTTCATCCCAATTAGCTCTGGCCTTGGTGTTACAGCTCTGCAGATAACCTGTTGTCTCCTAGCTGTCATTAATCTGCCAGGTCCTCCGTACTCTAGCTCCAAGGACCCTGGCACCTTCCAAAGAAGGGGTAAGAAAACAAGAGTGAAGAAAAAGGCAGAAACAAGTAAGGCAGGGGAAGGGGAGAAGAAAACCAGGCCGCCCAACTTAGCCCAACCACCGCCATGACCCTTCTTTACAATAACCATCAGAGAAGAAAATTCCATAACTTCCCTGGACATGTTCAACTATTTTTAGGTAGGAATCATTTCTTGATACCCAACATAGACATGCTTTCTTGCAGTTTGAATTGCTAAGTGTTCTTCTCTCTGGGTCTCTGGTAAAGTCTTTCCTCTTCCTCCTCCTGGCAATCATCTAAATATTTGTCCCCTTCTTTAGCCTCTTCCCTTTATACTGTCTTCTTATATAATAGAATCCGTTCATGACTTCTGTTGCTGATTTCTGAATCCCTGTTAGTTTAAAATGTGAATATCCACATTCTAGGTGTACTCTTTTATTTAGTTATAAAACCTAATAATTGCTTTTCTGTTAAAAAAAACAACAAACAACCAATATGACAATAGTGGAGGGGAGAGTGCTTTAGCACAGTTCTGATGAGTGCTGAGTTGAGACTTACTGTTATCTCCCATAATAACAATGCAATATTACTATGCAATAACTTTTTATGTAATTGATGTTGTTTGCCTTTTTTACAGCAGCATCCCATTGCTGATCATTTAAATTCTGAATCTCTGTTATTATTTAATGATGGCTCTCTGTCCCTCAGTGTTGAATGGTGTGTTTGAATGGTATAGGCAACAGGTGCCAATCTCCACTAAATCATGAATCTTGCTGGTCACATTGACTAATTCCTTTGTTCTTAATGGTGTTTTAGCATAGTCAGGTTACTATCATCTGGGGGTTGTTTTTTCTTCACAGTCTCTACTCTTACACATATATTACTGACTCTCTTCTTTATTGTTGAGCATCACTGTTGTTATACGGACATCTATTATTGCTCTCTTTCCACTAGAGATGCCACCAAAGTTCAGCCAAGTCAGACTTGGAAAATAATTTCAGGGGTTTGTTAAAGGTGCCCCAAAAGAGAAGCAACCTTTAAAAGTCTTTGAATTCTTCTCCAGCTGGAATCGAAAACTGGGCTGGAGAATTGAAAGCTGGCCTCAGCTCTGCAGGTTTTCTATCCCTCTCACTTTATACCAGTGATGGCGAACCTTTTTGAGCCCGAGTGCCCAAACTGCAACACAAAACCAACTTATTTATTTCAAAGTGCCAACACTGCAATTAAACCTGAATACCGAGGTTTTAGTTTTAGAAAAACAACTCATACAGTTGTCCGAACTAATTAACATCTTTTGTCTTAAAAGAAAAACACAAAAACAGAGCTTTCAATGATGCAAACAGTTTTTTGTTGGGAAAAAAATCAACTCAAAAAATTATTATAGTACTACATTGTACACATAGCCTGAAGGGAATTTATACAAACTTTTTAAATAATTAGGCACATGTATTTTTGGATAAGGGATTCTCAACTTGTAATATGATTATATGCCAGACTGAAATTGTATGGGGCAAGCTTTACCCCGGGTCCTTTCCCTGCTTCTACAGGTGTCGGATTAGTAAAAGTAAAAGTCAACCTGTACTAAGATGAGCAAGATAAACAAGAAAACTAAATGTGCTTAACACATTTTAAACACTTTATGTCTTGGACTGCAAACACTGCATTAGGTAAAAGTTTGCATTGGGCATGCTTTTGCACAATTAATGTGATTTTTTGCTATTGCATGCATGCTGATAATTTGTCAAACCTTGGCTCATACTCCGTTAGTTTGAGAGCAACACATGCAGCACTCAGGTCAACTGTTAGGGCTTTACATCCAAGCCATGCTCTGTGCATCATTCTTCAAAATCTTTTAAATGTGATAACAATGTAGAAAAGAATTCTGTAACAGGAATTCTAGAATAAAATAATTCTGTTCCACACTGTGAGAAAGAACAAGATCATTAGTGTTTTGCAGAAGGGGACAGTCTTTTCGCGATCTGGTGACCAATGGCTCGAGTGCCCACAGAGAGGTCCCTGAGTGCCAGCTGTGGCACCCGTGCCATAGGTCCGCCATCACTGCTTTATACAATGGTTTTGCTCCATTAGCTCTCATGGGGGAAGGGAGGAACCCTGCAGGAGCAAAATCTGGAAAGAGGACTAGTGTGGGGTGGGGTCCACTTCCCCACCCTCCAATTTCACCCCTGCAGGCTTTCCACAATGCAAGCTAATGGAGTGGCTTTGCTCCTTTAGCTTGCATTGAGGAGACAACCCTGTGAGGGCCAAATCCAAGGATAGTGGGAGGAGGCCTTCCCCTGCTCTTGGATTTGGCTCCTGTCTTTTTAAGGTCTCCTTTAGTTCCTTTCTGAGTGATAAAAAAAAAACCTGTGGGGACCCCAAATGGGTTCCTGAACAGGGGATGGCCTTTAAATTTGGTCCCCAAAGTGTCTTTTCCCACCCCTGTAGGAATTAATATGAGGGTAGAAAAAAGTCGCTGAAGGCCTCTGATCTCTTAGATTGGCTTTGAAGAAACTGTAGGAATTATACTGTTTTGTTTTTCAAACAGAATTATACTGTTTTGTTTTTCTGAGTTTGAGGAGAGCTTTGGGAAGCTTGCCTCATTTTATTGTGTTTATGTACAAACATCTCCCTATTAAGTTTTTCTCGTGTGTGTGTGTGTGTGTGTGTGTGTGTGTAATTTTTATTACACAATTTTGACAAAAGAAAAGAAAGACACAATGTGGCTACATAGATTTGAATATATCAATTTCAGCATATACATTTGAAGTACATGTGCACAAATATGAGTTTCTAAGAACTTTTATATAGAAAAGAGGGAAAGGTTCCCCTTTTTTTATATAACAGAGGCTAGATATTTATTAAATTTCTTTCCCACCTTTCTACCAAAAATGGCACAATATAAACACAATCTCAATTAAAGCCAAAAACCAAATCAATTAGCAACACAGCAACACGTAGGTAAGATTGAACTTGAAATGCCTGATTTCTACCCTAGCTTCTAGATTCTAAATGCTATTTTCATTCTTTCACTCTCACTCACACACAAATATTTAACACTTTGTTGGGGTCACAGACATTTAATAATATTTATTAGCTGGAAATGATTGTGTATTGCTCACCGTAAGGTGATAGAAATAGAGAACAGTTGGAGTGTTACTTAGAGATCATTCCAGTTGCACAATAGAAATACACTTGTTTGACAGGCCCTGAATTGCAACAAATGTGGCAATTAAGAAAAATGTACAAATTTGTATAAGCCCCCAAGATTATTTTTAAATATACAATGCTACTTCTGGAAAATATTGTAATGCTGCTAAAGATACTGTTTTGTTTTTTTAAAAACATATGTGATGGTCTGGCAAAATCATATAGAGTTTCTGGAAAGATGTTTTTAAAATGGCTAAATACTTAACAGGAGAAAATTTACCCACAACGCGACAGGTAGAACTGTTAAATGATTTACGGTACATAATTGCATTTAAAAGTCGCAGGGCCAGCCTTATACCCAGTGGCACCCAGGTCTTTGTCACCCCCCTCTGTTCAACTTTTGAAGTGTGTGTGTGTGTGTGTGTGTGTGCGTTCGTGCATTTGTAAAACCAAAATATCAAAATGAGGTTTGATACCCTGGTTTGTTTTAACAAAGCATTAGTTCAGGTATAGCAGTGAGGAAGAGCCCAACTGCTCTCTGAGGCATGCCAATCTGGAATGTTCTCCACTAACCCTTTATTTTAGCCTTCCCTGACATGGTTCCCTCCAGATGTGTTGGACTGCAAGTCCTATAATTCCCAGCCACCATGGCCATTGTCCATGCTGGCTAGGAATTATGGGAGTTGCAGTCCAACACATCTGGAGGGCACCAGGTTGGGGAAGGCTGCTCTATTCATCCCTAAATCTGGAAGGAGGGGACTCCAAAATCTGTGATTTTTACCGGGGGGGGGACTATCAGTTGACTCCCCAGTCACCTTTGCTTGACTTCAGCCTGTTTACCCTTTGCCTCCCTTTAGTCAAAGCATGTAAAATGAACAAGTGATCTGGCACACAGGGGGATAATCGATAGATGGTCACAGGAATACAGTAAAAACCTAGTTTCCACCTTAATGAGCTCTAATAAAATAGGGATAGGTGGTGAGAGAGAAATCAAAATAGTAACATCCAAAAGAAATGAATTGGTTTCTTTCCTAAATGGCCTATTCTAGACAGTCGTCTTTAAATTCCAAAAACTTACTTGCCTGTAGCAAGGATCGCCCAAGATGTCCTGAGATGACATATTTCAGGGGGGAAAGCCCTGTAGTTTAATCCTTGTAGTAGCATGGGAGAGGGCGGTTGCAGGGGAAGGAGAATCTTCCAGTCAGAAGTGGTAGGGCAGTTTGATATACTCAACAGATAAGGAAAGAGCACTTGGAAAGATGCCCATTAAGCTTTACAGCAACCTAGGAATCCTGAAGTAAAAGCTGAGAACTGGTAGATATTTCCTGTTTACTTTTGGTGGATAGGACTCCCATTAGAGAGGAAATTCCAGCCTGAGTACCAGGAAGATGTGACACAACAGTCCCTCTTTTTTTTTTTTTTAAAGCAACAGTCATTGTTTTCCTCCACAGGAAAACTATGACCTGATTCACATGACACGGCTGGGTAATCATGGGTTATTTAACCCATGATGAGCCACAGTGTGCACCAGATGTGTGCAGCTGTCATTTTCAATATGTAACCCCCAATCAGGGGTTGCGCTGTGTCATGCAGACCCAGCCATCATGGGTTATTCGGGGGTTAAACAACCCTCACATAATCCTCAATTAGTAGTAAGGTTATATGAGGGTTGTTTAACCCTTGAATAACCCACAATGGCCAAGTTCACACAACATGGCACATATTCAAAATGGCAGCCGCACGCGCTGTGGCTCATCATGGGTTAAATAACCCACAAGAGGGTGATCATGTCATGAGAACCAGCCTGCATTTGTTCAAAAGTGAAACAAGGAGTTTTCAGTCTCCTTTCCTCACACATGGAGAAAGAAGGAGAAGTAAGGGGTATGTGTACTATCCTGAGGTTCACCATGGCATAATGAGAAATCATGTCTTCCTGTTACTTGTTAGATAAACAACTTTATCTAATTAGTAGTTAGTGTTGTTAACTGCAATTGCTTTGAACATTGTTCCATAGATGAAAGGCCTCCTTGTCTGGTAAAGGGTTATTACAATAAAATATTAGTTTTTAAAAGTTCAAACATGTTGGCATAACTTCTTTGTCAATGCTTTTATATAGGCCTGGTTCAAATAATTGCTGTATTTTTAGCCACTCGCAATACCTATACGGAACAGATGAGCTACTGGATAGAGCAGTGTTCTCCAACCTTGGGTCCCCAGATGTTTTTGGCCTACAACTCCCAGCATGCCCCAGCCAGCTATGCTGGCTGGGGCATGCTGGGAGTTGTAGGCCAAAAACATCTGGGGACCCAAGGTTGGAGAACACTGGGATAGAGTTTGCTCTTCAGCATGCTGTTGTGCAGCATTCATAGTTGGCTCTCTGGCATCTGTGCTTCAAAAACAGCAAATAAATCTGAAGTCACAGGCCAGCGCATTTCATAATATGTCAAATATAACTTAAATTAAACTTGTCCAGTGTAAATGAAGTGTCTACATCCCTTGTCTTGCAGGATGTAGTGGGCTTCTCCTGAGGAGATGTTTAGCTGTACATTTTTAGTGTTAACAAAACTGTCACTGCCATTCTCTAACCAGCCATCCTCAACGTGCCTTTATTACAATATATTGTGTGTTTCTACATGGCGTTCAGAATTCAAGCGTTGTGTAGAGAAAGTTACTCTCTCTATTTATTTGAGCCCACTATAGCACTTTATTTGTAGTAGCTTTTCAAATACATATTCTTTTAAAATTACATCTTCTACTCAACCAGCCTGTTAGGAGGACAGAAAAATTAAGGGCTACATTGCAGTAGAGTGCAGTAGTCAGCACATGCTGTTAAAGGTGCTGCCATAATACTTTACAGCCCCTATCCATCTTCATTACAAGTGTAAATATTAATAATTAAGGATGTTAAAATGAAATCATTATCAATTAAAACAGATGCCAGATTTCATGTGAAAAGCACTATGAGAAGTAATTGCTGTCAGCACATCCCTCTCACCCTGCTCTTTTTAGCAATTAACCTTTATTGCCGATAATTTACCCCTGTATTCAGAGTGAAAAGGCTCTCTCTGAAGAAGGGACGTTAATGGTACGTAACACATAACAGTGTCATTATCCATGCTGCTGATTGCTTTATCATGAAAGCCACACTTAGTAGCACCACATTGAAACGTGGTTGTATGTTAATGTTCATTTATGTGTTCCTTATGTGTTCGGGTTGTTTCCTGTGAATATTCATATAATACAAAGGTTGTGCCAAAAGGTTTATGTCCATTTATTGGTGCTCTGAATTGTGATGGCCTTTTGTTTATTTGACATGCTGAAAAAAACCTAGATAAACATCTTTGGGACCTTTCCTATAAAAATGAAATAGTCATCAAAGTGATTGTAACCCAGTAGTTGTGAAGGGCTACATTTAAAACAGGGTAAAATGGGGGCAGGCATAAGGCATGCTTGTGTTCTGTTAGTATTAATAGCTCTCAGTTTCAAATATGACCTTTCTCACCAGCACTAAGTTCATTTAAAAAGTTAATAGGCAATGAAATGAATAAGAAAACATGCCTTTTACAGGTAAAAACAATGGTGAAGTACCTCCCCCTCCCCCCACTTACCTTAACAGACACTTTTACATTTAAAGGTAAATATACCGTAGATGTTGTAAACTGGTAAGTGTGATGTCCCTCACCATTCACCACCACCTGTGATTCGAACTCACAGCTTTATTATGGTCAAATCCCACCTCCACACTGTGTCCGCCTGTCAGACCTCACCCCCACACTCTCCCAATCTCCTCCGCTGCCACCAATCCCCTCCAGGGTAACCAATTCAGACCACACCTTTTAAGTTTTAAAAATGAAATAAGTTTATTTCCCTACAATTAAGGGTAGGGAAATGGATAATGTTATTGGATTATAAATGTTGAAAACTCCCTCCCTCTCTCTCTCTCCCTCTCTCTCTCTCTGACAAGACTCCAGCTCCCAACTCCACTCAGATCACTTCCACAGCTCTCAAAAAACCCCTCTCTCCTTCTCTCTCTCTCCCCCTCTCTTCAGACAGCCTTCTGTGACTTCCCCCCTGAACAGCACCACCCACTGTTTATATATCACAGGCTTCACCCCCTTCTCACTCTCAACCAATCAGCAGACATCACAACATTCCACACTCCTCTCACACTCCCCCTCCCCTCACATACTAACTGATATAACACTTTGTCCATGGGCAGGGGCATGACAGTAAGCTACTCTGAATATATTGGCAATTGTAAAACAAAGCCATAATAAAAATGAAGTAAATAAATTTTTCTTCCACTGAATGTATTGGAGCAATATGGTTATTCTTAGGTTCTTGTAAATGTACTCTGTTCTAATCCCTCTTCCTGCCCCGACTAATAACTGCTGCTATATTTATAGCAAAGTCCTGTGGAAGAAAGGGAGTATTGCTATACGAGTTCACAACTGTAAACAAGATTGTAATTAGGATTTTTGTACTTGGCACTAAAAACAATTGCACCAAGAAATTCAAACTCATAATTATATGAGCTGGGTGCTAGGTAGCCAAAGACAGGTCTTACCTGGATTGAAATAGGAATTGGGGTGGAGTAATGGGGCAGATCCATTTGAGGGTCAACCCAGAAACAGGGCCAATTGCAAGCTCTGGTTCTGAGCTTACAAGTTCAACCAAAGAGGCTGGTGTGAAGATGCAGGGAGACAAAGGGGCAGATAGAGAAGCTGGCAGACTGAGAGGGAAGCCAGAATAGGAAGACAAGCTGATATAAAACAAGACTAAGGAGTAACATAAAGAAGACTGGAGTGTGACAGTTGCCTAGACAAAGATCCAGGACTGGAAGCATTTCAAGCCAAACCAGTGTATGTGGACCACTGGCTGTCTAAGAGGTTGGCACCTTGCTGGGACCTGGGAGGACAAACGTAATCTCTCATCTTTAACTATGTAGCAATAAACTGTTCAACTCAACAGTCCACCAGCATTTAAACCCCAAGAGGCTTATGGGTACTGAACTGGATACTGAAGGCAGACTAGTAGTTACTCCCATTTGTCTCTTTAAAATCTGAGGCAGACTTTGTATACACTGATGCTAGTAATGCTAAGTTGCTGTGTATGTTGTCTTACTATCAGAAGAAGAGCCTGTTGCTAATTGAGAGGCATTGACCTTGTATTTATAGTAAAGCTCACTTGGACAACTGGTGGTCTCCACTAAACCATTTTATTCTGTATGCCTCAAAAGACCAGCTGCCTTAAGAACCTGAGCTGCTGGAGTAATAGTGGTCCTGATTCAATAGAACTATAAAATAGAGTGATGTCAGATTTCAGGGTAGTCCCAACATTTAAAATTGGGTCCTGGGGTGGTAAAAGGAATTGATAATATTTTCCACAGCAAGCATGTCAAGTATGAAGATGGATATGTGCCTGGTAGCCTTGAGTGTACTGTCCTTTCTTAATAACAAGTGACCATAATTGCTTCTTTTGTTTAGGCTAGAAACCTATGTAGGGCATTGTAGATTGAGGTATCACTACTGTAAACTCCTTCCTAGAGCCCTATATTCCAGTTATTTAGGAAGCAAGTAAAAACCTACTTAGAAAAAGTTAAGCCTTTGGTTTCATCTGGCCTTTTCCCAAATAATATGTGTTTCTTTTCAATTAAGAATGTTGTTATATTTCTGGGATTTACTCAGTTCAGATGGATGTGTCTTCCCACAACTATGCTCTTTCAAATACTATGATCATGCCAATTTGTGAATTGGGTATTCCAACTGCAACCCTGTCTGGAGGAGGAACCTGCTTTGGTTGTTCATACTCTGGTGACATCCAGGCTGGACTGCTGTAATAAGCTCTGTGTTGGCTGCCTTGAAGATGGTTCAGAAACTTCAGCTGATGCAGAATACAGCTACCCGAGTATTGATGGGGGCTGGCTGGTCTGCTCATGTGACACCAATACTGCGCCAGCTGTACTGGCTGCTAGTGCATTTTCAATCCCAATTTCAAGTGCTGGTTTTAAGCTTTAAAGCCTTAAATGGTTTGGGCTCAAGTTACTTGAAGGACCCCCTTCTCCTGTACCAGCCTGCTGGCACTCTGAGGTCATCAGTAGATGCTTCTCACCTGCCTGCTGCCAAGGGTGGTTTGGCTGGTAAGTACAAGGGACAGGCCTTTTCAATGGTGGCCCCGTACCTCTGGAATTGGCTTCCATCAGGGGTTCATCAGGCCGCTTCTTTGTAGGTCTTCAGGAAGGCACTGAAAACTCACCTGTTATCACTGGCCTTTCCATAGGCTGTGAGCTGTTTGTATAGTATATTTATTGAATATGTATTTATTGATTTTCTATCATCATCATCATCATCATCATCATCATCATCATCATCGGCGTAGTTTAAAATTGTTTTTATCTTTAATGCCACCCCAGAGGTTTCTACCCTTAAAGGCAGCCTAAAAATCATTTCAAATAAAATGAATAAACATGAAAAATATTATCATGCATCCTTTAAAAAAAAACAACCTGAAGGGAGTTTGATTATTTATTTCTTTGTTGTATATAGAAATACAAGCTATTCCCATTTTTCGGTGCGTTGTGTGTGTGTGTGTGTGTGTGTGTGAGAGAGAGAGAGAGAGAGAGAGAGAGCGCTTCCTATGTTCATTGTAAAAATGTTAATACTGTTTTTTTTTAATTCCTGACCTTACAATTTTGAAACACAGTATACATAATTCTATTAGCTTCAGTGAAATAACTTCCGTGTGTGTGATTCCAAGATGGGAGAACCTATTCATAAGTGTATTTGATTATAATTATAGGACTATGAATACACTTAAAGAAAATCTGCCGAGGTCCTCCCTTATAGTAGAAATATGAGTTTACTGTTCATGTCATAATTATCTGTAATGGAGAAAAATAGTGATTTTCAGTACTTGAGATGAAAAATGTATGAGTGAAGGAACACATTTATCTTTGTAGGATATGCCTTGTCTATTTACAAAAAGCACAGATGTGAAATTTGCCTCAATAATTAGATTTTTAATTAGTATATCGTAAGATAGATAAATTATTGCTCTGTTCATAGTTAGGAAATCCACGTAACCACAAATACATATATTGAGTGGTGGTTCTAAATGGTTATCTTTTTTCTTACATATTTACGTATTATAAATAAGGCAATTGCTCTGTATCAGATGAAATGTCAGTGCTAATACTGTAATGTCACAGTGGCAGGTGGATTTCTTTGCTGGATAATAACTGTGTTAAAATGTGGATATAATTAACCTTAATGCATTTTCTCTTGCTGATATATGGGATATAACTCATTTTTACCATTCATTATGTGGTATAATACTAGAGAGTCTCCCCCATGCCCATAATATAACAAGATGCTTATAACAAGGTTGTTGTGAGGATAAAATGGAGGAGGAGGATTATGTAAGCCGCTTTGGGTTCCTTTCAGGAAAAAAGGCGGGGTATAAATATAAATAAATAAATAATCCTGAGTTTAATAGAGAATTAGAATGCAAAACTAATGGTGCAGGTTTATAATGTATATTATTAGCTAAATTTAAGTATTCTTCTCTTCCTACAGTTGCCGGACAAGTAATCGAAAAAGTTTGATATGCAATGGACAGTCTCCAGCCATGCCTCGGCCCCATTCACCGCTTTCGGCTCACACGGGTAATCCTGCTGTTTTCATATTTTAATTAGAGGAAAAACCTGTTGTCTGAAATGTTTTCTATAGGGATGTTAAAATATGTGGGATTTTAAATGTATTGCTTTTTATGTATAAGGATATAACTTGGACATTAATTTATAGTCTTCGTAGACTTGACTGATCTGGTGTTCCTTTGGGAGAACTCTTACCCTAGTACTTCCCGTAGTCACTGCTAAATCAGATTAGAATGGGAGTAAGAAATTCTAGCTTTTAGTGCTGTTCTATCTGAGTACATTATATAACATTGTAAATTGGGAGTTGGCGTTACCTGCTGATTCTTTCGTAGGTCTCTGGAATGAGCAGTTGAGATCAGTTACTACAAATTGGAGTTCTATGTAGTGTTTACTGAATCCTTACTCTCCTCCTGCAGGGGTTTACAGGTTTTGGCTGGCCCTTCTGACCAAGCCAAATATTGTAATGGCAAGCCCACACCTCTGATGGGAGGGCAGGGGCAACATAGCAGGTTGGGCAGCCCTGCTAGGAGGAGCCCCAAGTGCCCTTGAGCAGCATTGCTCAGCACACACGCCAGCTCTCCAGTGGGAAAGGCTGGTGGGAGAGTGGCCAGTTTGGTGACACCCTGGGTGCCTCCATCCAGTGTTGCCCAGCGCACATACACTTTTACCAGCAGGAGAGTACCCATTTGGGTGGTGCTGTATGGAGGAAAGGCCAGCGGGATGATGATGGTTGTGGTGGAGGAGGAGTCTGTTTGTCCCTGTGTAGCCTCTCATCATGGTTGCCAGAGGGCAACGCCATGGCAAACATTGCAATCAGTTATGTTGAAATCTGTTCTCCCAATCTCTATCCATGCTGCCTAAAGGGAAGTTTTACTTAGAATTGTGCGTAGGTATCAAAAAACAAGGGCCAGTTCGCATGATACCCTCGCATAACACACGCTTGCCAGGTTTGCATGACATGACAGTCCCCCAGGCGGGAGCGGGATGTAAAAAGTGGTGCCCATGGGCTCCACAGCTTGTTGTCATTCAATTAGTGTTATATAAATGCAAGGTATTAGTACAAAAAAAAAAAGAAGCTGCAGCTTTTATTTAGAATAACAGAACATAAGAATTTGTCTGTCAAAACATGAAAATGTTTTATTAGTAGCTAGAAAGATACCTGCTGTAGATATGACATTACAAGGCAGATACTTCTTTTACATGTTTTTTTTTTAAATTTGAGGCCTTTAGTAGTAGAAAATTAAACTACCAATACCGCTTCTTCAGGATCATTGTAAGATGATCCCAGTAGCTGTTCCTGTCAGCATCATCGCCACTGAATTTTGTACCAACTGTAACTTCTGTCTTCAAGGGCAGTCCCATGTAAAATGTATTACAATAATCCAGAGGTTATAAGAGCATGAGTCTCTGTCTAGGAACAACTGTAGCTGGCACACTAGTCAAAACTGGGCAACGACCCTCTTTGCCATTGAGGCTACCTGGACCTCCAGTGACAAAAATGGATCAAGGAATTTCCCCAAGCCACGTACCTTCTCTTTCAGGGGGAGTGCAGCCCTATTAAGAACAGGCCTTCTACCAATTCCCAGATCTGAGAACCTAAGTTTATTAGCACTCATGCAACCCATTACTGCCTGCAGGCACTAATCCAACACCTACTTTGTGTCATGTGATTCAGATGACAAGGTGAACTAGTGCTGGTATCATCAGCAGACTGTTAATACCTTGTCCCCAATCTGCTGATGGTCTCTCCCAGAAGCTTCATATAGATGCTAAAAAGTATGGGGGACAGAATAGAACCCTGTAGAATGCCATGGCTCCGTTGCCAAGAGGTTGAGTTGAAGTCCCCCAATGCTACTTTCTGTAAATGATCCTGTGGGTAGAAGTAGGGCCACCATTCCACCATGCCCCAAACCCACAGCGTTGATCTAGTAGGATAGCAATAGATCTAGCCACTGAGAGGCCCAGGAGAATCATAAGGAACACATTCCCCCATGTCTTCTCTCCTGACAAAGGTCATCCATCAGGGCAGTCAAGGCCACTGCAGTGCCAAACCTAGGTCTGAAGCCAGATTGAAATGGGTCAAGATAAGATGGTCTCTCTAGGTGCTCAGCCACCACCTTCTCAAGAACTTTGTCCAAGTAGGGGATATTTGTGACTGGGTGGTAATTATAACAAACCTTCCTCTTCCTTCAAATAATGGTAATAGTATTTTAAACAAATGGGCAGCTCGTTGATGATGATGGTAAACTTGCTTGGGCTGTAATGCAAATAGTGTTTACGCTGGCACGATGTCTGCATCTCTAGTGCCTCCCTGTAAGTGGAAACCACACTCCAGTACTCTCAAAAGGCTCTTGCAATGGGGAAAGTGGCCAGGTAGCTTCAAATGATGGGTGCCTCATTTAATGCCGGCAGCAGACTGCAGAAACCATATAGCTGGTGAGACTCCTAGAAAAATAGTTTTTAAAAAACAATTACAAATGTGCAATTTATATGTATTAACTAGTAAACGTTTTTTTAATCTCTTCCACACGCACAAATAGTTACCTGGTGTGCTTATTTAATAGCATCATCAGGCATTTAAAATACTTTACAAAATTATGCATGGGTAACTTCACCTTATTTTTGTATATTACATGGGCAAGTGAAATGTGGAGTTCTGGAAGGATCATGAGAAAATAAGAGCTCTTCAAGATGACAGCTCTAATTTTTTACTCATAAAAGTCAGCTCTAAGGACCATTTCACACTTTACATTTTCTGCACAGAGAGTGATTAATGGTGTTTCAATGTTCATCTTTCAGATTCTCATGGTCAATAATCTCCATCTTCTATCAATTTTGATTGATTTATTCAAAAACGTATATGACTCTCTAGTTGAAAAATACTGAGGTTAGCTAATATTAAAACTTTAAACTACTAAAACTCATGTTAAAATGACAACAAAGACACACCAGAATAGTGCTGTTTAACAGATAATGAACATATACTATACATGTGATATTTGCTACCTTCTGTTATATTTGCTACTTTCTTACCTCACATTACGTAATCTTGGAAAACTTAACTTAAAAATCCATATTTTTCTTCTTGTGTCAAGCAAACTAGAATACCTAAAAGGGGCAGGCTCCTCCACTGAATAGCTGTGGGTGACAAATGTAATTTAGTACTAGGAACATGCTATTGTCCCAGACCAGAAAGCTCAGGATGATCTTGAGATGGAAAATGAAATCAAGGAGGCATCCAGAGAAGGAAGTGTTGTAATAATGGGTGTCTTCAATTACCCTCACATTGCCTGGATAAATGCATGTTCCAGTCACAAAGATGTTAAATTTCTTGATGCCCTATATGACCAGAGGGGAGGCAACCCTGGATTTAATCCTAAATGGTGCCACCTAGTGTAAGATGTGAATGTTGTCAAACCAGTTGGAAACACTGACCACAGTGCAATCAGATTTAATATATATTTAAGTGGAAAATTGCCAAGGAATTAATCAGTTGTCAGTAAAGATCAACATCATCACCATTATCATCAATACATTAAATTTCTATACGGCCCTTCAATAACTCTCAAGACAGTTTCCAGTAAAACATACAAATAAAATAAAGCACCAGAAATAACAAGTAAATGAGTAAAAACAGAAATAAACATTGATGGTAAAACTCCTTAAGTAGTAAAATCCTGGGGAAATGAAAAGGTCAGTAGGTGCCAAAAACACATTATTGTGGGTGTCAAGCAAACTCTCTGGAGGGAGTTCCATAAGCATGGAAGTTACAACAGGGTCCTCTCTGTTGTAAGAGTATAGTTGATAGAAAAATAAACTGCAACCATTTTTCTAGTACAGTATATACTTTTGTTCTACAGATGGATTCTGATTTGGTTATCTTTAGAAAGAACTGTAGTGAATCAATGTGTAGTTTATAAAGTATTCTATTTTCATTGAAGCTATATTATAATCCAATCAGATTGAAATTGCAACCATAAAAGTTATTTTCTTGTCTCTTCTGCTGTCTTCATGTTTTCTGTTAATGCATAAAGATTGCATTTTTTGCTTAAATATATTTCTGTATGTCGTTGCTGCCACTCAATTCTTTATATTGAATTGCATGAGATGAGCATTTTATGTGCATAAAAGCTTCAAATGGAAAAATAGTTCATTCTTAGGACCCAGCATCAATTATTTAGGTGCTAGCTTCCCATGGAAATGTACAAATATTTCATATTCCTGTGCATCCGTCTGATTAGTTATCTGGAATCTTTTCTGGTCATGATCTATATACTTCCTTGCATCCAAAGACTTAGTACAGACCAAATGAAATATATAATAAAAATAAATACCAGTACTGTGCTGCTAACCATCTACATTTTTGTATGTCGAATTTTCCTAAACTCACTCTCCTGTGGGCTCAGAGATACTGAATTGCAGATTGAAAGTTACTGATTTCTTCAAAGCAAGCCAGCTGCTACTTCCACAAGGCCTTTTAGTGAAATGTTAATACTTTCTTTACTTGCTGACAACCAGGTTTAAGAGATAGGAAGCTGTTACTTGAAGCTGAGCTCTCATCTTCTGGGGTGATCTATACTGGATCAAGCTTTTGCAGGTCTTTCTTCAGCAATTCCTAAATATTTTCCCACAGAAATTATCTGGCAGTTACTTGGAAAATTATTTTCCTTCCAGGATGCATAACTAGTTGCAGTCCAGGCAGTCAAACTATGGAAAGTATAACTTCTTGGAAAGTAGCCTGAACTATAAAATTCCTGTTTTTTTAACCAGATTACTACAAATTAATAAAAGAGGACATTAGAATACACACTGGTATAATCTGTTGAAATGATGATAATTGCTGAGAGGATTTAAGGCAGCTGTCAAGTAGTGACAACAAGGTTTCCAACTGAGGCTGTAAATTTATAATCCATCTGGAATTTAAAAGAGCATATTATAATTAATCTCAAACTGCCTCAGCGCTGATAGGATGTCAGTGCATCAAAAAATCTTGTTTCATAAATAGGTACTGAAATGTAATAATAATCTTTAGTTCTTCAGGCTTTCTGAAACTATTTTTAAAAATAGCTGTATGCAATGAGGTTCCCTGTATATTGCCATTAAATACAGTATTGTTTTGAAATGCTTATTAACTGTTCTCAGTATTAACCTCTCCCTGGGATCATAGTGTTAATTATCTATATAATGCCTGATTCCACCAATCAGGTTTACTGTATCAGGATAGAAATGTCAGTAGTAGTCTCAACAGCATATGAAATATCTGAATCCTAAAATGTACAACAGCCAGCAAATCCCTGGAAACAGTAGGGTTTGAGTAATAAGCAAGCAGTGCACATATGGGCAGAGAATTATCTGGCATAGGTTTTCCTTTGAAAGTCTCTCAGGCATTGACTTGCAGATAGGTGGACAAGTGCTGAGAGAAATGCTGTGAGTGATGAAGGTCATAGATAGAACTCCAGATGTAATCTTCTTCGGAGTGCCACACCTTGAATCCACAGCAGTATGATTCTTTTCCCTGTTGCCTCTTGGTTTTCTTTGTGGCTGTGTGATTTATTTAAATTACTCAGACAAGTCAGCTCACTGCACAATGTGGTGTGGGCTTTCTTACACCTAAATATTAAAATTAATTTTAATTACTGATGGAATCAATGTCATTATAAAAGAAAATCGATCAGTTAAATTCAACATCGCATTAGCAGGCATCCACTAGCTCCGTGGGAACTTCTCCCTCCTTCTCCATGCCACCAGAAAATCTGCTCTGGAGGGTTTCCCAGCCCTCTGGACCAGATTTGGGGGGAGCAGGGGGAGGGGAAATCACCCCCAGTGATGTGGGGTAGAAAATTTACCAAACTGGAAATTTTACCAGTGATTTATTTTCCCACAGAAAATTTTCCATTTCATAAGTTCATTAGTAAAAATGAATGTACATACCAATTGCAAATACAGTATTAGGCAAGTTTGGCAATTTCATAGTTGCAATTAATCTTTTTCAGGTTATTATCCCTAGCAAGTATGTGAGAGAATACATAAATGTAATTGAAATGCATATATGGCTCAGAGTGAAATGGAACTAATAAGTAGTGAAAACAAACCTGAAGATGCCCCAGTAACCTCACTGGAAGAAAGTTGAATTCTGTTGAAATAGATGAGTGGTGGTCATCATATCATGCACACTTCTTTGGTAAAAATTAGTGTGTCAGCATTTCAGTAACTTTGTTTCTTCTTCGTGGTCTCTGTGCATCACACATATGGGCTCTGCGCCTGCGCTGAGCTAGCTTCGGAAGATTCTTTAGCTGAGATGAAATGGGCGGGAACCCCTCCCCCACGGTGCTTGCTCCTAGCACGGTTCCCGCCCATTCCCTCAGTTCCTTTTCGACCGCTATTGCAACTAGCAGCCTTCAAAAGGTTCTCTATGAAAAAGACTTCTAAAACAGACATCGAACGCAAACGCAATTCACCAAGTATGCGCCGTCGATGTCGAAGTTCATCCTTCGACACCGAATATCGCCATCGAGACTCTCCGCACAAAGACCATCGCCCATCCTCCGTCGCCGACTATCGACGTCGTGACTCTCCGCGAAGCAACCGTCGCCACCGCCGGAGTACACCACCGTCAGCTGGCCACCACCGACACACAAGTCGTTCCCATAGCCGCAGCCCACTCGACATCGAACGTCGCAGTCGACGCAGCCCACTCGACATCGAACGTCGACGAAGCTCCACCAGCTCTGATAGCCCTCACAAAAGTCAGCGGACTACACATCCTGCAAAGTCTCACAGTTCACCATGAAAAGTTTTATCCAAAAAGAAACACTTGGAGAAAACGCTAACCTCATCCAAACGTATACCACCTGAATCATCCTCCGACTTACCATATTCAGATTCGGACTCCATGCTATCAACCATACCTGATTCCTCACCAGACCTCCAAGTGGAATCAAGGGCGGCAGTATCCCCTTCGGAGGACCTAGGAACCTTTGCCGACCATGTCCTGAGAATGACAGCGTCCCTGGGTATAGAAACAGTCATCGAATCACCAGACGATGACGACCCAGTATACAACCTAATGCAGTCAACTCAAACCTCACCAGCCCTGGTACCCTATCTGCCAGCACTGCTGAAGGTTGTGAAAAACACTTGGAACAAACCAGCGGTAATCCCACCAACAGGTAAGAGACTCGTGTCCGTAAGGAAGGTGCCCAATTCTTGTTCACGCGCCCGGCTCCAAATTCAATCATAGTTGAGTCTGCCCAATCCACCTCAAGCAAACAGCACACCACACCGGTGGATCAGGAGGGGAAGAAGCTAGACGCCTGTGCCAGGTGTGTATATTCATCTAGCGCCTTAGGACTCCGAGTCTCTAACTACCAAGCTATCATGGCCAGGTACCAGCACTTCCGGACCGAAAAGCTGGGTAACCTCTGCGAAGAGCTATCAGAGGAAAAAAGAGAATTGGCGCGTGTGCTACAGGCGGAGGCCCAAAGTATGGCAACCCTCCAAATGAATAATGCGAGACACCAAACGGACTGCCACGTGAGGTCGCTCATCAGTTCAGTGGCCCTCCGTAGGCACGCATGGCTCCGCTCAATCCTGCTGAACACGGACGCAAGAGCGCGAATCGAAAACTTGCCGTTTGATGGAGAGGGGTTGTTTAATACTAAAACCGACGACTCCCTCGACGCAGCCCAAAAAGCTAAAGTCACTTCCCAAAAGATGGGACTTAGTGCACCACCAAGACAAAGGTACAAACCAAGGCAGTGGACGAAATTCCAGACAACAGCACCGTTCCGGCCGCGTTTCCAACAAAAAAATCAGGACTCGCGAGCACAGGACCGTCAGCCCACTGGATTTAAGAAACCTTTCCAAGCCAAATACCAGGGCCCAAGGAAAACTACTTCCTTTGGCAAGCGGCGCCTTTGACTGCCTACCAATGCACAGCATGACAAACACACCGAACATGACACATACCTGGACTATGACAAAACAGCCTATCGTGACAAAACCATCGGATTTGACAATGACACCTATTTCGGACGCAACGGTCTCCTACCAAGACAGACTAGCAGAGTACCTGCCGTCGTGGCACTCCATCATGACGGACCGCTGGGTTCTCAGTATCATCCAGCACGGGTACCGGATCGAGTTGGATGTCCTTCCCCCTTTCCTCGGAATCAGTACCACGCAGCCCACTCCACCCTTACTGGAGGAGGTGGACTCTCTGTTGCAGAAGGGCGCCATCCAGCCTGTCCACCCACATCACCTCCAGGAGGGGCTCTATTCTCGGTACTTCACAGTGTCGAAAAAGGGAGGAGGACTTTGCCCGATCTTGGACCTCCGCCTTGTCAACTTATTCATAACAACGAAGAAATTCAGAATGGTCACCATCTAGTCGATATTACCTCTACTTCGCAAGACGGATTGGTTTGCGTCGATAGACCTGCAAGACGCATATTTTCACATCGCCATTCACCAAGACAGTCGGAAGTACCTGCAGTTCAAGATAGGAGACCAGACATATCAATTGGTGGTTCTCCCCTTCGGCCTCTCCACTCACCAAGAGTATTCACCAAATGCATGGCAGTAGTCTGCGCGAGTCTACGGGCCAGGGGAATCCGGATCTTCCCCTACCTCGATGACTGGCTAGTGGTGGATTCCACGAAACCTCGCCTCGAGTCAGCTCTCTGCACGACATTAGACCTACTCGAGGAACTGGGATTATGTCTCAACGCAAAAAAGTCCGTCCTCACTCCGGTCAGGGAGATGCCAGGTCCGTTACCCAAAAAACATCTGTAATCCATGACATGATCCTGGATGAGGGTGCGGACCTGGCATGTATTACGGAAACCTGGCTGGACGAGGCCGCTGCTCCAACTCTGGCGGCCTTGTGTCCGGCTGGTTTCTCGTGTGCCCAGCAGCCAAGGGTTGGGGGACGGGGAGGGGGAGTGGCTGTTATCTACCGGGAGTCCTTGGTCCTCACCAGACTCCCTCTCCGGGAGACCAAGTTTATTGAGTGCATGTACTGGAGGTTGGGTCCAAAGGGCAGCCTGGGGATTCTGCTCGTGTACCGTCCACCCCGCTGCACGACAGACTCCCTGGCCGAGGTGCTGGAGGTGGTCTCTGATGTGCGTGTCTTGTCCCCCAGGCTATTGGTGTTGGGGGACTTTAACGTGCATTCGGGGGCTGCCCTCACGGGGGCACCTCGGGACTTCATGGAGACCATGGCTTCCTGGGAGCTGCACCCTGTATTAACTGGACCTACCCATGTAGCCGGTCATGCGCTGGACTTGGTTTTTGTTTCTGGAGAGGGGGGAAATGATCTGGAAATCGGGGGTATATCCACCACCCCCTTGTCATGGTCAGATCACTATCTGGTGGGGTTGGATTTCTCGGTGCCACAACCCCTCTGCAGGGGTGAGGGACCTATTAGGATGGTCCGCCCCAGGCGTCTTATGGATCCGGATGGATTCCTGAACGCGCTTGGGGAATTGGAGCACACAAACGGTAGCTCGGTCGAGACCCTGGTGGATGACTGGAATGCTGCAATCACCAGGGCATTAGACCGAGTTGCCCCGAAGCGCCCTCTTCGCCTAAACAGAGCTCGCGCAGCACCATGGTTCACTCCGTCGCTGCGAGCTCTGAAACAAGAGGTGAGAAGACTAGAGCGCCGATGGCGAAATTCCCGCTCCGAAGACGATCGAACACGGGTTAGAGCTGCATCTTCAGCCTACCGGGTGGCGGTGAAGGCAGCAAAAAAGAATTTCTATGCTGCCTCCATTGCGTCTGCAGAGTGCTGCCCCAGGAGGCTGTTCCAAGTGGTCCGGAGTCTGGTCGGTCCAGTTGCTCCGGACCCACTGGAACAGTCAAAAGCCTCCTGTGAGGCTTTAGCGAAGCACTTCGCAGATAAAATCGATCGGATTAGGAGTGGGATATCGTACGTCGTGGACACAGGGAGTGAGCGGGAGGAGGCCAATGGCAGACCGGTTTTGTGGGATCGGTTTCGGCTTCTTCCTTCTGATGAAGTGGACAAGGTGCTTTCATCTGTGAGGCCGACCACCTGCTTGCTTGACCCTTGCCCGTCCTGGCTCATCATGAGCTGTAGGGAAAGACTGGGTGAGGGGATCAAGGCGGTGGTGAATGCCTCCCTCGTGGAGGGAGTGCTGCCATCAGCCCTCAAGGAGGCAGTAATAAGACCGCTTCTAAAGAAGCCCTCCTTGGATCCCCAGGATTTAAACAACTTTCGCCCAGTCTCCAATTTACCATTTCTGGGCAAGGTGATCGAGCGGGTGGTGGGTGCTCAGTTGAAGGCACACTTGGATGAAGCCGATTATTTAGATCCGTGCCAGTCGGGCTTCAGGTCTGGACATGGGACGGAGACGGCCTTGGTGGATGATATGAGGAGGGCTTTGGATAGGGGCGAATGCTCCCTCCTCGATCTCTCGGAGGCTTTTGATACCGTTGACCACGGTATCCTCCTGGACCGTCTGGAGGGGTTGGGCTTGGGAGGCACTGTATTGCAGTGGTTCCGGTCCTTCCTCTCTGGAAGGTATCAGAGGGTAGTTCTCGGGGAAGAGGCTTCGGACCCTTGGCTGCTCACTTGTGGAGTGCCGCAGGGTTCCATCCTCTCCCCGATGTTATTCAACATCTACCTCAAGCCGCTGGGAGCTATCATCAGGAGGTTTGGGGTGCAGTGTCATCAGTATGCGGATGACACGCAGCTCTACCTCTGTTTTAAGTCCTCACCAAGGTTGGCCGTTGAGACCCTGTCCAAGTGCCTGGAGTCAGTGGCTGGCTGGATGGGAAGGAATATGCTGAAACTGAACCCCGACAAGACCGAGGTACTTCTGGTGGGGGACAAGGGAAGGTTAGGGGATGTTGACCTGGTGCTGAATGGGGTACATCTACCCCTGAAGGACCAGGTCCGCAGCTTGGGGGTCATTCTAGACTCCCAGCTGTCCATGGAGGCTCAGGTGGCAGCTGTGAGCCGGGCAGCGCTGTATCAACTCCATCTGATACGGCAGCTGCGCCCCTACCTTCCTAATCACCTGCTCCCATCAGTGGTTCATGCCTTGGTCTCCTCTCGCCTAGACTACTGTAATGCGCTCTACATGGGGTTACCCTTGAAGACGGTCCGGAAGCTTCAGCTGGCACAGAACGCGGCGGCTCGCCTGATTAAGGGCAGCCGCCGGCGTGATCACATCACGCCAGTGCTTAATGAGTTGCACTGGCTACCAGTTGCTTGCTGAGCCGAATTCAAGGTGTTGGTTTTGACCTTTAAAACCCTACACGGCTCCGGCCCAGCTTATCTCAAGGAGCGCCTCCAGCAACATCAAGTAGGCCGCTCAACAAGGTCTGCCACGGACGGCCTTCTCCTTATCCCATCAGCCAGAGCAGCCAGGCTGGTGGGGACTAGGAAGAGGGCCTTCTCTGTGGCGGCCCCCACATTATGGAACTCCCTCCCTAGTGACCTTCGCCATGCCCCCTCTGTGATGAGCTTCCGCCGTGCATTAAAAACATGGCTGTTCAGGCGGGAATATGGGGTGGGTTAGGTTTTTAATAAGAATTTTTTATTTTGTTTTAATCCTAATATTTTATTGTGTTTTACTGTATTTTAATTGTACATCGCCCAGGGTGACCGGGTGACCGGCCAGATGGGCGATTAAAAAATATAATATAATATAATAAATAAATAAATTGGAGCCGTCCTCAACTCAGTTCAAAGCCGGGCTTATCTACCACGGGACAGAGTGGACAAGATTCTTACCATCTCGAAAGTCTATACAAGGCTCGCTCACTGTCAGCGAAGACAATCCAGCGTCTTCTCGGCCACATGGCCTCGACAGTGCAGGTTGTAAACTACGCCCGCTTACATATGAGAACCTTCCAGAACTGGTTCATCCGTTCCTTCGATTCACTAAGGCAGTCTCCTTCTACTCGTCTTCCCATTCCAAGAACGGTCAAGGCAACTCTGTTGTGGTGGATGGACAAGAGGAATCTGGTCAAGGGAGTCCCCCTTCCACCCACTAACACCAATGAAAATACTAACGACGGACGCCTCCCTTTTGGGCTGGGGAGCGCACTGTGCAGGCTGTACCACTCAGGGAACTTGGAATTCCATCCAATGCAAGATGCATATCAACATGCTAGAATTACTTGCTGTATGGAACGCCATGAAGGCACTGGAGCCCGAGCTGTGCAACCAACACATCCAAGTGGTCATAGACAACACAACCGTCGTTGCCTACCTCAACAAGCAGGGAGGTACGCGGTCCATGAGGCTAACGAGGCTGACCCTCAGGATTTTTCAATGGACGATACAAAGATCCATCACTCTCATGGCGATTCACATCGCAGGCAAGAACAACACCTTGGCAGATGCACTGAGCAGAGTCTTCCTGCAATCCCACGAGTGGCAACTGGATCCAGACATTCGCCATTGGATCTTCTCAATTTGGGGTCACCCTCAGGTAGACCTTTTTGCCACTTCAGAGAACACCACATGCCGCCTGTTCTGCAGCAGGGCAGCTTCAGATCCAGAATCCATTACAGACGCCTTTATGATGTAGTGGTTGGGACATTTTATTTACATCTTCCCACCCCTTCTTCTGTTGACACGGGTCGTCTCAAAGATATGGAACGACTGGACGGACTGCATCCTGATAGCACCATGGTGGCCCAGACAGCCGTGGTTCCCTCAGCTACTACACCTTTCCAGGTGGGAATACCGGTCACTTCTCATCACGCCAACTTTGCTAACACAGGCCCAGGGCGAGATCTGGCACCCGGACCTGAAAAGTTTGGCGCTCATGGCATGGAGGATACGGCACTCCCAGTGCAAGACCTACCCTTAGCAATACAAGACATTCTGAAAGCTGCCCGCAAGCCATCAACTAGAGCATCTTATACCAGAAAATGGCTGGACTTCTCCAAATTTCTCATTGCATCTGGGCAAGATCCAAAGACTTGCACAATTCAGACTATCTTAAATTACTTGCATGCTCTAATGATGAGAGGTCTAAAGCTATTGTCCATAAAGGTGTACTTGGCAGCAATAGACCCTACTCTATTACAGGAACGGTCTTCACTCACCCCCTGGTGAAACAATTCCTGAAGGGCCTGCGGAACATTATCCCTCCAATTAAAAACTTAATACCAGGCTGGGACCTTCCACTAGTGTTACGGGCACTCCAACAAAAAACGTTTGAGCCGCTTGCCACCATAGACCACCGGCTGCTAACGTGGAAAACAGCTTTCCTGGTTGCCATCACGTCGGCAAGGAGATCCAGTGAAATCTGTGCATTGAGGGAAAACTCACCTTATATGATCTTCCATAAAGACAAAGTGATTGTCCGTCCAGACCTTTCCTTCACACCAAAGGTAGTGTCCGAGTTCCATACTAGCCAGGACATAGTGTTGCCGGCCTTCCTCCTGAATCCAACTACCGATCTAGAAAAGAGGATGCACGCATTGGATGTTCGTCGTGCATTGGCCTTTTACAAGGACTTAACAACCTTGGTCGGGCGATCGCCACAGCTGTTCTTCTGCTATGGCGGCAAATCAAAAGGCCTACCTGTCTTCAGGCAAAGATTTGCCAAATGGATTGTGGAAACAATCAAGCTTGCGTACCAGTTAACACACAAACAACTACCTGGTACGGTAAAGGTGCATTCTACCCGAGCACAATCAACGTCCGTGGCGTTTGGGAAGGGCATTCCTCTGCAAGAACTGTGTAGAGCAGCTGCCTGGTCCGCGCCATCGACGTTCATCAAGCACTATAGACTTGATCTCCGAGCTCGGGAAGCGAACGCCTTTGGCCGGGTAGTACTCTCATCGGTGTTGCAGTGACGTGTGCCGCCGTCCCGCCGCTGGTAAGTCAGCTTGTTACTCTGCCCATATGTGTGATGCACAGAGACCACGAAGAAGAAGGACAGGTTGCTTACCTGTAACTGTAGTTCTTCGAGTGGTCATCTGTGCAGTCACACAACCCACCCATCCATCCCCGCTCGGCGTCATTATCGATTTCGATGGGCCTGCCGGTGGAGATTGGGTGCATTGCTCCAACTCATCTCATTGGATGAAAATGGTACTACTGTTATGGTCCAAGGACACATATGATAACACCACCATGTGTCCCTCGGTTCATGGGGTCGCAATACGCGGTCTCATAGGAACTGAGGGAATGGGCGGGAACCGTGCTAGGAGCGAGCACCATGGGGGAGGGGTTCCCGCCCATTTCACCTCAGCTAAAGAATTATCCGAAGCTAGCTCAGTGCAGGCGCAGAGCCCATATGTGTGACTGCACAGATGACCACTCGAAGAACTACAGTTTCAGGTAAGCAACCTGTCCTTTCCCCCCTTAAATTTAAACAATATAAGGGAAGTACATGCTATTGTCTTTTTAAAAATCTACATAATATAACATTTAAATCACATTGAGGACACAATCCTATGACCCCCCTGACCTTGTCTGGGGGGGGACATAGGATTTGGTCTGGAAGGGTGACCTCGGAAATCTCTTCCGAGCTTGCAGTGCCTCAGAGCACCCATCCCTCCCACCTTGCAGTCAGCACAGTTATTTCCATGCCAGAAGGAAACTGCAGGGAACCAAACATGGAAGACCGTGTTCAGTTCCCGGGGGGGGGGGGTTCTGTGGGGGAGGGGCAAGGCTTCGCCAGATTCCAAGGAATCTAGGCAGCGCCTCAGCTTCTTCTCCTCATGAGGAGGGGTAAAACATCTAGATGTCTGAAATCGGCTGTCTAGATCAGTGTTCTCCAACCTTGGGTCCCCAGATGTTTTTGGCCTACAACTCCCAGCATGCCCCAGCCAACAGTAGCTGGCTGGAGCATGCTGGGAGTTGTAGGCCAAAAACATCTGGGGGCCCAAGGTTGGAGAACACTGGTCTAGATATTTTTGAGGGCGGAAGGAGCACAGAGGATATCCTATCCTCCACGCTCCTCCTGCCCTCAATTGGATGCCCGTAATCCTCCGAGCTTGGAAGTTTATGGGCAGCCTCATAGGACTGCACTGTAAGTGTGCTTAAATCCCCCCCCCTCAATATTTCTGATCAAATACTTGTGGTGTATTGGGACAAAAAATTAACATTGTGTACTTTTGGTTAGCTTTGTTGTTTACTAAATACAATTAAAATAAACTTGCTATATTAGTTCTCTCGAGGGCATCAGAACATTTTCCTATGCAAACTGACAAGTTTCCTATGCAAATTACCTAATTTTCAACATTTTCTGGAAAAACCCATATCACTGATTGCCCCCTCCAGGTCCACTGATGGAGCTGTTTTCATCAGCAGAACAACACCATTGGATACAACCCAATATATTTTAGAAGAGTGAATCTGGTATCTTCCTTAATACTTTCCATTTATTCTCCCTAAGAGTTCAAGAAACAATTTTCCAGTTTTCTCATCTGTCAAAGTCCATTACAGCTGCACACATGTGTTCATCTTCCCTGTATATTAATAGCTATATTTTATTAATTCAGTTAAACTCTCCCAACATTGATGAACCTTATATTTAATGTTATCATAGGAAGAGGAGGAGATCAATCAGGAACTATAACGTTTCATGAACTATTCCTTAAATTACTTGCTGTTCACTGAGAATGGGGACAAATTATGCTCTTCCCCAAATAAGACCACAGTGTATGGCACTGTCTGGAATTTTCCTCTCCCCTGTAGAAAACAAAATCTTTGCTGCCTTGAAATTATCGAAGTCCCAAGGCTATACCTGGTGGCCGGTTGCTGTCCAGATGGGCGATTAATAAATGTAAATAATAAAAAAATAAATACCTAGAGCAAGAAAATAATGGTGGTGCCGGGCAGGTGGAATATGTTGAAAAATTAGGCATGAAAAGAGCCAGCTAAAGCAAAATCTTCTTCTCTTGGGACTAGAGGAACAACAGATGCCACAGCACTTATTCAGTGAAACTGAAAATGTATTCTGGCTTTGCTCTAAAGAATGGATGGGTCTTAGAATGAAAGTCTAAATCTAGGATGGCTATTTCTGCATTGCTTACGAGAGGAGAAGAGAGGATACAGACATGCATAAAATTTGCATGTGCTAATTTATATGAATAGATGAAAATTGGGAAAAAGTTACTAATACAGTGTATCCCAGGGATGCTTCCAGATGGAAGATTCCTAGAACTTCAAGTCCTTGGTTTTCTGCTGTATGCTACAAGTGGAATTGCAATTGACCATCTACGCTTCAGGAGGTCTAGAGCATTTTTTAATGTATGAGAATCTTGCTATGTTCCATCCACATTGTGGGCAGGACATAACTGAGTGGGCAGTGTTGTCCCCTCGCCTTTCCCAATGGTACATCCAGGTAATTTTAGTCCTTGGACTTAATGATCTTATTGTGTAGTGGGTGGATGGTCTTTAGATGGCCATGTATATTACTTCAGTAATGAAGCACACAGCTAACATTTCTCTCCCCTCCCACCGCCCAATTCCATTCTGGTATTCCATTCCTGATTCTCTCTCTCTCTCTCTCTCTCTCTCTCTCTCTCTCTCTCTCTCTCTCTCTCACACACACACACACACACACACACACACACACGACTCCAGCTCCCAATTGCGCTCAGACTTCTCTACCCACTCTCCCCCTCTCTCTCTTCAGACAGCCCTCTGCGACTTCCCTCCTGAACAGCACCGCCCACAGTTTATATCACAGGGTTCACCCTGCTTCTCACTCTCTCAGCCAATCAGCAGACATCTCAACATTCCACACTCCTCTCATACACCCCCTCCCCTCACATACCAACAGATATAACACTTTGTCCATGGGCAGGGGCATGACATAGGGCATATGGCCACTATCTAAATCAGGGAAAGTCAATAGTCAGGACTTAAGCAAAAGCGGTGGCATTTTGCTGCAGCCCATGGGTTATCATCAGAATCCCGAAAATCCAGTCTTTCATTTCCAGTTTTAAATGTAGATTTCTGGATCTCAGGTTTGCACAGACTAGTTTGAATACATGATGGCAAAAGTTTCTAAATTGGCCATCTATGCTCAACAGGTTGCCCTCCTTGATACAAACACAGGTACAGTTTAGTGCAAACCAGCCAGAGAGTTTTGGCTATTGGTGGTATAGAAATGTAATGAATGAATGAAAATGAATGTTATGTACACAGTGCAATTTCTGATTTGTCTTGAGGAAGAGGGCTTGCTATAATAAAATAATTATAGTTGAATACAAAACATTTCTCAGTAGAAATCTAGCTTCTATGGTGATAATTATTTAGTTACTCTATAACCTCCTACAGTGCATTACTCTCTAGCAGATACACTTGGATAATGATTTACCACTCTTTAAAACTAAACAGTGATGTCAGATAGGAAAATACAGATCTTGTGTGTGATAACACAACATTATCTAAGCATAACTTCTTGTTTCTTTGTATTGGAGTACAGGCTTATCAAAATCTTTTGTGTGTGTGGAAAGAATATTATGTATTTTCAGGCACCACTGCTCATAAAAAGAACATTTTTTGCTTGTGTTGCCTTTACATTTCCCCTGTAGACAATCCACATGCTCTAATTACGCTTGCTGAGAGGCAGAGGCAGGCTCAAATATTGGTGAACTTTCCCTCAACAGCTGTCTGCCAAGCTTTCTCAGTGTTCAGCAGCAGGTTGAGTGGTCTAATGTGAGAAAGTAACAAGCCCCCAAAGGAAATGTCCTCTTCACAATGAGCAGTCACATCTTCATATCATTTAAGATCACCTCTCCATGCCTTGGTCTTACCAGTCCTGGGAATAACTTTCCATCTAATTTTCATGGTGTGCTTGTTGGCATATAGAACGGAATTTTTATAAAGGCATGGGAAATGTTGGAGAGAGAATTTTAGAATGTAGGCTTTGTGCTGATGTCCTTAGCTGCCAATATGTTATGTATAGAAATGTATACATGCACTGTAGGTTACTTATAAAAAATAACCAAGATACAGTCTGTCTGGTGTTATTTCCGATAAGGATACTTCAGTAACTGGACTGAAATGATATTTCTTGAGATACAACATTGAGAACCAGTGTTGTCTAATAGAAAGAGAGCGGATGTGTACCTAAGAGACTGTATTCAAAACCCCTGAAATTGCCTAAGTTCCTTCTCCCCATTCTTGACTGTTGCCTAGCCTTCTTGTCACAGATTCACTTACTTGGTATTTCCCTTGGTATTAATTAATTTTTAAGATTCATATCCTGCTTTTCAATTGTTTGTAACACCCCCCCCCATACACATACATAACTCAGCAGCCCTTATTTATCTGACAGTGGATGGGTCCCAAACATGCTTCCCTTACGTTCTGCAATCCCAGGGCAACTGACAATTGGAGCAGAGTGTTCTTTCTGATATCACATGAAGAAACAAGCTCCTTGCAACTGCTTCTCCTCTGACCGATGGATAGGGCTTTACTCTTACTTCCTCCTTGTGTTGCCAGAGGTACAGAGAATTTATTTATTTAAAATATTTTATGCCAACTTTCTACTAAGAAAATGGTATTCAGGGAAGCTCACAAAATAATTAAGGCTGCAATCCTAGACCCACTTGCGTGGGAGGAAGCCTGATTGAACTCAATGGTACTTACGTCTAAGTAGACATGCATAGGATTGCACTGTAAAAAGGCAAATAGACTAAAATACTGCATCGATAAAAACAACATACAAAGGAGTGTTGCATTATCTGGCAAAATAAAAGCAGGTTCAGTAAGTTCTAGCGTCCACAGTAAGTTCTAGCATCTAACAAGAAAAAAGTCAAAACAAACCTAGAAATTAATGAGCCACAATAGCAGCAACAGCACAAGTTTATTCAAAACAAAACCGAATCATTACTCAGGAGAACAGGACAGATTTATTCTATTTTTAATTCACTTATTAAAATATTTATCTCACTTTTCAATACAAGGATCCACAAAGCGGTTAACATGGTTAAAACCACAACATAGTCTAAAAACAATAAAACAGAAAATGCTTTCTGAAAGAATACCTCTTTAGTCAAAGCAGAAAACTGGATTTATCAGGGATTTTCACTGACACTCATGACTGTGTGGAGCTTTTCATTAGAGATTCTATTCCTCAGATTTTACTCTTGTTTTCCCAACAGGGAGCAGTCCTCAAGACAGCCCTAGAAATTTCTCTCCTAGTGCCTCAGCCCACTTTTCTTTTGCACGAAGGTAAGTTGGTGTGTGTTTAATTTGTCATAATTACCAGTGGAAAATCATGCTATGCACATATGTTTTGGTGGTAATACTGATGAAGATCAAAAGCACCACTATATATTTTATTAAAATGCAGTGTAGTTTCTGTTAGTTTTCAGAACATGGTTCTCAATATTTATTTATTTATTTTATTATATTTCTATCCCACCTTTTTTTCTGCAAGGAACCCAAGGCGGCTTACATAATGTTCCTCCTCCTCTCCATTTTGTCCTCACAACAACCCTGTGAGGTAGGTTAGGCTGAGAGTCCATGACTGGCCCAAAGTCACCCAGTGGGCTTCCTGGCTGAGTGGGGACTAGAACCCAGATCTCCCAAGCCCCAGTACAACACTCTAACCACTACGCTACACTGGCTCTCACAATTTAACATTGTTAAATTCTTGCAATATGTAAAGCTTAAATTCATATAAGAAACATGATATTCTGTAGCTGTCAAATTATAGGAAATCTGTTTGATCCTTTCATGGTAGATGAAGCCTACTTTTTTTAAAAAGGCAAGAGACAGGAAAGCAAGTATGGAACTTTGCAGAACCCTGCAAACCAGTCTTTCCAAATTTTACTAGTGGGCATATCAACATATTTCACAATTCTATAACCTCTCACTCATAAATTGGTAAATAGGATTTGATATGGCATCTTGAGAAAGAGGTGTTTGCAAAGTAGCTCTGCCACAACGGTATGATGTTGCATTATGTGTAGTACTAAAGGAGTTACCTACCTCAGCAGTTCCAAACCAGTTTTCTAATACGCTGAAAGGAGGCAGCTGGGGTGGAGTACAATGAGTATGGGAATAGGTCAAAAGAGATTGTCACCACCATGTCATTCTTTAGCACCATTAATTAAACTGCAAGACTATGTATTGAGTCACCCAGAGGAAGGCTCTCTTGGTTGATTGGAGTGAGTCAACTGATGAAGATATGTTTAACATAATCCAGAGGGATAGTTGTGTTGTCGTTGTAGCAAAATAACAAAAGAGTTTTGTGGCACTTTAAAGACTAACACATTTATTATGGCATAAGCTTTCCTGGCATAAGTCCATGAAACCTAACCCATAATATTATGGCATAAGTCTGTGAAAGCTTATGCCATAATAAATTTGTTGGTTTTTAAAGTGCCACAAGATTCTTTGTTGTTTTTACTTAACTGTTATGGCTTAACAGAAATAAACCCAGAATATAGAGGAGAAAACAAGCCAGCATTAGAAAATGAGTTGGTCTTGCCTGATCTGGCAGAGTGCTCCTTAGGTTGGAATGTGTAAAGGGTCTAAAAATTTGAAAGAAGGTCTAGAGCAGAATAAGTCTAAGAATTATTCATCTGCCCTGAAATAGATTTGTGAGGATTAATGTTTGTTTAGTTCTTGGAAGATGCATTTGCGATGCTATAGTATTATCTCATTAATATAACTGGCTGGTTATCGGAAGTATTTTGATTATCAGAAGCATAGGTCTACATTAACCTTCCGCCTATCCTATGCCCTATTACCTCATAAGCGCAGGTTTCCACGGTGGCTGAGAGCGGGGAGGGAAGATCCACAATTGGATCTTCTCCGCTGTTCTCATACCTCTGTCTATCGGTGCGGAGGAGGAGATCCACAGCATCCAGTAGTGCCCCAGATGCTGTCTAGGGCCCATATGATTGTTCTCTGAATTGCATTGATTTTCTCAGTTGTGAGTATCACCATGAGCAAAATCCCAAGACACAAGTGCAGGGGTTATTCCTTCTTTCCTCTTGAAGGAAACATTCCATTGTACATACTGGCCAAGTTTGCAGGTCAGTTTAAACTCATAGAGGTTTAAACCTCTGTAGGTTTAAAGTTGCCGCAGGCCATGGCTGTGCCCAACTAATGGTCAGGCACAGCGGGGGTCTGGAGAAACCGCTTCTCCCCATAGTCCTCCAGTCAGCATCCCAGGGGACCCTGCAGGAGCACTGAGAAGAGCAAAGCGGGGATGACAGCTGGCGAAAACTGCGCAAGCAGCACTTTTCTCTAGCTGTCAGTTGCCCTTTCAGGGCCTGCCAGTGCCAAAGCAAGCAGGAGCAGGGGGGCGAGGGGGGGTGTCTGCCGCTCACCCCCTTCCCACGTGAAACCCGCTGTTGCTAGGGAGTGCTTGGTCGGCAGCAGCAGCAAGGAGGATGGGCCGTGTGCTATCCAGGCAGTGTACAGCCAATCCTCCTTCCTTGCTGCAGCCAGTGGGGTGCTCCCTAGCAGTGGCAGGGTTAACTCGCTGTTGCTAGGGAGTGCCCCAGTGATGGTGGTGAGGGGACGTGACTGCGTGCTGTGACAGCAAGTGGCCACGCCCCCTTACCACTGTCGCTGCCACCCCTGCCGACATGCTCCTTAGCAAGGATTAAACCCACCCATGCTAAGGAGTGTGTTAGCGGTGGCAGCGATGAGGGGGTGTGGCTGCGTGTTGTCACAGCACATGGCCACATCCCCCCACTGCCATCGCTGTCATCAGTCCCCCCACCCTCCAGGACTAGCTAGGACGGGGGGACTGATTCCCTCCTCCCACCCCCTGGCCTCGTCCAGTGAGAGGAGGGGGGCGCTTTCTCTCCCGCCTGCAACGCCGATCGCCCACTCGGTGATCGATGCGGTAGGTGGGAGGGAAAGGAGATGCGTTTTCCTGGGTCTGCAGGGCAGCGCGATTGCGAGCCGATTCCGGTGCTTGGGGAAGGGGCGCTACTTTCCTTGTGGCCTCCTCCCAGGGAGACCATGGGGGAAAGCCGCTCCTCTTTTCTCTGCCGGGCGGGAAGGACCCTCTGTGCTCACCTTCCTCAAGGGGAAGGCAAGCACAGCCAGCCCTTCGGCAGGAAAGGATGTGGTGAAGGGGAAGAGAAGTTGGCCAGAAGCCAGCTCCTCTCCCCCTTACTGCGTCCCCGAAAGTAAGGAGCCTCTGCAGCTCCTTCCTCTCCAGTGCTGCTGGAAACGGCAGGCAGGAACGCAGTGAAGGGGAAGAGGAGCCAGCCAGAAGCTGGCTTCTCTCCTCCTTCGCCACGTCCCTGCCTGCCATTATGCGGGGAAAGGACTATGGCAGCAGGCGGGGAGACAGGCTCCCAGCTGCACTTGCTCGAGAGCAGGCGAGGCTGGGTGCCTGGATCCCCCGCTGCTGCCACAGGCCTTGGGGGCTTCCCCCCGCGCTATGGCTGATGCAGGGAGAGGGGGATTGCTTGCAATGCTCTCCAAGCATTGGCTGGAGCGTGGGGGGAAGCCAATGACAGCTGGTGAAGTGCTGCTTGGGCACTTGGTCATCTGTCATCTGTCAGTGGCCAGAGCCCTTTGGCCAGAGCAGCAGCCATTTTTGCCCTAAGATACATCAAAAACAGCCACAATTTGTGCAAATTATGCAAATTGCGGTCACTTAGGTGTATCTTAAGGTACATATTTTCTGTGTAAACAGCAGTCCACCAGGAACCTGGAAGTCACTTTCCCGGCTCGACTCGGGAGAACGCAAGTCGAGCCGGGGAAGAGGTAAGCGGGATGGAGTTCGGTAGGTCGAGCCCGGGTAGTCCACCAGATTTCCACCCCCGAAAAAATCCTTGCATATCCCTAGTTTTTCCTCCCTTCTAGAATCGAGCAACTCTTAGCAAAATGTGTATTAGTTATTACTTTGTTTACATTGCTTAATGAGCATTCTAGAAGTGGCAGACAGCCACTATCTCAGAAAAGTGCTGTCCACTCCCCATTACCTTTCCACAATATGAGTGAAATTTCTATCACTGCAGACTGCTGTGCATATAGTAAGGATGCTGACTGGAATAACTGCCAAGATAACTTACATTTGGTACTCGAAACATGGAGTATGTTTGCTCTGTGGGACTTTAGGTGGGAGGAAAGACAGAGCAAAAATCTTGGTATGGTAATGTGTAGGGAAAGATTGGACCAGCTGCCCAACACAGCTGTTCTCTGCTGAAGTCTTTAAAAGGCAACCAATTCCTAATGAGCAAAGGCTCAGGGCATCCTATTACTGAATTGATGCCAGCGCTGGCTTGATGCAGTCACATCTCCTTGTTGCTGCTCATGTTGTTCCTCTGGTCTTCTCTGGAATCATAACAAGATCTATCCCTATTTCTTCATGGGAGAAGATTAGGATTATATCAGTCATCTCAGTCTGTCTGGCACCACTATGTCACTGCATTATCAAAAACTTCATTAGCAGGATGATCATATAAATGTTAAATAAGTAGCATGCTCTTGCACTTTAAGTGATAGGTACACATTTTGAACAAGTGGAGCAAAATCACAAAGTTGCATCATTCAGTTATGTATTTCTTTGCACTTCATGAGTTTTAAAAATGGAAGTAAGATTCTCTTTGAAGTGCTATGTGAAATAAGTCACCATATATTTTGAAGCTGTTGATGCAAATTGTTATGTACTTGTATTTATACGGTTCTTGTTCCACTTGTGCTTTTTAAAAACATATTTGGTACAATTACACTGCAGTCATGGGCATCGCAATGAGAGGATAATTGTCATGAAATTTCATCATTCCATTTTCGTGATTTGTTTATTTGATTGTAAATTTCCAGTTGTCTGACTAAGATTGCCTACTGACCAGAAACAAATGAGTCCTTTGCAAACACTGTTGCTGAATGGGGAAGGGGAAAGAAGCTTCTCCCCCCTCTTGCTAGTGCCCGCTCCCCATCCTCAGTAATTTTATTTCAAAAATATTTTTAATTTGTATATGCATGCTAGCTGGAGACTGGACTCTATGGAAGGAGTTTTGCATGCATGGGTGACAAAATTTAAAATGTCTCCCATCTGCCACTGGGGTATTGGAGGCAGCACAGGGAAGGTAGCAGTGAGAAGGAGCTGCCTTTACCACTGTGCTGTCTCACTTTCTTGCTTGTGTCCTCCCCTGACATTAATGAGTGATTGTGAAGAGGAAGTATCAAGTATGGCTTCAGGTCTGGGGATAGCTGGCAGCAGCTGACACAGCATATCATCCATATCCTGGCCCCTTCAGTCTTTCCATGCCAATCCTCTTTCCACCAACCTATCTATGCAAGGTCTGTCCACCACTGCAGCCAACCCGTCCGCCCATGCAAGGTGATGTTGTTATCACAGCTATCCCAAGAAGAGCCTAGTTCAATGAGTGTGCATTTCCAACATAATGCTTAATTACTCATATAATGCCTGTTTGTGACTTGACTTGTTAGTGTGTGGTTTGGCTAGTTATCTGCTCTGCATGTTGGTCATTTTCCACTTTTGTCTGTGGTGCAGTTGTAGTCAGAATAAGTTTTAATCTGTCAGAGTCTGATATCATGTGTTGGTGGTATTGCTTGGTGAAAGGGAATTATAAACACAGGCAAAGCTGTACGTTCTAGACAAGGGGTCCCCAATCTTTTTGGACCCGCAGGCACATTTGGGAATTTGAGAAGCTGCTTTGGGCACCACTAAAAATGGCTCCCATGGAGGATGTGGCTAGTCACATAGTGGCTGCTGTGGGGGCCTGGCTAGTCAAACGAGGTGGGGGACAGAAATAGCAAGGCTAGGGACTGGGAGCGAGGGGGAATTAGCACAGCAAAGGGGCAGAGGAATGAGAAAGTGCAAGGGTAGAAGCTAGGAGGGGGGATAAACAGAGAAGTAAAGAGGTGTGGGAGAGAAATACTGTAGTGAGGCTAGAGGCTGGGAGTCGAGAGAAGCAGCACACAAAAGGGGTGAGTGGGAGAGAAAGAGCAAGGGTAGGGGCTAGGAAGAGAGTGAAAGAAGAAGGCTAGAGACAGGGAAGGGAGAGAAATAGCGAGGAAAGGGATTGCGTGCAGAAAGAGCAAGGCTATGTATAATTGCTAGAAAGTTGTATTTTCACACAACTTCATATGTATTCATTGCTATGTATTCATTTCATATGTATGAAATGAATACATATGTACAGTATTCATTGCTATGGATATTTGCAAATCCATGTATGTATATTTAAAAAACAGGATTTTTTTTTTAAAGTCTTTGCAGGTGCTTGCAGCTGCCACATTGGGAACCCCTTCACGAGCGCCATTGGAGGGCCCTGTGGGTTCCATGGTGCCTGTGGGCACTGTGTTGGGGACCCCTGTGTTAGATGAGTATTTAGGCCTTGCCCAGGGATGGGAATTGAGTTGGCAATCCTGTGTCGGAATGTTGGCTACTGGAAATTGTCCTACACTATGTTTCCTTCTACCAGAATACAATGTTATAAAAATGGTTGTATTGTAAGTCAGATTACTAGAACTCTGGATGCATTTTAGATACCATTGCATATATGTTACATTTAGTAGACTCATGGTTATGCATCATTCTCTTCCTCCACCCTCTTCCTACTTACTATATAATATCCATTCATAGTTTATTTCACATGCTCTTAAACTGCTTTGTGTAATGCTTGCTTATGAATTTTTCTGTATTTCCTCATGATATCTCACGTCCTTCTATAAACTCTGCTCTAATAGGTTTTCTATAATAATGTTGCAGTTGTTTCATGTGGCTAAACTCAAATTCCCAACAGGACTGATGGAAGACGCTGGTCACTGGCATCTCTCCCCTCCTCTGGCTATGGTACAAACACTCCCAGCTCAACTGTTTCAGTAAGTGACTGTATATAAATAAATGACTTCCACTTGTAACGTATTCTCAGATTTGGCCGTTGTAAGAATTTAAAGAAAAATGTGGACTTCTGCTAGCATTTACTGGTTAATTATAAACTGTCTTGTCTGCAGAGGTTTGAACAATATTGCAGTTTAGACTGCATATATCTGTACAGATGGTTGATCTGGGAATGCAGGGATCATCCATGTAGGCAGTTCCCTGTACTAGGATGTGTGCACAACCTGAGATGTGATGGTAGTACAGACTGTGACTCTGTACTGCTACAGTGGATTAGTACACTAGAAGCTTCTAACATCCATGAGTGAAAGACAGAACGCTTATTCTCATCATATACTTCATATACTTTGATAGGATTTCCAGCTAACACTTGCACCCCTTCAGAAAAATAAAGCTAAATATCCAGGGTGACTACATTACTTTCTGTGCAGCAGAGTTGGAAGCACTGGAGAAACCCATGGTTTCTGTATTGAGAGTCTGGACTAGCTGCCAAGCTCAGCAATGCTAGTCAAACAAAGTTCATAACTCTGGATGGGTTTGTGGCACTGACCTATTTGTATTTGAGAACTCCCAACACAATAAATATCTTTTTGTGAATGCATTGGTTTATCTTTAAAGGTGCATTGTAGCACTTCTAAGCAAGAGATAGGAGGGAATATTTTAAGTGCAGTGGGTGAGGGAATACAAATGAAAGGTTCTTCAGAAGTACAGGACTGTTTGTTTGCATAATGTTATTAGTTTTAAGAAATCTAAAGTTACATTTTTGTTTACTACGTTCTGAAAGCTTAGGGATAAGGAAGTTATTTTGTGTACAATCCATGCAAATGTTTCAAATGGCTTCAGGTACAAATTAATCTTCCACTTATTTATTGTAGTCATCCTGTTCTTCCCAAGAGAAGTTACACCAGTTACCATACCAACCAACACCAGATGAACTACATTTTTTGTCGAAACATTTCTGTGCCACTGAAAGCATTGCCAGTGATAATAGATGTAGGACCACTCAAATGCGGCCACGATCCAGAAGCCTCAGGTGGGTTAACCTATCTGAAAATAGAAATTATATCTGAATGTAATAACCCTTGGAAAACCACGACTTTTTATACATCTCAGTATCTCGTTGTTATGCTTGTACTAATACTTAAGATGGAATAAAAAGTAGAGTTGATTGTTTCTTATACTGGGTTTTTTTAAATGTGCATCTGTTTCCAAATGGTCTTCCACTAAACCTGTACATAGTTGTATAAAATCATGGCATTTACTGTTAAATTGATAATGTTCATTTCAATAACATTCTAGTTTAAAATATACAAAATGTCCTTGATATACTAGTACAAATGTTTTCAAAATATTTGAAAAATATGAAGGAAGATATCAGCCTTACCTTTAAAATCTGCTGTGTGACAACATAAATGATTCAGAATTCCTAATTTTACAGAATATATGGTTTTGTACAAGTTTCTCCTCTATTCAAAGTTCTGATACATTATGGTAATTAATAAAATGGTACATTCATGATATGTAGAATTCTGGGATATTGTAGAGAATACTTGATGAGGGAAAATCATAGAGTGTTTTGTTTGTTCTTTTCACAAGTTTAAAAGACTTGTTTATGAAATACCTAGTAGGGGTAGCTTGTTAATAAAAGGAAGAAATGTGACATTCTTCTCAACCCGTTACTGGAGTAGAATAATACCTGTTTTGAATCTGTGTTCCTATCGCAAACATGATGGAGGCTATTTTATGGTACAGCAGCACCATATAGAATAGTGCAGCCTTCTCCAACCTGGGTGCCCTCCAGATGTTTTGGACTTCAACTCCCATCAACCTCTGCCTGCATGCCCAATAGTCAGGAATGCTGGGAGTTGTAGTCAAAATACCTAGAGGGCACCATGTTGGGGAAGGCTGGAATAGTGAATTGCAATCTGTGTCACTGTAGCCAAGTCACAATGAACACACATCTGACTCCTTTTCATCCCCTGCTCCTTTATCTCCCTAAGCTATGTAGAAACTTGAGAGGGAAAACAATAGACTTTGGTCATGATATAGATTCTGGATGAAGTGGAATGAGAAGAATGGTTGGCAGGACCTGGCTACTTGATTGCAGCTAGTGTGCAAGAGTCACAATCAGGTCCTGCCATCCAGAGGCTGCTAGGTTCCATTGCATGAGATGGGATTCCAATTTGTTGAGCCAGGTCAGATAAACGTTGCAGGTACTGTTTTGCATGGGAGGCTTGCTATTTGTTATGATTAAGGCTTGTGGCAAAAAGCCCATCTGTAGTAGTTTCTGGGGACGCAAGTACAAAGCTTTATATTTAACTTCTTCAAATGTTTTGATTAATGTATTGGGTTTTGAACAAATGAAAAGACTACCTCTATTCTCCTAATATTAAATGTTTATAGTTATGTTGAAATTCCCTGTTGCTTGCACTATTTTTCCTTATAGAAATGTGTAGCTACATGAATTTTAAGAGTCTTTGGCCACAGGCCCAACTAAAGAGGGCAGAGTTCAAAAAAGTGATTGATAGTTGATGAAGGTTTAGTGATATGTCTGTACTAGAACCTGTTTTCCCTGTTCATGAAAACCTACCTATAAAAGTTTTACAACCCACATGAATTATTTTGTTACATTACTCATATCAGGTGCTCAACGAGTGACCACTTGCCAAAAAAGAACATTTTTGCCTCACTTACATACCTTCTTGTTCTTCATTTCATCTCACTTAGGAAGGAATTAAAAAACAACAAAGAGTATTGTAGCACATTAAAGATTAACAAAATTACTATTAATAAATACTGTTAGTCTTTAAGGTACCACAAGACTCTACATTGTTTTTTCTGCAACTTACTAATATGTCCACACGTAGGAAATTAGGAGTGAAATCACTTCCCAGCTGATCTCCTGAAAAAGTTATTTTTATTAACTTCCAAAGGAGCTGAACTCTTATGAAGAGCTTTAAATAGTACTTCTGCAGTCTTAGCTTTGTTAGGAGTACAGATTTTCATAAATCCTGAGCTCTTACATTGGAGGCAGCGTGTCAAACTTTGCTGTGCCACGACTATCTGAATTCCCAACTAGCTCTTAAGTCAGTCACTTCTGAATATATCTATATTACATATAAAACAACATCCAGATGTCACAAAGAGAATATCGACCTAGACTTGCTTACAAATAAAAGGTGAGAAATTGTCTAATGCTGGTTCAAATTTTGCCAATGTGCTAAAATGTTTCATTTTACAGTTAGAAAATATCATTCCTTCTATTTCTGATGTTTAGGCTGTGAGTGCCGTTGCTTATGTAGCAAAAACAGCAGTACCCACATACAAAAGGGAGATATCGGCAGGCTTGGGGGCTCTCCAAGGTTTGCAGAAGAAAAAAAACTTTAGGGGGAAGATCACCTAATGGAAAGAAAAGTCCCCAAAACAGGCCCATGATGACTGAGTGTGCTCAGTAGCTGCAGAATGCTGATTTGACTATTGTAGGGGGAAATATAGAGAACCAAGTAGGAGGGGGAATAGAATGGAGTATCATGGAGAAGTGCATTGGTAACTGATTGCAACAGTGAACTTCTACACTGCAACGTTTTGTTGCAGGTCTGGCTTGTACCATGCTAATGATGCCGACTGTGTAAAAGATAGGACATAAATTTCAAACCCCATTTTCAATTCATTCAAGATTCAAGGCATAATTTGCTTTGCTTGCTTGCAGCCCTGGACGTTCTCCTGCTTGCTGTGACCATGAAATAATGATGATGAACCATGTGTACAAAGAAAGATTCCCGAAGGTAATGAAGAATATTCATTGTATCCAGTATCTACTTAATAAGAAATCCACGTTCTAAAAACAAATCTGTTCTATTATACTTGATATATCAGATTCTTAATTAAGCCAAATAATGCTTTGATAAAGCACCGATATGCACTAAAAATCAATGTACCAGATGTAAAAAATAAAGTATCTTTTCTAAAAGAAATGAATACTTCTACCACTCTGCGAGCATATGGTTTATCTTTTAAAATGTGGTAGTAATACTCTTTCTCACAAATATATCTTGTATATTCATTTTTAGTGTAGTTAGTAATATCTTTGAAGCATCAGGTCTTGAGTTTGAGAGAGGGATGAAGTTTTACTTCTTTCTAAGGGCTCATAGTTTTACTTACCATTAAAAATTAGTGCACACAATGTATGGTAGTTAATGGGCTCAGGCTTTGCATTTTGTCTTGCAAGGATTTTAATTTAGAAGCCTAAGTATGTTTAATAATATCTTGTTTAAATCTGTACAATGTATATTGCCTAGGCTACTGCTCAGATGGAAGAACGGCTTCATGAGATTATCACCAGCCATTCTCCTGACAACGTCCTTCCCTTGGCAGACGGAGTGCTCAGTTTTACCCACCATCAGATAATTGAGCTGGCTCGTGATTGCTTGGATAAATCTCATCAGGGTCTCATCACCTCACGATACTTCTTTGAATTACAGCACAAATTGGATAAGCTCCTACAAGAGGTATAAAGCACATAAAGATTATTTAGAAATTGCTGAGGTATGTTTGTTTAAGAATATATAGCTCTGAAGTTATTTATGGCCACTGTCCTACAAAAATAATAATACATAAAACACACACAGCTCTTTAAGTTGGTCTGTTCAGTTCAGTGACCTTTGCAGCTGCCTAAGGGACCTCAGAGTGTGTGACTCTAGAATAATTGGTTTATAAAAGGTCTGAAGCTAGCTTATGTTATCATAGAATGTAACTTATTCATTCCCTCTGTGTCCCATATGAAATGGCCTTCTAATTCCCTCTGTTGTGGACAAATGGACTGTTATATTCTAGTCTAATTCTATTCAGTCTAGAAAATATTTGCATGGGTAAGAAAAAGCCACACAAAAGAAGCTAAAAAGATATTTATGTTGCTGTTGTCAATAGAATAATTCTCTTGCAAATTAGCTTAGGGTGCAGTCCTTATCAGGATGCCGATAAGCCCCTGAACAGAGGCTTACAGGCATCCAATGCAGAGCAGGCGGAGCAGCAGAGGTAATCTTCGCCTCACCGCTCCTCCCACTCTGCATTTTCACTAGATGGTCGTCTAGTTACAGCATTTCAGAAAAGGAGGGAAGGAGGCTGGAAGGGCTTCTGGATACCTCGTATCCTGGCTGCTCTAGCCTCCTCCCCTCCCCTCCCCCTTTAACCCCTCTCTGAGGTAGCTTTCCTGTTCTTTCTGTGCCCGCTGCAAGGCGGCAGGGGAGGATCGGAGTTCCGTTTCCCAGCTCCAAGATGGGAGTGCTGTCTCCGACCTCGGAGCTGGGAATCTGAACTATCCTATGGCCCCTCAGGCAATGTCTAGGGTCAAAGGATTGTTCCCTAAGAGGAGGAAGCAGGCAAGAAAAAGGGATTTATAGGGACTATATTCTAAAATTAATTAAGCTTTCACAATTTTAAAAAATTAAATAGTTTAAATATGATTCTTACTCCAAAAGTAAATGGGGAGCACTTGATATTGCAGAACTGACTTTGAATGAAAGGAAAAGAAGACAGATTCATAGAGGATAAGGCTATCAATAGCTACTAATCATGATGACTTTATATTACCTCCAGCATCAGAGGCAGTATGCCTCTATATATTTCATCATTTATGAAGCAGTTTGCATGTAAACTTGTTAATTCTATTCATATTAATAAGTGGTTGGATGATGAATACAGGTCAGTATTACTACATTTGATTTAAATTTAGCCCTGGTTGTGGTCTGCTATCCATTCCAGTACAGTGTGAAGAAATATTTCTGAATACTGTACAGGCAGTCCCCAGGTTACGAACAAGTTCCATTCTTAATGTCTTTAAGTCGAATTTGTATGCAAGTCGGAGCAGCATAGCATTCTATACATTAAAATCGGCATTTACGCAAATTGTGTAAATTACACAAATTGCATAGTATACTACGCTATGTACTCTACGTAAATGATGTAGCGCCGGGGAACCCAGAAGTCTGTTCTTAAGTATGTAAGTCGGACGTTCTTAACTCGGGGACTGCCTGTATTTGTGATTATGCAGGATAAACTGATAGCAAAGAAAATCGGATATTGAAAAAATGCTGGAGTTTTAAGTAACGTTTTGGGATTTTCAAAGAAGACCTGATTTCATAAGATGGTTTTGGTGTTATTAAATTATGGGTAGGATGTCCTTTGACTCCAAAGCAGACTTGTAAACAATATGTTTGGGCTAAAACTGAGATTTTATGGGTTTCATTTATGTATCCTTTATTTCCAAGTACGAAAACTCTGTTTTGTGCCACCTTGACTGTATTCATCTCAAAGAAATCCTTGCAGGGTGGACTGCTGTTTGTTGGAACTAAATTGTGGGAATACACTTTGAGTTTCTGATGATGCATTTGTTGTCAGTTCCCAGCTGTGACATTCAGTGGATAGCTGTGTCTCCTGCTGCTTGGCACATTGTGATTGGTTTGCATGGCTAGGGAAGTCACAAGGCATCTGAGCAGCTTGATTTAGCTCATATTTTTGTAGTTCTAAGGTCAAGGTCAATTTGAGTTTAATATTTTCTTGTGGCACGCTTCTTTAACTTTCATGGAATCTTTTGTTCAGAAGCTCACCTGACATTGCAGGTTTAAGCTTCTGATCCAAATAGAAATACATTCAGCATACTAATGTTTGCTGGTCAGACATAACTGAGGTATACATGTTTGGGAAGAGTTATCCTGTTTTGTTCTATCATGTTTGCAATACTAAAATAAAATAATAAATCAGTGTTGCCATTAAACAACTGAGTTTGTAATATATCCAGAACTTAATGTTTAATATTATTTGAATTATAGCATTTATGGGATTTTAACCCATTAGTGTGTGTGTGTGTGTGTGTATACACACACACTTATGGGTTAAAATCCCATAAATGCTATAATTCAAATAATATTAAACATTGTTCTGGATATATAAACTAAGTCTCTAGTAAGGCAGTTGCAAAGGACATCTAACAATTTAACCTGTTTGATTCAACTTCACATTCATGAATATCTGCCCAGTACAGTGGTGAATAAATCGTGGATGTGATTTGAACTTTATCCTGCAGCTTCTATTGTTCAAACAAAGAAGTACTTTTTGAGATATGAACAAAGGAGCGTCAATATCTTTCAGCCAGGAGAAGCAACATATGGCTTCTTTGCATTCATTAGGTCTCTGAAAGTCTATTCTTTGTTGCTAGACAAAAAAAAAGTTTGAAAGAAATGAGGAATGCAATACAAAGCCTCTTGCAAATTCTTCCCCAACCTTTTAAAAAAAGTGTTCTTTTTGTTCCAGTTCTTTCACATTATTATTTCCATTTCTTTTCTGATTATCTATAGAACTTACAATCCCATTTATTTCTCTTAGATCACTCACCTCCTATTTTCCCCGCAAGTGTGCCTATCGTTTGCTGCTTGTTCCACAAAGATAGAAGCAAAATGTTTACTCCTTAAGTATATGATTGTATAGCTCAAATCTATACCCTGGTCCAGCAATGACAATCCATGTGCAGAAGCAGGCTTCCATGTGTGGATCTCCTTGCTAGATACGGTCTGTAAGCACAAAAGTGTGCCATGTGGGATATAAGAATTTTGAAACCAGCACCTATGCCATTCCAGCAACGACTCTCCCTGGATGGAATCCATATGTACACCAGACAACCTGAGCTGCTTGAAGGAAGGGCAGGGTACAAACATAAAAAATAACATATAGTTTGCTGATCACCAGTTTGGCATGGTAGGTGTGATGGTGTCTGCATACCATGGTTTGGCATTAGCTGAGCTAACAGTGCTTGCTATCACCATGGATATTTGTGAGTTAGCTGTGTAATTTTAAGCCTGTTTATCCTTGTTGTGAAGTAGATCCAACGTGACTTACAATAAAATTCAGAACAAAATTTTAAAAAGAACAGAACAACAACCTAACATAGTTCCTAATTATAGTTCCTTCCACAGTGTGTCTGTTTCACTAAACCACTCCAATTCCGACCTTTCATTTGCACAAAGATACTTGGCCTCTGAGGAGGTGCCTCCCCAGTTATAAATTTAAGATAATCAATTTTGGTTTACAGATGTATTGGGGTATCAGCAGTGCTGCAACAGTGTGATTATGTTGAGATGGTTATGTTGGAAAAATATACAGTTAACTTCACCGATTATGTTTGGTTCATCATATTAATGTTTTCTCTGTGCCCAAATTTTAACATCGAGGTTATTATTATGACTTTTCTTTGACAGGCTCAAGAACGGTCAGAAAGTGGAGAACTGGCATTTATTAAGCAGCTTGTCCGAAAGATTCTTATTGTCATTGCACGTCCTGCTCGCTTACTTGAATGCTTGGTAAGATTATGCTTATTTTAATCACATTGGATATTTGGATTACTATTGAAAGTCAGTTGGAAGTGCTCCAAAGAATGAGTTGGTTGCGTTAGTTTTATACTGTTGCTTTTAGTAGATTTTGAGTATGCTAAATATTACCTAATGAATTGCAGTCTTAGATATGGGTGCGAAGTAAGCATTAAATAGTAATGGTGCCAATGTTTCTTTGTTTGTCTTTCTCTGTGACCAAGTGTGTGAAAGCTAGGGAAATAGAATGCAAATGTTTGAACCTTTTGGCCTCTTGCTTGAATGCATGTATTCTGTTTTATAAACTCCATTGGTTGAATAAGAGACCTTGTTTTGGCTGCTCTGCATGGTGCTTATATGCAGTTTTTTTTTATCTTTAGGAATTTTCAAGAGTTAAGGTTTTATGTTTTTCACAAAAATAGATACCTGTGAATTAGGTTCCAAATGCCAGAAAACCATACTCCTACACTTTAGATCAGGGTGTTGAATTTCTTTCAGCTTGAGGACCAAATTCCATTTTGGAGATGCTCTTGGGGAGCCACATTCCAGTGGTGGGCAGAGCCAAAGGCAAAAAGGGTGGAGCCAAATTACAATAAATAAATACCAGCATGTTTTAGCTTAAAGCTCTTACTGCCAGTAACTAAGCCTTAGGAGAGGCACCTTTTAGAATGGGAAAAAACCTGCACAAAAGCCAGGAAACCACCAAAAGATGGTGGGGGAAGGGGGTGTGACCCTTTGGAAGACTGTGGAGGGCTGGATTGGGACCCCAGGCCTGAGGTTCTGCACCCCTGCTTTAGATTAATGATTGTATACCTGTTTGAGGGGGTACTCTGAGAGTTTCCATCAATTGCTTACCATTGAAAAAGATTACAGCCAGACTGGTAATTTACTAATCTCTGTGTGGCAGGTCACTTTCTGTATTCATAGACAGTGATATGTGGATTCTTCCCTGTTCTAGTTGGGATTGGGTCCATTTAAATCCAATTGATTTATTTAAATGGATGCCTGCTGAATGTTCAAAATGAATCTTATTTAAAACTGGACCCATTCTAGACTCTGCTATACTTCTGATAATGCTGTTGGAAATGTGATGAGGCCTCGAGGCCTCCCTGCTACACACTGCTGAAGAGTGTTAGGGAGGGTTCGTAGAAACATTAGGGTGTTTGATTGAGGTCCAGATGCTGACGTAAACATGTGTAGCATTGTCTAGCTAACATTGGAGAGGTACTATATTTCCCAGGTTCCCTGGTGTATCTGGATACAGCTGTGCATGTGTGAGGCAGCATTCCATGCATAGCTGTATCCAGATGCACAACTGTATTCAGATACAGTTCCTTCAAACTCTCCTAGAAGCACCTTTGTTTTTGGTAAGTTTGGAGAAGAGGGCCAGTGAACAGGGCTTGTAGTCAAGGATAATCAATTTAGGATCATTCTGGACTCTGGAAGGGAGTCCTGATCTGATCCTAAATTAATTCAGGAGGCAGACTCAAGAAATCTGGTGTCTGAACCCCCATTTTCAGAATCCACACCATAACTACCAATCTAACAAATGAAGAGGTCCTACTGTCAATTGCAATAAGATTTGTTTTCATTTATTAGAATATGTGTTTGTTGTAGGGTTAGGAACATTGAAACATTATCTATTCAAGTCATTTAGTGAAACAAAAACTCAGGGAGCAAGTTTACTATTCCATTTCAAACAAGTGTGACAGTGAACCTATAAAATACATCATAGCATACCTCTTCACTTTGGATCTATGCTGGAATTTGTCATTTTTCAGTCACATAGGATAGGACATAAAGTAAAAATGAGGGGGGAAATACATCCCTACTTTTAGGCAAATTTGCAATACTTTATTTGTAGTTTCTTGTCAGCATTTCTTACGGGGGGGGGGGATGTTTTTAATTGAACAATTCTCTCAGGAGCAAAGAACATTTGCATTAGCAGTTGGTCTGGGAGATTTTCAGATGGCACTTATCCAACTCACATCACTCCCAACAGCTGTCACAGGTATCCCTTTATGGAGACGTGTGTATATTCCCTTCCATTTTAGGGCTGTCTTCTGTCTTGAGAGATAGGAAGAGGTGGCTTTGATGAAGCTATGAAACGATAAATCAGCTTAAATAGATGAATGCCATGGCACAACTATTGTGTAGGTGCATGTGGGAGAGTGTTCCTCCCACAGATCAATTTTATATCACTGTATATAAAGTAATATAATATTACTTTTAAGTGTATTGTGGAGGTTCTCAGGGGTTTTAAAAGCCATTTCAGCACAATCAGTTAATTAAGCTCCCATAATAAGAATCCCCTCAACTATTTTCCAGTTAACACAGAGATAAGAAACCATATATTAGTCTAGAATGGCCCTTGCTCTTCAGGATCACCCCATTTAGGATTTATGCTGCTGTAAAGTGAAAACAAGTCTTATGGTTGGGAGCACACACTCCGTTTCTTACATCTCTCTCATTCTTACCCTTCCCCCATTTCCCTCCACTCTCATCCAACATTGTGTCGGACTTTTTCCTTTGTTTGTCAACAGTGCTCTTAAGCCCTAGTTCAACCAAGTGAAGGAAACAGTGCATACTATAAAGCAAGCTAAAACAAAACATGTCTGTAATATATGTTTTTTCCCATCTCCTTTTAGGAGTTTGATCCCGAGGAATTTTACTATCTTTTGGAAGCTGCAGAAGGACATGCAAAAGAGGGGCAAGGCATTAAAATTGACATTCCTAGATATATTATAAGCCAGCTAGGATTGAATAAGGATCCTTTAGAAGGTATGAGAATGTCATGGTCTAATAAGCAGCTCTTAAAGCAAGATTATTATGTTTGGTTGTCCCATTTTTCATTTTTCTTGTCTGCACATCCTCTACCCATTGTTAATATTGACTCTGATCTATATAATTGTAGCAGCAGCTGAGCATATTTGTCCATATAATCTTATCCAAAACATGATGTTAATATCATTATTGGATCTGTACACTGGCACAGTGCAATTTGTGTAATAAGCCTGAGGCTATATGCAGAAGACTATGGCTTTTAGAACTCATACTGGTTTATCCACTTTATCCACTATCCATTATGGGTATGTTGCAGTGATCATGCATGCTCCAGTTGATTATGTTTATAAAACCAAGTTTAAAACAGGGATATATTTTCAGTTGTAAATAAGTGTGGCCCTTTACACCTCAGTGAGATTTGTTTTCCAGTAATTGTGTTTAGGATTGTAGTTACCCTCCTTTTTGCTGTACTATCTTTTCTTCAAATGAAATGATGCATGCAGAACTTGGAGATGATGCCAGATAAACTTATACTGTACTCAAAGCAATAGCACAGCAGATTCATCATTTATTGTAGCTTGGTCGCTGTATTTCAGAAATGTTCCCTGGGGAGAAATGTTTCCCCATGGCTTTTAAATTACCATCTTTACCTTTTTGAATCATGAGTCTTTAGAAATGGTTTAAATCAATGAAATAAAAAAGCAGATGTTTAATGGTATTTAGATGAGTTTTTAAAAATGTCTTCATGCATTACAAATGGTTCCTTAAGCTTCCTGCTTCAAAAGCTGACTCTTGGTTTCATTCCATTACTACCTACTGTTTACAAATAATATGTATTTCTCAGATAATGGCTATTTGCAAAAAAAAAATAATGTTTAAAACTGAACCATTTTAATTTTCTATTTATGAATATAATTTTTGAATTGAGAAGGCTGTCAAAGTAGATTACAATGGCTTCGTTCTTTCCAAGCCAGAAACAAGACAAAAAAGAAATCTCTCAGCAGTTCCATTATAAAACCCCACATTTATAAATTGCTTGTAAAGCTATTCCAAAGTTTTACCTTGTTACTGCAGGTGGCCTTAATGTAAATGAAAACATGCAGGTTTTGACTTAAAGAGAAAACCCTACATGTATGCCTGACCTAGCTTATATTAATGGCTTATTCTGAAGTTGTAATGAACTATATCTTGGGTTTATGAATTTACGTTTGCTGTTATGGGATGGTTTCCTTTGTGTTTTCTTTTTTAAACCAACTGGATAATCTACATGTATATACAATGGATGTACATAAAAGTAACTTTTAAGTCCTTTATTTTCTCTGAAATACTGTGTTCACATTCATACCAGTGATTAAAATATCCCTCCTACAGGAAATCTATAATGCAGTTACAATTATAAAGTATTGAAATATGAATATAATTTCCATACATGTAAAATATATGCTTCATATTGTTATGCTCCAATCCTGTGGGTTATTGCACAAAATGAATGGGTGTAGCAACTCAGTCTGTTAGTGTAATGTCATGTCTGCACTATTGTGCCAGTAGTGCTGTGCAAGTCTTATCTGGTTGGCACAGCTGTTTGGGTAGGCCCTTGTATGTGTAACAGATACATTACTGTAATTCTGCATGAAGATGTCACATAATGCAAAATTCAGCAGAGTCAGAGCCTGATAAAGGTTCACTGGGGGTAATCACCTACACACCACCGTAAAGCTAGCTACTTGACACAATCCTGAACACCTAGGATTTGTATCCAATTCTGTCCATCCAATGGCAGAACAGAAACCACTGGTAGAATGGATTTTCCCTCCCACTTGCAGTCCCCACCACTCAAATCTGCTCTGGAGGGTTATGGGACTCTCTGGAGCAGATTTGGAGGTGAAGGGGAACAGGGGGTAGCCCAATTGTGCAAGCAGACATTGGCTCATGTGGCGTTGGATGTACCCCGTAATATTTCACAGTAAGTTATTGGAAAAGAGGGCGCAGCTGACACCTGATAGCAGATGAGCCTGTCAAGCCCCACTTATCTCACATTGCATGCTGCGGAAGATAACTATATTGATACACATGCCACTCATGTGCTGTCGCATATGCATATCTTTAAGTCTGGGTGTTAGTTAATATTGGCAAGAAATTTTATCTTTAAAAAAAATCAAAACTACCTTTTGCAGACCATATATACAGATTTGGAAACTCACAAGCTTTAAAAGGATTTAATTAATTACATATTTGTCTCAAATGAAAAGAGCCACGTTACTTGAATTCTTTGAATTTTTCAGAAGGCAGTAAAGATTTGGAGTAGCCATATGCTTTACTAAACCCCTTAAGGGTTAAGGAAGATCCTATTAACTTCTATAGATTATTTATGCATACATTTGTAAGCATAGAAGATTAGATGTATGTAAGCCAGTTAGCTGTTCTTATAACAAGATTTTAAGAATCCCAACACTATTGAAATTAAGTTAACGTGCACCAAAGCGGTCACAAAGCTGTGCATGGTACATAAACTACTTGGTTTTCTCCATTAGTATTTTGGGATTTTCCTAAGTTTTCTGCAGCAGAGGAGTCTGCAGAAGTGAAAACCTTGTTCTTGCAACAGATTACTGTTTTAGGCATAGTTTTGTGTGGTTACCTTAGTAATAACTAGTAAAATAATAGTACATGTTTTATTCCCACACTTCCTCCAAGCAGCTATGGACAGTAATTAACATCCCCCCCCCTTTCTCTTTTTATCCTCACAAGTAGGAGGTAGGTTAGGCTGAGATTGAGAGAGACAGAAAGCAAGAGAGAGATTGGCCAATGGTCACCCAGTGAGCTTTGTGGCTGAGTGAAGTTTGAACCTAGGTCTTCCTGGTCCTAGTCAGATACTCTAACCACTTCACCATACTGGCTCTTTATGAAAATGGCAGTGTATTCACATTTTCCAATTACTTTCAGTTGCACTAGGCACCTAAGCAGTGTAGAAGCTACAAATAGAATGTTTAACAATGGTTTTAGTTTTAGAGGGACTTCGCGTAAAAGGCTGAGACATCATTTAAATGAAGATGTAATTGAACTTGAAAGTGTGATCCTGATCTATCTGCAGGAGAAAAAAATTCTTCCTTGTAACTCAGTTAAAAACTTGCTCCCTTCATCTTTTAGCCAAGCATTTTAATAAATATGCAAACTGTATTCTGAAAATAGTGTGCTTTTCTCTTTGTAGAAATAGCTCAGTTATCTAACTATGACAGTGGGACAGCAGCAACTCCAGAAACTGATGAATCAGTTAGTGTAAGTATTTTGTCACTTATGTTTTTGGCTTATGTTTTATGTTTTGCTCTGAGTTTAAAATAAATGATTGATTACATTGTTTTATTCAGTTATCTTGCAAAAAAGTACAGCAAATAGAGACCTCCGCAGACATTCTCCGGTGCATCTGGTTCAGGCTTTCATGTGGTCAGGCTCTCGATTCTCCCTCATGCCCGCCTTCAAGTCTGTGCTGTTGGCCCTGAATACCATGCTCACAAGTCTCTAAGTATTCTGCAGAGTAGAGCAAACAAATCTTGGTGCATCCTACAGGTTCTATGTTCGTTTTGATACAGCTATCTGCAAAGTAGTATGTACTGTCTCTTGAGGCACTAAGGAGAGTGGACAACAAGAGGGGATGGGTGGGGAAAGGCAAGGGGACAGAATAGAAAGTACACTGTTTTTTTCTACACTAACATAACCTCCCACACTACTACCGTGCGTGAGTATGATCTTGGGACACACCATTGCACCTCATACATCTGACTTTTCTATGGGGCAAGGCAATTATCTTCCTCAAATGTGCACTTTCTAGGCCCTGGGCCCATGTAGCCGCTATGGAAGTGAAAATGTAACCGACCTACCCCCTACTCTTCTCCAATATTATTTGGGCTCTACTGGTAACTGTTGCATACTGCTGGCTAGAAGTGACCTTGAAAGCTCTCCAGATTTTTCCTGCACTGTAGCGCTGCTATGTAGAAAAGGAAGAAAAGACAGATTTTCGGGCCATCATTACAAGGGGGGAGGTAGGGGGTTTACTTAGAGCCGTATGCTCCCTCTTGGGGGATGTTTTATTCTATCCAGTAGTTATTGACTTTCCTGAAGTGCATATGCACTGAGCTATGTGATGTGTGGTCCAAACAGATATCATTTGCTCTACGCTTCTCCTCCATGGTGTCTAGTTCCATGAAAAGTTCATATGTGCATTCACTTGACGCTTTTGTGGTACAAACCAAGTCTCTTGCAAGCTGCATACGCCCAGTTTTGCATTTGTTCCTCAAGCGTGCCACTCTCTGTGTTGAGTCAGCAGCACATCTCCTTTGTTGCCCTCCTCCTGCGGTTCCTGAAGTTTGGCGGCCTCTCACATAGCAGTTCTCTGCTCCTCCACTGGTAGTTGCTGCTGTTTTTCAACCAGTTCTCCTTTGTCTGCTGCCAGTTCCTGCTCTCTTACCTGGGGTGGGGGGATCTGGTAAAGGTGGGGCCGCTCTGTTCAGCAAACAGACCAACCAAGTTTTGTTCTAGCGGTGGTGTTTTGTCACACACCCCTTCAGCCAACTCTGGGAGAACTGTACTTTCTAGCACTAGGCACTGCTCAGGCAGAAGTGTCCCTGTACAAATGACAGAGTGCATCACAAACTCGTTGAGATCCACTATTGTGTGGCAAAGCCTCGCAATGTCATCTGCTTAGAAAACCATGGGAACAGTGTGTTGTGTCTATAGGGCCTCCTGTGCCTCTGGACTGACCCAGAGGTCGATGAATAAGTCTAGTTCAGCGTCATTCCAGAACCTAGTATGTCGTCTTTGGGTTTGGCCTTGTTGGGAAGATTGCTCCTGAGAAGGTGCCTGCATTGACTGAGTGGCTTGTGATACTTGTGCAGCCGTTGAGAATAATGAGGCAAAGTAGTCATCGTTGTTCTCCTCCTCTTCCATTTGGGACCCTAGTGAGCATGGAGTTTTCCTTGCCATCACAGTTCTTCACCAGATCTGGTAAGCGGGAAGTAATGTAAAAGTGGCTACTGAGTGAAGTAAAAGCGGCTATGGAATGGACAAGTCCAGAAGCAGCTGTCAGCCCACTGGTTCCCATGTCCAGAGAAGCAGGAGGCGTTGGGCTTGTCCTTAGATTATTGCTACTGTTCTGTTTACTAAGAGGGAATAGCAGCACAAGGCTTCTCCAAGCATGGGGCATTGGGGAGAGGTGAGACATGGTAGAGAAGGAGGGTTGCTTTGGGGCAGTTTGGATGCAGGACACAACTAAACTTGGAAGCATAGCCGCTTTCTTCCAAGGTCACTAAGTGCAGATAAAAGCAGTTTGGCCACATGCGAAAAAGCATCCCACCACTATGGTGGAAAGCACTTTTCTGGGAAGTGCCGAACTGCAGGAAAGCAGGGAGGGGGGAGGAACCCTGTCACAGTTGTTACCAGGCAAACTTTGACAGCTGGAAAATGGCTAGAGGAACGGTTGGCTTTTCCCCCACTCTTTCCAAACTGCTCTGACCTGGTTTGCACAATCAAAATAAGCCATTGGCTTGAGGGTTGTTTTCCCCTCCAATAAGCCACACCACCCAGGTTTGGACAACATGACAAGCTGCGTCTGGGTGGGTGATTAGGCAAAATGGTGCCCAGTGCGTACTGCAGCTTAAGCCCACGGCTTGTTTAACCCATGGTGATCATGTGAACCGACCCGCACACTGCTAGTTGGCCCTTATTGCCCCTTTATGATTGCCAAACCACTGCTAAAGTACAGTAGAAGCCACAACCAACAAGATTCCTGTTGGTGTCTGCACTTAGCAATCATATCCCACCTTAGCTCCTGCCTTTTTATTTTGTTATTTTTACTTCCTTCTTTGTTTCTTTGGCTTCCAGATTTTCAGAATACATGTCTTCTTTTCCATTTCCTTCAGCTGTCTTGTTTCTTGATAAATCTCCCTAGCACTCCATTCTCACTCCCCCTGTAGTATACAGGGCCTCCTTCAGTGCTGTTAAGTTCCTTCAGGGCCCTCTCAGTGACTAGTCTCTTCTTGCCTCAGTTCTCTTCTCCTCTGCCTCTGGGTTCCCTGTCCCCTATGTTCCAGGACCTCTGTCCAGGCCTCAGCCATTGTCTGTGAAATTTTAATCCAAGCCAGACAGACAACCTTCCCATCCATCAAAGAAGCTGGACTGCAAACTCCTTTGTTCCTTGAATGCTGAACATTCCTTGCCATCATACCAGCTCTGCCAATCAGTGTCAGAGGCTTCCGTGCCACAAACACATTTATTTAACATGAACACTGACAATAAAACTCTAATGTTGCTTATAGTTTGCAAAACAGGAAATGTGCTGTTTGGAATAATATAAAGGTACAAACACTAGATTTTGGATTTTTATGCCAATATGTTTTATTGTGTTTTGGTATGAGATTGATTTTTAATTATTGTCTTGTTTTGGTTACTCTTGATTGTTAACAGCTTTGGGGAAAATGCTTTTTAAAAGCAGGATATAAAATGATTAAAATAAATAAGAAAATAGATGGAAATACAGTTGAAGTATATCAATAAATATATTTTGACTTTGTAAAGTTAGGTATCTTTCTGGGAAAAAAAGAAAGTAGTAGAAGAGCTTTTTCTTAACACATATTACTTATGTAGTTCCAAGTCTGATACTTTTGGTTTTGGCTTTTATTTTTGTTTTTAATACAAACCAACTATTAAGAGTGGGCAAGATGGTGATACCAGAGGAAGAATCACTCTAGAAAATGTTCTACAAATATACTGGTATTTGCTTTCTCCTTCGATGTTCCTTGAGTAAATATTAGAAAATAATTTTGATTCATATTTGTTTTGAAAGTAAAAAAAAACACCTTAAATTGCTAAACAGCACACACTGCTTCTATCATGTGGTAGGGTGATGCAAAATGGACAGTATTTGATGAATGGCAATATGTCTGAAAGTCCATTAAGGTACTGAATCTGATAGCTATTGGCTAGAACTCTACCAATACTTCTTTATGGTTCTGGCCTTCATATCCCACTGTATGTTACAGTATTTTGTACCTAGTGTAACTGGATTTCTTTTCCTTATTTATTTTAAGAGTTCTAATGCATCCCTTAAACTTCAAAGGAAGCCTCGTGAAAATGATTTTGAAACAATTAAACTGATTAGTAATGGAGCATATGGGTGAGTAATTTATGAATAAATAAGTCATGGTTTTTGCATGATTTTCTGCTGCTTACTATAAGAAATGGTGTGTAGGGACATGCCTTCTTAATCACTCTTAATATATTTCCCCATTTTATTTTATTTTTTGTAATGTGCATAAACTCACTTTCTGTTTGGAAGAAACCTAAAAATGGAAAGAAGACATCAGGAAATGAGTATGTGAGAACAAGGGATTCTCTGTAGCCTTTATGCTGTTTAAAATGAAACCCTCTCACTTCTTGGTTGGTAAACAAGCTTAAATCAAAATCTATAATTTGATCAAAATGACAAAATAGAATAAGAAATCCAGTACTTTTCAACCTAATATGCTGCTTTTATGATTAGGGGAGCTGAAAGGCAAAATAATAGTGCTACCATTATTTTGAATGTTGACTTTACACAAATAATCACACACACACACACACACAAGTCCCAGTTCTCACGTAATGGCAGCGAATGAATTCTTAGCTTAGTTTAACTTCTTAGGTTAACTTTGGGTTGTTTAACCTATGAATAACCCATAATGTCCGGGTTTGCCTGTCATGAAGCAGTTGGCCCGATCAGAGGTTGCATATTAAATCGGAAGTAGTTTATGCACGGCATGCAGCCTGGCAAATTATGGGTTAATTAATTAAATAAGCAGAAGCATGCTGGTGGCACTGGCAAACAAATCGTAGGTTAATTAATTAATTCACCCACAATTTGCTGCCATTATATGCAAATGGTTCCTATGATTAAGAAATGCCAAGTAAAAACCTTAGATTTAAGAAACCTAAAGTTGCTCAGTGTATTAATTTGTTGATAATATAAGGGTGCAACGTTTTGAATCTGAAAGAAATGCAGGATGCTTGGTTTGTTTGTTTATTTATTATTTATTATAATGATTTTGCCACGTCACTTAAAGAAGTTTCCAGGGGGACTTACAAAGAAATGGCTTTTATGTGCTTTCTGTTTTCTTTCTCATAGATATAGACAAATCAAAAGAAAAATAAACAAAGTAATAGGTGGTTACAATGGCTTTACAGCATGCTTGCTTTATCTACCCAAAAAGAGGACCGCAATGGCTGGGTTCATATAACATGACAAACCATACCCATGGTTGAGTATGGCTTGAGTGTGTTGTCGTTGAACCGTGGATTGTTATGGTGTATGAACCCAGCCGTCCTAACAAATTGTGATTTGTTAACCATGGACAACCCACAGTTGACAACCCAACAAACCATGGGTTTTCTTTGTGGGTTGTTTGTAGTTAACAAACTATGATTTGTTAGCGTTGCTGGATTTACACAGCACAGCAAGTCACGATTCAATGACAACCCACGTGCAACCCATATTCAACCTTAAATATGGGTTATCGTGTTCTGTGAACCAGGTCACTATGTGAAAATTAATATGTGCTCCTCTTGCCTTCAAGGACTAAGCAGAAGTGTGCTGGTGGCAGTGGCAAACACACTACTGAGGGCAGAGCTGCTAAATATGTTGCTGACGCACAGGAAGTTTCTAGACATCTAGAAGTTTCTAGACATTAGGTGGCACCTAATCAATTTTCTGTAGCTTTCAAGTAAAATCTGCTTCATACTTCAATTGTCATGGGATTAATGCAGTGGAATTTGAAGTTTAACAAAGGCATATACATTCCTATGTAGCATAATATATAACAGCAAATTATACCTTTAAACATGAATTTGGATTTTTGAAAGTTAGTGGGTTTTATCCAATTAATCCTTCCTGCTGACTGAAAAGCTGTCAGTGGAATGAGAAGGGGGTAATTCCCCCACAGCCTCTTGCATGCCATCAGAATCTGCTCTGGCAAGTTGGGGGACCCTCTGGAGGAGTTTGGGGGGCATGGGATTGCAAGGTAGAGGAGTGAAGGGCTGTGGCACAGTGTCAGAAGGTTTGCATGCAGAAGGTTCCAAATTCAATCCCTGGCATCTCCAGGTAGGGCTGGAAAAATTCTTGTCTGAAACCCTGGAGAGCTGCTGCCAGTCAGTGTCAACAATACTGGGCTAGATGGTTCAATGGTCTGAATCAGTATAGGGCTGCTTACTATGTTCCTAGAGGAATGGAAGTCCTGTCACAGGAATGGAAGTCCACCTGCACAATGTTGTATTTCGCCAAATATGTTTGTCCAGAAAAATGTAATATATTGTTTCATATTTGTAATGGAATGAGCAATTCTGAGTTAAGTTATATAACTACAATATAATCTCATATGATGCTTCAGATATTACATGTCTCCTATAATTTTTTTGTACACATTTAAGATACACAATCCAGCCAAAGTTGAGTTTTTAAAGTCCCATTGCTTTCAGTGGCATAGGTTTGAGCACATGCTTAATGCTTATGATGAAACTAATTGGACTTCAAAGTGTTTAACTTTGGCAGGATTGTGCCCCTATTTTTTTTCAGTGTTTAATGTTAACATTAAACACATTCAGTGGTTTTCAGTGTGTGTTTCAATGATAAGTAGCACATTAATAATACCTTAGGTCCTAAGAATTTTAGTAAGGTTAAACAATAATTATACTATTCCTTTTGTGGAAACACAGCAGTAAAATGCTTCAAGGGCACTGAATGCTGTTTATTACTAGTATAAACTGAAAATAAAGCTAATGTTGTTGTGTGATATCTTTCCTTTTGGTGTTTTCCAAGCCATTAATTTTCTAAGATACTATAAATAAGTGAGGTGTTGCTTATGGTTCATTAATGTATTTTCAGGAATGTCATTGGGTATATTTTTGTGCTGTGGTTCATTAATGTTTTTATCATGATAGTGTAATACGCTATTTCTTCCAATGAAGGTTTTTTGATGAGCCAAATGTTGGGCTTTTGTGTATGTATTTTATAGTTGTCCAATTCATTTGTTTGGTACTACTATGGATTTTGTTGCCTTCATTAGTGAGTTAAAATGCTCTGTTTCAAAATATAATTGTTGATCTTGGCATCCTTTTGCAGAAATTTGCCAGATGCAGTAAACTTGATGAGTTTAAATGTGAACCTTTTTTTTTTTTAAGTTTCAATTAAAAAAAAATTTAGAACTCCAGTTTATATTGTGGGGGTGGGATTCATTTGTAGTGTAATTAAATAATGTTATAGTAGATGAGGTATTCTAGGCTGTGGGAATGAATGGTTGGGAATATACAAGAAGTTAAACAAGCTGTGAATATGCCAGCTAACAATAGCGATTAGTTCATTCTTTTATGAATGTATCTGCCACACACATTTATTTCATGGCTACTCACTAGCAAAATCTTGGGAAGTGATTCCAAACTACACTTATGTAACCTCCAAAGGAACTAGAAATGGCTATTGAGCTAGTTCACAAAACCATGCTGATGAGGGATTAGGCAAACACAACACTCTGTGTGTGTGTGTTCACAAAACGGGTTGACCAATGTGAGAAGGGGGTATTTTATTACTAGTTTTGTCATCAAAATATACACTATAGCACATCAAGATATTGTCTACACAAAAATCTTTATGATTCCCTAGATGCACTGTCTAGGTAAAGGACAATGCGTTCCCAGGCACTAAATATTTAGTATGAATATTGGGAAAATATCTCCTCAACAGAAACCCAGCCCTTGAGGCAAGGCATGAGTTTAAAAGAATATGAGAGAAATGTATTGCATAAATATATTTTACTGTGCAAATAGAGAGTATTTGATCAAAAGGAAGAACATACATCTTTAAAGTAAATAAATAAAATGCCCTAAATCTGGTGTCCTTAGTTATTTTGACCAGTAAACTGAATGAAAGATCAGAAGCATGGACACATGAAAATAATTATATGTATGTAGGAACTAAAGATGTTTTTCTACAGTTAAACTAGTCAAGTGACAGGAAGACAGTATCACTCTGTTCTTTGTTTACATTTATTAAGAGTTTGTTTGAACAAATTTGGCTGACAGTCTCTTCAGTGGCATGTCTTTCTGTTGCCCAAAATTAAAAGAGGGGTGAAACACTTATTCTATCCTGGAGCCCTCCAAGTGTTCTGGATTTTGACTCCCATCAGCCCCAACTGGCATGGCCAATAGTCAGGAATTATGGGAGTTGTAGTCCAAAGCATCCGGAGGGCATCAGGTTGGGGAAAGCTGACTTATCCTTTGTTTGTGTATTAGTATTTTCAACGTCATTTTCAGTAGGATTCAAAAAATAGATATGTGAATGAAGGGGGGAATCGCATATGCAGCTGAAGGCTGAAGCTGTACTTTGACTTCAACAGCAAAGCTGCTTGTGTGTTTAGTAGTGGCAATCACAACAGAGAAAAGCAGAAGTAAATCTCTAGCTCTGTGTGGGGGTATACATGTCAATGGTTGTGTACATGTCAATTGATTCAGTCCTGGAGTTTATGCATGGGTTTCTCAAAACATTCCTTAGCAAATAAAAACTTACTTTTTTTTAGTTGCTGATAGGGCATTTGCTTTATTAACTTTTCATAGAGACAGTGAGCTAAGAAAAGGAATTTAAAAAAGACTTTCTTGTCCAGGACTATGCCCATCTTTCAAGTTCACGACATGCCAATTGAGGCAGAGTGATTCATTGTCTGAATGCAAGGAGAGGGCTCTCTAATTTCTTACTGTAGAATATTTCCCAATAAGAAGCATCATTTGCACTAGTTTTCTCTTGTTGGTGTTGGTTTCCAGGAGATCAGTGTTGGTTCCCAGTATGATCTGTAAAGTAGCAAAGGTCTTTTTCACTGATAGTACTTCATTTGTTCCAGTAGCCTTTTAGTTTTATGGGGGGAAAACCCTACTATATTTGTTCTACAGTGCCATCTGCTGTGCTGTTTCTCTCACACTGTATTCATGGTAGTGATGCTCCTGATGAAGTATGTGGTATATTCTATATAACATTTTATGAACTTCCATTAGGTTGCTTGAGCATCCCTTCTTTGTTTGATATATAGAGCCTATTCATTATTTCACATAATTAATCTCTTACTTATCACCTAGACTCAACAATCAATTAATTGAAACTTGATCAATTAATTGGTTATCGTGTATATTTGGCCTTCAAGGTATTAGTCTTTTCACAAGTCTGTGGCACTTAATAGGGATTACTTCCCCCTAAATATAATAGACAATGACTCACAACACAGTTAAAGGAAAAGGCAGCTGAATGCAAAGGTTGAACAATGCAAACAGAGCAAATCCAAAGAAGAAAGTGGACAATGCAAAAAAAAGAAAAGAAAGAAAGAAACCAAAGGAGGATAGTAAACTAAACCCTGGAGGAAGACAGCACATTGTTGCAAGCCACTTGAAGCATAGTAATTTAATGTGTGTGTAAAATTCATAGATGTGAGTTTGCATGATATTTGATCAACTATCCTGTGGCAAGGCTTCTAGGAGAGAGAGGGAAGCAGGCAAAGATACCATCAAGTACCTGCTACAGTTGGGCTGTCCCCTTCCTGCATTTGGCCATCTACCACCAACTGCCCTAAGGGATGGATCCAGATATGTTTATTATGATTTTATTAATGCATTTTCATTGATGTTACTTGTAAGTTGCCTTGGAAGGATTTGTATAAATCATGGAAACAAATAAACATAATGAGTAGATTGTAAAGAGATGAAGGAACAAATGCCAGTTGAAATAAATTACAATGCTAATTCGCATGGCTTCAGGAGGGGCATGACATGTTCTAAAGTGTAAAACTGCAGGAAGTACAGAGGGTGGGATGTGATTTGTATTTTGCCTAATGTGCAATGTCATCCTGATTTCAATGTCATACAATCTGTTTTGGCTACCCTGACCTGAAATGAGAATAGTGCTGTAAGATTGAGAGAAATGGAAGAAAAGTGTATCTCAAGAAATGACCCTACCATGATAATAAGAGAAACAACTTTGGCTATGTGAGAAGAGGCTAGGAAAATCATGATGAAATCTTCTTGATAGGTGCTAAAAGTGAGGTAAACCTCGTTTTGAAAAAGATTGTGGGGAAACAAATCAAAATAAAAAGACATGATATAGCACTTTTTGCTTTCCTATTCTTTCCCCTTATTATTTCTTATCCAGTCTGATAATTAAAATGACCCTGGACCCTTGAACTGAAATGTTTTCAAGCATGTAAATAGTTGTAAGGTTGCCTCGAGTAGTATCTTCTGTAGCCCCTTGTATTAAATCCTGAATGTAACAATACCACCCCTACCCAGTTTCCATTTTTATTTTTTATGAAGTCTATTCCATTTGTCATCCTAGACTATAATAAACCTGTTAAATGTATCCCTGAGGGAATTAATCATAGGCGAATAATGTAACTCTAGATTGACTCAGCCACTGCTCATCTGCCCCAGTGGTGATAAACTCTGTTCATTAGTCTCATCAATGACAGTAAGTATACTACTTTCACAACTGGCACAGAGAAGCTGTCTCATCATGAAGTTCACATTCTCTCTCTTTTGGGTTTCATATATGATATCATCCTAAGAAGTCAGAAATGGATTATGAATCATAAATATGATTCATACTTGAAGAATAAGCAATCTTAGACGTAATTATAATATTGTGCTATATCAGTTTTTCCCACCATAAAAACTGTAATAAGTACTCCCAAAAACATTTTAATACTTTTTTTTTGTTTTGGTAATTGGATGTATCAATGGTTAATTGGTTAGCTGTGGCAAGTTGTGTACGAAAACTGAATTCTGGAATCACCACTCAAATGTTAAACATGTTTTGCTATCACAGCATTTAGTACTGTATATTAAATCTTATTCTGATGCTCCCCCCCCTCTCTTTTTAAAGTGCTGTTTATTTGGTGCGGCATAAAGAAACCAGACAGAGGTTTGCCATGAAGAAGATTAATAAACAAAATCTCATTCTTCGAAACCAGATTCAGCAGGCTTTTGTTGAGCGTGATATCCTGACATTTGCAGAAAATCCGTTTGTAGTCAGCATGTATTGTTCCTTTGAAACTAGACGCCATTTATGCATGGCCATGGAATACGTAGAAGGTACAGTATTAGTTCTACATACAGTGGTTGAACCAAAATGAATCCTGCTCCTTCCAGTTCATGTGATAGCAAATTGGGGAAGCTGTTTTCTGTGGGGGTGGAGGGCAAAATGGGTCAGGGTAGTTCAGGGGAGAAAGGGCGGCTTGCTTACCGTGGTGCTGGTGGTGGTTCTCTTGCCTTTCTTTCTTTTTTACTATAGTAGAAAAAACTCCTGCTATGGTGGCAGTGCTAGCATAGAACTTTGGCCTTTGTATGCCCCTCCCCCACCATCTCCGTCCCCGCCAGAGAAGACCCTGATGTCTCTTATACCATTCTGGTGTCTGTCTTAGAGAGCAACATGGCGGAGACCTTTCTGTGCTTCAGCTACTGTCACCACCACTTTAACCATGTTTAAGTATTTGGTGTGGGGTTTTTTTGGGGGTGGTATTTTAAAGAGCTGCCAGCACATCAAGCAACATTTTTTTTCCTGAGGCAGTTTTTTTTTACCACGCTAAGCTGTGCAAAATCTGTGCAAACCAAGCAAAGCAGCCCGCCAAATCGTGCAAAATCATGGTGCCCATCTAAAGGGCAACCCGCCCCCACTCCCAATTCAGGCAAGCCAGCAAATCACCTTGTGGTGATTTGGTTCAGCCCTATTGACAGCCCCTTCGTATTATTTAGCTCAGATTTTAATCTGAACCAGAGAAGAACTCCCTTGCCTCCACCATTCCACTTACTTGACAACTGCTCTGGTAGTACCAAGGAGGGGAGGCATTTCTGTCTCTTTTCCTCCTTTCTCTGGTACCTGGAATGCTGTTAAGGAAGTGACTGAGGTGCCAGGAAACTTGGGGAATGTAATTCTCTCCTTTTCCCTCAGCTGCAGCTGGACCAGACACGGCCTGAGTAGTGGCCACTGCAGCAAACAGCATGTTAAATAGTGGCGGTGGTGAGGGGTCGGGGAAGGCACATGGATTTGGGAAAGGGACTGGACTCTGTTGCACTCTTGATAATATCTGGAGTGCAGTGGGGTCTGATTTGGCTTGAAATTATGCTCAAATAGCTGAGCAGTATTTTGATTTGGAGAAAATAGCTGAGTTCGCTGAGCCCAGTTACGAATTGAGCTCAGGGTGATTCGCCTATCACTACTAGAAATAGATAGGAAGGCTTCCTTCTTCGTTTTTCTTCAAATGTCATCACACTTGCACTAGGCATTCATGCTAAAATGAGATAACGTCCCTCTCTTTCCTTTTTGGCCATGTTTCTATTACAGTATTTGCAATAAAGCACATGCTTTACGGAAATGGTTACAAAGGAGATGCATATACTTAAAATATTTAGCAGTAGTTTCTTTAACTAGGGTGAATGTATATAACACCATTTTTGGAAAAGAGAATGCTTTATTTTTCTTCACAGAAAGTTTTTTATTATTATTATTGCTGTAATAATTTCTGTTTCCCTGAAGCAGTTATAAATATATGTATTTTGACTCACTTATGCACATGCAGTCCTTAATTATAATTGCAAGTGCCAAACTGAATCTTGAACTATTTCTGGAATTCATCAAGGAATAAACTGTACTAATATATGTTGTGTTTTAGGTGGAGACTGTGCTACTTTGATGAAAAATATGGGTCCTCTGCCTGTAGATATGGCCAGGATGTATTTTGCAGAGACTGTTCTGGCATTGGAGTATCTCCACAACTATGGAATAGTACACAGGGATTTGAAACCAGACAAGTATTTATTTATTTATTTAAATTATGTTTATACCCCACCTTTTTTCCTGAAAGGAACCCAAGGCGGCTTACATAATCCTCCTCCTTCTTCTCCATTTTATCCTCACAACAACCCTGTGAGGTAGGTTAGGCTGAGAGTCAGTGACTGGCCCAAAGTCACCCAGTGAGTTTCATGGCCAAGCGGGGACTAGAACCCGGATCTCCCGAGTCCCAGTCCAACACTTTAACCACTGCATGTAACTACAAGAAAATAGTTGCCTGAAAACTAGGCACATAGAATATGAAGGGAAACAGTTGTTGTGTTCACATTTCATCCACTACAGTTATGCCTTGGATTGAGAGCATAATTCGTTCCGGAAATGTGCTTGTAATCCAAAACACTCTTATATCAAAACGAAATCCCCCCAAAAAAAATTTGTACAGAGATTTTAAATTTAAGCCGTACTACAGTACTTGTATTGCAAGACGTCGCTTGTATATCAAGTCAAATTTTTTTAAATAAATACTTTAAAATTTGCTTGTCTTGCAAAACGCTCTCAAACCATGTTACTTGCAATCCAATGTATTACTGTATTTAACTTTTGATAACTATTGCAGTTCTTTTAAGTATCAACTAAAAACATTTGCAAACTTACTTCTGGACTTATGATGCTTAATCTTTTCTTCAAGTGTGTATTATTTTAAATGAAAGAACTAAATTAAGATTGATTACACAATTTTCAGAATTTACCATTTCAGCTTCTTTAGAATTGTCTTAACACCCTCACAAATTTGTTTTATAGTAAACTTTTAGTATGATGGCTACCATCTGTGTAGAAACATCTTGGTTCTGCTTTAATAGTTACTGTTTCCCCCACCCCACTCTGCTTTAATAGTTATTGTTCCCCCCACCCCCACTTCCTATTCCTAAATGTGAAAAGAAAAAACAGATCCTATTACTTCTTGTTCTACTTATTTGTAGCTTTAAAACTGTTTTTCCCCCTAGCACCATTTATATGTGTATTGAGGACTCACTCCTTCTTCAACACTTTTGTGTCTTTCTTCGTTTGAGGCATATGTATTTGTCAGCTATTTATTATCTTAATAGACAAAGGTGGATGTAGCATAAAGCCTAATTAATGACTTCTCAAATTGTACCCATTGGAGAGATCAATCACACTTCTCCTTTCACGGAATGATCCTTTAGTAAACAAAGCTGTACCAACTGGCTGGGGTGTTATGGGACTGTGGTATTCTCACTAGTAGCACTCCAATTCTCTGGAAATGAAGCCAAAGACCCCACATAATAATGTACCCCATGCCAGTTATCATAGTCATTTGTTGAGTTTATTTCATGATGTTTGCAGGTGGAATGTTATAATCTAGGCTTTAAATTATGTTCCTCAGTGAAAACATCTTGTTAACAACATTGAACTAGTAGGTAATAGTAATTTACTGTCATTCTCATTTGCAGTTTATTGGTAACATCCATGGGACATATAAAATTAACAGATTTTGGGCTATCTAAGGTTGGCCTCATGAGTATGACCACCAATCTTTATGAGGGTCACATTGAGAAGGATGCTAGAGAATTTCTGGATAAACAGGTAGGAGATGTGTCCTTCTGCTTGTATTTACATAACAGTTTAGAAACTTGATGCAATGTGGAAATTCTACAGATGCTTTTTTATTTCTATTCTGGTGTTTCCTTTACTGTTGCACTGCAGATTGTTCCAGACATTTTTCCCCGCCATTATGGTCTATTAGTAAGATGAACGATCTAATTGCGAAGAAGTGAGATTGTGAGAAAGACAAATGGAAAGTTGTTTTTATAAAGAATTCAGGAGTCTCAGCAGAGTACTTGTGGAACTCATGATGCATTGTACAATCAAGGGTGCTAAAAATCCTAGCTATGGCCCATTTCCCTTTAAGCATGCCTCATTACCATTTGCCCACAATCTGTTCACAGTAAGAGTTACTTAAGGTAAAAGCATAGAAGTTTTCGTGTTAAAGTAAGAGTAAGCCAATTGTGTTTAGTATAAACATATGCAATCTACTGTGACTTCATAATAGCAAGCAGCCTATATGAAATAGTCTTTCTTTTGGATAAATTCAGTTGAGAGCTTTCCTTAGAAAATATGATATAAATATCTTCAACAGTATAATAAAACCAAGAGAAACTTTGAAATTCTCTACCATGGTTCTTTTAATACATTGGAAGATATCAGCGGAGAAATCATGCACAAATACAAAAAAATGAAATTTATTCAATTTTGGTTTTCTTCTCTCATTTTTAGGTCTGTGGCACACCGGAATATATAGCTCCAGAAGTAATTCTAAGGCAGGGTTACGGCAAGCCAGTGGACTGGTGGTCCATGGGAATTATCCTGTATGAATTTCTTGTTGGGTGTGTACCATTTTTTGGGGATACACCAGAGGAGCTATTTGGACAAGTCATCAGTGGTAAATATGACAAAGCTGAAATGATTATCCTCATATCCTTAGAATGTGGAATTATCCACTATAAGAATGGCCACCTGGCCAGTTTTAAAGGCTCAATCAGGCCTTCATTGCTCCCAAGAAAAACTGACAATCCTATCTTCTCCGTGTAAGAATCACTAAAATCCATATATATATATATATATATATATATATATAATTTACCACAAATAAAAAATGCAATTGCCCACAGCACCCAGCAGCAGCACAACAAGGCTGGAATTAGAACTTGTAAAACAGAGCAGGACTGAATTCAGTTATCATCATCATAATGTATTCTTCTTCCTGGTCTCTGTGGATCACACACATGGGCTCTGCACCTGCATGGAATCCTGCTTTGGGAAAACTTCTATAGCTGAGAAATTTTGATGGGAACCCTTCCCCAATGTCCCATTGTGCATGTCCCTAGTGGCTTCCTGCTTTTTAGGAACATAGGAAGCAGCCTTATACTGAGTCAGACCATTGGTCCATCTAGCCCAGTATTGTCAACACTGACTAACAGCGGCTTTCCAGGGTTTCAGGCAGGATTCTTTCCAAGCCCTACCTGGAGGCCAGGGATCAAACCTGGGACCTTCTGCATGCAAAGTATGTGCTATATCACACTGAGCAATGGTCCCTCCCTACAGCACCTGGTATTCCAGGGTGGTCACCCATCCAAGTTCTAACCAGGCCCGACCCTTCTTAGCTTCTGAGATCTTTTTCACTCAGTTCTCTTTCAACCCTCATTGTGGTAGCCTCGTTTGGAAACTTCTCTGCGTTCAGTAAAAAACTGGATTATTGCGGAGGTTTTATTCTCACTCTGTTTTCTTTCTGTCGTTTTTTCTTGCTTTCTCTGAGTTTTCTATTATTTTGCTTATTTTTCACTATCCTGCGGTTGTCTGCTGGGCATATGACCCTCTGAGCACCTTTCCAAAAGTGTGTCCGCTGTGGGAGTAAGTCCATTTACCCCCAATGGATGGACATTCTTTGTGTCTTTTTTGCCTGGGAGAAGGGCATAAGGGGATATTTTTCACATTGCCAGGCACTTGGATCATCTCCGCGCAGTTTTGTGGAGAAAAGCGCTGGAGGTGGTGGAGATACCAAAGGAGCCCATGGCTCTGTGAGAGTTTGGCTGGGGTTCCATAGCTTACCCAGCAAGGGATTCCCAGTCCCACAGACGGAAACAGAAAATAACAGGAGATAATAAAGATTAAAGAGTTTATTTGTAAGACCCATTTGTACATGGGATTAAGGCAATCAATGCAGGCTTCTCTTACGCAGAAGAGATGACTCTGTTTCACTACATCATTGCAGATACAAAGTAGTCCAGTGAAGCTCCCAAGTCCAAGACCCAAGTTGTCTCAAGTGAGAAGATGTGTGAATGAAGATGCTTCAGGTGAAGTGAAGTGGTGTGGCACCAGCCAACAAGTGTCTACCTCTATTTATAGCAAGACCCTGTACCTATAAATAGGATATTACTCACCAATTATATAACCTGTTGTACATAACATGTTGTCTCCAACTTGTCCCATGATTCTGACTCATAGACTCCTTGTGACTATCAGGAGACTTTGTGTATGTCAGGTGACAATCTCTTTCTGCCCACTATGCAAAACCTAACAGGCTCAAACATCTACTAGCCTTTCTAAGGCACTTCTGCTATGCTGTGGCCTACACAAGTGTCGGGGTCCCCTGCCCCCCATAGTCGAGCTGCTCACACTGCTGAGCAAACTGACCCACCCATGCAGGGATGGTTACCAAGCAAGACCCACCCACACGGGGGTGGTCGGTGATATTTTCGTTGGTGAAAAAATTATCAAAAAAGGCCAGAGCTAACAAATGCTCTTCTACTCTTCCTTCTGAATGTAAGAAGAAGAAGAAAAGCTCTTAAAAGGTGGCAGAATCAGTACGACGTGGTTGACGGTTTTGATCTTGATTCCCACTGCAGCACCAATGCTGATACCGGTGGCTGCTTCGGTCCTGATGCAGGAACCCATACCGATAGTTTCTACATCAGAAGGCGAGATCCAGGATACCTCCCTGATCCAACTGCTGCTTCCACAAGACCATGACAATCGATACCAATCTCCTCTGTATGGGAGAGCCCCGTCACATAGCCCTAAGTCTCCAGATTTTGTCCTTTCAGTAGTGTTGGTACAGAGGGATCATGCCTCTGGACTTTACGAGCAACACCGGTTTCGGTCTCGATCACCTCTGTCAGATTGGGATTAATAAGAAGAACATAAGAAGAGCCACATTGGATCAGACCAAGGGTCCATCTAGTCCAACATTCTGTTCACACAGTGGCCAACCAGGTGCCCACGGGATCCCACAGCCAGGACCTGTGTGCAACATCACCTTCCCACCCATGTTCCCCCACAACTAGAGTACATAGGCATACTGCCTCAGATAGGTAGTCCAAATGGGACATAACGTACAGGAGATCTCTGGATTGGAAAGGGCCTTGTTTGGAATGCTACAGCAGAGTACTATTATCCTTGCCATGAGGCCTATGAAACCGATACTCGTTAGTATTGACCAGCACCACCTGCCACAATCTCGAGACCATGGATGATGAAGCTTTCTGGCACTCCCTCCAACTTCCACTATCAATGTCTTCACCAGTTCCACCACCTTGGATGGTTTCCCTGGATCAAGCGGTGCCCTGGCTGTCTACCTTGGCTAAGCCTCCATCACCTCACTGAGACTCCAGCAGCATTGGTGGCTATATGGTGCAACATCAACAACAGAAGCTGGATCCACCAATGGCTTGTCCATTGTCTGGTACTGACAACTATAAGTTGGATTCGATGTCTCGCTCCTCCCTGCATCCATCCATCTCCTCTCCAGATGCAGCAGTCTGTTCTCAGGATGTGATCTCCCCTTTTGAGGATCTCGGTCAGTTTTCTCGGTCAGTATGGCTCAGTCCTTAGGCTTTGAAACACAGCAGCCTGTTTCCACCATCCAAGAACCAGTGTTTGATGTAGCTCATACTCAGTCGTCAATACTGGTGGCAATCCCACTTCTTCTGACCCTAGCTCATACTGTACAACAGTTGTGGTAGGCCCCCTGATCCATACCTCCCACGTCTAACCTGAGGGTATGTGTTGCATGCAGGAGAAAGATGCCAACTTTCTCTTTACCCATCCTGCCCCAAACTCCATTGTAGTGGAGGCAGTGCAAACTAAATCATGGGGACTTCACTCCTCACCTGTGGACAAGGAGGGCTGTCACCTCAATCTCATAGGAGGACATCTATATTGTTCAGCTACCCTGGGAATTAAGGTATCAAATTACCAGGTGGCCATGTCCTGTTAGCAGTTATTCCTCTGGGAGAAAATTGGGCACCTCTTTGGCCACCATCCTGTGGATAACAGAAACCTTGCTCAGGTATTTCAAAATCAAACCATGCATCCCACCAGACAGCAAATTAACATGCCTTGCCCCCTGTCATGAGCCTGCTCCTTCAAGCACACACACTGGCATTCTGACACGGGACACACCAAATCAGTGAGACTCTTTGTGGAGAAAGCCAACCTAAAACCCCTTTCTGACACACACACACTCACCAAGGTGGGGGGAAGGAGACCCGGGGGGGGAGACAGCCAGTCTCCACAGAGACCAAAGGGGACAAACAACATCTGCATAGAATCACCCCAGGGGGGAAGGCAGGAAGCATCCCCGGGTTCGTCAATGCTCTCGTATATCAGCCCCATCTACATAAGACTTGAATACCTTGCCAGAGCAGACACTTCGGCACCCATAAGAAAGGACCATTCAACACCACAGGATGGGACCATTAAGCAAGTGGCTTCAAAGGGACCCCACCCCACAGGGGGAAGGCGTCACCCCACCTGACCCAAAAGGTGCCCCTCAGGGAGGGTGGCAACCCACCTGATTGACCACCCACCTGATTACAGAGGGAGGGGCTACCTGAAACCCAAGGTATAAAACACCCTGCGCAAGAGAACTGAGTGGTTGGACCTGATCAGCAATCTTGCCCCATGCTTGGGGTAAGGGAACGAAGGATCGGCAACCCCGGGTAGCAGAACCCGGCGCGCTCCAGCTAGCTGAAATCACTGGCCGCTTGGGTTGACCGGACCCCGGGAAACCAAGCTGAAATCACTGGCCGCTTGGGTTGACCGGATCCCCGAGAAACCAAGCTGAAATCACTCACAAGCCGCTTGGGTAGACCGGACCTCCGCCGGGAACCCAGCTAGCTGCTTGGGTAGACCGGGCCTCCGCCGGGAACCCAGCTAGCAGCGTGCGGTTGACCGGGCCTCTGCTGGAGCCCAAGCTGAACTAACTAGCTGAGAGCCCTGAAATCACGGTGTCCTTGAGACCTCTTGCTTGCTACTTTGTACCGTACTGATAAGCTGTATTGCTGGCGTGTGTCTGGGTTTGTGAAGGTAATTTTGTAAATAAACTTGTTTTATAAAAGATACTTTTGTGGCTATAAGTTATCCCTTTGTTCTGGGCTAAGGGTGATAGTCGCTGGGGACCTCGGAGAAGGCCCGCCCCAGGACTCGCTACCCCCTTAGCATTGAACCCGCGCAGAAGACCAGGTTGTCGGTCTTCCACTCTCTTTTATTGCAACAAATCTCATGGTAAAAGTGTAATGGTTACAGTCTTCAGAAATCATATAGCTGGTGACAATTAGCTATAAGCTCCATAAGTAATTCCACAACAGCCCAAAGCTAATAACTATAACTGTGTCAGAGATCTAGACCTCTTGGTTTCCCCATTGAAATCTCTGCGGGTCAGAGCACAAGGAAGTGGCCTGAATGATTCCTGAGGTCAACTTTCCCAGGCAATCAAAGACAAGGGTTTCTAAATACAGGGCAAGGGTCCTGAATGATTGCTGAGGTCAACCTTCCCAGGCAAAGGCAAGGGTTCTAGAAGAAGACCTGAACAAAACCACACATGCAAAGATTTAAGTCAACCTTGAAGGCGGTGTGTGCTTTGGCGCTATCACATTACTCTGTGTGTAGATCTTCCTTACTTCACTTTTCATAGACAAGGTGGTTCTCCATCCTGACATCAGTTTCCTCCCCAAGATTGTGTCAGAGTTTCATCTGAACCAGGACGTCATTCTTCCTGTTTTCATTCCCACTTCGTCTATACTCCACTTGAGTTGACTCTTTACAACCTGGATGTTTGTCAAGCGCTGGCTTTCTACAAGTCAAGGACTGAGTCATTCTGACAATCCCTCCGCCTCCGGTCTGTTCATTTGTTATGGCAGCAGCAAGCACAAGGGGCGTCTAGTCTTCGCACAATTCCTTGCTTCATGGGTCGTCAAGATGATCCAGCTAGAGCAGGGGTCTTCAAACTACGGCCCGCGGGCCGCATCCGGCCCGCCGGGTCTTTTCATCCGGCCCGGCGGCCGATCAAGAGTTGTGAGGGAAGAGGGGTGGCTGAGCCGGCGGGGGGGGGCATGGGCCGCCTGTCGGGCCGCCTGCCTGCCTGCCGCCCTGCATCTCCTGTGTGGGGGGGAAGGCTTAGCCAGTAGCGGGGCGCAGGCTTTACTTTATCCGCCTCGCCACCCGCTGGTCCCGTCACATCACTTCCGGCGCAGCGGAAGTGACGCGACGGGACCCTGCTCCGTCGCGTCTATCCTGGACCCCGCGGCGGGTTACGGTGGGTGAGTGCGTGGGCGGGAAGCGGCGGGTTACGGTGGGTGGGCGGGCAGGAAGGCGGGAAGCGGCAGGTTACGGCGGGCGGGCAGCGGTGGGTTATGGTGGGTGGGTGCATGAGTGGGAAGCGGGAAGCGGCGGGTTACGGTGGGCGGGTGGGCGGGAAGCCACGGGTTATGGTGGGTAGGTGGGCGGGAAGGCGGGAAGCGGCAGGTTACGGCGGGCGGGCGGGAAGCGGCGGGTTACGGTGGGTGGGTGGGCAGGAAGGCGGGAAGCGGCAGGTTACAGCGGGCGGGCGGGAAGCGGCGGGTTATGGTGGGTGGGTGCATGGGCGGGAAGCGGGAAGCAGCGGGTTACGGTGGGTGGGCGGGAAGGCGGGAAGCGGCAGGTTACGGGCAGCGGCGGGGGGGGCTTTACCTCATCCGCCTCGCCGCCCGCTGGTCCCGTCGCGTCTATCCTGGACCCCGCCCGCACTGTTTTTCAAAACTGAGCGCGGGCGGAGTCCAGGATGGACGCGACGGAGCGGCGGCGGCGGCCTCGAGCGGAGGCTGTGACAGAGGCACCGGCAGCAGCAGCGCGCAGGGGACCAGGTAGGATGGCGCCGGCGGGGGGGTTATGGCAGCGGCGGGGGGGCTATGGCAGCAGCGGGGGGGGTTATGGCGGCAGCGGGGGGGACCTGCGGTGGCGGCAGGGGCAGCGGGGCAGTCTTGCAGCGGGGGGCGGGGGTCCTGCGGCGGGGGGTCCTGCACCAGCGGCGGCGGAGGCGGCAGCATGAAGGAGGCAGCACAGGGGAGTCCCAGTGAGTCCGGCCCCCCAACAGGCTGAGGGACTATGAACTGGCCCCCCGTGTAAAAAGTTTGAGGACCCCTGAGCTAGAGTATGAGGTGACTGGTCTTGAACTGTCTTGCCCCAGTTCAAGCTCACTCTACTGGTGTGATGGCGATGTTGATCATGTTTGACGGGGGAGTCGCCATTCCTGAACTATGTCGGGCTGTAGCGTCAAAGCCGTCAACGTTCATTCATCACTACAGACTGGATGTATGGGTCAGAGCGAACTGCTCTTTTAGGCTTGCGGTTCTCTCTTCTGTTCTGCAGTAAGACACCGACCCACGTCCGGTAAGTCAGCTTGCTACTCGCCCATATGTGTGATGCACAGAGACCACGAAGGAGAAAGACAGCTTGCTTACATGTAACTGTAGTTCTTTGAGTGGTCATCTGTGCATTCACACAACCCACCCACCCTCCCCTCTTTGGCGTCATACTCAATTTCAGTGTGAGTACCAAAGACTTCTCTCGGTTCCGAGGCTACAATGACAGTCTCAAGGAGCTGAGGGAATAAGCGGGAACCCATTAGGGACATGCACACCTAGATCGTGGTGGAGGGTTCCCACCAAAATTTTCTGCTATATAAGTTTTCCTGAAATGGGACTCCGCACAGGCACAGAGCCCATGTGTATGATGCACAGATGCCCTCAAAGAACTACAGTTACAGGTAAGCAACCTGTCTTTTCTAGAGTACTTGATGTGTGGTGTTATTTTTGTTTATTTAAAACACTTCTATGCTGTCTTTCATTCTGTTTAGCATTCCAGGGCAGTATGCAGTCCATTAAATCACAACATAAAGTACAAACAATAAAATAACAGCTACAACCTTTAATTCTTAAAAATATACACAAATTAAAATGCCTGGGTGAACAAAAATGTTTTAGCTTTTTTTTCCTGGAATGATTGCAATGTAGGAGTCAGGCAAGGCTCTGTAGAGAGGGCATTCCATTGTTGGACACCACTGCTGAAAAAGCCAGTTCTTTTGTTGACTTATATTGTACCTCGCTCAGATAAAGGCATCTAAAGAAAAACCTCAGCAAAAGATCTCAAGTACTTTTTGATAAATAAAGATTCAAAATAATCACTGTCCACATGCTTACAATCTAAAGCAATTGAGATCAAAGGAACAGTGAGAGGAATGGAATAGAAAGAATAGACTATATCAGTGTTGGTGAAGAAGAAAGAAATTAGAAGAAAAATTATCAAGAAGTATACAAGATCATACTAGAAAATCAAGAGGATTTTTTAAATTATTTTTTTTAAAGGAAAGAGCAGTTTTAAAAAAAATGTATGTTTTGTAATGATCTCTGGATTGAGCAATAAAGGTTATTGATAAAAGGAAAGAGTGGTAGCCACAAATTAGAGGAGAGTTGCTTAATCAGAAAGGAACTGTATCTGAATTGTTATCACTTTTAGACTTAGTGCAGTCTCTTCAGCCCTTAATTAAAAAATCAGGCAAAATAAGGCTCATATGTACTTAATTTGCATAAATGGGGAAATGCCTAATGGCACAATGCAATAAATTAACAGAAATGTAATAAAACCCTAAAACAAATGCCTCCCAAATAATAAATAATGGGGAAAAGAAGTATTCAAGTGCAGTTCACAGATTGTTAATGATTTCACTGGTGGTTGTTACAGTATAATGTTATTTCTGTAACAGCTGTTCTTCTTTCATTTAAAATTCAATAACCTTTTAGATCTTAACCTGCAGGATGACCCTAAGTATTGTTATGCAGCTTGTGGCAAAACTAAATGATAATTAAACAGTATCTATCTCTATCCTACCTGCTGTTCTCATAAATTTTCCAGATGCATAGATGTAGATGGCCGCTGTTTATGCCAAATAGTTAACAGAATTACATCTCTGCTTCTGGTTGTTTCCCAATCCATTTTACAAAATATGGCGAGAAAGTCCACTAGTGAAGGCGGTTGGGCGGAAAGCTGCAGTTCTGTATATAAGGGATTGTTCTGTTAGATCATCCAGCTTGGCATATTTGTAAATGAATGAAATGAATGTGTGTGTTGCCTACAGTTGATGACCTTTTTATACAATATATTAGCTGTTTATAGATTTATGAACATATTGTTTCTGATACATTATACCAAGGCTGGAATTGCAAAGGGGAGTCAAATGTTTAATTAACACACACACAGCAAATAATGGCTTTGTTTTTGATCCCTTAGGGCAGCAATTCATATTCCTATTTTATTTTTAAAATCGCATTTAAATAGCATAAAAAAGCTGTAGGCAGGCAAACATAGAAATAACTCACACTTTTATTATATTCTTGTGTGTTGCACACTTGGGTGCATACATACTAAATTATATAATAAAGTAATAGGCAGGGATGTGTTAGACTGGGGAAAACTTTCCAATTCATAGAATTAAAAAGAAGTGTGGCACTTTGAAATTTCAGTAAAAGTTGCAGAGGTTGAAAATGTGCATGTAACCAAGTTTCAGATTCTTCTTAGGAGTGAATTCTAGTTAACATTGGAGTAGACATAACTATCAACCATTGTTAAGGCCAGTTAACTATTAACCATGGTTAAGGAGATTAGCAAATGAAAAGGAAGGAGTCTGGGAAGAGGAAGTATGCAGTCTTACACCTGTCATTTAACCATGGTTAAAGGATAGGCAATGTTATGCCTTTACTGACCCTTAGTTTTATCATATGCAAAGTGTGCCAAATGCTTAAGTATGTAGCTAAAGTATGTAGATTTGTTGTGTCCCTGCAGTCCACAATATAATTCATGTGTGGTCCATTTTTTTAACCACAGGTGTAGTAAATAAATAGATAGTATATAGTATGCTATCTTCCATTTACTTTAATTTCATTCTTTTTTGTTAACTATTCTAATCCTTTATTGGGACCACGGATATTTTACTATAGTATCAAATTATAAATATAATTGTAGTAGAGTACAGGCCTGTGGCTCACACTGGCTCAGCTTGTCTGAGTGTGGAAAGCTAAGCAGGGTCAGGCCTGGTTATTACTTGGATGGGAGACCCCTCCTCTAGTTTCATGCATTGAGCAGGGGGTTGGACTCGATGGACTTGTAGGCCCCTTCCAACTCTGTGATCTATGAATCTATGAGCACACAGCAGTATTAACTTCAGAAAATTGGCATTGCCTGGGAAGCACTCTTTCTCTAGTTCTTTCCTCCTCTGCATTGAGGTTTCTTAGATGTTGCCCCCTAGGAGAAGGAAGAATATTTGTCAGGCTCAGTGGTGAGTCCAGAAAATAAGGATGCTTCCAGACGAGGCTCTTACTATGCAATCATACTGCCTCATACACAGAATTTTATGGGGGATCCAGATGATGGCTTCTTCAATTTGTAGTCCCCTTGTGTTTTCCCACCACTTCTATCTTTTTTCTTACCAGAAAAAAATAGTTAAGGGAGGAAAGATAGAATAGCTACACAATGCCTTTTGATGGATAGTGCTTGGAGCCTTCCATCTGGAAGCACCCTAAGTGTCTTTATAGCTTACTTCTCAGCTGCCCAACCCTTCCTCTCACTTTCTTTGTATAGGCCATTCTGTTTCATTCTATTGGGAGTGATTTACCCCAATACTCAACACAAGCGCACTAAGGAATGGATTCATGTGACTAAATCCCATGGTTTATTCCTAGATAAACTTAGCTTTTTGCATGATAGATCTGCATCTCAGAATACGTTCAGATCAGTGTGAAATATCAGTCAGTGATTACAGTATGAAAATTCAGTTATTATATCTTCTGGTTTGTTGTGTTTTGCTGGCTCAGAGAATATCTTAAGAAAGCTGTCATTTAACTAAACTCCACCTTGTATAGTTTTTATCATGTTCTCATCCATTCTTACAGTATTTCAATAAATACTGTTCACACACTAAGCAGACTTTCTTGCACTGCAGTCACTGTTGAGAAGAACATCAGTGGTGGCCCTTTTGCAACTAGTACAAGTGCCTGTGATCATAAGGCTTGGGAAGTGCTCAGTGTGAATCTATCTAGATGACAGTGTTTCACAAATGTGCATTTGCACACACTTTCAGCTATATATTTTTGCTCACAGAGAGAAGGCAGGAGCATCCAGAGCAACCTCCTAGTGTACATTCGCCTAGGGGGAAAAATCAGCATTTGGCACCAACAACATTTGTGACAGATGTGTCTCTTGATGTTTCTCTATCTACTCTATCATAGTTTTGATTATTGGTCAGTGCCTGGTAGAAAGCAATGTAGTTAAGCACATTGGACCTTACCCTAGGGCCTGGTCTTGCATCCTGAGTATATTAAGCAAGTTGCATGGCAAGATATTCTACTGTATGCACATTTCTGAAATAAACTTTATAGTTGAACTGTAATGTCCACTCATGATCTAGTGAGTATTAGCTATGCGTGAAAGGTAAACATGCAGAGTGCTATTAAATGTAGTGTCAAGATTTATGACACGTTTTCAAAGTAAATGAAATACTTACGCCAGCCTTCCACACTTAGTATCCTCCAAATGTTTTGGACTACAACTGCCAGAATTTCTGACCATTGGTCATTCTGATTGGGGCTGATGTGAGTTGAAGTCCAAAACAACTGGAGGGCACCAGAGTGGGAAGGTTGACTTAATCTGTCAGAGTATTTAGTTTATTTTATTTGCTGCCCTTATTGCAAGGCCTAACAAAAGTTTTAACTAGTTTGTATGGGTTATATACAACTGTGTCCGTCTGCCAGCAGAACAGACAGTGCTGGCAGAACAGTGTCCTCCTCACCCCCCTGCGCAGCCTCCAGATCTGCTCTAAAGGGTTGGGGGACCCTCCAGAGCAGATTGCTAGGCAGGGCTGCAGTGGGGAAGAGAGGAGGGGGAAGTCCCACTGTACTAGCGGATGTCCACTTGTGCAACATTGGATCCCTCCCATTGTTTATTCCTTCAACAATCCTGTGAGATAGGCTAAGCCAAAATATACGCATTGAAATTCATAATTTATCCAGCTTATAAATCTTCATCTTCTGTATTCAAGTTCAACATTCTATCCCTTCCCCACATGTGTAAACCTACACATAAAATCACAATGGATTTCCTATTAGTTTGAGGTATTTCATTATGTATTATGATACCAAACTGATTAAAATAACAGGCACTATGAACAGAAACCTTATATTGGGCAGACTGCACAATACAAGATTCACAGTTATATTTCTCTCTGCTAGATGAGATCAACTGGCCTGAAAAGGATGAAGCACCACCCCCAGATGCCCAGGATCTGATTACTTTGCTTCTGAGACAAAACCCCTTGGAGAGGTTGGGAACAGGTTAGAAGGCATGGGTTTGGCATTTATGTTCACCAGGATGCTAGAAATAGTATCTCTTTGGCTTGTTCTGTGCATTTTGTTTTGTCTTTTTTCCTCTGAGAAATATCAGTCAGCAATTACAGTACCAAAATTCATTTCAGTTATTGTATCTTCTGGTTTGTTGTGTTTTGCTGGCTCAGAAAATATCTTAAGAAAGCTGTAATTTAACCAAACTCCACCTTGTACAGTTCTTATCATGTTCTCATCCATTCTTACAGTATTTCAATACTGAGACTGCTCTTCACACACTAAGCAGACTTTCTTGCAGTAATTGTTGAGGAGAACATCAGTGCAACTAGTGCAGTGCAGAACTTTTGCAACTAGTACAAGTGCCTGAGATCATAAGGCTTGCGAAGGGCTCAGTGTGAATCTGTCCAAATGTCAGTGCTTCACAAGTGTGCATTTGCACACACTTTCAGCTATATTTTTTCTCACAGAGATAAGGCAGGAACATCCGGAGCAACCTGCTAGTGGGATTCCCAGGCTCTTCCAGTTCTGCAAGTGTGTGTATGTGGTGACAGCAACAACTCCTAGTAAATGTCCTGGAGGGATGTTTGAAATGTTGAAATAGACACACATTCACCCTGTGGGGATTTCATTAAAGTTTCTACTTCAGGCATTGGAAGATCGGCTACTAGTTCTGAGAAATACAGTCTGCTAAAAGAAAAGCTATGTTGATCAGCAATGGATTCTGGGAAATAGGCGTCCTCTACTGAACCTTTTCTGTCACTGAAAATGTGTCTGATTCATCTGCTTTATGTTGTGTTCTGTTACTTATCCAGTCTTTCTCACTCTCTCACACACATGGAGGCACTCATACATAATCCCACACCTAAAATTTATTTATTTATTTATTTCATTTTGTTTCATTTCATTTTTATACCGCCCAATAGCCGAAGCTCTCTGTGCGGTTCACAGCATTAACAAGACAGTCCCTGCTTACAATTTAGGCTTACAATCTAAAAAGACACAAGGAAAAAGGAATGGGGAGGGAAGAAGGGGGAATATTAATTAATACTCCTGGCAGGGCTGGTGGAATGGCCCTGCGCTCCCTCTCTTCTCCCTCTGCATAGCCTGCTGGAATGGCTGGTGGTGGTGACAGTAGAGGGAGGAGGAAGGCCTTTCTCCCATGAGGAAGGCCTTTCATAAGGGAGGCCTTTCAGCAGGGCTGGTGGAATGGCCCTGCGCTCCCTCTCTTCTCCCTCCTCTCAGCCTCAGTGGTACACAAACCAAAAACTGCAGGCAGTATTTAAAATGTCCCCACTACTGGGACCATGGCTGTTGTTCCCAGTTCTGTAGTATAGAACTGGCCTGGGACCCATATCACATTTGCAAAGCTGTATCAAACATTAGAGAAGCCCTTCATAGGGATACATACTCCCACCATGCAGAGACATGATATGATAATCAGAGACCCCAGTCCAGCTGTATATATTTTACATCATAATTACTCTAGCTTTAATTCTCATGTATATGTGGGTTACTCAGTATATAGGACTGTTTTTATCTGCCCCATTGCTTCTTGGCCCAGATTGCCCCCTAAAGTTGAAGAAGGTTCAACAAGCAAAATTACACTTTATTTATTTTATTATATTTATTCCCTGCCTTTTTTCCTGCAAGGAACTCAAGGCAGCTTACATAGTCGTCCTCCTCCTCTCCATTTTATCCTCACAACAACCCTGTGAGGTAGGTTAGGCTGAGAGTCAGTGACTGGCCCAAAGTCACCCAGTGAGTTTCATGGCCAAGCGGGGACTAGAACCCAGATCTCCCGAGTCCCAGTCCAACACTCTCACCACTACGTCACACTGGCTCTTTTCTTTATAAGAAAAACATAATCCTTTTGTGTATTTATTTTTTTAACATAGAATTTTACTTTGAAATAAAATTAAAAATACAGGCAACAAAAGACCACATAGCAATACAACAGGATCACTAATTAAGGAGAAAGGAAAGGAACCGATTACAGTTCTTAGTGTATCATGGGTAAACATGTGGAACAGTTAGAGTAAAACAGCCTAAGGGGAAGCTCACGTAACTATTGAGAAAGTTTGGGTGGTAGGGGGAAGGGAAGTGGATTGAATTTCCAAGAAAAAAAGTAAGTGGTGGTGAGGGGAAAGGTTTAACCCTCCATGGCCAGAACACCATGGTCCCAAGCTGGGGCTGTGTGCACTTACACCATTTTGGAAAGGAGGTATATACATTTTTAAAATAAATATGACTCAAGAATATCTTTGCAGAAATAATCCAGAAGGGTTTCTCTTACTTGCCTAGGTGGGGCCTATGAAGTGAAACAGCACCAGTTCTTTCAACACTTAGATTGGAATAGTTTGCTGAGACAGAAAGCAGAATTCATTCCTCAACTGGAATCTGAAGATGACACAAGCTACTTCGACAGTATGTTGGGTGTTTTTTTTAATAATATGCATACGTGAATTTGTATATATCCATAGCAATGAATACATATGAAATGCATATATATGAAAATACAGCTTACTAGCCATTGTACATAGGCAGACCAGACAACAGAAGCAGACCAGATATCCAAATAAGTATTGATTTGAAGGTGGTGTCTATATGCCGCTCGTTCAAATGTTGAAAGCATTATAAGGTCCTCAATCCATTGCATTATGGGAGGTGAATATTTATCCTTCGAATGTTGTAATACAGTATCAGTCTTTTAGCTGTCAAGAAGATGCGGAGAATCCATTTATTTGTTTGTTTGTTAATTTCCATGAAGCAGGTAAATAATTTTAAAAAGCATGTACATCAGCAAATATTAAAGACTGTTTCAGTACAAAATTCATCCATATAATAACCTCCTCCCCAAAAGAAGCAACTAATGGACATTGCCAGAACATCCGTTTAAAATAAGCATTAGCTGCATTGCACTGCCAGCAATTAGTTGAATTAGACAAACCCTTACTAAAGAAACATTTGACAATATGTCTAGTTTTGTATAGAAATGGTATTTAAGTTGTATTTTGTGTTTTACTGCCCTAGGATTTGAATTTTTAAAACAATCTTTCACTGTATTTCTTCATTGATCTATTAACATTTTTAACAAAATAAAATTGCACTTCAGCTAGTTTTTGAACTATGGTAAATTCAGAAAAATTATCTGTGTATTTTTTAGCTCGTTCTGAGAAATACCATCATATGGAAACAGAAGAAGAAGATGATACAAATGATGAAGACTTTAATTTGGAGATAAGGCAGTTTTCCTCATGTTCACATAGATTTTCAAAAGTAAGCATTTGCATCTTTCTGCATGTATTCTATACATGAGTTTGCAGTGATATCATATATCACATTTGCAGTGAGTGGAATGCAGGGACAAGAAAAAATATGACAAATCATTGTAGGCCATTTTCACATGCACATTTAGGGTGCAATCCAATCAAGACAATTGTCAGCCTCCAAACTCAGAGGCTGACAATCATCCAATGCAGAGTGGGAGCAACGGCAGAGGCCATCTTTACTCCCTCGCTCCTCCCACTGTGCATTTTCACTAGACTGCCATTTCTGGCTGTCTAGCTGGAGTGTTTCCGAGGGGGAAGGAAGAAAGCTGCAGAGGACACAGGATATGTCGTACCCTGGCCTCTGCAGTCTCCTCCCCTCCCTGCCCACTGGAACGCCCCCTTTAACCCTCTCGGAGGTCAAGTTCCCAACCTGGGAGAAGCAACCGGCACAGTTCTTTGCATGCTGGCTGTGAGGTGGGGAGCGGGTTCGGAGTGCAGATTCCCAGCTCTGACCTCAGAGTTCTGTCTCCGACTTCGTATCTGGGAATCCAAAGTATCCTGTGGCCCCCCCCAGACAAAGTCTAGGAACCATAGGATTGCTCCCTTAAGAGCCTTTTTACAAGCAACATGTTTTTAAATGATCTTTCTTTATATAGTACTTCCATTAATTTAGTATTGTTCAGGGGCTGCTAGGGAAATACCCAAAACCTATTTCTTTCTGAAAATTAATAAAAGGATGAGCATTTTGGTTCCCTCAATCAAATACTAAAATGGTGGCACTCTGTACCAGATCCTGAGCTAGGCGTTTCTTTTCTTCCATTCTACCCAGCAAAATAGCTTGTCAAAAAACAATAAGCCCTACCCAGATGTGGTTCTCCTCTAATTCACCATGTTTTCATTCATGAGAATCTGAGGTAAAAATTGGGAGTAATTGAAAACTAAATTTGAGATTTAAAGGTGGTAAAGTAATGAAGGAGAGCCTGTACATAGGAAAGAAAATAAGAGCTGATTTTTATGTCTTGGTTCACTTTTATCCTTTCCAAATTAAACTTGGGAAGCTACAAGTGAAATTAGAGCAGTACTGGATATGTAATGTACTTTTATGGGGTGGTCGTATTTTAGTAGATAAATGTTTTAGCTGCTAAATTTTGTATGTTTTAATTTTGTTCTAAGTAGCTTTCAGTTTCTTGTGAGAAAGGAATTTTAAAAATCTAAGAGACTATAATGATGATGATAATTATGCATATTCTAGATAGTTTAACTAAGTTACCACTTACTGTATTTAAATATAATCTTGTCCACACTGTCAATATAAAGGACTTTTTTAAAGGAAGGACAGTAATGAATTTAAACATCTTAAAACAGTATTTTTAGAATGTATATCTGCTATTGCATTAACCTCTCTGAACCCTTGTGATGTGATGGGCTATAAGTGTAAATAAATAAACTCAGAGGGTTACTATATACCATTTCAAAATGCTTTTTGCAGAATATGATTCAATGAAGGGTGTTTTAAAAAACAGAAATATCTGTTCCTCTTATCCATGGTTATATGTCTTCCTATCTGTAGTAATCCATAATCCCCATTCATCTGTAGAGGCAACATAAGAATGGGGAAGTGAAAAAGGCAAGAGAAGGTCTTGCTTTCCGTGTAGTGATGTGAAACCTTTGTCATGACTTGGCAGCAGGAATCCAATTCCCAAACAGCAAGGAGCATTTAAATCTTCTCTTTCCAGATGGCTTCTATGCATTTGCAAGATAGCATACTACATGAATAAGCTGATACTGATATAGCTTCACATTTTTTCACCACAGACAAGCTCAATATGCAGGTTGTCAGATAAACAACTGGCTCTTTATGACCCGTTCTTTCCCTTCCTTAAATCTTTTAGTCAAGTAATTTATTCTCATCCTCATAGTCAATTTCAATTCACTTTTAACCCTTTCCTTTGCTCTCCTGACTGATGGCATTTAAATGACTTGCTGGGATTTTATTTTTGTTTTTCAATGGTAAAGAAGTAATCTGAGATGTGTATTGATTCTATGATCTAGAAATCCTGAAGTATCTATAGATTTGGTTCATATAGTCAAAAGGTGAATAGGAGGAATGAGGTGAATTCATGATAGAAAAGATGCCATTAGCTATCCTGTTGCTTAGCACAGAGACGAATTGAAAATCATTTAAAAAACAGAGTCTCCTGGAAATTCATTCATCATCTGCTGAAATCCTTTAAAACTCCAGGATACTGCCTATAAGTATTTAGAGCATGCAGTGCTCTGCATGATATGTATTTTTCTGAAGGTCTTTTATATACAAACAGCTGTTAGCTGTACATTCTTGTGCCCCCATGTACAGGTTTTTAGTAGTATTGATCGAGTAACTCGAAATCAAATTGAAGAGAAGGAAGATGCAACTGAGAGAACAAAAAACGTGACGCTAACAACTGCAGAATCTTTAAGTTGGAGTTCAGAATATTCTGAAATGTGAGTGTTTTGTATTTGTATCCTGCCCATGGGATAACATATCACATATTATCTTTACAATCGTCATGTGAAGCAGATTTGGCTGAGGTGTAATCGCATGCTAAAAGCCAGGCACTGACCTTCATGAGATTTGTACCCAGTCTACTGTAATATATTGGTTCTCTCTTTCAGTAGAAATTACTGTAAAATTAAGTGCACTGATAGTTGTGGAGTGTTTGATTAATTCTTCTGTTTACTGCAACATCTGTGAACATTTGTATACTGTTTTGGCTTCAGTTTGTGTTTAATTATATTATGTAAATATCATTCTAAATGTAGGCAGCAGGTATCTACATCTGTCTCCTCTGATACTGAAAGTTCTAGGCAACGTCACAGTTCAGGGTTGCTTCCAAAATTGGCTATATCAGCTGAAGAAGAATCTCCACGTTCAGCTGGATGTCGTAAAGACCAAGGAAAGACTACATTTGTTAATGAAGAAACTATTCAAGATGAAGTAGAGGTAACAACGCCAGCAAGCACAATCAGTAGCTCCACACTGTCAGGTAGGATTCAAACAAGGAAGACTTTTCTAAATTCTGCATGTTGAGAGGTCCATCTATTTCGTGAAATTAGACATTTCAGCTGTAAGTGAAATGAATTTATCCTACCCAAATTCTGGGATCAAAATGTTGTCTTGAATTTCATAACTGAAAAAGCAAAATGCTTTGTACATTTTTCGTGCCTTGAATTTCATGACACTAATGTCTTTAGGAACCACATCATGTTTTTTTCTTTAATAGCAGGTGCAGGGTGATTTTCATTGGGATAACAGCATGCAGGGAAGGGACACTTACCGTAGCTCTCTTTGTCTCCTGCCTCTGTCCTGCAAAAAATGGCTTCCCCCCCCCCCCCCTGCAGCATTATTAGCCTACGGGAAAATGCCCCCATTGGCTCCAATGGGATCTTTTAAAAATAAAGCTAATAGTGGTGTGAAGCCATTTAGTTGGGACTGAAGCCAGGGAGGAAAGGATGGACATGGTCTCGGTTCACACACACCATGGTCCTGGTAAAAATCCCGCCTGCCCAATTCAGCACCTGCTTTTAATTAAGAAAAGCAACCTCTTGTGATTCCTAATGACACATTTATGGAGGCTTCTGTTCAATGAAGGCACAACGCATAGGATTGCGCCAGTAGTGTCATATTCAATTTGGCCCTGAGAACAGCAACATTCCCTTGTGAATACTGATGTGAAGGGTTGTTGGGGCAGGGTGGGTGGGTGCAGGGAGGGATTTAAACTTGCAGAACAAAAAAAAGCCTGAAAACTGAATCCAATATCCTAAACTGGCTTTCAGGACCAAAATTTTTATTCCCCAAACTGGGATGTTTGCAGTGCATAACACATCTCTCTACATATGTATAACACATCTATCTCTACCATGACCTACAACAAAATAGTTAAATGGGTTTCCCATCATTTCCTGCTTGAAATTCAAGATGAACCTGAGTTGTTGTGCTTCTGGTGTTGTTCTCATTGTGAAGCAGTTGTCTGAATAATCTACCTTAGAGCTCTATTCAACAGGATTGTTGCTTGATAGATAGAGGACTCCAACAGGGCGGGAGGAACAACAGAGGCTTGTTAGCCTCCCTTTCTTCCCTAACCACATTTTGAGCTAGATGGGTTCAGAAGCTAGATGGTTCATCCTGCTTACAGATTACCCATTTTTTGTTAATAAACTCTCTGGCTCTTTGATATCTCAACTGCAGTTATTTTCTATTGGGCAAAGTGCAAATCATCAAACCGACATAGAATAGAGACTTTGCATAAAGGACTAGTATACATTTTGTTCATTGCTGGACACAGTTTAGTTATAGGAGTCTTGCATAAACAATTAAATGACACATGTTATGTCTAAATCAGTGATGGCGAACCTATGGCACGGGTGCCACAGCTGGCACGCAGGGACCTCTCTGTGGGCACTCGAGCCATTGGTCACCAGATCGCGAAAAGACCGTCCCCTTCTGCAAAACACTAATGATCTTGTTCTTTCTCACAGTGTGGAACAGAATGATTTTATTCTAGAATTCCTGTTACAGAATTCTTTTCTACATTGTTATCACATTTAATAGATTTTGAAGAATGATGCACAGAGCATGGCTTGGATGTAAAGCCCTAACAGTTGACCTGAGTGCTGCATGTGTTGCTCTCAAACTAACGGAGTATGAGCTAAGGTTTGACAAATTATCAGCATGCATGCAATAGCAAAAATCACATTAATTGTGCAAAAGCATGCCCAATGCAAACTTTTACCTAATGCAGTCTTTGCAGTCCAAGACAAAGTGTTTAAAATGTGTTAAGCACGTTTAGTTTTCTTGTTTATCTTGCTCATCCTAGTACAGGTTGATTTTTACTTTTACTAATCCGACACCTGTAGAAGCAGGGAAAGGACCCGGAGTAAAGCTTGCCCCATACAATTTCAGTCTGGCATATAATCATATTACAAGTTGAGAATCCCTTATCCAAAAATACATGTGCCTAATTATTTAAAAAGTTTGTATAAATTCCCTTCAGGCTATGTATACAATGTAGTACTATAGATTTTTTTTCCAACAAAAAACTGTTTGTATCATTGAAAGCTCTGTTGTGTTTTTCTTTAAAGACAAAAGATGTTAATTAGTTCGGACAACTGTATGAGTTGTTTTTCTAAAACTAAAACCTCGGTATTCAGGTTTAATTGCAGTGTTGACACTTTGAAATAAATAAGTTGGTTTTGTGTTGCAGTTTGGGCACTCGGGCTCAAAAAGGTTCGCCATCACTGGTCTAAATCATGCAGTGCCCTCCTAGCTGTTCTCTCCTGCCCTTATCAAGTTGATCTTTATTCATTCCCTAAAGTTGTCCCTCTGGGTGGTGCAGACATAAAAGTTAACCATGGTTTTGAGATCAGGTTTGGTCTCACATGCTTCCTACTTTTCCTCCCATCTTACACATGAATTCTCTGTCCCTTGTCTATCCCATTTTGATGTTGCATCTGTCAGTTACCAATTATGGTTAAGGTCAAGCTAATCCAGCACCATTTTTTTTAAATTTATTTATTTATTTATTTATTCATTCATTCATTCATTCAATACATTTTTATATTGCCCAATAGCCGAAGCTCTCTGGGCATTTCAACAGTTAAAACCATAAAATACAATATAAATATAAAATTTAAAACCACAGATTAAAAACAAACAGCAGAGCTAGCAGCAGCAGTTACAATAAAAACAACTACGTTAACTGGGGTTGTGATTGTCAGTTGTAATACTGAAGCAAGGGGAATATGGGGAATTTAGTGCATGAAAGGGAAGGGAAACCCCCTCCCCTTTCATGCACTAAATAGCTACTGATCCCTAGACATGGTTAGAATTATGTCAGTACTGGTCCTAATCATTTATTGAATGAATTTGTCACCAGAAAAAATGATTCTTCACCTTGTTGTTTGATTTCCCCCAACTCTTGATTTGCTTGTTTCTTCCATTTTTTCATCTTTTTCTTTTGTACAGTTGGCAGTTTTTCAGAGCATTTGGATCAGATAAATGGAAGAAGTGAGAGTGTGGACAGCACTGATAATTTCTCAAAACCATCCGGTGAACAAGCATCTCATATGGCTCGTCAGCGATTAGAAACTACAGAGAAAAAGAAAATATCTGGAAAAGTCACGAAGTCCCTCTCGGCCAGTGCTCTGTCCCTTATGATTCCAGGAGGTAGAGATTATGATTATAACTATGAAATTGATGCTTGTATGTACCCTTTTTCTCTTTATGCAGTGCGATCTCAGTACAACTTTTCTTGCACCAAAATGAGTCACAGAGTTCCTTATTTTCCTTGGCATTTACCCTGAATTCATAGTAATAATTTGTAGTCTTAATTATTTCTACAATTTCAGGGTACATGTGAAGGAAAACATTGGACTTCTATGACTGATATGGTAACAAAATACCATATATATGCAACTTACTGTTAGTCCTGTTTAATTTTCTCCTTATAGAAAAACAGAACAGAAGAACAATTTTGTAATACAACATTGACTATCATCTGATGTCTACAGTGCATCCATGGAGCTTACTGTACAAAGGGAGATTATTTGTTTTAATTTTTTCCCTGTGAGCAGTAGAATCATCTGAACATGTCTTCTAAATGTGCTGAGTATCCCCATAGGAAAAAAATAGGATGTTCTCATGTAAATTAATTCCTTCAGTCTTTCAATATAGTTGATAACAAAGTAAAATGTGAGCTTCCCCATATACTTGGTGCACAGGAATATTCATAATGCAGATATCAGGCTACATCTGTACATATGGTCACAAAATGTCTTAGAGAGTGGGAGCTGTTTCTCATGTTACAGTTAAACATAGAGATCCATACTCTTGCATTTTATAACGTGAGAATGGTCATATTACTGTCCTTTTCAGGGGGTAGAGCTGTTAAGCCTGCCTGAAAGCCAATCCCTGCTTCTGCACGGATTAGGCTGAAAAAGACTGTGCACAGGCATTCTCACACTACAGGATACATTCATATACAAGCAGCCTTAAGTTAATTTCCTCTACAAGGTAGTGGAGATAAACTTAGCAATTTGAACAATAGCTGGTAAAATAATATAAGTTTAGATGGGAGCAGGGTGAACAAAATTTCTGTTGGATAGGTGTTGGGCTCCAATTTCCTGCATAGTCCCTTTCCCCTCCCTGGGAAATAAATTATGCAGAATAAACAAATGCATACAAATATGCTTAATCCTGCATAATTTAAATTTAGCTATTCTTGATACAGAATGTTCACAGCCCCAAACGCAGCCCTGAAATCTATATTCAATGCCAGGGACCAGCCCTGAAACAAGATGGGAGTTCTTCGTGAGCATTTGCAGAGTGCCTCGCTTTCACCATGGATGAACTGCAGCTAATCTCAGCGTGCCTGATAAAAACTTGAGGCTTCTGGGCTGTGTTTAGCCACAGAACCTTTTGTTTTAGAAATGAAACACTGCTTTTGAGATTGCTTTTTGACTCTTCAAGTACTTTAAAAGTTGTCACACAGAGGAGGGCCAGGATCTCTTCTCGACCATCCCAGAGTGCAGGACATGGAATAATGGGCTCTAGTTACAGGAAGCCAGATTCCTCCTGGACATCAGGAAAAATTTCCTGACTGTTAGAGCAATACGCCAATGGAACCAACTACCTAGAGAGGTAGTGGGCTCTCCCACACTGGAGGCATTCAAGGTGCAGCTGGACAGCCATCTGTCAGGGATGTTTTGACTTGAATTCCTGCAATGAGCAGGGAGTTGGACTCGATGGCCTTATAGACCTCTTCCAACTCTGCTATTCTGTGATTATGTGAGCACATCTTCGTCCCATGAATACTTCCAGTACTTGGAAGAGGAATAGAAAGGAAAAGAAAAATATTCTGAGTGAATGACTGGCTATGAAGGTGGTGCCAAGGCGAGAGATTTGGATTCTGGGACCACGGGCTACACTTCCTGGAAGATGGACTGCTGGCAAAGGATGGGTTGCACCTCACAAGGACTGGGAAGAATCTGTTTGGTCACAGCATGAGGAACTTCATCAAGAGGGCTTTAAACTGAATCCAACAGGGGAGGGAGACCTAAACTCGGGGGTAACAATGGAAGAAGGCCTCTGTGCCACAACGGAGAGAACAGCTCCAGCGGTGCCCAATAATAGTCTACCACAAAATGTAGGAAGAAAGTCGGAATATAAAGCACATAGTCTTCGATGTCTCTATACTAATGCCCAGAGTATGGGCAACAAACAGAATTAACTTGAACTCTTGATACATGAGGGCAAATATGACTTGATAGGGATAACTGAAACCTGGTGAGATAACTCCCATGGCTGGAATACAGGAATTGAAGGATATAACTTGTTCAAAAGGAACAGAAGCAACAGAAAGGGAGGTGGAGTTGCGCTGTATGTTAAAGATACGTATCTCTGCACAGAGATACAGGAAGATGAGCTTGGCAGCCCCATAGAGAGCATCTGGGTTAAAATAAAGGGGGCAAAGAATAAGACGAACATGGCGGTTGGAGTCTACTACCGACCACCCAATCAAGGAGAAGATGAGGATGAAACTTTTTAAAAGCAAATTGCCAATGTTTCAAGGAGGCATGATGTAGTAGTGATGGGTGACTTCAATTTCCCTGATATCTGCTGGTAGACAAATTCTGCAAAACATGGCCCCTCCAGGAAATTCCTGACCTGTGTTGCTGATAACTTCCTCCTACAGAAAGTAGAGGAAGGAACTAGAGGATCGGCCATCCTTGACCTGATTCTAACCAGCAGAGACGAGTTAGTGGATAAAGTGGCAGTTTCGGGAACTCTGGGGGAAAGGGACCATGTTATACTTGAGTTCTTGATTCTAAAGGAAGCAAAAACTGAGTGTAGCCAAACGCGTACCCTGGATTTTTGGAACACCAATTTTAATAAACTCAGAACAATGATAAGTAAGGTCCCATGGCAAGCGACTAATGAGAAAAGGAGCCCAGGAGGGGTGGGACTTTTAAAAAAAGGAAATTCTAGAGGCACAATGGCAAACAATTCCCACAAGGAAAAAAGGCAGAGGACAACAGAAGAAGCCAGCGTGGCTTCACAAAAAACTCAGAGATGACCTGAAAACAAAAAAGGACACACATAGGATGTGGAAGGAAGGCCAGGCTACAAGGGAAGAGTACAGGCAGGTAGCACAGAACTGCAGGAATAATGTCAGGAAGGCTAAAGCTGAGAATGAGCTGAGGCTAGCCAGGGATGCTAAAAACAACAAGAATGCTTTCTTCAGATACATGCATAGTAAAAGACAGAGGAAAGAAATGGTGGTTCAACTACGCAATGAGGATGGCAAATTGATAACAGAAGACAAAGAAAAGGCAGAAGTGTTCAATTCCTACTTCGGCTCGGTCTTCTCCCAAAAGAGAGTTTATGTCCCTGGCAAACCTGAAGTGCAGACTGAAGGGGCAGGATTGCAGCTTGAGATTGATAGGCAAACGGTCAAGGAACACCTGATTACTTTGGACGAGTTTAAATCTCCAGGGCCTGACGAGCTGCATCCTAGAGTAATAAAGGAACTGGCAGAAGAACTCTCAGAACCACTGTCTATTTTATCTTTGAGAAATCATGGAGGACAGGTGAAGTGCCAGATGACTGGAGGAGGGCAAATGTTGTTCCCATCTTCAAAAAGGGCAAGAACGAGGAACCTGGGAACTATAGACCAGTCAGTCTGACATCAATCCCTGGGAAAATTTTGGAGCAGATTATAAAGAAGTCAATCTGCAAGCACCTTGAAAGCAATCCAGTGATTACTAGAAGCCAGCACGGATTTGTCAAGAACGCTTATGCTGGCTCAGCTTGTCTGAGTGTGGAAAGCTAAGCAGGGTCAGGCCTGGTTATTACTTGGATGGGAGACCCCTCCTCTAGTTTCCTGCACTGAGCAGGGGGTTGGACTCGATAGCCTTGTAGGCTCCTTCCAACTCTATGATCTATGAAATCTATGAAATCCTGCCAGACCTCATTTTTTGATTAGGTAGCCTCTCTTGTGGACTGTGGGAATGCTGTGGACATAATATATCTGGACTTCAGCAAAGCTTTCGACAAAGTGCCTCATGATATCCTGATTAGCAAGCTAGCTAAAAGTGGGCTGGATGGAACAACTATCAGGTGGATCCACAATTGGCTACAGAATCAGACTCAAAGAGTGCTTATCAATGGTTCTTTCTCAAACTGGGGAGAGGTAACGAGCGGGGTAGCACAGGGCTCAGTCCTGGGCCCAGTGCTCTTCAACATTTTTATTAATGACTTGGATGAGGAGGTATAGGGAATGCTTATCAAATTTGCAGATGACACAAAGTAGGGTGGAACAGCTAATACTCTGGAAGACAGAAACAAAATTCAAAGTGATCTCGATAGGCTGGAGCGCTGGGCCGAAAACAACAGAATGAAATTTAATAGGGATAAATGCCAATGCTGCACCTAGGGAGAGGAAACCAAATGCAGAGTTACAGAATGGGGGACACTTGGCTCAACAATACTACAAGTGAGAAGGATCTTGGAATTGTGGTAGATCACAAACTGAATATGAGCCAGCAATGTGATGTGGCTGCAAAGAAGCCAAATGCTATTTTGGGCTACATTAATATCACTTCCCAAATCGTGGGAAGTGATAATTCCCCTTTACTCGGCACTGGTTAGGCCTCATCTTGAGTACTGCGTCCAGTTCTGGGCACCACACTTTAAGAAGGATGTAGACAAACTGGAGAGGGTTCAGAGGAGGGCAACAAAACAAAGCCCTATGAGGAGATACTGAAAGAACTGGGCATGTTTAGCCTTCTAAAGAGGAGACTGAGGGGAGATATGATAACACTCTTCCAGTACTTGAAGGGTTGTCACACAGAGGAGGGCCAGGATCTCTTCTCGATCATCCCACTTTGCAGGACACGGAATAATGGGTTCAAGTTACAGGAACCCAGATTCCACCTGAACATCAGGAAAAGTTTCCTGACTGTTAGAGCAATAAGACAATGGAACCAATTACCAAGGGAGGTGGTGGGCTCTCCCAGTCTGGAGGCATTCAAGGTGCAGCTAGATGGCCATCTGTCAGGGATGCTTTGACCTGGATTCCTGCATTGAGCAGGGGGTTGGACTCGATGGCCTTGTAGGCCCCTTCCAACTCTACTTTTCTATGATTCTATGATTCTTCACTTCAGTCTTGGCCTAAAAACAAAAAGAAATATTTGTAAATACCAGCTGGTAGAGCTGACATGGTGTCATAAAATTATAGATATAGAAGGTCGGGTTTAAAATATGTAAGAGGGCTTTACATTGTCAGAAGCATATAAGCCTCTAAGGACACAATCCTATGGCCGCTAGACACTGTCTAGAGTGCATAGAGGTTTAAAGATGTTCTTAAGGCTAATCTAAAAAAATGCAATATAAACATCAAAAACTGGGAAGCTCTGGCCCATGAACGATCTAACTGGAGGTTGGCCTTTCACAAAGGTTCTATGGACTTTGAAGAAGCCCGAGTGCAAGGTGAAAGAGAGAAACGTGCTAAGCGAAAAGCACGTCAAACGAATCCTTTACAGGACTATCTTCCATCTGGTAACCTGTGTCCTCACTGTGGGAAGCTGTGTGGATCTAGAATTGGCCTCCACATTCACTTACGGACCCATCGCTAGAGTCTACACAATTTTCTTTAGAATTTTCCTCCTTTTAAAATCTCCTTTTTGTAAATTTTTATCCTGGAAGACAATCTTACTCGGTCACGAGTGATCGCCTCATCACTGACTGACTGATAGGATAATTTGAAGTCCCAGTTCCGACCTCCAAATTCAGAGGTCCTCCTTCTTCTGCCCTCGCAACCAGTGCATAAAGAACTGCAGCAGCTGTGGCTCCGAGGTCACAAGAGCAACCTTGGAGATGGCGCTGGGTGGGCTTTCTGGGAGGCGGGGAGGGGAGAAGTGAGACTCCACTGGGATATGATGTATCCTGGCCGCACCTCAGACTGTCTTCCTAACAAGCAGGTACAAAAGACTTACATGGCCGAAATCAGCTGTCTTAAGTCTTTTGCAGGGTGGGAGAACCATGGAGGCAATCTTCTCCACGCTCCTTCCATCCTTGATAGGATGTCTGTAATCCTCCAACTTTCGAGCGTTACGGGCAACCACATTGGATTGCACTGTAAGATACACAAATTGTAAATGTTTTCGGAAAGTTTCTGGGTGGTATTTGTGGACATTTCTTAAGGAGCAGCTATGTTTCAAGTCTGTGTATGTGCCTATAATATGTGGAACATATGTGCAGAAACTCAGAATGTGCTCTTAAATAGAGGACCATTTGTTCCAGATATATTTGGTGTGTCTCCTTTGGGAAGTCCAATGTCCCCCCATTCCGTGTCTTCAGATCCCTCATCCTCCAGAGATTCTTCTCCTAGCCGTGACTCCTCAACTGCTTCTGCAAGTCCTCACCAGCCTGTCATAATTCATACATCAGGCAAAAAGTATGGATTCACTATCCGAGCAATCAGAGTTTATGTGGGTGATAGCGACATCTACACAGTTCACCATATTGTTTGGGTAAGGTTTTTAGCCTTTGCTTGTGTTGTAATAATGTTTGAAACAGGTAGGTTTTCCATTTACTGTTTCAAGTCTATATCAGATGATGGTAGGTATATGACTAATACACTGGCGTTCTAGCATGTTATCTGTCTCTTCTTGCAGTGGGTCAGAATGCTCACTATATGCCATTCAATATTAAGGCCGTGAGATTTTCTGTGCAGAGCTTAGCACACTGTTTCTTTTTTTTAAAATTGCAAATACAACAATAAGAAACAAAAAAGGGGGAACCACAAAGAGAAAAAAGGGGGTGGGTGGGAAGGAAGAACGTATCATAAAACATACCCATGCAAAATAATTTTACATAACTTTTAATATAAAAAAGATAAAAAGGGGAAAAGAAGGATTTAACACTCCCATTTCAAAAATATATGTTAATATAAGCAGTCCATACAAAATAAGCATCCATACAAAATTGACGGCTGTAGGAGATACATTCAAATATAGCAAGAGCAGTAAGATCTTCAGTCCACTGAATGATAGGTGGTGGGTGTTTATCTTCCAGGCATGAAGTATAAGTCTCTTTGCAACTGTAAGGGCTAATAGTATTCACTTTTGCTGTCCATCTGTTAATCCCACATCATAGGGATGTAACACACTGTTGGTTCTTAATTATATGTGACCAAAATGTCTTAATCAAAGCGTCCGAGGTCAAACCCAACAAGTAAGTCACCTCACAGGCTGTGCAGTCATCAAATGCTCTTCAGAATGGTTTAGGTTGTGCACCCATCTCCTAGGACAGGGGTGCAGAACCTCAGGCCCATGGACCAAGTCTAGCTGTCCAGGGTCCCAATCTGGCCCTCTTGGGTTCCCCAGAAAGCCACGCCTCCTTCACCCCCCCGCCACACCCCCAACTACCGATTGTTTGGAGGTATCCTGGTTTTTGCGCATTTTCTCTCCCTCCTCCCCATTCTAAAAGGTTGAAATGCCTCTCCTTCGGTTTAGATACTGGCAGTAAAAACTTTAAAGTAAAAGCTTTAAGATAAAGCATGCTGGTATTTATGGAATTTATGGCCCCTCCCCCTTTTGCCTTCTGGTTTTCCCACCACTGGAATGTGGCTCCTGAGAGCTTCTCCAAAATGGAATTCTGCTCTCGGGTTGAAAGAGGGTCTGCACTGCACCCCTGTCATAGGCAGTGGGTAGAAAAATTGTGGATGAGAGAGCTATCAAAGAGGATTAAACTGTTCAGTGACCTGTATGCCATATGGCTTCATTTTTATTTAATTAACTCATTTCTATTATTAGTATTATTCTTATTCTTACTCTTATATTTTCTAATTAAATGAGGCACACAACCTACCAAAATGCCTTAGTCAACAGAATTATGTGTTACAGCTAGGGACTTTGGTTTGGATTTTTATGAATCTGACCTGAGGATTCTGCAGCACACCGGCTTTTCCTGAGTCATGCGGATTCCACGGACTTGCACACTGTTTTTTCACTGTGGGGATTTGTACTAATTCGCATTAGCGCTAAGGCGCAAATGTGCTAAACCACATTATTATATATATAGTTATTTTGGGTCAGTTGTGTAAAAGGATTGGTAATGTGATAAATACACAAGTAAGATAAATAAAAACTTTGTAAGAGTTCTGTATTTTAAAAGCAGAAAGGTATAAACAGTTCCTGAGAACATTTCTTACACAAACCCATCTAAATGAATAGCAGTTTCACACTAGCTTATCAATCTTGATGGTATAGAACAGGAGTTGGGCAACTTATAACCCTCCAGATGTTTTGGCCTATAATGCCCATCACCATTGGCTATGCTAGCTAGGGCTGATGGGGATTGTAGGCCCAAATATCTGGAGGGACACATGTTGCCTACCGTTGGCATACAGTCTAACAGGGAGTCAGTCCTTCATAATCTGTTTGCAGCTGATCCGATTGATTTGGTTAGGGCACCACAGTTTCTGGGGCGTAGTGCCATTGGCTTCGCTAACCCAATGGATCAAGTCCTCTTTTCCACCTTACCTTTGCACCAAAATGATATACAAAAGCAAAATCTTTAGGAACAAGGTTGAGATCATTAGTAATCATGACCTCCTTGATGACAATTCAGTCAAGATTTTATCAATTACAAATTGAGTTATTCATTGTAGGGAAAGGTTGTAGAAAATATCTTGCAATCTCTTAATGTAGTAGATCTTTAATAGGTGAAAGAAGTTGTACTGGATAAACATTGATGAGTCTTCCATAGTCACTATTGATCACGTCAGTCTGAATTAATACATTTGTTTACATTAAATTAAAAGTTTTATGAAAATTGATTTGGACCTCTCAGCGGCTTTCAATACCATCAACCATGGTATCCTTTGGATAGGCTATCTGAGTTAGGATGTGTGGGGCACTATATTGCCATATCCCACTCCTACTTTGATGGACGATTCCAGAAGGTAGTGCTGGGGAATTATTGCTCTGACCCATGGCAGTTGTGTTATGTGGTTCTTTAGGGCTCTATTTTATTCCCCATGCTTTACAACATCTACATGAAACTGGGAGAGGTTATCTGAGGATGTGGGCTGAGGTGTCACCAATATGTAGATGATACCCAGGTCTACCTTCCCTTTTCATCTAGTACAGGTGAGGCAGTGAATCTTCTGAACCAGTACTTGGACAGGGTAATGGACTGGATGAAGTCTAATAAACTGAGTCTCAATCCAGACAAGATAGAGATACTTCTTGTGGGTGGTTCATCTGTCTGGTTAAATGATGTTCAAGCTACTCTGGAGGGGGTTGCAGTTCCCCTAAAGGAACAGGTTCATAGTTTGGGGAGTTCATCATTGGCACTAGAGGCACAGGTGGCCTCGGCTTGGAGTGCGTTTTATCAGTTTAGGCTAATATACCAACCATGACTCTACCTGGACAGAGATAGCCTTGCGACAGTTATTCATGCTCTGGTAATCTCCAGTTTGAATTATTGCAATGTGTTATATGTTGGGCTACCTTCAAAAATGGTCCAGAAACTTCAGTTAGCCCCAAATAGGGTGGCTAGACTGCTAACTGGGATTGACCGATGTGACCATATTATTCCAGTACTTTGCCATCTAATTTGCCACTTAGAGCCCTAAACAGCTTGTGTTCAGGTTACCTGAAGGAGTGTCTCCTCCCATATTTACCTACCCAGGCACTAAGGTCATTATCTGAGGCCATCCTCCAGGTGACCCTGCCAAATGAGGCGAGGTGGGTGGCTACAAGAGAAGAGGTCCTTTTCAGTGGTGGTACCCCATCTGTGAAATGCTCCCCCTCTATAGCTGTTTGTACAACCAAATAGGAAAAATAAGACTTCTAGTTCAAAAATTTCTCTTCCCCCACCCCCCCTTTGCTTCCTAGAATGTTGAAGAAGGAAGTCCAGCTTATCAGGCTGGACTGAAGGCTGGTGATCTCATCACACACATCAATGGAGAGGCAGTGCATGGCCTTGTTCACACTGAAGTCATAGAGCTGTTATTAAAGGTATAGTATAGTATAGTATAGTATAGGTATAGTATTCCAGAAACCTTTATCTTACACTTTGTTCAACAGATACCTTTTCTTCCGGGGGCTGGTTTTTACTAGAGGTAACACCTTGTGTTGTCCAGGATTTCCTTGGTGCTCACCAGTTTGTCTGCAGTAATAGCAAGAAAACATAGCCATGAATCCACAAATTCAGTGGACATTTGATCTCCACTAGAACATTTGGAGCTAACAATACACACCTTTGTTTCATACCATATATGCCAGCACTGCTCAGCTGGCAAAATCGTGAATATAAATTTAAATTAGCCTATAATTAAAGTAATTTATAAGCATTATTTCTGAGCTAGTCAACCATAATTTTAAATAGAACATGCTGGTATCAAGAAGTTCCTCTGCAAATTTGTTCAAATTGTGAATGTGTCTTTCACGTTTAACTCTTTGAAACTAGAGGAAATATTATAATAATCCTCCTTTAGTTGCCCTGGGCATCTGGTGCTGGCTCTGAACCACATGAATTTGGCTAGTCAAGTGGTACATTGTTAGAAGCCTAAGGATTAATAAAAACTTAAACATAAGAAAACTGAGACCTGAATGCACCCCTCACAGCGATGGGACAGGCAGGCAGTGGGGGTGGAGATACATTCCCAAGTCAGTGAAGAGAAAAATAGCACAAGTGTAATGATATAAAATGAAGCACTCTTTGCAATTATCTATCCTTTGAACTGTGTAATCATATTTCATCCTCATTCAGTGTTTCTGATAACACCTGACAAGTGTCATTGCTGTGTTAAAGGAGGCATTCAGCAGCTGGTCCTTTCAATTACACTTGGTTTTTTCCATGTTCGTGTGTCAAGCACACCCTGGACAGAGCTTTGCTTTGTTCTTAGAAAGACTAGATGGTTTCAAGATATATTACAATATGGTAGTTAAGATGTTTTTTAAAAGCTGCTGACTAGTATTGTATGAGTATTGTAGTATTGCCCTCTACAGTTTTGTCAGCGTCTGTAATTTTGCCAGCTGTTTTCTTCAGGTATTGGTCGTAAAAAGATTATTCAGATGAATTGTAGATACAGCATCAATCCAGCAGGTGGTGAAAGAGGATGAACCTACTACATATGTACCTGAGCATGTCACTGAGAGCACAACCAGTCCCCCCCCCCCCATGGGAATGGAAATCTTAACTGTCCTCAAAATAAAATGCAGACGTCATACCGTGTTCCTATTGTATATTCTGTATTAATCAGAAAGTGCATTCATATATTTGCGTCAGCCACGTCTTGGATTCTAATTCTGTGGGGAGAATTCTTTGTATTTTTTTAAAAAATGATTTTTGTACAGAGTGGTGTGTGTGTTTAGGTACTTACGACCTTAAAAGTTCTTTAAAATTTTGTCTTTTGGAAAAGTAACAAATCCAGAAAAAATATTTTTTTATTACTTTTGTGATTGAATGTACCTTCCACAATCCTGTCAGCTCATGGCTGTAATTGGGTGTTTCTGCTAGTGTGCTAAAAGCCCATTTGCAGAGAGCTCAATGCTTATACACAGCAGCCTAATATGTGGTGTCGGAGCTGGAAATCTGTGTGTTTTCTGGCAGCAGCCATTCATGGACAGGATCATGTGACTCAGTCCATCTGAGCATGATACTTCCATGAAGAGAATAAATATTCCTTTCCTACCAGAGCAAGATGCTAACACATGAAATACAGAGCATCATTAAAAAAAAAAGAGGGCAATTTATTTTCTCTCTCTTTTTCAGACATTGGCCAGGATACATAGAACTACTTTAGCCATACCCAAAGGGCCTGGGCATAGCGAGTGGAATTTTTGACTTGCTTACTTTGAACAGCAGATCTCCCCCCCCCCCCCCCCCCCGGCCACCCCTTGTCATATCACAATCTGTTTCTGAAAGTCCCCTCAGTTTCAAAAGAGATTTGTTATGCAGGAAATGGGACTGGTGTATGTATCCAAAGCTCCCTTGTGTGTCTGGCACTAGTGGTGCAGTTGTTTGGATCCAGACCACTGCTTTTCAGCTCCCCTAAAGATCCTTTAGAGCTCTACAATTGACTTGTAATACAAAACGTAAGTGAAAACTAAAAGCGGGGGGGGGGGGGGAAGCATTGCTCCACACTAAAAATCTAGACCTAGAATTGCCTAACTCAATGAAATCATGGCCTAAATGCTGCCTTAATGAGCAGTGTTATTCAAAGAATTTTAATTTTAGAGCGAAAGGTAATCTCAGTCAATATGTAAACCCCATTATATTTTACTGCATCATCTACATTATAGGTGTGGTACTGACAAAAAGCAGGAGTGACCAAGATTTACTCTCAAAAGGCCCTGTAGTCCTAGATGACTAGTATAATAAACTAGCTTAGATAGGTGAAACTAGTAAAAGCCAAGAACTGTTCGTGAAACTGAAGTAGGAGAAATGTTTCTTCCTGACCATGTACCGGTAATCTGTCATTCTGAATCTGTCATTCAATATGGAAGAAAAAATGGTACAGTGACAACTTACTCCTTGAACATTCTTATTTGACAGAGTGGCAATAAAGTGTCAATTACCACAACTCCTTTTGAGAATACTTCAATAAAGACAGGACCAGCTAGAAGAAATAGCTATAGGGGCCGAATGGTTAGACGGAGTAAGAAAACAAAAAAGAAGGAAAGTTGGAAAGGTAAGTTGTGGTTGCCTAATTAATACAGAATAAATGTGTAACTTTTATGCAAACATGCTTTTGTATCTTTAAGTATAGGGCTTTCTTTTCCTTTACAGATAGTTTTTCAGTGGCATATATTTGTGTAGTAGACAAATATTTTTCCAAAGTACAATTTTGGATTTTCAAAAAAAAGTTTTGCCTGCAACAACCAAGGATACAAACCCACATAGTAGAAATCAGAGCATTGTCCCAGACTTCTATAACCAAAAGATCAGAAAGTAACTCTATAGAGTTTGTAGATAATTATGGATTTTTGCTGCTTACACATCTTCATTTCTAAAACTCTGGCTGCAGTGTTACATACAGTGTTGCTAGTCCTATAATACCAGTTTTACTTCTTGAGAGTAAGGGAAATGTTATTAAAGACAAGATAATACTGTGACAACCTGCTTTAGCCAATTATATGTTATTAGGAGCATCTGTTTTACAGAAGAGTTCTTGTTTTCCCATTAGGAGAAGATCTCTCTTCAAAAGCTGGCTAAACAACCATCACCCCTTCTTCATACTAGTCGGAGTTTCTCCTGCTTGAACCGCTCGCTCTCATCAGGGGAGAGCTTGCCTGGCTCTCCAACTCACAGCTTGTCCCCCGCTCACCAACCCCAAGCCTCCGCTCCACCCCTGATTTCCCCTCAGGTGAGTATTTGAGGACAGAGATACCCATTGCAAGAAAAGAGCGATGCTCACACACATGGGCAGGCTTCCCTAGTTGCTTCAGCAGAAGAGACAAATTAAGTACAGAGCTGAATTTTCAGAAAGAAAACACACCAACCTTGAAGACTAATATAAGGAGCCAAGGCTGGCCTTGTATATTCTTCAGCTACACAAATGTTGGTCTAGTGCAAGTTTGATTGCATCAGCTATTTTGTATTTCTTTTTTGCTTCATTGCACAGAGAATTGTTATAGAAGGTATCTGGGATGAATATAGCTCAAGATTCTATACCGCAGTAGTCCCAAAACCCAAGCTTAATCATGCTATTAAAGCTTCAGAAAGAGCTGCATATTATATCAGCCACATACAGTGACTTGTGTTAGCTCTATATTCATATCAACTACAGGAGGCCAGTATTATGCCAAATAGCATAGTTCTCTGCAGAGAAAAATCTGAAAGTAGGTCAAGTTCAGTTAATTTAAACTTTAAGGGGAAAGGCAGGCAAAGAAGATTCAAAAGCTATAGAGATGTGACTTTTGAAAACCAATATGTTCAAGCTATATTGGGTTCAACATATGTTTTTTTCTCCCTGACCTATACATTTTATAGAAACAACCTGTTTCATAATTTATGAAAAAGCATTGACTAAAGAAGCTAGTGTAATTTTATTTGTTTTCTCTCCCAGGTACAAATTCTTCTCAGAGTAGCTCTCCAAGTTCAAGTGCGCCCATTCTCCAGCTGGCTCAGGACAATTAGACCCAGCACACTTCATGGTTTGGGTCACAAGCTTGGTGGGCAAGATACAGATCGAGGAAGACGCAAATCAGCTGGCAGCATTCCTCTCTCGCCTTTGGCACGGACTCCTTCTCCAACACCTCAGCCAACATCTCCTCAGCGGTCTCCATCACCTTTACTTCGGGCATTCTGTTGGAAACACGAAAATAGCTCAGGCTTTCCCTGCTAAAATGCACTCTCCTCCCACTATTGTCAGACATATTGTTAGGCCTAAGAGCGCAGAACCACCAAGGTCTCCATTGCTCAAGAGGGTTCAGTCAGAAGAGAAACTTGCTCCTTCTTATGGTACTGATAAGAAACACTTATGCTCCCGCAAACACAGCCTAGAGGTAACTCAGGAAGAAGTTAATAGAGAGGTATCTCAGCGGGATTTAACCCTTCAGAGGGAGGAGAATGTGTTGGATGCCCCATCCCTCACACGAGTGAGGCCTGCAGAACAGGGCTGCTTAAAACGTCCCATTTCCAGGAAGCTGGGTAGGCAAGAATCTATTGATGAGCTGGACAGAGAAAAATTAAAGGTCAAGATAGTTGTAAAAAAGCAAGATCTGGCAGAGAAACAAGAATATTTGCAGAAAGCAAGCACTGTACATGAACTTTGTGGTGAATCAGAGAGCTCTGTTACCTCATGCTTGGAGAGAGAGAGATGGCAAGAAAGCATTTCAGAAAGCTTTGGAAAGATCAAACCACTTTGAAACTAAAATTGCAGCTCTTGAGACACAATCAGTAGGTGGCATGTTAAAAGACACCCTTCAAAAGAATGCAAGCTTGAGATCAAATGATTATATTGCTTCAGATGCGCATGCACTATGTCATGGGCCTTGCTTAATGAACTCAGTCATTTGTCTACGACTTCAAAGAATTTCCCCTCCATGTACATTGCAAGATGTTCTGCCTCACTCATCTGACAAGATGCCGAATGGAAAAGGAGAAAATGTAGATAAAACTGCACCAGCAAAGAATTTGTCAAATCCGAAAGATTAGATAGTAAGCTTGCAAATATTGATATCTTCGGAAGAAGATGTCCTTTGAAGAAAAAGATGACAGCCCCTGCCCAGTGGTAAAGTCCAAACTGACATCAAATGTACATGAGTGCATCAACTCAATGCAGGTCAGACCTATAAACATGCTGCCGGATTCCAGTTCAGTTGCTGAAAGCAGATCATTATCAGCAGTGCTCATGCTGCTCAGATTAATTCTGCTCCTTTTGTTCCTCTCAAAGCCTTGAATGGCCGAGCAGAAACTGGTGTGGAGAAATCAGCCCTGATTTCCACAGAGTCACCTGTCCGAAAGAGCCCTTCAGAGTATAAGCTAGAAGGGAGGTCTGTGTCTTGCTTGAAACCAATTGAAGGCACATTAGATATTGCTTTACTTTCGGGGCCACAGGCTTCAAAGACAGAAGTTTTCTTCATGTGCATTGCCAGGAGGCCAGCATTCCAAAAATGATGTTCTACTCACATGCCAAGGTGATAGCAGTGTGAAGCTTGAGCCATCATGTCAGAAAGAACAGCCACCAACCTTCCAACAAACCAATTCTTACAAATCTGATGTGCTGGAGTTCCAGCATTCAAGTCAAATAAAAGTACTCAAAGCTCACCAGCAACGTCTGTAACCATTGAACAGCAATCAGAAAAAATGCTCACCAATCTCAGTGCGCAATATGAACCTTCTATAAGAGTGGCTAATAAAAAGAAAGAGATAATCCAACTTAGTGCAAATGAGACTAAATCTAGCAGCCTCCAAAACCAGAGTTCTGCCTTGACAACCTGTAAGTTGCCCAGATGCTTGGAAATCCTGAGAAATCTAAACGAAAAGAGAAGAAAACCACCAAAGAAGTGTCTGATGATCACACAAGGGCTCAACGCAGTGGTGATGTGCTCCTAGAGAAGCCTGAGGTAATTGAAGATTCCTCAACAAAGAGAGCTGTTACAGAAGTGTCCCCAAATCAAGACCCTAAACGCATGCAGAGGTATTCATTTGATTTGACTACACAGCTACAAACATGTGGAACAGCAAAAGTACAGATAACAAGCTCAAAGATGAAGCCCAAAGATGGCAAAGATATCAAACAATCCGCAAAAGAGGATGTTCGCACCACTAGAGAATCTTCAGGAAATGAATTGGGCACGCAGAAAGTATCTTTCAAGCCTGATGCTTCAAGTCTCCAAAAGTCTTTACAAACGTCACTTCTCCAGAAGTCTTTACAAGCATCATCAGATTCTAGTTCTGCTAAAGTGGAAAAAAATCTGGTTGGTATAACTGTGCAAAAGGACAGCTCTCAAGACCTGGGGCAAAAGAGCAGAGGCAGTTCAAAAGTGCACAAGCTTCCACCTTCTGGCAAAGAGCTCAGCTTTGCTTCTAGGCAGCAAGATAGCAATTCTGATACTCCTGCTGTAAAAGAATCATTCAACAGGCCATCCATAACAGATGTTCCTATGTATTACAGCAGCCAAGATAATCTCAGACCTGCATCGTATGTGGAAAATAGCACTGTTAAGTCTAGGCAAGTCTCTGACGCATGTTCCTCCCAAATTAAAGCAGTCTGACAAATTGACACAAAAACAAATGGCTACAAAGGTAAAAGAAAAAGAAACTGGTGTTCAGGCTTTGGCTGGTTTTCGTAAGGAGGGCAAAAAACATCAGTAAGACTGCAACAGATTCTGTTCCATACCCTTCAGGTTCTCAAAGAAAACTGAATAATGAGCATATCCAGGTAGAAAGGCATCTGGTCGGAGAATGTGGGTCAGAGCGCTCAATCCAAATCAATAGCACCATACCTGAAAAAACTGCTTAAATCCTCCAGTAAAAGCCAGGCGGCAGCAGTAACTCCAGACAACATGAAGCATGTTCAAAGGCAAGAGATGGCAAGCTTTAGTGACCCTGTTGATCAAAAGCCATGCCATACACGCAACAAGCCAAGCATGCCTCTGAAGGCATCTACTATAAAAGAGTGTCCCTCGCTGAACAAACAGGCGAACAAGGGCCTGAGTAATCAGACCACCTCTGCAGAAAAACTGTTGGAAGGGAAAAAATGCACTGATGCACTTTATTTTCAAAATGACCATGGGAAATCAGAGTCTAGCCTTTTCCTTCCCAGCTGTGATGCCAGAGGAAAAGCTGTGGAAAAGGCAGTCATGGGTAGCAAGAACTTTCAGGACACTAAAGGAAAGGACACATGAATCAGAAAGAACTAGCCGAAGGGAGCAAGCAGCATGCAGCAAAATATTCCTCCTCAGCTGCTTTGCAGAGTTCATGTCGCACAGTTGCAATTACTACAAAGCCACTTGACTGCTCATCCAGCTTCCATGAATTTCGACAGGAAGCCCCTATTTTGCCTTCCACAAAGGCTAAGCTAGGCTCACCAGAACCGCTTGCAGTGAGCTGCAGGGAAGTGAAAAAACAAACCAGCTCTTCCGTAGCAGATGGCAGGGCTGAAATGACTAAAAGTGTTTTCACTGTTGGGTTTGCACTGTACTCCATCCCCCATGGAAGAGCACATTCCCATTTCAGACTCAGGGGGAAAGCCCAGAAGCCAAGAGAGGTCTCGCTCTGCTAACACTGTGGACATCAAGGAAAAGACCCTGTCCTGCCTCAGTCTTCTGCTGTGAGAAAACAGAATGTAGCTGAAGATTTGCCAAAGTCGGGGACTTCAGCTGACTCTCTCCATGCACTTTCATCTGACAAAGACTCTGCTCGGCAGAGGCGAGGAAAAGACACCTCACGAAGTAGTCCTCACAAAAAAATTTCCTAATAGCAAGACTTGCAAGTAGGACTTCTTAGTTGAAAATCCTAGTGTCTTGTCTTACCTTCAGAAATCAGCACTGTGTAGTATTTTCTTGCAGAAAACAGTTCAGCGCCACTTAAGCAGGGTGTGTAAAGAAAGGACTTGTTTCCCCCCCCTTAAAATGCCTTCCCAAATGTAACCGGTTAAACTGTTACCATATTGTATTTGTACGAAAATACTTTTACAATTTGAGAGACATGTTGCAGGGGCAACAATGACAATTTTTCTGTAAATACTTAGTAGCATGTATAATTTTGAATGTAGTTGTATCCACTTTGCTGCTGATTGCGCTGTTTACTCTATCTTTTAATGATAGTTGCTTTGCCACTAGTTTGCCATAATCTAAGAAGAAGCAGAATTACTAAAGCTAGGCAGAACCGACAAATATACTGGGCTGATGGGAAGAAAGGGGTGCCCCATTTTGTACTTGTACAAAATTCTATACATAACTATACAATTTATGAAATTATAGATCTAGTGGCTGTCAGTGAGTTTAGATGTGTTTAGATCTGGAGGTTGATAGTCTTGTCATGAGCTAGATTTACTACTTTAAATAGATGACCAAACTGCAGCTCTTTAATGCACAATGTCTGCCTTTTCATTAGGCTATACCAGTATTGGGGAAAGGGAAGAGTCTCCATTATAATTCTCCAACCATCCCATTCACAGTATAGTTTTCTGGTAATATGAAGTTGTGTTCTCCTTTCCTTCATCTCGTCATAGGCTGAAACTTCAACATCTTTGTGGGGAGTTTAGTTTCTGTTGTCTTGATTCAAATAATATTTATTTACGGTCAGGCCTTTTTGGTGTGAAGCTCATGCAGAAGCACATAGCATAAAGTGCTAAACCATTTTCATTTACACTAACAAAGCATCTTTGGTATCATGGTAGGTAGGTTTGAATATTAGTGGCTCAGCTTTCTTTTCTATTTATCACAAAAGTGGTGAAGTGTGTGAGGGGAAGACATTTTCCAGTGTCGTATCTAGATAATATATCCAGCACCTGATAACATATTGAATACCTGGCTGGGGCCTTATGTTGTAGATTAAGCTTGCTGTTTTTAGCAAGTCATCCTAGGTTCACATTCTTTTGGAAGTACATTAAGTAGCTCTATACATTTCATATTGTGATCTTTATTTGTATGCAAAAGAAGTAAATGTAATTTTTTTAAAGGACAAAGGCATTTTTGTAAAAAAAAAAGGGGGGGGAGGGGCTGTTGGAGCTATTTGGTGCTAGAATGTGAGTGTCCTTTTTACTTTTGCTAAGCCTTATTTGAATCTTGTGGATTGTGGAATATGTCTAATTTGTCTGATTAAATTTAGAGCAAGTATATTTGGTTTGGTTGGAAACTTGTACAGCAATACTTCAGAAAGATTATCACAGAAAAGTATGCTAGAGTGACTTGGATTCAGGAAACAATTTGTGAGTGGGTTTTTCCTCTTCAGTATTTCCTTACAAAAGCTCATCTAATGCTGACCCTCCTCCAGGACACTTTTTCCTGTTCCCGTAACTATATTCACCCAAGCATAACACAATTATGAATTGGCTGCTTGTAAGATACTTACCAGTGTGCTAAATGCATTTCCTTGGTGGGAAAGGAGTAAATTAGTTTGGATTTTGTTCATCTTTAGAAGTTTTTGCTAAGAAAATAAAATTACCAGCAAATCCCTCTAATTTTCCATGAAGTGTTAGTACATTCATCTACCCTTCCATGTGCTCATAATTAATTTCAAACAACTGGAGGATTTTTGTTTAAAAAAAAGATCAGTCCTAGCATTACTGTCTGTATCTGTATTTTGGGAATGAAATCTCTGAACACTAATGCACTCCAAAAACATGACATTTCTATCTGGGAGGTATTTCATAGTATTACAGATACTTGCATTTAAAAACCTTCCACTTGTTTTCTTTAAAGCACATTTAGCTATCTTGTTTACAAATGTATCTTTTTATGTATATTTTGTATAGTGCTTTATCACTTCTGCCAAATATTTTCCCCCATTTTGGAAGTGTAGTAGCACCTAAGCTTGCATTCATGTAGTCCGTTTGTTGATGTTTCCCTTACAGTGAACTGTTAAAGATCGTCTTAAGTGTATACTCTTTTGTCAGCCTTTGTGTGGTTGTTTATTAAAATGTCCCTTTGTAGTACTTACTACTGTAGATTATCAAATTATTAAAGAAAAAAGTTGTTAGGATCTGTGCAATAAAGTGTTTGCAGTCTTATTTACTTTAAGAAATCCTCATAGATGTCATAACCATTGGATATTGAATAAAATATTTATACTTATGCAGTTGCAGAATATTGAAATAAAACTGAGCATGAAAGGGAATTGAGTTTCTTTCTTGAAGTGGCTTCCTTGAATTCTCACTAAATATAGCTCTTTAATATACAAGCTATAATGGAATGAAAAGCCAAGATGGTGTAGCCTGTTACTTTTCTTCCACTGATAAATAGACTATGTGTGAAGGGGCATCACGCATACAGCGTATTCACATGTCACGCTAACCCACGCTGGCAGTAAGCCACGGTGGGTTGGTTGTTGGCGAAACAAGTCACAGTGAGCCCAACAGATGATCAGGCTCACAGTGGGTTGTTTGCCACCTTCTTCCCCCTTGGTCCTCCTGCAGTTATCCCAGGGGACACCGCAGGAGGACTGAGTTGTCTCCCCCTCCCTGCTGCAATCATGAGCTGTTTTGGGCTTGCCACAGCTTTTTTCCCCCTTAATTTTTTTAATTTAACTTTATTTCAAACATTATATATAAAACAAATTTAAAAACCATACATATAACTACTAAGGTGCACCCATCACCACGGGACCAAGAATTAATTTCTATCATAATCATTATTATTCAATATTCCCAAAATACATCATATCTTGACATGGCTTACTCCCCTTTCCCTTTACTAAAACATAGTCTAGGAATAGTCCCCAAATATCCTTGAAGTTATTTTTCTTTAATTGTCCGTTTTTACATTTGATACTACAAGTTAATTTATCACTTAAGGCGATATCCCATACCTCTTTATACCAATCAATAATTGAAAACTGATGTTGAACTTTCCATTTCCTTGCTATCATTAATCTTCCCCGCGGTTAACAAATTTACAATTAGTTTCCTTTATATCTTGAGAACAAACAAGTTTCTCTGTTATGATAACATCACTAATTTTGGACAGACCTCCAGATTAATACCAATAATTTCTGAAATTTCTACAAAAATTTTTGTTCCAGAAATCCAGTACACTTTTACAACTCCACCACATATGAGCATAAGTACCAAGATCCTGGCATCCTCTCCAACACAATGGAGAACAATTACTATCTATTTTATTTAATCTTACCAAAGTCAGATACCATCTCCAAATAATTTTATAGAAATTTTCTTTTATCCTTACTGACATGTTTCTTAATATACATCTGCCCCAAATATTTTTCCACCCTTCATTCGAAGTCTCCTCAAATTCCATATCCCATACCATCTTGAGATTATCTTTTTGCTCTTCAATTTTTTGAATCATTTTATATATATCCTTTGTTATACCTCTTGAAGAGATGTTCCCTTCTACAAGTTCTCTAGATACCACTTTCTTTTCAAATCCAGTAAGTTCCCTATCATACTCATTCTCCTCTTCCATTTCTTGGTCCACTTATCTAATTGCATTAAATTTAACCACAAAATTCTACCTGGCACAAGCATTTCAATTATTTGTTGTCTAGACTCCATTTTTTCAATCCAATCCATTAATTTGATAACCTTTTTTTTTCTAAATAAGACTTCCAAATGTGCGTTTTGTGGAGGGAAAAGTTTTGGTAAGCCTGAAATGGCTCGCAATCGCAGTGGGGAGGTGGGGGAGCCAGTGCTAGCTGCCCCCAAGTGATGCTTGGGCACTTCAGGGGTGGCTGGCACTGGTGGTTGCCCAGGAGCCACTTGGCAAGATCAGGAAGGGTTTTTGCTGCCCTTGCTAAGCAGCTCCGTAGCAGATTCCCCATGCTCACAATGGGCTCGGTTGCCTGGGTTTGGATGACACAACAACCCATTGTGGGTACAACACCCCATGGGTTGTTGGGGTGGCTTGTTGCCCACAAACAAGCCACCCTGGGGTAATGGGTCCAGATTTGCACAACACGATAACCCATTGTGGGTAGCTACCCACAATTGGTGTGTTGTGAACCCAGTCATAGAAAAGGGCAGCAGAACCTGAGGTCACACAGCTGCATTGCTCTGCCTCCAGCATTCACACATTAGGCATATATGTATGCAGGGGAAAGCCTACACACATAGGTAGTGGTGGCTGTTACATCCATTTGTTGGTTCCATATGTATGAAATGTTTTTCCTGCAGAAATGAGTTGTGTTGATTCTTTACTAAAAAAAAAAGTTTCTGGGTAAGCATTCTGAGGGGAGAAACTACCTCCAACTAATGGAACTGTACAACTACATATCAAGAGTATGTTGTGTGACATTGTTCTGGGTCCATGCTGATGATTCACAGCCATATTTTCCAACCCCAACTTTGTATGGGTGGAGGGATAAGGAGGGTAGTTATGCACCCGTGTGGTGTCTTGATCTCCCAGCACCACAATGCATCCTGATCAAATGCTCACGCAAGAAGGAATGTGGCTCTTATCTGAATTGCACATCTACCATGTCCTGAGATGGGTGGGTGCAATGAACAGTGCACGATGTGGCAGAATATGTAATCGTATCGGATGCACTAGAACTAGAGCAGCCTTCCCCAACCCTGGTTCCCTCCAGATGTTTGAACTACAACTCCCATCTTCCCTGACCATTGGCCATGCTGGTTGGGGTTGGAGGGAGATGTAGTTGAAAACATCTGGATGACACCAGGTTGGAGAAACCTGCACTAAGGATTAATGGTTCTTATGAACATAGACTATTAACTAAATTACTATTGTTAAGACATGCATACTGATAAACTGCAGTCATAACACACCCTTTGTGATGTGTTAAACAATTGTATGTTTTGTTTTCTCTAGTGATCCTCCAAGCTCTCCAACCTTGGGTCCCCAGATGTTGCTGGACTAGCTCCCAGAATCCCTTGCCATTAGCCATGCTGGCTGGGTATGCTGGGAGCTGATAGCTTTGTATGGAACATCATACTGCATTCTATTAAACATTTATTTAAAAATCTGGAGTAGGGCCCCACTTGATTTTCTTATGAACAAATAGGATATGTTTTTGCATACAAAATAAGCAGATTTTTGTTTTCATTACCCAGTGCTCAGAAAACATGCTTTTTGACAAGTTCCAGTGTTTGCGGATCTAATAACTGTCATGTATATAATTGCATGCCAATAAGATCATTAGTTGTTAGAGGTATTCATAAAAACACCCCAAATTACTAAATTGGTTACTTTTATTCCCCCAAAAAGTACATAGATGTCAGACCCATTTATCCTCTTCAGAATAACAAGAAATCAGTAGTTTAATGTTTCATGCACACAGAATTACACAACAACCTCCACCTGTTCTGGAACCCAAATCATGCAGGGTTCCTGAACGCATAAAAAGCCAGTGAAGTGAAGAGATCTGCTCACAAAGACTTCTCCCTGTAGATGTCCACGCCTACTGTGCGGACAGTGGGCGTGGGGCTGAGGGAGCTGCATGACATTGTTGAGGACCACTGGTCTGGTCCTACAACCCCTTTCTACCCATGAAGGGAATATCTATGGACAAGGAACACTAGTGATAAAGACCACAAGATGTGATTTTGTGTTTCGACCTTGGGTGATGTTAGCTGTGGTTTTGGCAATGTAAAATTAAACATTCTTAGTTGCCTTTCTGCTATGCACTCAGAGTGACATACAATTGGAACAGAAATTAATCTAGAGTGGCTAGTACCAGGACACGTGTTTTGCTTTGTCCTCCTGAATACATTGTTTTCTTAAGGTTTTAATTTCTGCTCTTGCATCTTACAAAGAAGGAAGTGTAAATGTGCACCTTTGTAAATTTACGAAGTGGCTGGATTTGGACGGTATGATATAATCATAGTTCAGTGTTATATGCTCAAGCCTTGCATCCCAGCCCACAGTCTCTCACCACCTGAGACAAGAACATGGAGCTGCTATGAAGTGCCATAATTGCATGCTAATTTTGACCCTTTGGGGGCTCTGTAGCTGCTATGGAGTCTCCAAAGGGTCAAAATTAGCTTTCAAACAAGCTAATTTTGATCTTTTTGGTGCTCCATAGCAGCTCCAGACAGTATTTTGTTTTAATTTTTTATAACCCCCTGTTTTTGGCACATGTGCTCAGGGATGTGGCCGGGGGGGCACACAACAAAGTGCCCCGTGGACATCCCGATGTTGCTCACCCCTGATCTAGGGAAATAAGCCAGGATCAGAAAACACCGTTTTAAGTTGGCTTTTCCCCTAACCTATAGGGAGCCATAGGCTAACCAAAATTTGTCTAGGTTCACACCTACCAACAAATCATAGCTGAAAATGAAATGAACGCTTCCAATTTCCTCACAGTCACATTGGAAGACAAGGAGAAAAGAGGTTGCAAGCCGGAGGCTCATTCACATAACACTAAACTATGGTTTAGCATTACATCTTAATAGAGGCAATATGTTTACATTTTGTAAAGGATTATACATAGCATGTGTTCCATGACCTTGTAAAAACACAAAACCATCAGCGTAAGATGTATCTGTACAATTATTCTGGCATGTTAAAACATTGTAATTAAAACACTGAAAGCTATTAAGAGGGAAAGGGCAATTTGTATAAGTTCCTATATGTAAATAAATTTGAGCAATATACAAATCAAGAGTTCCTGTTTGTTTGTTTGTTTGTTTGACGTTCTCTAGCTGGTGCCACCACCACAAGTTCATCAGGAAAGTACCTGTTTATCTGTGTATAATGTTACGATTAAATAGATTTGTAACACTAAAAGAATTTTCAGAGAATGCCAGCCAGGCAGTGTAAACAAACAAAATATCACAATTTTTAGGATAATTCTCCCTGATGTCGATACGTGCATTCACAAACAAAAATTTGGCTTTAATGTGTACCAAATAAGGCAGTTTTCGGCAATAATGAGGGAATTTTCAATGCCACACCACTGGAAACAATGAACGGACTCTTCTGTCACCTGGCTGTACAGAGCACAGGCAAAATCTTCTAGAAAGCAAAAGGAGTGAGCAATTCCAGTACATCATAAAATATGGCCAGTAGTGTTTTACTATTATTAATTCCTGTAAGAGACAGTAGTCCTGCTTTACCTCTTCCATGTGTTCGATCAGTGCCTGGAGCGAGAGTGGGATTCGTGGCCTGATCCCGCCCACCCCCAGCCATTGTGCATTTGGTGAAAGGTGGGAATGGGTTCTACCCACGTACAACTGGCTGATCATAGGCTCTGTCCATGCTTTTGGGAACCCAGATCACTCATATGCCCAGCTTTTCTCATTTTCCCGTGAAGGCACACAGGTTGGTGCCAGAGCCAACATTTATGATCCTGCTTCTCCTCCAAGCATGTGAGAGCGGCTGATATCCATGAAGCCAATTTCACGGGTTGCTCATGGAACAGCCACGCGTCCACAGGTCTACCTTATTCACATACGGGATGGAATGGAGGTTCTTTTTTTATAGCTAAAACAAAGCACACAAGCTAGGGGAGGGAGACAATCTGCCCTGCCCTGCCTTAACTCACTGAACTGTTGGTTGAAGCATTTTCCTCGCAGCCTGGCTATTATACTAAAAGTGAGCTGCTAGAAGTGGAGGATAAAAGCGCTTAAGCACTGGAGCTCAGCAAAGTAGGCTGGGAAAGATTTTCACTCCTTTCCCTGGTGCAGTGCGAAAAGAGACACAGCCAGCCCTGCTTTACCAATGAATCGGCAGATCTATGAATAAAATACAGCTGCCCCCATTACATTCAGTGTGGCTTTTACTAATGTGTGTAATAATCACCCTCCTTTACACTCTTCAAAGCATATTAAACAATGAATTTAAAAAAATATCTTTCTTGCTATTTCTGTACTGCTAGCTAGTGCATCCCCCCCCCCCATACATGGAGCCCAGGCTGAGCTGCACCCGTCTCACATACTTCCAAGCTTTTTCTTGTCTAGGAGGTAACTGGGCAAAAAGCGAGGTGGCATACGGTCTTCCCAACTGGACTGATTACTCGGGAACTAGTCACTGGGGACTGATCACCTAATCAACCTCTGGGGCAAGATGAGCTTTCTCACATTTTCCAGGGTAAGTTACTGTTCGCCTTTTTACCTGTCTACCATATACAGGTGACAGATTAGCTGCAATCTATTGGTAAATCGTGGTCTCGAAGCACTTGAAAGGATGAACTCCATGCAGGAAGTGCAACCATACAACACACAATCTGTACATCTTTCCACAACTTATCCCCGGCAAACTGTCTCACTTCAGAATGGAATTAATGAGTGCAATATTGACGAATGGGGGTAAATGGGTGTTAGAAAATGGTGTTTCTTTATAAACATCATCTTACTTATTTGCTTTGAAGTAATTCTTGTGTACCTTCTTTTCTCC